>CM064501.1:11255887-11461799 GCA_032716605.1 Paralithodes platypus | reverse complement strand
AGAATTGGAGCTCGAACAAAAATTACCAGCATTATTATTACTTATTGAATTTCCACATTAACAGGTAGATGATTTTTGATGACTTTTTTCTTTATGTTGTGCAATTCCTGTTTGGGTTTGTATGTTTTCGCAATTAGCTAGGCTAGGCAGTTTCTCCACAGGTAAGAATAATTCACATCAAAAAAAAACTGGTACTGTACTGTTAAACCGGTTTGGCATTAATACAAGTCATTTCTCGGGTGTCCATTACGTTTGGTTTTCGCTCTGGTGCTGCTAATAAATGTCTGTTAAGATGTTCTGAATAGGGTGGGTAAGAGTAAAGGGAATTTTGTTGTATATTACTTCACCTCAGAACTTAAGTTAAATCCAAGTTTTAGATAAGGCTGATTTTTACCAAATTATTAATCAAAAAAATATACTTGGTTGCCGAGACATCACCTTATTAGGGGGCCAATTGTTACATCTTCCAGTTCCGCATTATCCATTTCAGTAACTCCCTAAATAAATCAGTTAACCATCAATCAAAGTTGTTAACTTTCATTCAGTTACGGTACCGGATAAAAAAAACCATTACTTTTGATTTAATATTCTGGCAAAACAATTAGACAAATTTTTATTCAGATTAGGGAAGGATTTGTTATCCCAATTTAAAAGATTTAACAGGGGGGACTATCTCAATTACAGTAATTTCTGTTTGACCTACCATAAACAATAAACATCGTTCCTAAGCGTTATAATATCGGCTGAAAGAGCCTTAAACCCTCCAGGGCCCCGGACTATGTATTATATATATATTCCTCGGGGGAAACCCGGGTGTTTTTGGGGGCCTGAAAAACAACCTAGGCTAGGCTACCGTATTATTCGTTAATCAGACTGCGTTCCCGCCCGCATTCGCGCGGCCACACATCCACCCAAGCGCTGTTTTAGCTGTGTTAATATTACATGTTAGAATGGGCAATTAAAGTAGCAGCTCTCTTAAGTCATCAAACTTGGTTGAGGCTGTGATTGGATGATTTCATGTTGGAGATAACTTTATGGCCAAAACAGCCACTTTACACCACTTTTCGATACTTAACAACAACATACAGGCACACACGAACAAGAGACGCTCTCCTCTTCTGGCCGGAGATGCGGGGCGTCGGTCCAGCCGGATGTTGTTTACATGCGTCGGACCGACGCCTCGCACACGAAGCTCACAGGCTTTCAACCACTGGGCGTTCAAGAGGCCTTCCGGGTACCTGTTATATGCTTTTTATGGGCGTTCAAGAGCGCTTCCGTGTGAGAGGGTTAAATAAAATCAAAGACTCAGATCGGTACTGAACTGGTAATTCATATCATCAGAATGTCACCCTGGTACAGGTCTCCCTCGATATACGATTGGGTTACGTTCCTGCAAACGCCGATCTTAATTAGAAAACTTGGTATAGCGAACATAAATAAATGAGATTAAAAAATGGGGATGCATTGTCAACACCAGCAAAATCCAAACCCAAACACCTACAAAATCCTATAAATAATATCATAAACGGGCGTGGGACTCACAGACATGGATTGATTATACAAAATTATTATGCTTTGATTTTGATTATCATCCAGAATAATTTTTGATTATGATTAGATTATGATTACTTGATTTTTTTTCCTTTTTATGATTATGATTTGATTACCTGTATGATTATTTCGCTTTACGTATTTTTTATTATGATTAGATTTTTTCTATATCTTGCGTTATTATGATTAGATTATGAGATAATCACATTTTATTGTGATTATTTGTACACAGTAATGATTATTATTATTTTTTTTTTTTTCAGTCAACAGTGTTTTTTATTGCAATTACTAATAATAATAATAATAATATTCTTAAAGCTAGCGCATGTAAAGCTAGCTAAGGATAGCTCAATAAGGCCGATTAGGCGTATTTCCATTGGGGTCCTGTACTAACTTACCCCATCCCTTTGCTCATGAGGGATGGTAACGACTCAGTGCTTGTGAAAAATCTTTAATGCGCCGAGCGTGGGCGCGAACCCGGGCCTTCTGGGTGGAAGGCCGAGACGCTAGTCACTACACCCAGCGAGCGGCTTGACACTAGCTTAAAGGAAACCACAGCTAATGGGTGCATTTGCTTCTTTATATTTGAGTAATATAAATAACTAAACTGTATTTAAATCACTTACAAACTAGTGTTCTAAACCACATTTAATTGGTGCATTTTGCTTCTTTATATTTGAGTAATATAAATAAGTACACTGTATTTAAATCACTTACAAACTATTGTTATAAAAAAACATACATTTTGTATGGACCTGGAACATATATATGAAATTGGCTAATTTATTTAGGAGAATAGAATTGCTACATGGAAAATACAATGAAATTATCACAATAATCACATTTTAATCAGGATTATAATGAAGAAAAATGGATTATGATTTGATTATGATTACAGCTGCAGCTTCATATTTCATTACAATTATACCTGTTGCTTAACTTTTGATTATGATTTGATTATGATATCACAGCCTTTGATTATGATTTGTTTTATTAAGAATCATAATCATGCCCATGTCTGTGAGACCTGTATTACAATCCCATGCAACCAAACTGCAAACCCGTTACAAAGTACCCTGCATGTTAATCAAATTGTTAGAAAATACAACCTACACTAACTGAACCAGCAAATGAAAATATTATTTTGTTATGCAACATCTCTGAGGTACAGTTGGCCACATAAGTTTGTGCCTCTCCATGATCTTATACATGGAAAGATAATGCTGATTGAATTACGAGTGTAGTGTAGTTCTATCGTAATGTAAAAGTGCATGTGTAATGTTAACCCTCTCGCTATCCTGTGGACGTGTGGTTGCCGTTTAGCATTCAGAAAGAGTTCACTCAATCTCATAATTACCTATCCAAAATTAGTTTTCTGCACACATCTCACTCAAAAGACAACTGCAGAGGTTGAAGTAATGGGCTGAAGTGATGGGCTGGTCTATCAGAGTGAGAACTGAGCGATCTCTGCCATACCCATAGCTTACTCTGACTGTTCCTTTTACTTATATATTTTCTAGATCTCAAGTGACGGCGTCTCTTCTGTGGATTGACCTCCCAATCTACCAAGATTGGAAGCTAAAGCGTCACATTTTTCCTTTGCCCCTCAACTTTCTCTTCATAATTGCTGAGGGGCACAGGGCCCTGGGTGGGGTTTGGTTTCCCGGGCGTTTCCGCACCCTCCTCAGCTCCCCGCCATGGAGTGGCTTCGGTCACCCAGGCTTTACTGTGGTCGACACGGAGGGTTCTGTGGGGGCGCTCGTTTGTGGCCTTGGCCTTGCTCAGGGCCTTGGGGCTGTTCGGCCAGGCAGCTTGGGGAACAACAACAACAACAACAACAACTAAACTAAAGGTTTCTAAACACCCATGATGGTCACAAAGGCTTTTAAGTTTCCCAGAAAGGGCAAAAATTGCATCCTGTGCGTGAAAGGGTTAATTTTGTGTTGAAGTTATTATGGTTGTGAGTGTAGTCTGTAACCAGTGTACAGTAATTAGTTCCATCAAGCTGACTGGTGCTACCATTTTCATGCAACCACCACAGCACCTCTCGTCTAGGATTTCAGATCATAACTTCAATCCCTTTCTAAAATGTTCTGCTCATCAATTACTTGGCAGCAAATCATCATCCCCGTAGTATGATCACAACTGATCCTGATTTACAATGATGTATGGAGTGGATTTTGACACTAAATAATGATGAAACTATATTTCGTAGATATGAACTCAAACCATACAGTAACTCTTATGAATGACTCAGCCTTTAAATAGAATGTACAGTCTCAGTCAATAATGCTGTTTATATAATATGTTGGAAGCAATCTTAACCCTCCAGACCCGGTTGAGCTCTGAGAAACCCATAAACAAACACGGCCCACGCAACCCGGACGAGCTCTAAGGCTCCGAGTGCTTGCGTACGTGCTTTCGAATGGCGCGCGTAAATTTTTGGTATCGTGGGTGGTAGATGGCGCCACCAGACGTGAACTACGCCACGACAACAGTATCTACCCCGACGCCATCATGGATAGTACGCCAAATAGTGATTCCGCTGTGTCCGATACCGTGCTCCCTACGACGCCCGCCCAAGCTCGTCGCTTCTTACGCAGACGCCACCGCCTAAATTTGTTATCTCCCGGAGGTATTGAGGAGACATTACGAATATAGGAGCGTGCTGATGAAGTGACCATAATTTTGACGATGAAGACAGTGATAAATCGGCTAATTATCAGTCGAGTGATGATGGCGATGAGAGTGACAAAGACGCTCAATTCGTGGGGATTTGCGAGTGAACATGAGAGTGATGAAGGTGATGTAGCAGCTTTCGCGGGAAGCTGTTTTAGCTGAAGACAGTGAAGTGGGGAAAGTGAGTGAGTGGGAGAGTCAAGGACACTCTCCAAGTTTCAGTTGAGTGACACGACTCAAAGCCCTTCGCCAGCTAAATCGCCTTTCAAGCTACGCTTCTATAAGAAGCATACTTGAAAAGGCGGCTGCGGCAGCCAGGGAAGAAGCCAAAAGACTTGGTGAGGATGAGGCTGTGAGTGAGGGTGAGGCGTGGTGACTCATCTTGCCCGCCATTGTCTCCCTTCTCTTCCCAAGCCACCCATGCGGGCACCCCGCATTCTTCCCCACCACTGCCAAGGGTTGAGGACCACCCACTTTCGGCCTATTTGCCTCCTAGGGTCCCCCGACAGGATACATACTGCTGCCGAAAAGGGGAAAGGCAGGAAATATGTCGAAAAAGGACAGAAAAAGTAGGCGGGCTTTGTTCGAGGATCCCGCAACTTTGCCTCACGGTCCTCCCCACCTCTCCAGCCGTCAACATATGTTCCTGACGAAGTCTTTGAGCTCGCATCACCAATACCTGGGCCTAGTGGACAGTGAACATTGCTTTCTGCCACTCGTCGCAGGCCAAGGAGCCCAGGACCTCGGGGGGACATAGCCTCACCTGCCACTCCTTCCCCACCTCGCTCACCAGCACGCCACTCACGCATCACTCGTTCCCCGCCAGATTATGTGGGGGCCCCCCACTGACGATGAAGGGCAACCTCTCAGAAGACTCTGGCCATGATTATAGGTCCACCGTCAGGGCAAGATGACCACTCTGACGACGACGAAGAATATATGGACATGGACGACCCTCAACCCATCCGCTCCGCCCGGGGGCGTCGTGCTGTGGCCCGCCCTGACCGCGCGCCTCCCGAGTTGGCCGTGGGCGTGCTGGGCCACCAGCTGGAGCTCCTCGTCAGCGTCGCCAAGACCCATTTTATGTTTTCCAGTGGCTAGACGTGGCTGACGGGGAAGATTACAACCCTGATGTGCCAGCTTTTGATGAGGTACAGGAGGGTTCAGGCATTACCCCCAATTTTCCCGCAGGCCCCAATGCTCCACCACATGAACTTTTTGAGGCCTTTTTTGATGAGGAGGTGGTAGGGTATGTCATCAAGGAGACAAATAAGCAGCACCAATTCCAGGTCCACTTTTTTGACAAGGTGACCAAGGGCCACATGAGGCAGTGGACTGACGTGACTCATCACGAGTTCATGGTGTTCCTGGCATTCACCATGCTAATGCCTCATGTCAAGAAGCATAGGTTGCCTGACTATTGGATCACCAATGATATCATATCCACCCCTGCCTTCGGGAAATATATGTCTCGCGACCGGTACCTTGACATCCTCGCAGCGCTCCATCTTGTCACCAACCCTGACGTGCACCGCCCAGACAAGCTGTGGAAGATTAGGACGTTGTACGAGATGATGGGAGAACGCTTCAGCTCCTACTTCAAGCCCTTCCGCAAGGTCGTCATTGACGAGTCTCTTGTGCTGTTCCGGGGAAAAGCTCAGCTTGCGGCAGTACATCCCCTCAAAAAGACATCGCTTTGGCATAAAATTCTTTGTGCTGTGCGACTACCGAACTGTCTATGTCCTGGACTTCCTGTCTACAGCGGGAAGGAAGGGGACTTGCTTGTGGACCCACTCATTGGCTTTGGCGGAGCAGTGGTGCAAGCCATGATGGACCGCTATTTCCACAAGAATCACGTCCTCTTCACGGACAATTACTACACGTCCCCCACTCTCTCAAAGTACCTCCATGAGCGCAAGACGGGGACTGTAGGCACAGTACGAGGGAGAAGGAAGGGCATGCCACCTTTCCCTCCAAAGACCAAAATAGGCGATGTGTTCAGGAAGAAGTCGGGGCCCATTCTGGCTATCCACTGGCACGACCAGCGGAAGGTCAGCCACCGTCCACCGACCACCGTCCACAAGGGGGAGATGGTGGAGACTGGGAAGGTGGATCGCCGCACCCAGGCATGGTGACCAAGCCCGATGCTGTCATGACACATCAACATGAGGCTGGTGGACAAGTCCGACATGCAGATAGGCTTCATTGACTGTCTGCGTACCTCGTGCAGATGGTACAAAAAGTTCTTTCTGCGCATGGTGGACATGTCCATTCTGAATGCCTACAATATATACAAGCTTCGGAATGTCAACACACCCATGAAGTTTCAATAGCCTGCGGAGGTTCCAAAAGCAGGTGTTGAAGGAGCTCCTGGAGAAGTATGCTACGCCACAGAGGGCAGTGCCACATGCTGGGCCCGCCGCTACTGACCGCTTGCACTGTGCATATTACATGAATATGCACAGGCTCATTTCCCTGCCTCTGACACAAGCAGGAAGAAAGCAGCAGAAGTGGTGCCATGTCTGCTACAACACCAGGCTGAGAAAAAGTCCACCATGGAGTGTGTGGAGTGCAAGGTGGCACTCTGTCCTGAAGGGTGCTTCTTTGATTACCACTCCAAGCAGGAGTTCTAATCATAGTGAAAGTGCCAAAGACAGTGACAATATGTACAGTATATATACTGTATAGGCAAAAAGTGGAAGTAAAACAATTTATTGTAATACAAAAGTCATGTAGAAAATTGATACAAATACAATTACACCATAATAATATGTGAAAGTGACACATACAGTGTATATAATAAGTGACATTCATATGATTAAAACCTATAGAAATATAGAAATCAGTGAAAAAAGACACAATAACGTGTATATAAAAATGTTTACAAAGCATATAACCAAGTGAAAGTGACACAAGACCTAATATTTGATGGCCAAAGTATAATAAACACCTGTGATAATGAATAATCAGTGCTTAATATAATAATAACCTACCTCAATTACTAATAAAACGTACAGTATCGAGTGAAAATGAGCATTATCAGTCACAGTGACACTCTCTAAAGCATATTTACCAAAGTGAAAGTGACACAAGACATAATATTTGATGGCCAAAGTATAATAAACACCTGTGATAATGAATAATCAGTGCCTAATATAACAATAACCTACCTCAATTACTAATAAAACGTACGGTATCGAGTGAAAATGAGCATTATCAGTGACAGTGACAGTCTCTAAAGCATATTTACCAAAGTGAAAGTGACACAAGACATAATATTTGATGGCCAAAGTATAATAAACACCTGTGATAACGAATAATCAGTGCCTAATATAACAATAACCTACCTCAATTACTAATAAAGCGTACGGTATAGAGTGAAAATGAGCAATATTAGTGACAGTGATACCCTAATACACATACTTTATATAATTGGCCTCAAATAACTATAAAAATATCAAATAAACATCACATTCTCAATATCAATCACTAAAATCGTCTCTGGGAGGGTAAACACTCTGGCGCGACGAGTGGCTAGGTTACCATTCTGCAACCACTGGGACTAGAGACCTCTACTCAACGGCATTCTGCAGAGGAAGGTTTGTGGAACATTTTACTTTTTTATTCATAACATTACATGCCATATTTATTGAATTACAGATGAGTTAACATAGCCCAAAATCATTAAAAAAAACGGTACCACAGTACAGTCGCGAGCTAGAGGGCCCGGGTCTGGAGGGTTAAGCTAACTTGAATCTCATCAATTCTTTACCTGGCATACAGTAATCAGGTTTAGGACTCAACATGGATCAGAATTAGTAACCACGGCTCTATGTATGTAAACAAAAGGTTAGAATGATCTGCCAAGTTAATCTGAACGTTTGTCTTAATAGTAATGGGTTAATATGTCAAAATACGTCACCACCACCACCTTGACCATATCAGTAAACCGTACATCCCTGTTAGTGTTATAGGTAGTGCCAGCGAACTTGACAATAATCTTAACCCATTAACTTCTTATAACTCTAAATGAATGAAAGTAATCGGGCTGACGTTGCTATCATTTGGGAAGAGTCCACCAGGAAATAGGTGTGGATATTTACAGCCAGTTTGCTCTAGGCCCTTTTGACTTACAGAGAGGTCAGGGATCAAGAAAATTGTCAAGTTCATTGGCGCTACCTATAGTATCAGCATAACACTCTGTACCTGTTACCGGCAGGGCGGATTTACACCAGCACGTTTACCTCTAACTTTGATCCGCAATATTGATACTGATCTGGCAGCTTCTATTTAGTTATCTCCATTTGGCTAATAATTAAGGGTGCGATTTTACTTTAGCAGCGCACACTTTACAGGTACAGTACCACCACAGACTTATTAGAGACTATTATTAGGTTTCCACGCATCCAACATCAAGCTACACCCTCTTCTGGTATATGATACAACCAAAAAGGTTGGGAATATGAACATGATTAGATTAATATCCAGTATTCGAGAATGGATAATAAGTCGTAGACGGGTGCATAAACCTTTAACCGTCCTGGTGGTGTAATGGTTAAGGTGGCAAAAATATGTGTGTGATAACCCGGGTTCGAATCCCGGTGGATCATATATACTTTAATTAACTTCATTGGGGGTGTGGTGGTGAGATTAATAAAAATAATATTATTAGTAGGTTTAGGGATATTTCTTCGAGAGGCCGGTCTATATGATCTGTGCCCCATGAATATTCTTTCCTCTCACTTAAACAGTAGGCTACCATAGTGCGGTTGGGAATATGAACATGATTAGATTAATATCCAGTATTCGAGAATGGATAATAAGTCGTAGGCGTGTGCATAAACCTTTAACCGTCCTGGTGGTGTAATGGTTAAAGTGGCAAAAATATGTGTGTGATAACCCGGGTTCGAATCCCAGTGGATCATATATACTTTAATTAATTCATTGGGGGTGTGGTGGTGAGATTAATACAAATAATATTATTAATAGGTTTAGGGATATTTCTTCGAGAGGCCGGTCTATATGATCTGTGACCCATGAATATTCTTTCCTCTCACTTAACAGGCTACCATAGTGCGGTTGGGAATATGAACATGATTAGATTAATATCCAGTATTCGAGAATGGATAATAAGTCGTAGGCGTGTGCATAAACCTTTAACCGTCCTGGTGGTGTAATGGTTAAGGTGGCAAAAATATGTGTGTGATAACCCGGGTTCGAATCCCGGTGGATCATATATACTTTAATTAATTTCATTGGGGTGTGGTGGTGAGATTAATAAAAATAATATTATTAGTAGGTTTAGGGATATTTCTTCGAGGCCGGTCTATATGATCTGTGCCCCATGAATATTCTTTCCTCTCACTTAAAAAGTAGGCTACCATAGTGCGGTTGGGAATATGAACATGATTAGATTAATATCCAGTATTCGAGAATGGATAATAAGTCGTAGGCGTGTGCATAAACCTTTAACCGTCCTGGTGGTGTAATGGTTAAGGTGGCAAAAATATGTGTGTGATAACCCGGGTTCGAATCCCGGTGGATCATATACACTTTAATTAATTTCATTGGGAGTGTGGTGGGGAGATTAATAAAAATAATATTATAATAATATTAGACGAATAAAAGATAACTCGGTGGAAAAGTTGCTAAAGTAAAATCGCACCTAATTAAGTTGCAATTATTGTTATTGTTTTGTTTGCAGTGTTTGGCTTGCATTTCAGTCGTCGAGTTACTCAAATTTATTAATACAGTACTGTACTATACTTTTGGAAAATTTTGTCACATAGCCTATCCATCTTGAGTATATATACAGGAGTTGCCAATACCAGTGCAGAATAGAGGATGGATGTAGTTTTCGGGCGTACAGTCGTCATGTTTACATAGGGCGATCGTCGCGGTGAACTTCGCGTCTATTTTGACTGCGATTTTTTTCGGTTATTCGCCCCCCTGCCTGACATATACTGTACATGACGATGACAATATGTCATGGGGGGGTGAAAAGCACCCTTCAACATATTACTGTATCCAATGGCATTAAAAATAGACGGGAACATGACAGAAAACGTCTAAAGTCACCGCCACCGTCATGTTTACATGTGTCGATCGCCATACAGTAGTTAAGTTCGCGTCTATTTTGACGGCGATTTTTTTTTTTTTTTCTTGCCCCCTGCTGGCAATATATGATGATGACAATATGTGAATGCCCCATCAACATATTATTGTATCGAAAGGCAGTCAAAATAGACGGGAACATGATGGCAAGCGTCCACTACCGGCTCCGCATAGTGTAAACAAGGGTGGCGGTATGCCCGCACTTAACATTCTTGCCCAAAATAGGGTAAGGATGAAGTACAGTATTCGGGCAGACCACCAGCTTTGTTTATATTACTCGTACGCTTGCGATCAAGTTCCCGTCTATTTTGATGCCGAAGGATACAATAATAGGTTGTCACCCCCCCATGACTTATTGTCATCATCATATACCGTACAGTAGGGTCTCACATAAAACGAGTTTATGGTCGATAAACGAGGGCGTTTTATGCGATTTCGTTTTATGTGAACACAGCATTTTGGTGGCGCAATCGTCAATGTTCACTGTAAGCGAAAATTTTCATACAAAGCGAACGATATTTCGTACGTTTTGTACGATATTTCGGCGCTCTATATGAAAACTCCTCGGATTTGCCCCACTTTGGCGGCGGACTCGTTTTATGTGATCACATTCGTTCTGATCGAAAATTAAATATTAATATTTTAGGTCGGTCGTTTTTAATAGAGACTCGTTTTATGCGAACACGTTTTATGCGGGACCCTACTGTATACAGTACCGTATATAGCCAGCAGGGAGCAAATAACAGAAGAAAAAAAGTGAAAATAGACAGGAACGTAACCGCGAGAGTTCGAGTAATGTAAACAATCTGATAGTACTAGTCTCAAAATGTTACTAGAACAAAGTTGCGGATCAAAAGTAGCGGGAAAAACGCTCGTGTCAATTCGCCTTTAGTGGGTTAATCATTGTACTCCAATACAGAACAACATACAAGGCATATCACCCATTGACAGCGCAACATGAAGCATTTACCCACGAGAAAAACCTGAAAAAAAAATAATAATAATACCGGTAATAAAAATAATAATATTAATACTGTACTGTAATAATAATAATAACACTGTAACAATAATAACAATGTAATTGATTCAAATTACCGGTACATATAATTTAGAAGGAGGGATAACGTTTGGAGACAAAAATATATATACAGTACCGGTACTGTATATATATATATATATATACAGTACCGGTATACCTTATTAACTAAAGAAGGTGTGGATTAAAGACAAATAATAAAAAGTACAAATCAAGATGATAGCATGAGGGGATAACATAAGTAAATATTTCTAGCCTATACATTTAACATAAAGAAGATAAGATCCATAAGGCTGATCTTAAATAGAAAAATACAGAAAAAATAGTCTATTTATCTATTGCCGGACGCCGTGATCCTCGAAAGGGGTGGCCACGAACGAATCGCCCTCAGTCAGTTGACGCCCCTCCTCCCATCCAGCACCATTTTCATACATATACTTCTTAATTCCATCCGGTAAGGATGTAGTATTCGGGCGTATCGCCCGCTTTGCTTACCCTACTCGGCACGCTTGCAATCATTTTCCCGTCTATTTTTACTGCCTTGGGATACAATAATAGGTTGAGGGAGGGCTTTGTTTCCACTCACCCCCCCCCATGACTTAATTATATACAGTATTGCCAGCAGGGGCCAAATAACAAGAAAAAAATAGCCGGGAACATAACCGCGAGCGCATGACTGATGTAAATACAGTATGACAACCGTACGCCCAGATACTACATCACTTCCCCTCCATCCTTCCACCTCTCCCTCTTTGTCCTACCACCTCACTCTCGTACACTCTCTCGCTTCCCATACATTCCACATGGCCAAACCATCTCAAGGTGTTCCTATTCACAGTGTACAGTATATTAACTTGACACTAGGGAAGACCAGCCAATTTGTAAGTGCTTGTAAAACTATACCCTGTTCCAAATAGGTAGGCCAGAAATTGTGAATCCTAACCTCTATAACTAAAAATAGGCTAGAGCAAACGGGCCGTAAATTCCCACACCTATTCCCTTCATGACTCCTCCCAAATTCCTTCAAATAACCGTAATTATTATTTACAAGTCAGCCTTCCTGCATATTTGCTGTATAAACTATTCGGCAAGAATGTTAAGTGCGGGCGTACCGCCACCCTTGTTTACACTATGCGGAGCGGTAGTGGACGATTGCTATCATGTTCCCGTCTATTTTGACTGCCTTTCAATACAATATGTTGAGGGGGCATTCACATATTGTGATCATCATATATTGCCAGCAGGGGGCAAATAACCGAAAAAATCGCCGTCAAAATAGATGCGAACTTAACTATGGCGATCGGCAAATGTAAACATGACGGCGGCGGTGGCGGTGACGTCGGACGTCTGCTATCATGTTCCCGTCTATTTTTAATGCCATTGGATACAGTAATGAGTCGAGGGGGGGCTTTCCCCCCCCCCCCCCCCCCCTCACCCCACCATGACATACTGTATTGTCATAGTCATATATATTGTCAGGCAGGGGGCAAATAACCGAAAAAATTTGCTGTCAAAATAGACTCGAAGTTCACCGCGGCGATCGCCCTATGTAAACATGAAGACCGTACGCCCGAAAACTACATCCATCCCAACTATTCCACATAGCCTAGCCTAATATGAAATAGCATTAGACACCCATACAATACTTAAATTCAGAACGGAAACACTGAATGTATGATACCGGTACAGTACATTATTTGTGGGCATTAACGATCTAGCAGACGTGTTTACCCTCGCAACCCCGTTTTCTATCGTTATGATGAGCGATCTCAGAGAGTCGGAGGTGTTTTGCGAAGGATGTACTATGTAGTATCCGGGCTTCATGTTTACATAGGTAAATTCGCTCGCGGTTAAGTTCCCGTCTATTTTGACGGCTATTTTTCTGTTATTTGTCCCCTGCTGGCAATATATATGATGATGACGATAAATCATGGGGGGGGGGTCTTTGCCCCCCTCCCAAACCTATTAGGCTATTGTATCCCACGGCAGTCAAAATAGACAGGAACGTGATCGCGAGCGCCCGCGTAATGTAAACAATGAGACCTATAAGGGTACAGTTTAAAACTAGGGCAGTGGCAGAGACTGTGACAAATTTTAGTTGGAGGCTAAATACAAATGAAAAACTGAAACACATAAGACTAAAAAAGGATTTGAGTATAGAACAAAGGAAAAAAAATAAGGAATTACAAGAAAAGGCTGATGAAAATAATGGAAAGTTGGGTGAGGAAGATAAGAGAAATTTTTACTGGAGAGTGAGGGACGGAAAAGTGAGGAAGTGGTTTATAAGAGTAGAAGGGAGGGGGAGATCAGGGAGGGAAGAGAATGTGATGGGAGTTGTGACAGAGGAGGAGAACGGGGTGGAGGTGTCACAGGGAGAGACAGGAGACAAAATGACAGACCCAGTAGTGCTAACGGGGGAGTAGGGTACGGACTGGAGGAGCGGGATGGTGTAATTGCTGAAGGAATTGTAGATGGATTAAGGATTATGTTTAGTAATGTGGATGTGTTTACCCAGGACAAGAAAAGAGAACTGATATGTAGGTTGCAGGATGAAGAGGAAAAACCTGATGTCATAGCCCTACAGGAAGTAAGACCAAAAAATGCTAGAATTGAAAGGGAACTGGTGGAATATAGTTTGGAGGGTTTTGAGTTATATGAGAGAAATGCTATTAGAGCAGAGGTCGGAAGAGGACTATTTATTTGTGTAAGAAAAGAGCTCAAGGTTAATGAGGTGGATATGAGACAGCAGTATTGTGAGTATTTGTGTATTGAAGTAAAATGTGCAAGAGGATCAATTCTAATTGCCTCTATACAGTATATAGAAGCCCAAATAATAGTAGGGGAAAGGATGATAACCTATTGAAAGCAATGGAGGAAATAGACAATAGAGAGAACAAATATAAAATTTTGATTGGAGATTTCAATTTGCCAAGGATCAACTGGGCAAATTGTACTACTCCAGCGGGACAGGGTAGCCTGGAAAATAAGTTTATAGAGAAAGTGAGAGATTGTTTTTTAACGCAACATATTATAGAGATGACAAGATATAGAGATGGGACGCAGGGGAGTGTACTTGATTTGATTTTTAGCAATGAAGAGGATATAGTGGAACATGTTAATGTGGATAGCCCTATAGGTCGTAGTGACCATGCCTGTATAAGCTTTAGTTGTAACATTAAATCAGAGAGGGATAATAGAAGCAATAGAAAAATATACATGTTTGATAGAGCAGATTATGAGCTGCTGAGACGGTGTTTGGACATTGACTGGGGGGAATACTTGAACGGTGAAGACGCTGAAGGAATGTGGAGGAAAATTAGAGTCAAACTGGAGAATACTGTATCCAAAAGTGTACCAGTAAGGGAATATAAGGATAAAACAAAATTGAGGAAAAGAACGAACCCAGAATTGCCAATGAAAAGAAAACTTTGGGACATTGATTAGAAGAAAGAAACAATTGTGGGAAAGACTAAAATTTTTAAAAAAGAACAGGGGATCTAGTATAGAAGCTAAAGAAGTGGATCTGGAACGCAGACAAATAAACAATAAAATAAGGTGGGAGACAAGAGGGGGGTGAAGGAGAGGGAGAGAGAGATTGCTAGAAATGTGACGGATAATCCAAAAATATTCTGGAAGTACATTCAGGAAAAGTTAACAAGAAGAGTAGGGATCCCAGAGCTGGTAGGGGGGTTGGATGATGGGAGTAGAGCGGAGACTGATAAGGAGAAAGCAGAGGTGCTGGGGAAATACTTTGGGGGGGTACTAACAGTGGAATCGGATGATGCAGTGCCTACTATTCCCATCAAACAGGCACCGGCACTAGAACTAATAGAGTTTTCCCATGCTAGAATAAGAAGGGCTATAGAAAAAATGAACAGAAGTAAGTCACCGGGACCGGATGGGATACACCCAAGAATCATAAAGGAAGGAGGTGAGATGTTAGTAGAGCCATTGAAAATTTTATTTGAGGTATCGATTAATACAGGACAAATCCCGATGGACTGGAGAGAGGCGAACATAACAGCTATATTTAAGAAGGGAAAGAGAAATGACCCAGGGAATTATAGACCAGTCAGTTTGACAAGTGTTGTGTGTAAACTAATGGAAACGGTAATTAGAGAAGGAATAATGGAGCATATGAAGTCAAACCAACTTTTCAGTGGGTGACAGTTCGGATTCTTGCCGGGGAGGTCGACGGTACTACAGCTAATTAAGGTGGTAAATGATTGGATGCAAATTCTAGAAGATGGTGATGTAATAGACGTGGTATATTGCGATTTTATGAAGGCCTTCGATAAGGTCCCACATAAAAGGTTAATAGAGAAAGTTAGAAGCTATAATATAGGGGAGAAATGTGTGAAATGGATAGAAGCCTTCCTGAAAGATCGGAGACAGAGGGTACTGGTGAATGGAATAGGCTCGGGGTGGAGGGAAATTACAAGTGGGGTACCTCAGGGATCTGTGTTGTTGTTGTTGTTGTTGTTCCCTAAGCTGCCTGGCCGAACAGCCCCGAGTCCCTGAGAAAGGCCATGGCCACGATCGGGCTTTCCCACAGAGCTCTCATTGAGTGTAGATTGTGTTGTTGGCGTAAGTGGTTGTGTGAAATGCAGTCTTCTATGATGTGTTTAATGGTATGGGGTGCTGTGTTACATCCCGGGCAGGCGTCGACAACTGAGTCATCCAGTCTCTTCTGATAGCTCAGGAGAGCTGGATGGTGTCCGCATCTCAGCCTGGCCAGGTGGACTCTGTCCTCGCGAGGAAGGGAGGATTCGGAAGGATGGATTTCGGGAGGTCGTGCATGCAGCTGCGTGTTGTCTGTGAGTGAGTGGATGGATCGGTGAGAGATATGAGTATGGATGTGCTTCTGGAAGTTGGTTCGGGGTGGGCAGGGAGGGAGAGAGGACAATAATTGTGTGTGATACCGGGTGTTGTTTTGATATTTCTTGGTGTCTGTGGGTGTGTTGCCATGTAGTTTAGTGGGTGGTCTTGGTTCGTGGAGGCTGCTGCCAGGAATTGAGTGCCTCTCATGTCCAGATGGTCTTTGACTTTGAGGATTTTGGTTTCTTGATGTAGGTGATCTGTGGGTGAAGTAGCTGTGCAGCCTGTAATGATCTTCAGGGCTTTGTTTTGAATAGTCTGTAAGGTCTTATGATGTGTTTCAGCTAGGTTAGAAGCCCAGGCTGGGCTTGCGTATTCCATCACTGATCTTATGTATTGTTTATATACTGTGGTGGTAGTTTCTTTGTTGTGTCCAAATTTTGTGTGAGCAAGTGACCTGAGGGCGTTAAGTCTGGGTGTCAGTTTCGTTTTAATGTTTGTGGTGTGCTGTTTGAATGACATATGAGTATCATATGTTACTCCTAGGATTTTGGGTGTGTGTGTATGTGTTAGGGGTGTGTTGTTTATGGTGAGTGAGGGATGTATTCGTGTTCTCCTGTCCAACTTGTGAGCAGGGTTGCAGTGGATTTGGCTGGGGCTAGATTAAGTCTGTTTGTAGTGCACCAGCCATGTAGTGTATTGAGATAGGGTTGAAGGAGATCTGTTGCTCTTTTTGGGTCATGGTGTGTGCATGTGAGTGTTATGTCATCTGCATAGGAGGCTAAGTTTATTTGGGGGGTATTGGGTGTAGTTATATCGTGCATGTACAGATTGAAGAGTGCGGGCGATAGGACGGATCCTTGTGGGACTCCGTTTGAAAAGTTTCTGATTTTAGATGACTGACCGGCAAAAGATACGTGTGCACATCTGCCTGCTATGAAGTTGGCCAGCCACCTTTTTGTGTTGTTGTGCATGTTTGTGTTGTAGATTTTGTTTGTTAGGTTGTGGCGGGGGATGGCATCGAAGGCTTTACTAATGTCGAGTGTGGTTAATAGTGATCTGTGTGGTGGTCTAGCTGAGTTGATGCCGTCGAAAGCTCTTTGTGTAAGGTCTGTGAGAAGAGTGTTTGTGGAGTGCAGTGGCCTAAAGCCATGTTGTGTTGGAGCTAGGGGTAGGTCAGGTGTAATTAGTTGTAATACTAGGCGTTCCATGACTTTGGAGGGGGAGCAAAGAAGTGTGATGGGGCGGTGCGAGGAGGGTAGCATGGGGTCTTTGTTGGGTTTGGGGAATGTGATGATGATACCATGCTTCCAAATGTCTGGTATTGTGTTGTATTTGCCTAATTGTAGTTTACAGGAGTTGAGCTAAGCTCGTGTTGTCCCGTCTCTCAGTCTACTTTTTATCCAATTTTTTCTTGAAAATATGGATGTTCCTTGCCCCTATTGTGTGAATAGCTGTAGTTTGATATGTTAGTGAGTGCTCGTATGCCTTGTGGTCCCAGGTGTCTGAGGTGTATGTTGCTTATGTTGTCTAGGCCACAGGCGGGTGAGTGCTTGAGATTGTTAGGGATCTGTGTTGGGACCACTGCTGTTCGTTATATTTATCAACGACTTACCTGAAGTTATAACTAATGGAAGTGAGGTATACCTGTATGCGGATGACACTAAGCTGTATAGAAGAGTGAGGAGTAAGGAAGATGTGGGTTTGCTTCAAGGAGATGTGGAGGGCATGAAGGGATGGTCTGAGCATTGGTTAATGCCTTTTCATCCAAAAAAAGTGCAAGTACAGTAGGGTCTCGTAAGATGCGAGATCAGAAGATGCGATTCGCATAAGATGCGAGGACCCCCAAATAATAAATTAATTATTTTAACCCTCTGACGACCATAGGATGCAGAGGTTGCCAGATTAGCAATAAGAAATAGATTACTCTCACTGTTATAATTACCTCTCCAAAATTAGTTTTCTGCTCACAGCTAACTCAAAGACAACTGCAGAGGTTGAAGTAAACAAACTAAAGGTTTATAGATACCCCTGACGGTAACAAAGGCTTTAAAGTATCCCTAATAGGCTCAAAAATCGCGTCAGGATGTGAGAGGGTTAAGATGCGAGACTGACCATAATTTGCGAATCGGAGGCTCAAAGTGGGCTAAATCCGAGGAGATACCTTAAGATGCGGAAAAAAAAAAAAAAATACGAGCCTTAGGCGGGACGTTTTTCCGTATTTTTACGTGTATCGTAAGATGCGGTCGCATCCATCGACCATAAACTCGCATCTTACGAGGCCCTACTGTACATGCGGATTGGGACAAGTAAGATAGACAAGGTAGGATACAGTATGTATGAAGCGATGGAGGAAGTGAATGCAGAAAAGGATATAGGAGTAGTGATAGACAATATGTTAAATTTCTCAGAACATTTAGCGGAAAAGATAAACAAAGCCAATAGAATTGTAGGGCTGATAAGGAGGACATTTGTGTCACTTGACGAAGAAATCTTCAGGAATCTCTATACAGCGCTGGTTAGGCCGCACCTGGAATATGCGAACCAGGTGTGGGCTCCATATATGGTAAAGGATATAGAAGCAGTGGAAAAAGTGCAGAGGAGAGCTAGCAAGCTGGTACCAACGTTGAAGAACGCGGGCTATGAGCAGAGGTTGAGGACACTGTGGCTTCCGACACTGGCATATAGGAGAAAGAGAGGGGATATGATAGAGACTTTTAAGATAGTGTCAGGAAAGTACGATGAGGATGTGTGTGAAGGTATCTTTGATGCGGGAGGGAACAAGAACGAGAGGACACTCTAAGAAAATTTACAAAGAAAGAAATAGGCTTCAGAAGGCAAAGAACTCATTTTGTGATAGAGTGGTAAATGAATGGAACGCACTGCCCCAGTATGTAGTCTATTCCGAATCAATAAGGGAGTTTGAAAGCAATCTTGATAAAGCATGGGGAAGACAAGATTTGAAGTTTGATTATAAAACAAAAATACAGAATAGTAAAAATGTTGCGTCTGCTACCGCCGCCGCCAACACCGTGAACAACCGCAGCAGTGCAAGTACTGGTACTGAGCTGGATACACAGGCCTAGTTTGCCTTTTTCCAGAGGATCTACTGTAAGAAACTGTAAGTAAACAAGGCGGGCAGTAGGCCTATGCCTGAATACTGCATTTTTGGCCAAATAACAATTGGCCGTGGGATAATTTCAGAAAACAAAAGATAAATGGTCAAATTAGGCCATTGAATGTAAACTAGGAAATATCAAGTAGGCCTAAACTTAAATCTTCAGGGAGCTGCCGTTGCTAAGGCGTTCTAGAACTCATTTTGTGATAGAGTGGTAAATGAGTGGAACGCACTGCCCCAGTATGTAGTCGATTCCGAATCAATAAGGGAGTTTGAAAGTAATCTTGATAAAGCATGGGGAAGACAAGATTTGAAGTTTGATTATAAAACAAAAATACAGAATAGTAAAAAATTTGCGTCTGCTACCGCCGCCGCCAACACCGTGAACGACCGCAGCAGTGCAAGTACTGGTACTGAGCTGGATACACAGGCATAGTTTGCCTTTTTCCAGAGGATCTACTGTAAGAAACTGTAAGAAACATCCGACATTCTTACAGTTTCGACATGCGACTTACCAGGTTTACTTACCAGGTAGGGCCACGCACTGTCCAAGGAGCAGCTGTGTTCAGTGGGGGCCCAAGACATGAATACGGGTACTTTAACTAGATGCACGATTAGTAGCAGTTACTGGGAGTCCGGCAGAGATAGTTAGTTTATATTGTGCCATCGTTGGAGACTAGCTTTTTAGTTGTGTTAGTTTGTTTGAGATGTATGTTTAGGTGTTTTAGATGTGTGTTTTGAGTGTTTTTAGTGAAATTCGTGTATTTCTGCTTGGAGGCGTTGCTTGAAGAGTCTGAGATTTGGTGCAGTAACGGTGTCCTCTGAAAGTGAGTTCCACCTCTTGACGACTCTGTGGGAGAAAAATCTTCTTCTGGCTTCAGAGGAGCAGTGCTGTACAGTCAGGACCCCCAATACACGGTTCCACAATTCGCGAAAACCCTAATACACGAGTTACCCCTCGAAAATAACATTAATTAATTAAGCATTAATTATGCGAGGTGGTACCACAATACACGAATCGAGAGCTAAGAAGGGGCCAAATCCGCTATTCCCGCTTGATACCCGAGCACGTCTACGTTTCGCGAGGCCCAGGAGTAGCTCTGAAAAAAGAAGAAGACGGGCATACGCCTGCCTTCCCTCCCGCTTACCCTCCCTCCCTCCCTCCCACAGTCCCGCTCAAGCGCTCATAGCCGTGCGGAGTGACCAAACGTTTGTAGTGCCTGCCACTTTTTTCGCCATGCCACGCCAATATAAGAAGATAACACACAAAATGAAGGTGGAATTGTTGTTTCGCAAGAAAAGAGGAGAAGGAAACTGTGCAATAGGCTTGTCAGAGTAAACTGTTCGTACGATTTGGTTAGGGAGGGAGAAGTTTGAGAAAATCGTGAAGTCCTACGGTCCTAGTCCTAGTCCTAGCCTATCTACTACTAATTTTAAGGATAGTTTCATATTTTTATTCATTGTTCTTCTTATATATAAGATATAGACTGTACTGTAGAGCCAAAAATGTCGAAAATAGGGCCAAAAATTTCGAAAATAGGCCATAATTGAGAGATGTCACCCAATCTAATTATTCCCATTTAAAGTTAGTTCCACAATACCCGAATTCACAATACGCGATGCCTCCTGTCACCCCTATTCTCGCGAATTGGGGGTCCTGACTGTACTTGGATTTTGTAACTGTGGCCTCTGGTGCCAGTCCTAGGAGCCATGGTGAAGAGGTCAGTGGGGTTGATGGGTGAGAGGCCATGGAAGATCTTGTAGCAGTAGATTTGGTCGTACCTGATCAGTCTGCCCCTGACTGAGTGGAGTTTGAGTCTTTGTAGGCGCTCGTCGTATGGGTAGTCACTAAGGCCGGAGATCTGCTTCGTCCATCTTCTCTGGACAGACTCTGTGAGTCTGCTGTCGGTCAGGTAGTCTTGGTTCCAGAGTGGGGACGCAAAGTCGAGGATAGGTCTTAGGTCGACTTTTAGGAGGGATAACATGAATTGGGGGGAGCGGTTTACAGTACTTTTGAGCAGATTTTGGGCGACTCCTCCCTCTTTGTTTACCGCCTGGCGGATATGGTGGTGGAATTTGAGGGTTGTTGGGACGAAAACCCCAAGGTCCTTCTGCAGGTTTGATGGCTGGATGGGCAGGTTTTGGAGGAAGTAGATGGGTTGTGTAGGCTGGTTCGTTTTGTGGCGGGAGAAGCGCATGTGAGCACATTTTTTCATGGCAAACCTTAGACCCCACGAGGAGGCAATTTCATGCAGCCGGTCGATGTTTTCTTGAAGGGTTGCCATACCACCGTGGGCTTGGTATGAGGATGATGGGCAGCTGAGGTATATTTTCAGGTAATCTGCAAATATGAAGTATTTGCAGCTTAGTAGTGATCCTATGTGGTTTATGAAGATGAGGAACAGCAGTGGGCCTAGGACGGAGCCTTGGGGGACCCTGCTGAGTACTGGTCTTGCTGAGCTTGTTTTTCCGTTGATGCGCACTTTCATGTTTCGGTCGAGCAGGAAGCTCTTAATCCAGCTAAGGAGGGTTTCCCCGATATTCCTATGTCTCTCAGTTTGTTTAGCAGGGTTTGGTGGTGGACTTTATCAAACGCTTTTTGGAAATCGAACAGGATGAGGTCTACTATTTCACCTTTGTCATATTGTGTGGTGATGTAGTTGTATGTCAGTAGTAGTTGGTCGACCACAGATCTGGAAGGCCTGAAGCCAAACTGGTCGTTGTCGAACAGGAGATGGTCATCCAGAAAGCTGTAGAGAGATTTAGTGATCAGTCGTTCCATGGTCTTGCATACAATTGAGGTTAGGCTTATGGGACGGTAGTTTAGCGGGTTTGATTTGCTTCCTTTCTTGAAGATAGGCAAGACGTGGGACTCCTTCCAGGTTGGTGGGACTGTCCCGGTGGCTAGGGAGAGGGTGAAGAGTGCAGTGAGGGGAACGGCAAGTTCTGCAGCGCATTCCTTCAGGAGGCGGGGATGGATGAGGTCAGGCCCCATGGCGCTGTCGGGTTTTAGGGACTTTAGGAGGTTCAGTACTTCGGAGTGCCTGATGGGGACTGTCGGGAGGGGGGCGGCTCCTATCTGGTGGGGGAATGGGTTCACTGGCTGGATTATTTCGTACACCCCGGAGAAGGCTTCGGCGAAGGATTCCGCCATTGCTTCTGGTGAGTCGGTGAGGGTGTCGTTGATCATTAGTGGGCCTATCCGGGTTCTGCTTACTTTTTTATTCCGGATATATGAGTGAAATAGTTTCGGTTTGAGGCTGCGATTTCTGGCTAGGTTGTTTTCGTAGTCGGATTGTACTCACCTAATTGTACTCACCTAATTGTAGTATACAGGATTTGAGCCTAAGCTCGTGTTGTCCTGTCTCTCTCTCTCTACATTTATCCAATTTTGCTTTAAAAGTTTGGACATTTCTTGCTCCCACCACCTCCCCATCCAACTTATTCCAACACTCAATGCTTCTATACGGGAAGCTGAACTTTCTTACATCAGACTTACATATAACTTTCCTCAACTTACAATCATGACCCCTGGTTCTTCCCTCGTCCCTCACCACAAAATCTCCCTTGTCGATCTTCTCAAAACCTTTCACACACTTAAACATCATGATCATGTCACCTCTCTCTCTCCTCTCCCTCAGCGTTGGCAGCTTTAGCCTCTCCAATCTCTCCTCATAAGGCAGGTCTCTAAGGCTAGCTATCATCTTAGATTGTAGTGAGATTGTTGTTGCTCTCAGTCGGTCGTTGGAGGAGTTGAAGGTGAAGAGGGATTGCTGCGCTTGATGGGACTGTCCGCCATGGATTCTCCTCATTTCTTTGTACGGTTGTTGTTGTTGTTGTTGTTGTTGTAGTTCCCCAGGACCCCAGACTGTCTGGCCGAGCAGTTCCGACTCCCGAGTCCAGTAAACCGAAACCATCCAGATGCTCGATTGCTCGGGCCGCGAGCATGCAACAAATTTGGAATTATTCTATAATTGCACCTCTACGAGCTAAACAAATTATTATTGTATTTAACAGGAAGGTACGATGAGGTAATTGATGTGGTATAGGCTAGGTGGCAATATGCGGAAATGGATTATAAGGGCATTCCGCCCCCTCTGACCTCCTTACGAAAATCTACGGTTACTCACTCCAACTGGATTTCTACCGTTTTACCCAACCAGCGGGGGTGTGGGAGCGGCAGCCCCCACCCATAATACTAGGATAGGTTAGGTAAGGTTGTTAGGTTAGGCTAATGTCTCTCTGAAACATTGTAAAATCTGTGTCACATCTAGATTGATAGACTTGTCAAAGGGGGCTGAATGCCCTTATAATTCATTTCCGCATATTGCCACCTAGGCTATACCATATCACTTACCTCGTCGTACCTTCCTGTTAAATACAATAATAATTGCTTTAACTCGTAGGCTATAGGTGCAATTATAGAAATTTACCACAAATTTTCACGAGAGGTTGCTTAAAATATAATCTAGGCTAATGTTGTAGCCTAGCTTTTTGGAAACCTCTACCTTGGAGCCTAGGCTAGGCCTATAGACTTGTCATTAGGCTAGTCTAGTAGCCTAACCATTTTACCAGTTCATGAATGTTGACGCTTTTCTTTAATAGCCTATAGGCTAAGCGTAGCCTAGATCTAGCCTAAAATTCACCATAGGCTAAGACTAGGCGGATTTTTTTTATTTTAATACCACAAATTTTCCGAGTGTTTTATATAATCAAAATTGGTCATTTGCATCAATATATAGTGTTTGTAATTAATTAGAAATCTCGGGAAAACCTATTTTCCCCATTAGGCCTATCGATCGATGTTGAGACACACCCCCATAGTGATTTGAAAAGACATTAGCCTAACCTACCACCTTACCTAACCTAACCTAACCTAGTATTATGGCTGGGGGCTGCCGCCCCCACACCCCCGCTGGTTGAGTACTAATCCCTTAATAAAAAAAATAAAAAAGGCTGGCGATTATACGAAGGTGAAAGAAAAGTTGGTCAATATTTACGAGTCACACCACAGCTGGGATCTCATTTTTAACGGTAGTTTTGGGTTCCGGTAAAATTCTAGTTTCACGTACACAGCGACAAAAGGGAGGCGCCGTTGTAAAGGCATAGCTTCCCGACCAACTATGAAGATCAGGGAAATTGCTGGGTAAAAGACGTAATATAATGATAATAAACTACATTAACGACACTGGGCGGGTGCCCAACCCCGAAAAGGGTTGAAATAGGGGAGCTATCCCCCCGCCAAAGGCGGCTTTCTAGGGCCTTTCCTAGCTGATGCTGAGAGGATTGGGTTCTAGTCATGTGGTGATGGGCTGGTCTATTAGAGTGAGAACTGAGCAATCTCTGCCATACCCATAGCTTACTCTGACTGTTCCTTTTACTTATATATTTTCTAGATCTCAAGTGACGGCGTCTCTAACGTGGATTGACCTCCCAATCTACCAAGATTGGAAGCCAAAGCGTCACATTTTTCCCTTGCCCCTCAACTTTCTCTTCATAATTGCTGAGGGACACAGGGCCCTGGGTGGGGCTTTGGTTTCCCGGGCATTTCCGCACCCTCCTCAGCTCCCCGCCATGGAGTGGCTTCGGTCACCCAGGCTTTATTGTGGTCGGCGGGGAGGGTTCTGTGGGGGCGCTCGGTTATGGCCTTGGCATTGCTCAGGGCCTTGGGGCTGTTCGGCCAGGCAGCTTGGGGAACAACAACGACATTAGCCTAACCTAACAACCTTACCTAACCTAACCTAGTATTATGTGATAGCTATGGTGCCACATATGGGGAGATTTTTTTTGTATTTTTTACAGTACAAGTAGGTATAATTCCTTATAATGCATTTCCGCCGCTTTGGACATATATAGCCTAGGAATTAAGTATGGTATATGACAACTCTAAAGTAGCCATAGAAATTTATGAGTATGCTGTGAAAGTGAAACTAGAATTAAACCTGGGTTCCTATCATTCTATGCTTCATTGCTATATACTTTTTATCCACCGGAAAATATTTTTTTTTCTTGGCTTTTTTTTTTTTTTTTTTTTAGCATTAACCTAACCAAAAAACCTAACCTAACCTAACCTAATAGCCCCCAAATACATTTAGGTTAGGTTAGGTTAGGTTTTTAGGTTAGGTTAATGCTAAAAAAAAATAAAAAAAATAAAAATAAAAATAACAAAAATAGAAAAAATAATATTTTCCGGTGGATAAAAAGTATATAGCCTAGTAATGAAACATAGAATGATAGGAACCCAAAACTACCATTAGAAATGAGATTCCAGCTGTGGTGTGACTCGTAAATATTGACCGAAAAGTTGATGAAGTCTATGGTGTTTACTCTGCAATCTTCAGCTTGATTGTACATTGATAACGGGAAAGTACCGTAGGCTATTGACAACCTTGTTACGAAAATTAGATTTTAGTACCATACTTTTAAATTATTTTTTTCCGAGGGTTTAAGAAATTTTCATATTATCTTTAGAGCTATCGATAACTGGAAGTACCGTGTTGACAACCTTGTTACGAAAAAGACATTTTAGCCTAGTACCATACTTTTAAATTATTTTTTTCCGAGGGTTTAAGACATTTTCATATTATCTTTAGAGCTATCGATAACTGGAAGTACCGTGTTGACAACCTTGTTACGAAAAAGACATTTTAGTACCATACTTTTATATTAGGTTTTGCCGAGGGTTAAAACAAATTTTCTTATGATCTTTAGAGCATATAGGCTAGATTCAATATTTATCTTCAAATATATCAACAAAATGTGTGGTATTAAAATAACATTAAACCGACTAGGCTAGTCTAAATACAGCTTAGAAATTTTAAGCCTAGGCCTAGCCTACTTTCTTTCTCACTTGAGAGGTGAGACCCCAAAGTTCCCAAACCAAGTTACCAAGGCTAGGCCTACTAGGTAACTAGGCTAGGCCTTCCTACTAACTTAGGCTAGGCCTTTGCTAAAAAAAAAAAAATAGGCCTAGCCTAATAATAAATTTTGAGTAGGCCTAATGTTATTTATCTATTCCTAGTGGGTATTAGCACTGACGAGTGACGACTGCAGTGTTATTGACGTTATTTGATACACAACCCATCCATGGAGCCACCCCCCTACACAGACATTAATAAAAACCTTTCCTCCTCACCCAAACAGCGATCCCAGAAAGCCTTTGGAGGAGGTGAGCTTCTTCTCCGCCTCCATCATGAGTTGCTTGGCTTTCTGTTCCGCGTCAGCCATGATTTAAGGGAGGAATTAGACTATTAGAGACACAACACGCAATAATCCAGACCCTCAGACCAGAATGACAAGGCCCGTCTGCTTTCATGTATAAGTGCGGGAATGACACTTTAGTAAGGGGAGTTTATAGAGCGTTGGATCCCTTTGTGTTATATTTTATTCTAGCTATTTTTAGACGATATTATGCAGCTTAGGAAGGATCTGTGGTAGTTAACAGCGTTGTTTGAGATAGTTTGAAGCCTTATTATTGCTTCCTAAACTGAAACAATCGTCTGTAATAGTGCCAAAAAGCGTCATAACATCACATAGTTCTTTCAGTTTACAAGGGGTCTTTTCTGCCTTATATTTTTAGTTTTTGAGAGGCCTTATATACGTCAAAGGGTCAGTTATATCTAAATTATCCCTCTGGGTTCCCAAATTCCCTCCTAAGCTTCATAAAATCGTCTAATGTTAGCCGGAATATGGTGCTAAAATGCGTCAACATACTGAAAAGGGTTAAACATTTCCTATAAACTCTTCAATCCTTTATTATAAGGTATTTGATTATGTTTGGTCCACCATTCAGGCGTCTATACTTTGTATTGACTAATCGATTAAACTGCGGCTCTCCTCAATAGATGGCGACACGTATGAATCTGATCGCATTCATACTTGTATTTTCATTATATTATGGACTTATTCTGCTGTTGCTATATTTTTTTAGCTATACAATACCGCAATTTATGATTATTTAGGTACCTATTGACGTGTTCAACATTCTACAGTCGAATGTGTGCGAATAACCTTTGGAGGGATTTTCAAACTGTATTTTCATGCCACCGCGCTCTTTTTTCGCAACAAGAAATTACATATGCTGATACTAAGCTAATTAATCCTTCATTACCGGTGCCGTCCCTTTAACTTTATTCTGGCTTCTAATTGGACGATTCTATTCAGTTTAAAAAGGGCCTCCAGCAACTAACAGGCATCCAAGTATCTCACTTAAAACTTTTTACTGCCAGAGATCCTTCTTAAACTGCACAAAAACTCCTAGAGAGATGCTTTTGGGTACATAATGTGTGGCCTCATAGACTTTTTTCCATGGAAGGGTGGCTGTTACTATCTCTTTCGACCAGGCTACTTCAGTCAGAGTTTACACCAGTTGATAAGCATATACTAATGAGATTGAAGTACTGTACTGTACATAATTTATGTTACTGCAGTGTTTGTTCTTAAGCTGGTATCACACGAGCCCTTTTTCCCTCAACACTGGTCTGGCAGCTTATGAGGTAGCCTGCACATTGAATATATTTTGGTCACCTAAGTTCATCTATCAAGGTAAAGCTAAAGATCAGTCTAGTTTCTGATACCAGTGAAAAATATTCCAGAAATGTTGCCAGAAATATGTTGATGATCGAATGTTGACTGTAATAGCTTTCGTGTGATACCGGCTTTACCGAAATGAGTGATTTAGAAAGAAAATAACTTTTCTATGCCAAGCTAAGCTTAAAACCAACTGTGGATTTCGTGAAACATTCATTATCCTGGCCAAATTCAAAACAGTTACTAGCACTGATAATAGTGCTGGTTACAAGTTTATATTGTTGTTGTTGCTGTTCCCCAGGCTGTCTGGCCGAACAGCCCCAAGGTCCCGAACAAGGCAAAGGCCATAACCGAGCGCCCCAAAACCCTCCCTGCTTACCACTAATAAAGCGGGGAGATGAGGGGGGTGCGAAAACGCCCAGGAAACCAAAGCCCCACCCAAAGCCCTGTGCCCCTCAGCAATTATGAAGGAAAAGTTAAGGGGCAAGTTTATGTTGTGACGTGTGCCTCATAGCTCTAGCTCCAGGAGTAAAATATATGATACTTTCTATATGTAGCACCAACAAACTTGACAATAATCTTGACCCCTTAACTTCTCATAACCCAAAAGTGCCTAGAGCAAACTGGCTGTAAATATCCACACCTATTTCCTTGCGAGCTCTTCCTAAATTATAGAAATGTCAGCTCGATTGCTTTCATTCATTTTGAGTTATGAGAAGTTAAGGGGTCAATATTATTGTCAAGTTCATTGGCACTACCTATACCTGAATTTCAAAAGGTACACAAAAATGAGGAATCACGAATCATGGTTCTTGAGACCTTCCAACTTGGTATTTTACCTTGCTTTTTTTTATAAGCAAGTGCCAAGTAGTCACATGTTTGTAGATACTCAATTGAGGGTCTTTCAGAAATAAATCTATACTCCGTTTCTTTTCAGCCGACGATAAATTCAATCCCTTAGCAGCTAATTTCTCTATACTTAATGGAAAAAATATGAAACCACTATGTCTCTGCATCATAGTAAGACCAAGTTTATATAATTAACACCATATTTCCCTAAAAAATCTTCAAAATAACAGAAATCTTGATGGGAACTCTACATTTTACCGTCAGTTGAAAAGAAACAGACATTAGTTACGAAGGATAATATAAATAAGTTTTGTATTTTATGGTTTATTTGTGTGTATATGGTGCACACATTAGTATATATAAGGTGTAGCTGTAATAATATACTGTGGCTACACTTGTTATAGAAGGTTACTACTCCAACTACCCAACTCACAATCCAATACTAGAAATATACTATATGTAGCACCAACGAACTTGACAATAATCTTAATCCCCGACTTCTGTAACTCAGAGGTTAGCAAACTGGCAAACTGGCTGTAAATATCCACACCTATTTCCTGGTGGACTTTTCCCAAATGATAGAAATGTCAGCCCGGTTGCTTTCATTAATTTTGTGTTATAAGAAGTTAAGGGGTCAATATTATAGTTTAGTTCGGTGGCGCTACCTTTACCTCAGTCACACTCCAATACTAGAAATATACTAGATTATTATTAACTTGGCAGCTCAAAATAAACTTTTCTTCTAGACATATAAAAGTTGTCAAATTTCTCTACCTCTAATCTGACTTTTTGGTTTTCATCTCAACGAATACTGTAGAAGCTTTGCCGTTAAATTGCTCTTTATATCAACATACTTCTCCATACAAACAATTTTTCTTTTAGACATAAGAATGCTCTTATCAAAATTATCATACCGTACTCCCCGATACATGCAAGTTTGTTTTAATTTTCTTGACGTAGGCCTATAAAGCTCTTTATAATTTAATTTCTTTGGTCATTCCACCACTAAGAAATTAAAATGTAAAACTTGCAAACTAAACAAACCAAAACTGATATGATAAGCTTGTTTCAGGCTATAAGGAAGTTGGACCTATAAACATCGATATACAGTATAACAGTATCACAGAGTGTGAGGTGAAGCTGAACGGTCAGGCTATGGAGATCGTCAACTCTTTTAAGTATCTGGGCAGTGTATCGAGTAAAGATGGGACTATGGATGAAGAAGTGCGGGAGAGGGTACGTCCTTGCATGACAGTGTGGTAATCCCGACACTGACTTACGGAAGCGAAGCATGGACGTTGGTTGAGAGACTCAGACCAAGAGTGAGAGCAGTGGAAATGAATTACTTAAGGAGTGCGTGCGGAGTTACATGGAGGGATAGACAGACTAATGAGGAAGTAAGAAGGAGATGTGGTGTGGAGGTAGATGTGCTGGAAAGTAACAACTTGAGATGGTTCGGCCATATGGAACGTATGGAAAGCGAGAGAATGACTAAGAGGGTGTACGAGAGCGAGGTGGAGGGACAGAGAGGGAGAGGTAGACCGAATATGAGGTGGAAGGATGGAGTGAGGAAGTACATGAACGAGGGCGGTGCTGGTTGGGGGGAGGGGCGTCGACTGACTGGGGACAGAGGTGCATGGGGGCGGTTCGTTCGTGGCCACCCCTTCGGGGATCACGGCGTCAGGCAATAGATAGATAGATAGATAGAAATGCAATCATGATTTAGGTTTCTGATGGATGGAAAGTATGATTAATTAATTTGTACGAGTTCACAAATGCAGTACAACCGTATTTTAGCTGGTAATTCTACTAAATATCGATGTCTACAGCTCCAACTTCCTTATAGCCTGAAACTCGCAAGTGGTCAATTGAGGTACGAGAAATAGCTGCCGAGTTAATATGAACCTACTCTCTCTCTCTCCAACTAGTTTATTCAACGAGTGTTTTAGTCACTTCTACTCGGTAGTCTCAATCGAAAGTCATGTCACATCTTCAGAGCTCAAACTTTCTCTTGTTTTAAGCCCTCTTAGTATTAATTATATTTTATAGAGATGTGGCATGACTTTTGATCCTTACTGTACAAAATGTATCAACCTATTTCATCATGCATTCTGTACCAGCGACGTCTTTGGAATTTTCTTCAAAGCCATACAGTATTTAGACGATTTTGTACAGTTTAACAAGGATCTGTGGTAGTGAAATGGGTTAAGTGAGATAGTTCGAAGCCTGATAATTGATACACAGGCCTAGTTTGCCTTTTTCCAGAGGATCTACTGTAAGAAACTAAGAAACTAAGAATTGCTGAAGGCCCTTTTTAAACTGAATAAAATCATCTAATAGTAGCCAGAGTAAAGTTAAAAGGGGGACCCCGGTACTGACCGGGTTAACCTTTACGGTACTGTGGCATATTTTTCTTTAACCCCTTCTGTACCGGCGATGTCCTTTTCATCATCCACTGACAACTATTACACTATTTTATTCAGCTTAGGAAGGATGTCTACCCATTATGAGGCTACAGATCATCTTAATTAACCCTTTTTTTAGCAACCGTATATCCTTTCTAAGTTTCTTAAAATTGTCTAAATGTAGCTGAAATCAATCACCAAAGACGTCACCAGCACTGAACGGGTTAATTCTGGCTAAATAAATAAATTCTCCAGTTGAATGCAAGACGGGCAAACGTCAAGAAATGCCTTTCTACACTCAACCACAGAATTTCATTCAGCTTATGAAGAAGGATCTCTGGGAATCCAAGGGGTATAAACTATCTCAATCAACCCTCGAACTCTATCAGGTCCTCCTTAAACTGAATAAAATTGTCCAATGAAAACTAAGAAAGGCACCGCAGCAATGAAGAGCTTTAGATTTCCTTGGCATGACCCTGTTCAGAAAACTATTGCATTAATGTTCATCTTAAGAATGAAATGTCATAGCAGAAACTGGAGAAGTAAGAAGCAATGGGGCTAAACATGAAGGAGAAAGGGATTTAGAAAAAAATCCCTCAAGTTAAATTCTCCCCTTAATCCATGAACTGCGAAGGTCCTCTCGGAAGCCACAGTATTTAAAAATGTGTAAAATAACCCTTCAAAAACCATGCCATTTCCGGGAAATGTCTGAAATTTGGGCGACACACAGAAAGTAGTGGCATCTTTCCATACCACATCCTCCACTCCTTTCCCCCTTTATACCCCACCCTCCTTCCCTCCCTCAACTTGGCCTTATATTTTGCACAAGTTCTAGCAGTTCATGGGTTAATGAATACAGTCTCTCAATATAGATGATGTCTAACAGAATGAATGAATTTGGATTAAGATTCTGGATGACCATGATAAGCCGCAGTTGATTTTAGTCAACTGTAATTAAGTTATGTTCCTGTTTTGGTTTGTTTATTTTGCAAGTTTTACTATTCAATTTAATTCCTTGAACATGATGCGAGTATGCTAATACATGTGCAACTAATATGCTTGGGACCCAAATTTACTTACTCATATAGTGATGTACATTCTATGTGATGGTTTTGTGTTCTTTTATTTCAAAAATTTATTTTGCTAGAGAATTATTTTCACAGTGATTTTGATTAGTTCTTTTGTGTCGTCCCTGTTTTGGTTCGCTTATTTTGCAAGTTTTACCTCAAAATACTAGGTACAGATCACAAAGAGAAGCCTATCTTTATTACAAGTGACGGCGGAACACTCCAACTGCGGAAAGGTAACCCGTCTAAGCCATTACAATGTATGTAATGGAAAACGACACTAAACCACTGTATGTACCTACATGTATGTATGTACAGTCGGACCTCGGGTAACGAGGCTAATTCGTCCCACAAAACGGCCACGGTATGCAAAGCCGGGTTACATAAAGCAAAGGTTATATGGGAAAAAAGCCAATTCGTCCCAGCGACTTCCCCAAAGTCCCGTTTTTGAGCCTTTAACGATCTCCCATAAATCTTGGTTGCTCAGTTCTTCCTTGGGGTCTACAGTATCTTCTTCGTCCCTAGGTTCTTCATCTTCTGCTTGTTCAAATTGTAGACTCATTAACGCAATATTTATGAGCAACATGGGCCTTTTTTCCTCCTTTTTCCACCTCCCTCACTATCACCGACCAACCGCCAGGGCCGAAGCCGTTAGATCGAGGGAAGCGTGTAACTGGCCGTACTTGGGAGAGAGAAAGAAAGAAAGATGTAATTTGTCAGCCTACTGGGCCGGAGCCCTCATAAGGCTGGTGGGGAAATATTACGACATTAAATCAAACGCTTCTAAGAACTGGTGAATAGGGAAGGAGGTAAACTGTGACGAAATTGCTAGGAGATCGTGGATAGAATTGGTACGTAAAGAAAGGTGATACTGTATATGAAAGACGTCAATCAGATTTCATGAAATAAATTAATCGCTGTCAGGTACCGGCGGATAGGGGAGAAGGTAAACGAAGGTGAAATAGCTAAGATAGCATGGATAGAATCGGTACGGAAATGAAGTCGGCGTTCCCGCTCATACAATGGGCACTCACAGAGAATGTGACGAACCGTGATGCGGGTTTGGCAACGTCGGCAATATGGTGGAGGGTCCAGGGGTGAAGTCATAAGATGGCCATGCGTATACCGCGTGTGCCCGATGCGCAAGCGTGTTAAGACGACTTTATTCCTGCGACAAGAGTCAAGTGAGGATGGCCAATGATCAACCATAGTCTGAAGAGAGCGAAGATGATTACTAGTGTCAATAGCCGACCACTCCATCTGCCAAGCCGCCCATACCCGTTCTCGGAGAATGGGGAAAATGTCTGTGGGGCACTCGAGGCAAGGTGACGGCGAGTCTTGACACGCCTGTTTCACCAAAGATCCTGCTCTCTCATTCCCAGGAATCCCCACATGAGCGGGGATCCAGCAGAATGTAATGCGACGTCCCGACTTAACCCTCCTGGCCCGGGCAGCATGTTAAAATGACACCGCGGAAGATGGGCAGGAACCCGAGTGTCCTGTTAAAATCTGTAAGCTTGAAAGCCTATTCAGCTTGGTCTGAACGCCATGCGTCCGACACATGTAAACAAAGCCGATGGTTGCGTCACCGCACCTCCGAAAACAATAAGGAGACGTCGGATCAATGTTATTGTTGTGACGTCAGACGAAATTAGTGTCTGAAAAGCTCCGATATTGTCAACATCGCGGAAAAATTCGCTCCACTGAAATCATCATCATAACTTAACCAGTTGACTTACAGCGCTCTATTCAACGCCAGTCTACAGATTGGAAACCGCACTACGTTTATAGATGCGTGGGAAATTTCTAGCAGTTAAAATAACAAAGATACGGTAGCCTAGGCCTAGACGTTTTTCGGCCAGATCGCCCGGGTACCCCGCACTGTCCTTAGGAGGGCTAGCCCGGGTCAGAAGGGTTAAGGAGATCATGGATATCCCGGATAATACTACTTGTCAGATTTTCCTTGGGTGCAAAATTATGAAGTGCTAGGAGTGCACTTTGAGTCACTGCATACGACAATACTGGGGACATTAACAGGTAGTGTGTTTGCCAAGCTTAGAGCACTCTTTATTGCAAGAATTTCCGCCGTAAAGATGGAAGTGTGTGGATGGAGAGTACACCGACGAGTTCCATACTCAGAAACAACGGCATAGCCCACAGAGGAGGCATCCTTGGACCCATCCGTATAAATAAAAGTAGCAGGAGTATGGCCAAATAGGTGATCGAGGGCCACAGAGCGCCGAGCGTAAGGCGGCAATGAGGAAGGGAGGTCGGCGAGTAGGAAACAAACATCAGGGTGCCAGAGGCACCACGGAGTAAAGTCAAGGGGTGGGGGTGGTGAAGGGTAAGGTATTCCATAAGTTGACAGGAGTTGCCTTGAGACATCCGGAAAAGTAACATGTCTAGACGACGACGTGTCCACGGTATCCCGAAAAAGATCTTTCAGGGAAGGGTCAGCCCTACATCGGATCGCCATTCGCATCGTTACCAACCGTCGATGCATTGGAAGGGGCAATGTACCCGCCTCCGCGAGAAGGTTGCATATACGTGAAGACCGGAAGGCACCTGAACTAATGCGTACCCCTAAGTGATGGACCGGCCGTACTTGGGATTTTAGGTGTACCCACGTATGTGCAAAGCCGTGGTTTGTAAACGCACGTTACCTGAGGTCCGACTGTATTGTTTATACATACTGTACTGTATATACGTGAGACGCTGTGGATAGAATTTGTCAGATATGCCAGTCTTTTGTTAGCTTCACACTTGCATAAAGTACACCCTAACTAACCATCCCTCCCTTCATTTAACCTCCTTGGTAATACTAAATATAATAATAGCTTATAAACAGCTATAATCGTTTTGCTTTGTTTTGCAGCTAATATACAGTATATATATATATATATATATATATATATATATATATATATATATATATATATATATATATATATAGTCTGTATATATTTTGATTTAAAAACCTTAGCATAGTGTACCCATGTATTTTTTACCAAGGCATCTACTTAGGAATACTGGACATTATTTAAGATGTTGTTAAAGTTGTCAATGACATGTAAACCTTTCAGAACAATGAAGCATTTCTACCTTACATTTTGACTATCAATAAATGTTTTTATTCAATTTATTCAACCCGAGCTGTAGGGTATGTGCCTGAGTATATGCTTATGCAAGCATTCAGTTTAGAAAGTAACTATGGGGATCAGAGGGTTAATTGAGAAAGATTTTACCTTTTCAATTGTCCATTTTAAGTCACTGTAACAAGACCACACCATAGCCCTGTTCAACATCTGACAGACATCAATACAGCACAGAGCAAGCCTAACGTAATGACAGCTGAGACATGACTTAGCGCCACCGTACTTGGCGTTAATATCTGTATCATCATCAATTGACCACTTGCGAGTTTCGTTCTATAAGGAAGTTGGAGCTGTCGGCATCGATATTTAGCAGAACTATCAGCTAAAATTTGGTTCTAGAATATTTGTAAATAGATAAAACACAATTCTAAATTCTTGTTATCCATCAGAAACCCACATTATTATTGCATTTCTTTTTAATAGCGATCTTTATGGCCTGCAACTTCCTTATAGCCTGAAACTCGTAAGTGGTCAATTGACCTATTGCAGGTTTCAGGCTAATACATGGAAGTTGGAGCTGTAAACAAAAACATTTGGCTGAACTATAAATGTTAAGCAAGTTTGTGATAGAAAGATTGCTAAATATTGTTTTATGTATACAGTATTCATATATGCAATACAAACATATTCTAGCTTGTATTTCCACTAAATATTGATGTAGAAAACTTCAAAGCTGTTACATTGGTGGTTGCTGAAGCTTTGTCTATAAAAGTTATAAAGTATATTCTACTTATAATTAAAGATGAAAATAAGGCTAAAATTATAAAGTAAATTCTTCTTATAATTAAAGATGAAATTAAAGCTGAAAATTGTGGCTAGAGCAAAAATACATCCAAAAATAATGCTACGCTTCATTAATATTTTGTAATTCAGACATAAATGATCCAAAATAAAAAAAAATAAAAAAATAAATAAAAAAAAATACAGCAGAACCTCGTTCTTTCGGACTAATTGGGGGAGACCCCTGTCCGAAAGTGTCAAAAGTCCGAAAGGGCCGAGTCCGAACTCACACTTCAGCCTTTCAGACAAATCCGAAAGGCTGAAACAATGTCCGAAGTTTATAAGTCCGAAACTCGGCTCTTCGGTCCGAATGCGAAATAATTTTTCTCAGCCTTTCAGACAAATCCGAAAGGCTGAAGCATGAGTCCGAAGTTAAATGTAATCCGAAAAGTGTAGTCCGAAAAGGATGAAGGTATTTTTCTCAGCCTTTCAGACAAATCCGAAAGACTGAACCATGAGTCCGAATTGAAATGCTAGTCCGAAAGTCTGAGAAGTCCGAAAGAGCGAGGTTCTACTGTATATATAAAAGTCTTTGGCTTTGTCTCGAGTCGGCCACCCCCAGAAAAAAGGGTATGTGCCAGAATATATAGATAGATAGATAGACAAAAAAAATTGCTTCACGTAAAGGTGTTGATTTTCAGGAACTTCTATAACTTTGAAGCGAGGAATTAGCTTTCCTATTGAGGCTCTAGTTTCTTTTCTTGCCAGCCAAATCTAACGGTAATACGAGATGGGTTGGGTGTGAGGGGGATCGGCCTTGTGTGGGCCAATTAGCTCTCTGCGGACTCCCATTTTCTTATGTTCTAATACAACTTAAAAAATTTAGCTACTAATGTAATATGTTCTAATACAACTTAACAATTTGCACTACTAATGTAAAAAAAAATCTTCCTGTCAAAATCATTATCTAAATCTAAGTACACAGAATGTGGTAAATTGCCCTATAAAAGTTTACACACTCATCTAGCAATCAAAATATAACTAATTCTATCATATACCAGATGACTAATAAATAACCCTATGAAGATAGATCAAAACTATATATCTTGCCATCAAGCTCTAAAACTAATCAGAATCGCGGTAAGTTGCTCCAAAGGTCAAAAGTTCTTGCCATTAAAATCAATCTCTAAATCTAAATACAATTGTGGTAATTGTTCTACAAATGTCAAAATGTCCTTCTTGCTATCAAAATCAATCTCTAAATCTAAATACAATTGCGGTAATTGCTCTACAAATTTCAAAACGTCCTCCTTGCCATCAAAATCTATCTCTAAATATAAATACAAACAAGGTCATGCCAAGAGAAAGCTGCCATAAAGGTACGATCACACCAGTAAAGCCGGTATCACACGAGCGCATTTTCCCTCAACATTTATCCTCAACACTGGTCTGGCAGCTTATGAGGTCTACATTTACAGTATCTCAGTTACCTAAATTCATCTACCAACAGTCTAGTTTCCAATACCACTGCAAAATAGTCCAGAAATGTTGCCAGAAAATTGTTGATCATCGAATGTTGACTATAAAAGCTCTTGTGTGATACCAGCTTAATGTCCAAATTCTAATCTTATGATGTCTATGAACTTATGTATCTACTCAGCCACATACCCTATCGATAGGGGTGGCCAACACGAGACAGAGCCCGAACAGAAACCACATTTAAAGTTCCTATTCTCAGGGTTCGGGACCACTTTCACGTTCCCTCGCCCATTTCTCTGTCTCATCGAGTAGGAGAATTATACAAGGGGAGGAGGATTCCTAGCCCCCTACCCCTATCACATACGTTAGCAATTATAGACAAGAGGCGAGTGGATATACGGATCAAATTTGGCCACTTGCGAGTTTCAGGCTAAGGAAGTTGGAGCTGTAGACATCGAAGGTAAATAGAAATGCAATGATTATGCAGGTTTCTAATGGCTGAAGAGTATGTTCAATTAGGTTTTATGTATTTATAAATGTACTACAACCATATTTTAACTACTGAATATCAATATCTACAGCTCCAACTTCCTTATAGACCAAAACTCGCAAGTGGTCAATTGTCCCATTCATCTCTACTGATATCTCTTCCCAAGCATTTCACATACGGGATCTATCGCTGGTGTGAAGTAAGCCATATTCCGGTATCACACGAGAGCTTTTATAGTTAACATTCGATAATCAAAATTTTCTTGCACTGGTATCGGAAACTAGACTGATGATTGATGAATTTAGGATTTTAGGTGACAGAAATATTTTAATTAAAATGTAAAACTTGCAAAATAAACAAACCAAAACTTGGACAAAGACAATATAAAGGCAAAATAACTTATCAAAATCGCTATGAGGAAACAACGCTTACTAAAATAAAATTTATGAAATAAAAGAACATAATCCACCACATAGGGTGTACATTACTACATGAGCAAGTTATTCTGTTTCCCAAGCAAACTAATCGCACACATAACAACGCACTATCATCACGTTCAAGGAATTAGTCAATTTGGGAAAAATGTCAACCCCCATAAGCTGCCAGACCAGTGTTGAGGATAAATGTTGAGTGAAAAAGCGCTTGTGTGATACCGGCTTTACTCGTGTGATAATACCTTAACCCTTTCAACACCATGACGTACTTTTCGTCTTAATGCTGATTACCATTAGACGATTTTCTGTATCATATAATCTACCTATAGGACTCAAAGGGATAAATACGATCACATTAACCCTTTCACGCTCATATGACGCAGAGGTTGCCAGATTAGCAATAAGAAATAGAGTTCTCTCACTCTTATAATTACCTCCAAAATTAGTTTTCTGCCCACAGCTAACTCAAAGACAACTGCAGAGGTTGAAGTAACTAAACTAAAGGTTTATAAATACCCCTGATGGTAACAAAGGCTTTAAAGTATCCCTAATAGGCTCAAAATTGCGTTTGCGTCATATGTCGGAGAGGGTTAAACCCTCTGATTAACGTAGGTCCTTTTCATACTGCATAAAATTGTCTAATTGCCGCCTTACGAGTTTCGTTCTATAAGGAAGTTGGAGCTGTAGACATCAATATTGAGCAGATTTACTAGCTAAAATACAGCTGTACTACATTTATAAATACATAAACCCAATTCAACATATGCTTTAGCCATCAGAAACCTACATTATTATTGCAATTCTATTTACTATCGATATCTACAGGTCCAACTTCCTTATAGCCTGAAACTCGCAAGTGGTCAATTGTATTCAGAATCAAAGGCAGAAAAGACGTCATGGTGCTGAAATGAAATAACTACAACTAATCCTTACTAAGTTCATCTATTCATCAGTAACTATTCCAAAATACATAATATCAAAATATTCAAGCTATATGATAAGGTTACCGGTATATATAAATATAATAATAATATGGTCGCAGACTGGGATTTTTTTTTTTACTGAGATTGAAGCAACACCGAACTCTATACACCAGAGTAGAAAAAACACCAATATGACCAAAAAATCTAAATGTTAATCAATATATTTTTGTTTATTTTGTCAAAATTGAAATTCTGGTCATACTGGCAATTCTCCTACTCTATTTTAATCTATTTTGCTTAACCCTTCCTCTTTTTATTTTTATTTTGGGTACTATTAAACAATCTTATTCAGTTTAAAAAGTGCCTCCAGCAATTAACAGACTTTGAACTATCTCACTTAACCCTTTTTAGAACTACAAATCCTTCTTAACCCTCCTGGCCCGGGCAGCATGTTAAAATGACACCACGGCAGATGGGCAGGAACCCGGGTGTCCTGTTAAAATCTGTAAGCTTGAAAGCCTATTCAGCTTGGTCTGAACGCCGTGAGTCCGACGCATGTAAACAAAGCCGATCGTTGCGTCACCGCACCTCCGAAAACAAGGAGACATCGGATCAATGTTATTGTTGTGACGTCAGACGAAATTAGTGTCTGAAAAGCTCAGATATTGTCAACATCGCGGAAAAATTCACTCCACTGAAATCGTCATCACAACTGAACCAGTTGACTTACAGAGCTCTACTCAACGCCAGTCTACAGATTGAAAACCGCACTACGTTTATAGATGTGTGGGAAATTTCTAGCAGTTAAAATAAATAAGTTCGGATTCTTGCCGGGGAGGTCGACGGTACTACAGCTAATTAAGGTGGTAGATGATTGGATGCAAATTCTAGAAGATGGTGATGTAATAGACGTGGTATATTGCGATTTTATGAAGGCCTTCGATAAGGTCCCACATAAAAGGTTAATAGAGAAAGTTAGAAGCTATAATATAGGGGAGAAATGTGTGAAATGGATAGAAGCCTTCCTGAAAGATCGGAGACAGAGGGTACTGGTGAATGGAATAGGCTCGGGGTGGAGGGAAATTACAAGTGGGGTACCTCAGGGATCTGTGTTGGGACCACTGCTGTTCGTTATATTTATCAACGACTTGCCTGAAGTTATAACTAATGGAAGTGAGGTATACCTGTATGCGGATGACACTAAACTGTATAGAAGAGTGAGGAGTAAGGAAGATATGGGTTTGCTTCAAGGAGATGTGGAGGGCATGAAGGGATGGTCTGAGCATTGGTTAATGCCTTTTCATCCAAAAAAAAATGCAAGTACATGCGGATTGGGACCAGCAAGATAGACAAGGTAGGATACAGTATGTATGAAGCGATGGAGGAAGTGAGTGCAGAAAAGGATATAGGAGTAGTGATAGACAATAAGTTAAATTTCTCAGAACATTTAGCGGAAAAGATAAACAAAGCCAATAGAATTGTAGGGCTGATAAGGAGGACATTTGTGTCACTTGACGAAGAAATCTTCAGGAATCTCTATACAGCGCTGGTTAGGCCGCACCTGGAATATGCGAACCAGGTGTGGGCTCCATATATGGTAAAGGATATAGAAGCAGTGGAGAAAGTGCAGAGGAGAGCTAGCAAGCTGGTACCAACGTTGAAGAACGCGGGCTATGAGCAGAGGTTGAGGACACTGGGGCTTCCGACACTGGCATATAGGAGAAAGAGAGGGGATATGATAGAGACTTTTAAGATAGTGTCAGGAAAGTACGATGAGGATGTGTGTGAAGGTATCTTCTTGATGCGGGAGGGAACAAGAACGAGAGGACACTCTAAGAAAATTTACAAAGAAAGAAATAGGCTTGAGAAGGCAAAGAACTCATTTTGTGATAGAGTGGTAAATGAATGGAACGCACTGCCCCAGTATGTAGTCGATTCCGAATCAATAAGAGAGTTTGAAAGCAATCTTGATAAAGCATGGGGAAGACAAGATTTGAAGTTTGATTATAAAACAAAAATACAGAATAGTAAAAATGTTGCGTCTGCTACCGCCGCTGCCAACACCGTGAACGACCGCAGCAGTGCAAGTACTGGTACTGAGCTGGATACACAGGCATAGTTTGCCTTTTTCCAGAGGATCTACTGTAAGAAACTGTAAGAAATAAACAAAATACGGTAGCCTAGGCTTAGACGTTTTTCGGCCAGATCGCCCGGGTACCCCGCACTGTCATAAGGAGGGCTAGCCCGGGCCAGGAGGGTTAAGCTGCACAAAATCGTGTAAATATAGCAAGTGTAAAATTAAAAAGACATCACCAGTACAGAAAGGGTTAATGGAAAAAACAATATATAGAGAAAAAAGTGCTTGAAAAATGTCCCTGCGATATATAGCAAGCAACTCAATGACCAATACTGCTAAGGCAATGCATCAACCCAATATACCCAGCTACTCATATACAAAAATTTAAACAAAACCGAATTCGCTACGGCACGATGAGGAATAGAACTTATGTGGGCAACTGTACAAGACTAAAAATACAATACAAATACAGTATGAATGAAAACATAAGCAGTAAGAATAACATATTGCAAGATACCATAACGCGATACTTAAGTAAGCTTAACATAAAATTGTGCAATGAGATTACCTTGGCCGTACAGTATAACATACGACTTGTATTTGAGAGAAGAGGTTAACCCCTCGAGTACCAGAGACGCACATTATGCGTCGGCAATATATGTAATGCTAAACTCCAGAGCCGCATAGGGTGCGTCGCGGTTAATTACTCCGGTCCTATGGCACCTAGAGGTCTCAGATTTGTATGGGAACTGCGTAAGTATCCCACGCAACAATGCCGATGGTTGAAAACCCTCAAAGTCCAGCCGCGTGCGCTTGCATGTTTTTGCCTACCTATTTCCCCCATGTTAATTCCGACTTGCAGGCGCCTAGTAGGAACCCTTAATGACCTCCTAGGGGATTTTTTTTTTTTTTTTTTTTTTCCTAACCCATTCCAGGTATTTTTTTTTATTTTTTGTTTTTTTTATTTTTTTTTTTATTTTTTTTTTTTTGTACAACCTGCTGGGCCTGGAGTGTATATACTCTGGCACCTTCCCCAGTGTACATTTATATTATATTGCCTGGTGCTCAGTAGGTTAAGAAGATTAAACTTCATTCAAAATTACTTGCCAGCATATTTTGCCCTCCTCCTCAGTTACTCTTATAGTCTTACAAACATGTATGTATGTATACATGCATGCATGTATGTACTATACTCAGGCACATACCCCATAGCTGGGGGTGGCCGACTCGAGACAGAGCCCGAACAGAAACAACATTTAAAATTCTAATTCTTAGGGTCCGGGACCACTTTCATGTTCCCTCTCCCCTTATCCTTATCTAGTAGGTGAATTTTACAAGGGGAGGAGGATTCCTAGCCACCTGCCCCTATGTAATGAATACAATGAAAGCATGCTGTTGGTTAAATAAGGTGACTGGTGAAGTGTTAATGAAAATCGCGAGGACTATACTTAATTATGTTAGTAAGTTAACATGAAGAGCATACAAACTAATAAAATATAATAATGCACATAAATACATAAAAGACACATAAATATGTATATACTAATGAAATAGAAATAAACATGAATATAAAAATACAAACCAAATGAAGTAAAAAAAATAAAAATGAAACTAAGAGAATGACTACAGGTTCCCCTCACTATCAGATTTACGATATTATAATAGATTTTTAGGTGTTTGAGTTTGGGTTTTGGCTGGTCCCAGAATGCATCCCCATTTATCCCATTAATTTTATGGTTCGCTATACATTATAATGTTTCTATTTATTAAGTTAAAATGTAAAACTTGCAAACTAAACAAACCAAAATTGGGACAAGGACAATATAAAGTCAAATTAAATTATCAAAATCGCTATGTGGAAACAACGCTTACTAAAATGAAAATTATTATATAAAAGAACACAATCCACCACATAGGGTGTACATTACTACATGAGCAAGTTAATCAGGAACGTAACAAAATCGTAAATCGAGGGACATGGGAGACCTGCATAATAAATGAGTCAATGAAATACAAAATAAACTAATAAGAAATAATATAAACATTTGGGAGTTCTAAGAATTATACAATAATGGCTTACATACTAAACATGAGATTAAATCAACCAAATCTACCCCCAATGTATAAGATAATGAAATACATTACACAATAAACAATAATTAACACCTTCTGTACCGGCGACATCTTTTTAATATTATTTTTGCTGTATTTAGACAATTTTATTCAGCTTAAAAGGGGCCTCTAGCAATTAGCAGGGTTCGAAATATCTCACTTAACCCTATTTACTACCACAAATCCTTCTTAAACTGCACAATATCGTCTAAATATACCGTAGATAGAATGAAATCAAAATATGTCACCGGTATAGAAGGGGTTAAACGAAAGTAAAGGCATTTCTCACTAGAAAGGCCTCATCTTTACCCCTTCAGCACCATGATGTAATTTACATCATATTCTGGTTACCATTAGACGAAATCCATCCTTCTGAATCCTCCCTTCCTCACAAGGAAAGAGTCCACCTGGCCAGGCTGAGATGCGGGCACCATCCAGCTCTTCTGAGCTATCGGAAGAGACTGGATGACTCCGTCGTCGACACCTGCCCGGGTTGTAACACAGCACCCCATACCATTAAACACATCATAGAAGACTGCATTTCACACAACCACTTACGCCAGGGCGGGTGCCCAACCCCGAAAGGGGTTGAAATAGGGGAGCTATCCCCCCGCCAAAGGCGGCTTTCTAGGGCCTTTCCTAGCTGATGCTGAGAGGATTGGGTTCTAGTCATGTGGTGATGGGCTGGTCTATCAGAGTGAGAACTGAGTGATCTCTGCCATAACCATAGCTTACTCTGACTGTTCCTTTTACTTATATATTTTCTAGATCTCAAGTGACGGCGCCTCTTCCGTGGATTGACCTCCCAATCTACCAAGATTGGAAGCCAAAGCATCACATTTTTCCTTTGCCCCTCAACTTTCTCTTCATAATTGCTGAGGGGCACAGGGCCCTGGGTGGGTCTTTGGTTTCCCGGGCGTTTACGCACCCTCCTCAGCTCCCCGCCATGGAGTGGCTTCGGTCACCCAGGCTTTATTGTGGTCGGCAGGGAGGGTGCTGTGGGGGCGCTCGGTTATGGCCTTGGCCTTGCACGGGGCCTTGGGGCTGTTCGGCCAGGCAGCTTGGGGAACAACAACAGCAATAACAACAACCACTTACGCCAACAACACAATTTACACTCTTTGAGAGCTCTGTGGGAAAGCCCGACCGTGGCCATGGCCTTCCTTACCCCTCCAGTCCCGGCTATGTATTATATATATATTCCCCGAAACCCGGGGGTTTTGGCCGAAAAACGTCTACGCCTAGGCTACCGTATCTTTGTTATTCTGACTGCTTCCGCATTCCCGCGCATGCCCAAGCGTAGATGTTTTTCTTACCTGTAGAATGGTGTTAAGTAGAGCTCTCTAAGTCAACTGGTTCAGTTGTGATGATGATTTCATTGGAGATAACTTTATGGCAAAAACAGCCACTTTACACTACTTTTCGATACTAACAATAACATACAGGCACACACGAACAAGCGACGCACTCCTTCTTGTGGCCGGAGATGCGGGGCGTCGGTCCAGCCGGCTGTTGTTTACATGCGTCGGACCGACGCCTCGCACACCAAGCTCACAGGCTTTCAACCACTGGGTGTTCAAGAGCCCTTCCGGGTAGCTCGGGTGTGTTTTTTTATGGGTGTTCAAGAGCCCTTCCGGGTCTGAGGGGTTAAGGACTCGGGGCTGTTCGGCAGGCAGCTTAGGGAACAACAACAACAACCATTAGACGATATTCTTCTACTTATAATCCAACTCTAGGACTCAAACGGGGTAAATGGTATCTCAATAAACCCTATGAATAACGGAGGTCCTTCTTAACCCTTATTTAGTGGGTGGTAGGGTATTTTACACCGTGCCGCCCAGCGGGTTTTTTTTTACCCTAAATAGGGTTGTTTCCGTGCTCATTTTCATGCATAAACAAGACCCAGAGCGTAAAACAAGTATCTATCCCTGAAAGGGCGTAAACAGAGCTTTCCAATGACACCCGAACCATCCTTCTACGACCACTGGTTCTATTGCAACGATCGTGCAACACGAATGCAAAAAACCTAAAATAAGGTAATTTCCGTACATAATTCCCTGTGTAGCGAGTGAGAGAGGGAGGAGGAGGGTAGAATACAGCTCAGTACACCCACCGCGGTGGTGGGGAGCGGTCATAAGGTTACTACGCTCGTGCCACCGCTCAGCTCTCTCTCAGAGCAACATTACGTGCTGAAAATGGCACTCGACATATGTGGTGCACCGCCACATAGTCCACATTTATTTAACTCGACATATGTGGTGCGCCGATGGTGAAGGGTTAAACTGCATGTAATCGTCTAATTTTCTCAACCAACCCTTTTAACTACCACAGATCCTTCCTAAGCTGCATAATATCATCTAAATATAGCTCGAATAAAATATAACACACGTCGCTGGTAATCAAAGGGTTAAGTGAAGATTTAATATACGAGGCTACTCAAATATAAGCCACTCAAAGTACAGCGTTATTTTCCAAGCTTACTTACAAGTTTTCTGATAATTTCTAAGCTTAATAAAATAGTTTCATAATAACCAGTATAGTTATGGGGATAATTTCTAAGCTTAACAAATATAATTTCATAATACAGTAACCAGAATATATAAAAGATCATTACTGATCATGATTCAAACTCATTCACCCCAGGTATATTTTAAGAACATAAGATGGGAGTCTGCAGAAAGCCGATTGGCCCACACAAGGCAGATCCCTCTCACACCCAACCCTAATTAAAGGCCTAACTCACTAACACCATGAGGACCGACCTCACCAAAACGGTCAGAGGTTGCCATAAGTATGCAGAGAGCCGATTGGCCCACATCAGGCCGATCACCTTCACACCCAACCTATTTCGTCCATATTATGTCTATCTAATTTTATCTTAAAGCTCTCTATCGTTCTTGATCCCACTATAGCACTCGGTAGCCTATAACACATGTCTACAATTTTGGCCATGAGCGTAACCATAACGTAACATAACCACTCTCATGGCAGAGTGGTTACGGTGACCAATTCTCCCAATATATATACCTGGGGTGAGTGGGTTCGAATCCTGGTCAGACTACCTCTCTCCAAACCTGTCCAACATTATCATTAGATATTACTGCAGGTGTTATAATGTAAAACTTGCAAAATAAACAAACCAAAACTTTGACGAACACAGTAAAAAGGCAAAATAACTTATCAAAATCGCTATGTGGAAACAACGCTTAAAGCAAAATAATAATTCTTTATAAATAAAAGAACACAATCCACCATATATGGTGTAAATTACTACATGAGCAAGTTAATCTGTTTGCCAAGCAAACTAATTGCACATATAAAACGCACTATTGTCATGTTCAAGGAATTGACCACTTGCGAGTTTCAGGCTATAAAGAAGTTGGAAGTGTGAACATCGATATTAAAGAGAAATGCAATAGCAATGTGGGCTTCTGATGGATAAAAAGTATGATAAACTTGGCTTTGTATATTTATAAATGTATTAATTACCGTACTTTAGCTGATAATTCTACTAAATATCGATGGCTACAGCTCCAACTTCTTTATAGACGAAAACTCTAAAGTGGTCAATTTGTTTTTAGATTTAAGCGTTATTTCCACATAGCGATTTTGATTAGTTCTTTTGCATTTATCTTGTGTCGTCCCAATTTTGGTGTGTTTATTTTGAAAGCTTTACATTATAATTTAAAGATGTTTATTGGTTTATAAGGATGATAAGGTCGGCCACAGCACAAGCCACATCATTGTTGTACTTGGTGAGGAGACGGCGATTGACTTCCACGTTGGTGAAGCCCATGTCTGTCAGTTGTTGTAGTGATCGGCTTATTTCCACTTCACCACTATTATCACCACCACTGCTTCTGCTGCGTACGTCACCACCCTGTTGATATACCAATAATTATATATCATTATAATGTAAAATTATACCAATAATAATAATTTAAATTGTATAACTTGCAAACTAAACAAACCAAAAACTTGGACAAAGACAATATAAAGGCAAAATAACTTGTCAAAATCGCTATGTGGAAACAACGCTTACTAAAATCAAATTTATGAAATAAAAGAACACAATGTTGGTGGTGTAATGGTTTTGGTGCTTATATTCTGGGTGTGGTGTCCCGAGTTTGAATCCCGGGAGGACCATCATCATCATCATCATCATCATCATCTCCGACGCCTTGTTTCCCCCTGGGAAACCCCCACTAGAGGATGGCCATGACAGAAACGTCTCCAAGCTACTTTGTCAAGACATGCCTCCTTTGCCCGTGCCACAATGCCCCAAGTTTTTCTTCAATATATTTTTCCACTTTCTTTTCCCATACCATAGGTGGTCTTCCACTACTAGCGGTTCCACTCACCTGACTCCCATATATCTTTATTGGAATTCTATCTTCATCCATTCTCTGAACATGACCATACCACCTCAAAGTACTTCTCTTTATCCACTCAACCACACCACAATCAATGCCCAAAGCCTGTTCTTCCATTCTAAAGGACTCGTACACTTCCCTATTACTTGGCCCATCTAGCCTATTCATGCCAGCTGCCATTCTGAAAAAGCTCATCTCCACAGCTCTCAGTTTGAAGAGGTCCTCGTCACTTGCCGTCCATGTCTCGCTTCCATACGAGAGTGTTGGGAGCAGCACACTGTTTCTCAGTGACTTTTTGACTTCCTGGCTAACCATTCTTCCTTTGAGAATACTATCAAGTTCTCCACTTTTCTCCCTTGCATTTTCTCTCTTTTATCTCATTCTCCATTTTACCATATTTGCATAGTACAGCTCCCAAATACTTGAAACTTTCAACCTCTTCTAGTACTTCATTTTTCAATTATATTTTACAACTTTTCTTGTGTTCTTTCTTGATTCTATATTTGTCCTTAAAATCTATGGTTTCATGCATTCTTCTCTCAAACACCATTACCTTACATTTCCCCACATTGACCTTTAACTTTCTCTTTTCACATACCCTGTGAAAGTCAGTGACCACTCTCTGAAGTTCTTCAGCATTTTCCGCCAACAGGACTGCATCGTCCGCATATAGGCATGTTAAAATCTTCCATGTTCTTCCCTCTGATTCCAGTCTAGCTCCCACACCCATTGATACAGCCCTACATTCCCTAATCACTCCAGGGAGGACCATATGCTTTCATTAGTTTATTCAAGTACAATGGGGTTCGTAATTGATGATTAATGTTAAGAACGGGGTGTTACTTACCAGGTATATCATTATAAGGTAAGACTTTATTAACAAAAAATAAAAAATAAAAAAAAACACAGGGACGAGAAAATATATAGACAAAAAAACTAATCAAAATCACTATGTGGAAATAACGATTTAGCGAAATACAATTTTGAAATAAAAGAACACAAAACCACCACCTAGAATGTAGATCATTATATGAGTAAGTGAATTTGGTTACCAGGCAAATTAGTTGCACATATATTAACAAATTCTCGTCATATTCAAGGTATTGACCACTTGCGAGTTTCAGGCTATAAGGAAGTTGGAGCCGTAAACATCGATATTCAGTAGAAATACGAAACATGTGCGAGTTTTTGATGGATAGAAAGTACGATGAATATGATTTTATTTATAAATTATTATTTTACTTAACCCTCCAGCCCCGGCGATTATATTATATAATTTTTCCCAAAACCCGGGGGTTTTGGCCGAAAAACTTCTACTCCTAGGCTACCGTATTATTGTTATTTTGACTGCTTCCGCATTCCCACGCATCCCCAAGCGTATATGTGTTTCGTACCTGTAGAATGGCGTTAAGTAGAGCTCTCTAAGTCAACTGGTTCAGTTGTGATGACGATTTCATTGGAGATAACTTTTCGCTACTTAACAATAACATACAGGCACACACGAACAAGCGACGCACTCCTTCTTGTGGTCGGAGATGCGCGGCGTCGGTCCAGCCGGCTGTTGTTTATATGCGTCGGACGGACGCCTCGCACACCAAGCTTACAGGCTTTCAAGCTGCCGGAGCCTCAGCACCCTTCCGGGTTGCGCGGGGTGTGTTTTTTATGGAGGCCTCAGAGCCCAACCGGGTCTGGAGGGTTAATGCGTTGTTTCCACATAGCGATTTTGATTAGTTGTTTTGTATTTTTACTGTGTTCGTATACGTTTTGGTTTGTGTATTTTGCAAGTTTTACATTATAATTTATGCGTTTGTATATGCACTACAACCGTATTTAGTTGTAAATAATGCTAAATATTGATGTCTATACCTCCGACTTCCTTATAGCCTGAAACTCACAAGCGGTCAATTAGTCATATCACAATCTAATAAATCTATTTCCAATCACCACCTTACCTCTGGCAGTTACATGTTTTTATTTTTTTTCTGGCAATCATTAGGCTTAACCCCTTCCGTACCGGCGACGGCTTTTAAAGTATATTCTATCTGTATTTAGACGATTTTCTTCAGTTTAAAAAAAGAGCCTCAAGCAAATAGCAGGCTTCGAACTATCTCACTTAATCGTTTTTATTACCACAGACCCTTCTTAACCCTTCTGACCCGGGGTCTTCCTCCTAAGGACAGTGTCAGGTACCCGGGCAATTTGGTCAAAAAACGTCTAGGCCTAGGCTACCGTATCTTTGTTATTTTACCTGCTAGAAATTTCCCACACATCTCTAAACGTAGTGCGGTTTCCAATCTGTAGACTGGCGTTGAGTAGAGCTCTGTAAGTCAACTGGTTCAGTTGTGATGACGATTTCCGTGGAGCGATGTTGACAATATCGGAGTTTTTCAGACACTAATTTCGTCATACCATAGAACAACAACATTGATCCGACGTCTCCTTCTTGTTTTCGGAGGTGCGGTGACGCAATGACCGGCTTTGTTTACATGCGTCGGACGCACGGCATTCAGACCAAGCTGAATAGGCTTTCAAACTTACTGCCTGTTATAAGGACACCCGGGGTCCTGCCCAACTGCCGCGGTGTCCTTATAACAGGACAGCCGGGCTGGAAGGGTTAAACTGCACAAAATTGTCTAAATATAGCTAGAATAGAATGATACACACATCGCCGGTACAGAATGGGTTAAGGTTTTATCATCAACTACAACAGTAATTGACCACTTGCGAGTTTGAGGCTATAAGGAAGTTGGACTTTTTTACATTGATATTTAGCAGAATTACCAGCTAAAATGCTTTTGTAGTACATTTATAAATACATTAAAACTAAATTCAACATACATTTTATCCATTAGACATCTACTTTATTATTGTATTTCTGTTTAATACCGATGTTTACGGCACCAACTTCCTTATAGCCTGAAACTCGCAAGTGGTCAATTGACTAACCTGAGGTATGGCTGGTGTGGACTGTGTGCTGGCTTCTCCTTGTTGTTGTGGCTGCTGTTGTTGTTGCTGCTCACCCACCACCACAGTGTTGGATGATGAAGATTCACCCACCACACTCTCTCCGATGCCATACACCCGGCCGGGGGACGTGGCCGACGGTGACAGCATCTCCTACATAAATAAAGTACGCAAGTTACCATCCATCCATCCATATACTGTACTCAGGCCCAATCCCCACTTTTCCTTTTTTTTATTTATTTATTTTTTGTTTTTGGGGGAGGGGACTCGAGACAGAGCCAGAATAGGGACAAAACAACAGAAAACAATGAACACACAAAACAAAATACATATTCACACACATCTAGGTCATCCAGGAGAAGACCCAGAGATGCAAGTTACCACCAGTGAAAATATAATACAGGTCTCCCTTGATTTACGATTGGGTTACGTTCCTGAAACTCGATCTTAAATAGAAAAATTGTATAGCAAACCCTAATGCAAAGTGTAATGCATAAATACGCGGAAGTTTGGTGTGAGCATCCTAGGTTCGAGTCCTTGGAGTGCCCCATGTATTTGTTGATTTCATTAATTGAGTCTAGAAGTAAAGTTAGTTGGTGAAAAAATATTAATTAATGGGGTAAATGGGGATGCGTTCTGGGACCAGCAAAAACAAAAAACAAAAACACCTAAAAACCTATAATAATATCGTAAATTGGGGCATCAGATAGTGAGAACTTAACTGAAATGCATGCTGAACACAGCACACAAATTACTAACTTCTCATTAAATTAACCCATTCTGTACCAGCAGTCATATAATTTCTATACTATAGTCTATTCGCTGTAAGTAGGCGAGATATCATGACTTCTAACCTCTGTAACTAAAAAACGACTAGAGTAATCGAGCTAATATTTCTACCATTTGGGAAGAGTCAGTCAAGGAATAGTTGTGGAAATTGACAGCCAATTTGCTCTAGCCCTTTTTAGTTACAGAGGATAGAGATCATGATTTCTTGCCTACTTACAGTGAATAGATTATAGCTATATTTTGACAACTTTGTGCAGTTCAAGAAGGATCTGAGCTAGTAAAAAGGGCTAAGCGAGACAACTCTTTCAGTTGATCCAGATCAGCAAGCATAAGAACAATAACAAGAGTGAGACAAGCGGTACGGTAATTAGCTTCTTGCCTGGTTCCCAACGGTGGCAATAAACAACAATAAATATAATGTAAAACTTGCAAAATATACAAACCAAAATAGGGATGACACAATATAAAGACAAAATAACTTATCAAAATCAATATGTGGAAAAAACAATTTAGCAAAATAATATTTTGAAATAAAAGAACACAAAACCACCACATAGAATGTACATCACTATATTAGAATGTACACTCGGTCCAAGAAGTATCTGCACCCCTACGCTGATCATCTGGTGTGTACAGCTTGATAGGGTTGGCACCTCTGCCTGCAACTACAGTATATCCATGTGTCAGAGACGATCGTCTCTGACGCATGGATATAGTTGCAGGCAGAGGTGCCAACCCTACCGAGCTGTACACACCAGATGATCAGCATAGGGGTGCAGATACTTCTTGGACCAAGTGTACATCACTATATGAGTAAGTGAATTTGGGTCCCGAGCAAATTAGTCGCACATATATTAACGTACTCTCGTCATACTCAAGGAATTAGTCAATTAGGGAAATTCAGGACGTTCTGGTAAAGTCTAGCTTCAAGTTCTTGGAGTGCCACATGTATTTGTTGATTTCATTAATTGAGTTTAGAAATAAAGTTGGTTGGTGAAAAAATATGAAATATGGTCTCACCTGGTTGATCCGAGTGATGAAGGTTCGGGCGGTGTTCCATACCCCTCGCACCAGGTCCTCGGGAATGATGCTAACAAGTTCGTCAGGCAAGGCTTCCACTCTGTTGTCCCCTCCTTGTTGTAAAACCTCCCCCCCTTCCTTAGCGGTACCCTCACTCTTAACTGTGGGTCCCTGGCTGGCGTTCTTACTCTCGCCCGATGCTTCTTGTTCGGGTTGTTGTGTCTGGAAATCAAATGTTAATTGTAAAACTTGCAAAATAAACAAACCAAAACCGGGACAACAGAACTTATCAAAATGTAAAACTCGCTAAACAAACCAAAACAGGAACCGCACTATACAGTATTTAATTATGTAAAACTTGCAAAACAAACAAACCAAAACAAGAGCCGAACAATGTAAAGCCAAAAGAACTTGTCAAAATCACTGTGGAATTAACATATTGCAGATATAGAAAAAAATAAAAAATACTATAAAATATATATGCATGTATGTATATACTCAGGCACATACCCCATAGCTGGGGGTGGCCAACTCAAGACAGAGCCCGAACAGGAAAAATAAAAAAAAATAAAAAAAAATAAAAAAAAAATCACACACATCTAGATCGCCCAGGAGAAGACCCAGAGACCCAAGCCTATTTACGGTCTTCCAACAAAAGATTCCCAGGTCCCAGACCTCCCGGAGAGTTTCCGGTCTCAGCAGGCAGACACGCAGCGAAGCCACCACCACAAGTCCGCCCACCACACATCCAGGCATGATTAGTTGTTTTGTCTTTTTACTGTGTTCGTATAAGTTTTGGTTTGTTTATTTTGCAAGTTTTACATTATAATACCGGCTCCCAAGGCCAGGCGCCCGACCCCTCCTCCCAAACGACCGCGTTATCACTTATCTATTCACAAGCATTCTCCCCCTATTCATTACCACTTCTCTGGCCTGTTCTTCAGTCATTTCTCTATCTTCCAACGCTTTTATTACACCATCTCTCCATCTCCTCCGAGGTCTTCCTCTCAATCTATTTCCCCTTGATTCTGACTCATATACTCTCTTTGCAAGCCTTTCATCTCCCATTCGTTCAACATGTCCAAACCAACATAGCACCCTTCTTTCCACTCTGGCCGATAAGGGTACCGTTGTCCCACTCTCCTACGTACCTCTTCATTCCTCAATCTGTTTCTACGCGTTATTCCACAAATGTTATTGGTAGATGTCGACCGGGCAACTTGATCTAGCAATTTGTGACCAACGCTTAATCTTCATTCTTGGGAATTACAAAAAAAAAAAAAAAAAATCCACACATACTCATCAAGCAGTTCATCTCTATAACATCCAACTTTCTTCTCTCTTGTGGCTTCTAACATAAACTAACCTGTGCTGAGACTGGCTGCTCACAAACAACTCCCGTCAGATCTTGGGCTCCGGAGTTCCAGGCGGCTGATGATGATGAATTCCCTCCTTCCTGTTGAGCTCCGGTACTCGCTGATTCCTCCCCCTCGGCAGCCGAACTCCCCGCCAACGTATCTCCCCTCGCGTATGGCAAATTCAGCCTTATAACGTCAGTGGGGATCTCCATGAATGCTTTGGTATCAGGCAGCGCAACTAACAACTTGTTCTTGCTAGGGTATGACTTTTCCATCTTGTCGAACCGAGCGGCTATTCTGGTCGTTATCTGCGCGTGTGAGGCGAGTAAAGTGTGGGGGTCTTGTGTGGCTGTATTATCCTCCTCTGATGCTTGGGGTTCAGTGAGGGGGCGGTAGAGGGATTCCAAGAGCTGTACTTCCACTTCTTGGCTCGAGACAGAGGGACTTTCCTCATCCATTAGTCTACTTTCCGCTAGTAGGAGCTGGGCTTCTGTCAGTTGCCGTTGGGTTTCTGACAATTGGCGTAGAGATTCTGACACTTGACGCGAAGATTCAGTGACTCGGCGCAAGGATTCAGACAGCTGGAAGGAGTCGTCGGACATCTTGCTCGATGATTCAGAGATACGACGCGGGGATTCCGACGAACGGCGCGGTGAGATGCACGCCACGGCAGTCGTTCGTTCATCTTCGTCCGCTGTGAGGAAATCTGGGGAGTCCGGTCTGTCTAGTAGATCTTCCTTAGTGTTGAGGGTTTTCATGGTGATCTCCATATTATCTGTTGAGGTGATAAATACTATAATATATGTATGTACTGTATGTATGTACTGTGGCACTTACCCCATTTTTTTTTTTTTTTTTTTTTGGTGGTGGTGGTGGTGGGCGGGGGCCGACTCGAGACAGAGCCCGAACATGGACACCAAAAAGTGAACCATTTTTTTCTGGATCCCCTTCTCCCTCATGTATAGCAAATTAGTTACCGGTATGAGTTTTTAAGACGTTTGTTCCATTTGTTTGGGGATTTTGAGACCTTTCGCCCAATTTCTTTGTCAATATTAAGACCTTTCGTGCCATTTAGGTGTCAATCTTTCCCTGGCAAGCGTTAGCGAGCTTGTAATTATAGAAGAAACCGGCCTTTGGCCGGAACTTTTTCGACTGAAAAATTTACAAATTTATCTTGAAAGAGTGTATAGGGGGTGTTTTTTTAAAGCTTGATGGAATTCTAGCGAGGAAACTACATAATAAATAATATAATTATATACATAGATAAAAAAACAAGCACTACCCCCTTAATTCGCCCTTGTATTGAGTATTGTTCACATGTGTGGGGAGGTTCCTCTCACACCGCTCTCCTAGACAAAGTTGAAAGGAAGGCCTTTCGTATCATTAACTCCCGCCCACTCACCAACTCTCTGCAATCTCTCTCTCTCCGCCGCAATGTTGCATCTCTCTCGCTATTCTATCGCTACTATAATAATCAGTGTTCCTCAGAGCTATCCCAGTGCATACCACCTCCTTTACGTAGGGCACGTGGTACCCGTCTTGCAACTCAATCCCACCCCTACTCTGTGCAACTCTCCAACCCAAGAGTGAAACGTTACTCTCAAACTTTCTTCTACTCAACAGCTGAGCTCTGGAACTCTCCCAGAATCAGTCTTTCCCTCTTCCTATGACTTAAATTGCTTTAAACTCCGTGTGTCCAGGCATTTTGGCTCGAACGTCCCTTGATTTTGGCCCTGTCACTCTTTCAACTATGGGGGAGGCACTCGCTATAGGCAGTTATGCCTTTTGCCTCCCTCAATCACATAGAAAAAAAAAAAAAAAAAAAAACCACAGGTGTGACAATTATATAATTATTATTTTATCCTGGCTACTATTTGTCACTGACCTTTGTGTGTACGAGTTACGTCGAAGCACTCTGGCAGACGGACCACGTAGTATTCAAAGTCCGAGTTGGAGTTCTCTGTATCCGACTCGTTCAGAATAGCCTGGTCCTCCGAGTCCAGTTCCGAGACCGACCCACTCGAGTTGCTTTGTAGATCCACGTGGCAAGCTTCAGGTCTTTCTAGGGTCTCAAATCTCTCGGTGGCTTCGAGTCTCTCTTCCTTAACGCACATATCTCCTCTTACGATCATGGTCTCTCGCAAGCAGTCTACCGATTCTTTGGCCATTTCCTTTAGTGGTACCTTGATGAAAAGGAAAGAAAATGATTAGATAATACAATACATATCAAAATATAATAACAGTAAGATCTACTGTCATTCTTTAACCCCTTCTCTACCGGAAAGTCTTTTTTATTTTGTTTCAGCTGTATTTAGACAATTTTATGAAGCTTGGGAAGATACATGGTAGCTAAAAGGTTTAATTGAGATAGTCTGTAACCTTTCAATGAGTAGACATCCTTCCTAAGCTGTATAAAATTGTCTAATAGTTGCAAGAATATTATGAAAAGTACACCACCGGTACAGAAAGGGTTAACGCACATCTCTCCTCGACAGGAGACGATCATGGACTCCCACAAGCAGTCTATAGATATTTTAGCGATTTCCTTTAGTGGTACCTAAAAGAAAACATTGAAATAATTACATACAGTATACTGTACAGTATGATCATAACTGTCTTGATAGCGTAATGCATAAATGCACGGAATTTCGGTGTAAGTATCCTAGGTTCGAGTCCTTGGAGTGCCACATGTATTTGTTGATTTCATTAATTTAATTTAGAAGTAAAGTTGGTTGGTGAAAAAATATGAATAAACACTACGGTACTAACCACAGCCATAGTAGTGACCGGAGCCTCCAGAAGTTCCGGTGTAGAAATTCCCGACTCCACCAGCTCGGCATCTTCCTCAAAGGAGATTTCTATGAGGTCCAGGTTAGGATGGTCGTCTAGGGCCCGTGTGGTCTCGGCTCCATCTTCTCCGTCGGATAGTGTTAGCTTCTCCACACCCTGAGAGGTTTAATTATTATCTTTAGAGGTCCTTCCTAAGCTAAAATTATAATGTAAAACTTGCAAAATAAACAAACCAAAACTTGGACAAACTCAGTAAAAAGACAAAACAACTTATCAATATCGCTATGTGGAAACAACGCTTAAGCAAACTAATAATTTATAAATAAAAGAACTCAATCCACCACATAGGGTGTACATTACTACATGAGCAAGTTAATCTGTTAAATTCTGTTTCCCAAGTAAACTAATCGCACATATAACACACTATCGTCACGTTCAAGGAATTAGTCAATTACCGGTAGTCAAAAAAAAAACCCAAACTGACCTGTATAATAGGTGGCATGAAGGGGTCCTCGGCGTCGAAGTAATCATCAACAATACCGACCTGGTAGTCTTCAGGTTCTGAGAGGGATTCCGTGCCCAGATCAGGTAGCGCTGTAGCTACTCCGGCGGCCAGCTTTAACCCTTCATCATCGTCGTCATCATCTTCCAGTGTCTCCGGCATATCCTGTAAACCAAAATTCGAAAATAGATATTAATCGTGATCGTGTAATCAACCTTTGTGTTGGTGGTGTAATGGTTTAGATGCTTATGTTCTGGGTGTGGTGTCCCGAGTTTGAATCCCGGGAGGACCATATGCTTTCATTAGTTTATACAAGTGCATTGGGGTTTGTAATTGATGATTAATGTTAATAACGGGGTGTTACTTAATATTGTACATTATCCTCAACATAACATACAGTAGCATAGTTACAGATTACAATAGGTCAGGTTGGCTAACAAGGCACTGTAGGCAATACATCTTCAAATCAGCAAACTAATGGACTGAAATGAGTGATCCAAAAATGAAAGCAAGAAGTCAAATCAACAAAACCTATGTTACCAGTAAGACTGTGACAGCCACTGTAGGTTGTACATCAAACAAATTCTCCTGGTCCTCTGCCGTTATATTGCCAACTGTTAACTACATGGACGGCACACCACATCTGGTTCCCAAACACTCAACGTCTTAAAATCTCTGGTTCAGTAGTAGTTTATCGAGAGGCCTTCCTTAGGGTTAAGTGCCCCATTAATTACTATTTCCATTCACATATATGCATAGCCTCCGATAGCGCAGTTGGAATGGTTGTACATGCCAAGATTGGTATGCAGGATTCGAAACTGCATAATAAATCGTAGGCTTGTGCAACATTCTTTAACTGTCTTCGTGGTGCAATGCATAAGTGTGTTGATTTTCGGTGTGAGCGTCCTGGGTTCGAATCCCCGGACTGCCACATGCGTTTGTTAATTTCATTAATCGAGTTTAGGAGTAAAGTTGGTTGGTGGAGAAAACATAATAACTAATGGGGCTAAACATGAGGGAAATTGTGTCAAATCAACCAACCACACGTTACCTGTAAGATTGTGACGGCCACTGTAGGTTGTAAATCAAGCAAATTCTCTGGTGGTGATACTTCCACAACATCCACTTCCTCATCCACTGCCGTTATATTGCCAAGCAAATTATCATTGTTAGGACTGTTAACCACATGGACGGCACACCACATCTGGTTACCAAACACTCTACCGCGCTGACAGAATCTCCAGTGAGTCGCGTACCATCCAGGCTCACCTGAGAAACACAAGAGATTATAATTAATATATTGTTTACCAGTACTGTACTGAGTAATGGTCCAATATTATAATACTACAGTACAATTAGAAAAAAGATGATTGACTAAATTACAATGTAAATCTTGCAAAATAAACAAACCAAAACCGTAACGACACAATATAAAGAAAGACAAACAAAATAAAAAAATAAAAATCTAATAGCTAACTTTATGGTGTAGCCTCAAAAACAGATCCTTAAATATGAGGTAGACAAAACCTCCAGGCCTTGACCAAAGTTAAGCCTTCAGCCTGAACCTCTTATGAGGATCCTTGTCAAGAGGTTGTACTTATTTGGAATATTGATCCAAGTATTCCCTATACTGCTACAGAGGCTGACTGCACCACCGAAGTGGTGAGCGGTGGGGTCCCTAAATCCCCTTAATGGTTACATGTAGAGCAGATTAACCAGACCACTGAGCTCCATACGAAACTCTCATAGGTCAAATGGTTACAACATTCAACATACTTGGTGCGGTGAATGTGATGGAGTTGTCCCCTTATTCTCCCGGCTGTAGCGCAGGACACAGAACTTTCTTACAGGCGGGCTTCAACTTCCAGCAATTAATAGGTTTCGAACAATCTTACTTAACCCTTTTAACTACCACAGATCCTTTATAACTAGCGGAGGCGTCTTTTTAACTTTATTCTTGCTACTATTAAGCGATTTTATTCAGTTTAACCCGTCCAGCACCAGCGACGCGTCGGCGATGTATGTAACGCACAGCCCCAGCGACGCGTCTGACGAGTCACCCTAATTGCTCCGACCGTAACCTCAGGTGTAGCCACTCGAGAGGGCTCAGATTTGTATGGGAACTGTGTACGTATCCCACGCAACCGTGCCGATGGTTGAAAACTCTCAAAGTCCACGTGCGTGCGCGTTAGCGCGCAATAACCTGTTTTTTTGGGGTAATTGCCTTAAATTTTTTACTCTTGTAAAATACGTTTTCGGGGGCTCTGTAGGACCATTCTTTAAGCTTTTAGAGCGGTTTTTCGTGGTTTTTCCTTCATTCCTAACCCATTCGCTATTGTTTCTGGAATAAAACAATTTTTTGAAAACCGGCCGGGTTCTGGTGAACAAACAATACAAAACTAGCCGGGGCTCCACGGGTTAAAAAGGACCTCAAACAGTTAACAGGTTTTGAACTAACTCACTGAAACATTTTTACTACCACATATCCTTAATGAGCAGCACAAAATCATCTAAATATAGCTACAATACAACTAAAAAGATGTTAAATCACCATAACTGGTGGGCGGTGGGGTCGCTACATCCCCTTACAACATTACAACATTATAACATTCAACATACTTGGTGCGGTGAATGTGATAGAGATGTCCCCTTGTTCTCCCGGCTGTAGCGTAGGACACAGAACTTTCTTACAGGCGGGCTTCAACTTCCAGCCGGCCGGGGAGCCGCGGAAACGAACCTGGCTCCATTTGTTCAGGGTCGTCTGGAATTGGTGGTGTAATGGTTTACTGTAGATGCTTATGTTCTGGGTGTGGTGTCCCGAGTTTGAATCCCGGGAGGACCATATGCTTTCATTAGTTTATTCAAGAACTGTACATTGGGGGTTGTAATTGATGATTAATGTTAAGAATGGGGTGTTATTTATTGATAAGTTTTGTTTCTAGGTTAGCTATTATTTTTAACATCGTTCTTAAGGGGAGATTTCCACTTGAGGGATCTTTTTCTTGACCCCTTTCTCCCTCATGTTTAGCTCCATTAGTTTTGAGATTTTTAGATATTCGCCCATTAGCTTGGTAACTTTAACCCTCCGGGACCGGCTACGCATTAAATAAATATTCCCCGAAACCCGGGGGTTTTGGCCGAAAAACGTCTACGCCTAGGCTACCGTATCTTTGTTATTTTGACTGCTTCCGCATTCCCGCACATCCCTAAGCGTAGATGTGTTTTGTACCTGTAGAATGGCGTTAAGTAGAGCTTTCTAAGTCAACTGGTTCAGTTGTGATGACGATTTCCGTGGAGAGAACTTTGTGGCGATGTCAGCCATATCAGCCACTTTTCAATACTAAACAATAACACAATAACACACACAGCCACACAAGAACAAGCGACGCCTCTCTTTCTTGTGGTCGGAGATGCGCGGCGTCGGTCCAACCGGCTGTTGTTTACATGCGTCGGACGGACGGCTTTCAAAACAAAGCTTACAGGCTTTCAAGCTGCCGGAGCCTCAGAGCCATACCGGGTTCCGCGGGCCGCATTTGTTATGGGTGCCTCAGAGCCCTACCGGGTCTGAGGGGTTAAGACATTGTCACATTCCATCCAATTTCTGTCAATTTTAAGACCTTTCGTGCCATTTAGGGGTACATTTTTTCCTGGCGAGCTAAAGCGAGCCTGTAATTTAGAAGGACCGGCCTTTAGCCGGGACATTTTTCTACCGAAAAATGTACTGTACATATTTATATCGAAGGGGGGACTCGGGCGTATTTTTTAAAAGCTTGTTGGAGACCTAGGTAGCAAACTAAAAATCTCCCCTTAACATCGTTCCTAACACCAATAGCACCCCAAATTAAATTAATGAAAGCATGTAATCCTCCCGATATTCGAACCTGGGTTACCACATACAGTATATGTAGATCTTAAAAACACTAACCATTACACAATCAAGACAGTTAAAGGTTAAGTACATGACTACGATTAACATCCCTGCCCACCCCAAACCAACTTCCGGAAGCACATCCATACTCATATCACTCGCCGTTCCATCCACTCAATCATAGACAACACGCAGCTGCAAGCACGACTTCCCGAAATCCATCCTTCTGAGTCCTCGCGAGGCATCGCGAGGCACCGCATATCAGAGGCCAGGCTGAGATGCGGACACCATCCAGCTCTTCTGAGCTATCAGAAGAGACTGGATGACTCCGTCGTCGACACCTGCCCGGGTTGTAACACAGCACCCCCACCCCGGGACTTCGGTGAGACTTTTTCTATTGCACTAGACATATCGAAAGCCTTCGATAGAGTCTGGCATAAATCTTTAATTTCTAAACTACCCTCCTTCAGTTTCTATCCCTCCATCTGTGCCATTGTCTCTAATTTCCTTTCCGGCCGTTCCATAGCCGCGGTTGTGGACGGCCATTGTTCACTTCCTCACCCTATAAACTCCGGTGTTCCTCAGGGCTCTGTCCTATCTCCTATTCTCTTTCTAAATTTTATAAATGATCTCCTTAACTGTACCTTAATTCCCATCCATTCATACGCAGACGACTCAACCTTACACTACTCCATTACTTTTTCAGAACGCCCCAGCCAGCAATCCCTCAACGACAAACTTAATGAAGCCATAGAACTCTTAAATTCTGATCTAAATACTATTTCCAATTGGGGCAGAGAAAACCTTGTAAACTTTAATACTTTCAAAAACCCAATTTCTCCATCTATCTACCCGTCAGGATCTCCCAGCGGACTATCCCTTATTCTTCAACAATACAAAAATCAACCCTTCATCTTCTCTCAATATTCTTGGTGACTCTTTTTCTTCTGCTCTCATTTGGAAGGACCATATTACCAGTCTTGCTAAGGCAGCCTCCCAGAAGCTGGGTGTGCTCAACCGCCTTAGGGGGTTCTTTTCCCCTGCACAGCTTCTTGCTCTGTACAGGGGCATAGTGCGCCCTTGTATTGAGTATTGTTCACATGTGTGGGGAGGTTCCTCTCACACCGCTCTCCTAGACAAAGTTGAAAGGAAGGCCTTTCGTATCATTAACTCCCACCCACTCACCAACTCTCTGCAATCTCTCTCTCTCCGCCGCAATGTTGCATCTCTCTCGCTATTCTATCGCTACTATAATAATCAGTGTTCCTCAGAGCTATCCCAGTGCATACCACCTCCTTTACGTAGCACGTGGTACCCGTCTTGCAACTCAATCCCACCCCTACTCTGTGCAACTCTCCAACCCAAGAGTGAAACGTTACTCTCAAACTTTCTTCTACTCAACAGCTGAACTCTGGAACTCTCTCCCAGAATCAGTCTTTCCCTCTTCCTATGACTTAAATTGCTTCAAACTCCGTGTGTCCAGGCATTTTGGCTCGAACGTCCCTTGATTTTGGCCGTCACTCTTTCAACTATGGGGGAGGCACTCGCTATAGGCAGTTATGCCTTTTGCCTCCCTCAATCACATAGGAAGGAAAAAAAAAAAAAAAAAAAAAAAAAAAAAAAAAACATTAAACACATCATAGAAGACTGCATTTCACACAACCACTTACGCCAACAACACAATTTACACTCTTTGAGAGCTCTGTGGGAAAGCCCGGCCGTGGCCATGGCCTTCCTTAAGGACTCGGGGCTGTTCGGCCAGGCAGCTTAGGGAACAACAAGAACAATAACAAAAACAACATCCATTTATCGAATAATGGATATTAATCTAATCATGTACTGTACCCAACTGCACTATGAATAGCCTAATGCTTAAGATAGCAAGGTATAAACTGTTAATTTATAGATTTATTAAAATCCCTCTCACTAAACTATAACATTTCTGGGTATCAGGACTGTCTAGGATTACTTTCCAGTAAATAATGTTCAAACCTGCAAAATAAATAAACCAAAACAGGGACGACACAATACAGGTATATAGACACAAGAACTAATCAAAATCACTATGTGGAAATCAGACCTATGAGAGTTCCGTATGGAGCTCAGTGGTCTGGTTAATCTGCTTTACATGTGTTCTTTTATTTATAAATTATTATTTTGCTTAAGCGTTGTTTCAACATAGCGATTTTGATAAGTGTTTTGTCTTAATACTGTGTTCGTCTAAGTTTTGGTTTGTTTATTTTGCGAGTTTTACATTTTAATCTGCTCTACATAACTAACCCTAACTATGTGGAAATAACGCCTAAGCAAAAATAAAATAAAATAAAATAAAAATAACGGTCATCAAACCTTGTCGTTCCACAGTAGTATTCCCGAGTTAGAGACCCTCCATGTCTTGACAAACTCGGCTCCGGGTGCCACCTCTGAACCGTCCGGGAAAGTCAGATCACGGATGTAGCGAGCGTCGAACCCTTGTGTGATAGCTGAAGACCCCTCGCTGGGAGTGTCTTCAGCGAGGGCTTCTAGTTTCTGGAGGGCGGCATGGAGGAGGCAAGCATCTACGGGATAGGCCTAGAAAAAGGAAAAATAAAGATAGTATTTTTAACATCGTTCTTAACAACAATAACAACCCAAATAAATTTTATGAAAGTATGTGATTCTCTCAGGATTCGAACCTAGGATATCTCATACAGAACTTGCACGCACTCCCTATATTGAAAGGATTCATAAGTGAGGAATCTATAGGTAGCGCCAGCAAACTTAACAATAATCTTGACCCTTTAACTTATTAGAACTCTAAATTAATAAAAGCAATCGGGCTGACGTTTCAATCATTTGGGAAGAGGCAACCAGGATATAGGTGTGGATATTTACAGCCAGTTTACTGTAGGTCCTTTTGAGTTACAGAGAGGTCAGGGATCAAGATTATTGTCAAGTTCGTTGGTGCTACCTATAGTGACTTACTTTATTATCAATGCTGACTCTCTTAGCCTTGCCAGCCTTCCAGTTCCCCGCACGTCGTTCGTTGCGTTTCTGTTGTCTCTGTTCGGCGGAGATCACGCGGTGTTGTTTGTCCACCATCTTGCGTAGCTTGTTCAACTCCTCGGCGGAACAAGACTGCTTCTTCCTCAGTCCCTCCATTTTGGCTAGAACCTTCTCCTGGGTGCGATTGGTCTTATCTACGTCCTCAGGATGTCTGAAGAAAATAAACATTGTCAACATTATATTTTGCTAGGGCATTATTTCTCTCTCTTTGTCTCTCTCTCTTTGTCTCTCTCTCTTTGTCTCTCTCTCTTTGTCTCTCTCTCTTTGTCTCTCTTTGTCTCTCTCTCACACACACACACACACACACACACACACACACACACACACACACACACACACACACACACACACACACACACACACACACACACGCACGCACGCACGCACGCACGCACGCACGCACGCACGCACGCACGCACGCACGCACGCACGCACGCACGCACGCACACACACACACACCACACACACACACACACACACACACACACACACACACACACACACACACACACACACACACACACACACACACACACACACACAACACACACAAACATACACACCACACACACACACACACACACACACACACACACACACACACACACACACACACACACACACTAAATCCTATTTTACACTCACACACTCCTAAACTCTCGCTCTCTCTCTCTCTCTTACACACACATACCCGAAAACCTATTCTACATTCACATGCTGTTAAACACTCTCTCTCTCTTTCACACACACACCCTAAAACATATTATAATTTCCACATAGTGATTTTGATAAGTTCTTTTGTCTTTATATTGTGTCGTCCCTGTTTTGATTTGTTTATTTTGCAAGTTTTACATTATAATATAAATTAAAAATATATAATATAATTTAAATATATATGCGATTGGTCTTGTCTAGCTCCTCGGGATGTCTGAATAATATACAAATTTTGGGTTATTCATTCAGTTGATTTATTAACATACTCTTATTCACTGGTCATTCCATTGAAATATATATAGTTACATTCAAACTACTAACTAAGTTAATCCCATATATTTTTTAATGATGTAAATATTCCCACTTCCCCTAGTATTGACATTCTCGGTGTAACATTAACTACTAACTTGAGCTGGACACATTATGTTAGAAGCATTGCTAAGAATGCCTCTAAAAAACTGGGACTCCTGTACAGAGTTCGAGAATTCTTCACTGACGAGCAGTTGGCCGTGATATATAAAAGTCATGTGCGTTCTCAGATGGATTACTGTTCACCTCTGTGGGGTGGAAGTGGAGTGGTTGCATTGAGGCAGTTGGACAAAATTCAAAATAAAGCTATTAGATTAATCAATAACCCTGCAATCACACAGGACCTTCCTACATTATCCATACGAAGAAACGTTGCATCCCTTGCATTATTCTACAGATATTTTCACAGCAATTGTTCCGAGGAACTTGCTTCAATTGTGCCGCCTCTCCACATCTTTCCCCGTAGAACTAGGGCAGCTGAGAGCGCCCATGAATTTACACTTTCTCCTCCACAATGCAGAACTTCTGCTTATCAGAATTCATTTATCCCCAGAGCTACTACTCTTTGGAATTCACTTCCCTCGAATTGCTTTCCACAAACTTACAATCTACAAATGTTTAAATCCAGTTGTTACAAACATTTTATGAATGGAGGATGCCTTTAGGCACATGGACCTTTTTGTTTTATCTGTGTTTTTCCTTCCTCCGTTCATTGTCTCTTAAAAAAAAAAAAAAAAAAAAAAATCATAAGAGAGCCATAAAAAGACTACATATAACTGAAAAAATAACTGTTCTACTTACTTTGGATTTTGTTTCTTTTTCTCCAGCTTCTCCTGTTGTTTGTGGTATCTCTCATTAAGTTTTTCCTTCTTCTTGAGGTGTTTCTCTTCCAACTTCTCGTGGAACTTGGAGTAATCTTCGGTCAACTGTGCCAAGCGTTCCTCCAGCCTCTGCTTGCGGTTAGACAGTCTCTCCACGTCTCGAGCGATGTTCGACTTCTTGCGCTTGGCTCCGGTGTCGTTGGCGTTGGACTTTTCGCAGAGCTTCTCAAACATAATTGCCGATTTGGGTTTGGCTACCGCGTCCACCCTCCACTTCTTGTTGCGTTTGTTGTCGCAGCAGGATTTCACATTGCCGTCCAATTTCTCCTCCGATCTGCCCTTCTTCTTGCTCTTGCGTTCAGCGGCGGGGAGGCCCAAATCCACCTTCTCCAGGTTTTTATTCTCGGTGTTGCGTTCGTGCCAACCTAGATCCACATTAATTTGCGGAATAATTTTCTCCGGATCTCTATTATCGTCGGTTTTGCGTTCGGGGCCACCAAGATCAACTTTCACTTGTGCAATAATTTTCTCCAAGCCTTTGCTATCGGTGTTGCATTTGGCGCTGGACAAACCCATATCCACTTTCATTTGCGCAATCCTCTTGTCCATGTCTTTGCCCCCGGTTTTTGGTTTGGGTAATCTCGGCTGCTGCGAGGGCTCCGGAGCTTCTTGTTGTGTCGGGAGATCCAGTTGGGATTGGCCGAATGTGGCTGGACTCATAAGGCTGCACTGGGAAAATTCTGCAAGTAGGAAAGTTAAATTAGGCTAGATGAATAGATAAAAGGAAGGATAAATTGATAAATAGATATATATTGAAGAGATTGAAATAATTTACATACTAAATAGCAGATCGTCCACTTGTGCTTCGGTGAGTTGAGGAATGGCTAAAGCAGTTTAAGTCATAGGATGAAGGAAAGATTGATATAATACTTACTAAATTGAAGATCATCCACTTGTGCCTCCGTTAGTTGTGGAGGTGAGCTGGCTGATGAAGGCGGCAGAACCCCATAATTCTCTCTCAACATCTCTGTCACCTTAGCTGCCACTTGTTGGCTCATCTCCTCGCGGAACTACAAATAAAACTATGTATAAATTACAAAATACAGAATCTTAGTTAAAAAGAATATAGGATTCATATTATCACCAACCCACCAATTAACTAACTAAAAATCGGGCTGTTATATAAAAAAAATACGGATATCACTGCGGCACTTGTCATATGAATATCGGCCTAGTACAAGGCCTGGGAGGCAAGCATTGCAGGTCTGCCCCATCCACTGCCAGACGTGTCTGGGCGAAGACTAACGTACCTGGGAGATATCTCCAGTTCCCCTATAGACTTGGGAATAGCAAAAACCGCTGAAAATCGTTATTTTTACCGATTTAGCGCCTCTTTACAATATTTTTGCACGGCAACCAGTGGTCGTACAGACATAATTCAGGTGTCATTGGAAAGATCTATTCCTTTACTTTATGGAGTATATCATTGATATACGTTCTAGCTCTTCTTTATACATGAAAATGTGCAGGGAATGAAGGTAACTTTTACTCCAAAACCCCTGTATGGCAGAGTGGTGACCAAGTAATTTTAATATGACAATTGCCTCAGTGATTGCATTAATGATATCAATTAAACTAATGAATACATGTGGTATCCAAGGATTCGAACCTGGGATACTCACAATAAAATTCCGCGGAGTAAGCATTAGGGATGATTAGGCTATCAAGACTTTAAAGATTTATGCACAAGCCTACAAATTATTATCCATTCTCGAATACTGGATATTAACCTAAGCATGTACATATACCCAACTGAACTATGATATCCTAATGATTACACGAATGGAAGGGGTAATTGATGGGGCACTTAATAATAATAATAATCATCTGGTTACTTATATAGCGCCGTATCTCCCCCTTCGAGGATTCTCAAGTGCTTGACACTTCATTAATCAACCAGAGACCATTACCCATCTCCCTTGCTCATGGGGAGACGGTAACCGCAGGCTATATCTAAAAAAAAAAAATCAACATAAGCGAGGATTGAACGCGAGACCTGCAAGATGGGAAGCAGGCACGCTATCAACTGAGCCAGCTGGACGGCAAACCAGAAGGGAAGGCCTCGCTAGGAATTACTCTTGAACCTGAATAAATTTATATCACCAACCCACCAATTAACTTACAAATAAACTCAATTATTGAAATCAATGGAACTAAAGAATAAATATGGTAATCCATGGATTCGAGCATAGGATACTCACACCAAAATTCCGCAAACAAACTATATTTCTTATGAATCACTGTTTTGTTAATTTACCCCCTCACGCTCAGAATGCGATTAGTGTGGTTTGTAGCATATTTAAAATCACTTTATACCGCAGAGAAAGTTTTAAAATTTTAGTTTAGTTAACCCCAAACTCTTTACTTTTCTATGGCTGGTGCTCTAAAGAAAACCTAAAAAAAAAAAAATGCTTGTCTCTAGTTTTCTATAGCTGGTGCTCTAAAGAAAACTAAAAAAAAATCATAATCTTCTCTAGAAAGACGTTAAGTAATGCTAACCTTGGCCATGTAAGCTGTGAACCATTGGGGAGGTCGGTCCAGATTTATTTTTATTTATTTTTTAGTTTCCTCGCTATACCTCCATCAAGCTTAGAAATACACCCCCTAGACCCCCCTTCAAGATAAATGTATATATTTTCAGTAGAAAAATGTCCAGGTTTCTCAAAATTACAGGCTCGCTATCGCTCGTTAGGAAAAAATTGACACCTAAATAGCACGAAAGGTTTTAATATTGACAAAGAAATAGGGCGAAAGGTCTTAAAATCGACAAACTAATGGAAGGAACGTTCTAAAATATCAAAACTAATATGCTAAACACGAGGGAGAAGGAGGTCAATAAAAAGCGAGTAGTACCCCCTATATAGTAATGCTAACCTTGGCCATGTAAGCTGTGAACCATTGCGGAGGTTGGTCCAGATTGTCTCTCTCTTCTCTCAGGAGTCTGGATCGGGAACCGCGACCAAGACCATCGCCTGTGATAAACAATAAATAAATTAAAATATATGTATTTACTCTCAGGCCCATTCCCCATTTTTTTCCCTTTTTTTCTGTGGGTGGCCGACTCGAGAAACTTGCAAAACAAACCCACCCAAACAGGAACCGCACAACATAACGCAAAAGAACTTATCAAAATAAAGAAAACACACCATAACCAAAACTGCACAGCATAAAGACAAAAGAACTTATCATAATAAAAAAATAAAAAAAACAGGAACCCGCTCCTTTGTAACAACCCTTTCCTTAAACTCTAAACCACACACATCACACACAAATACTGTACTGTCATCTCTCCCTCCATGCCCACCCCAAACCAGCTTCCAGAAGCACATCCATAGTTATATCTCCCGCCGTTCTATCCAATCACTCGAAGACAACACGCAGCTGCAGGCACGTTCTCACGAAATCCATCCTTTTGAATCCTACCTTCCTTGCAAGGAAAGAGTCCACCTGCCCAGGCTGAGATGTGGGCACCATCCAGCTCTTATGAGCTATCAGAAGAGACTGGATATCTCCGTCGTCGACACCTGCCCAGGATGCAAGACAGCACCCCGTGCCATTAAACACATCGTAGAAGACTGCATTTCACACAATCACTTACACCAACAACACAATCTGAGAGCCTTGTGAGAAAACCCGACAGTGGCCATAGCCTTTCTTAGGGACTTGGGGCTGTTCGGCCAGGCAGCTTAGGGAACAACAACAACAAAAGAACACATATAACAGCTTTCCCACAGAAAAATAAGCACACAAGCATTCAGAAGCACCAATCACTCATCAGCCCCCGAAATCAATGGCTTGACCTCAGATGTTATACTTCCGGACAAACGTCTCTTTACATCAACATCTGGGATAAAGGCCTTCCAAGTTTGTCATTTAAAAGGGTCCAGAGACCTTCATGTACTCTCTCTAACAAACTTAAGACAAAAGAACTTACCAAAATAAAGAAAACAAACCATAACCGGAACTGTGCAGCATAAAGACAAAAGAACTTATCATAATCTAATACTGTATATTTATTTCACTTCCAACACCAAACACCTTCCAACAAAATTAATGAGAGCATGTGCTCCTCCCGGGATTCGAACCTGGGTTACCACATACAGATCTTAAACACTCCAACCATTACACCATTAAGACAGTTAAAGGTGGTGGTTGTTGTTGTTGTTGTTGTTGTTGTTGTTGTTGTTGTTCCCTAAGCTGCCTGGCCGAACAGCCCCGAGTCCCTGAGAAAGGCCATGGCCACGATCGGGCTTTCCCACAGAGCTCTCATTGAGTGTAGATTGTGTTGTTGGCGGAAGTGGTTGTGTGAAATGCAGTCTTCTATGATGTGTTTAATGGTATGGGGTGCTGTGTTACATCCCGGGCAGGCGTCGACAACGGAGTCATCCAGTCTCTTCTGATAGCTCAGGAGAGCTGGATGGTGTCCGCATCTCAGCCTGGCCAGGTGGACTCTGTCCTCGCGAGGAAGGGAGGATTCGGAAGGATGGATTTCGGGAGGTCGTGCATGCAGCTGCGTGTTGTCTGTGAGTGAGTGGATGGATCGGCGAGAGATATGAGTATGGATGTGCTTCTGGAAGTTGGTTTCGGGTGGGCAGGGAGGGAGAGAGGACAATAATTGTGTGTGATACCGTGTGCTGGGTGTTGTTTTGATATTTCTTGGTGTCTGTGGGTGTGTTGCCATGTAGTTTAGTGGGTGGTCTTGGTTCGTGGAGGCTGCTGCCAGGAATCGAGTGCCTCTCATGTCCAGATGGTCTTTGACTTTGAGGATCTTGGTTTCTTGATGTAGGTGATCTGTGGGTGCAGTAGCTGTGCAGCCTGTAATGATCTTCAGGGCTTTGTTTTGAATAGTCTGTAAGGTCTTATGATGTGTTTAAGCTAGGTTAGAAGCCCAGGCTGGGCTTGCGTATTCCATCACTGATCTTATGTATTGTTTATATACTGTGGTGGTAGTTTCTTTGTTGTGTCCAAATTTTGTGTAAGCAAGTGACCTGAGGGCGTTAAGTCTGGGTGTCAGTTTCTTTTTAATGTTTGTGGTGTGCTGTTTGAATGTCATATGAGTATCATATGTTACTCCTAGGATTTTGTGTGTGTGTATGTGTTAGGGGTGTGTTGTTTATGGTGAGTTGAGGGATGTATTCGTGTTCTCCTGTCCAGCTTGTGAGCAGGGTTGCGGTGGATTTGGCTGGGGCTAGATTAAGTCTGTTTGTAGTGCACCAGCCGTGTAGTGTGTTGAGATAGGGTTGAAGGAGATCTGTTGCTCTTTTTGGGTCATGGTGTGTGCATGTGAGTGTTATGTCATCTGCATAGGAGGCTAAGTTTATTTGGGGCGTATTGGGTGTAGTTATATCGTGCATGTACAGATTGAAGAGTGCGGGCAATAGGACGGATCCTTGTGGGACTCCGTTTGGAAAGTTTCTGATTTTAGATGACTGAACGGCAAAAGATACATGTGCACATCTGCCTGCTAGGAAGTTGGCCAGCCACCTTTTTGTGTTGTTGTGCATGTTTGTGTTGTAGATTTTGTTTGTTAGGTTGTGGCGGGGGATGGCATCGAAGGCTTTACTAATGTCGAGTGTGGCTAATAGTGATCTGTGTGGTGGTCTAGCTGAGTTGATGCCGTCAAAAGCTCTTTGTGTAAGGTCTGTGAGAAGAGTGTTTGTGGAGTGCAGTGGCCTAAAGCCATGTTGTGTTGGAGCTAGGGGTAGGTCGGGTGTAATTAGTTGTAATACTAGGCGTTCCATGACTTTGGAGGGGGAGCAAAGGAGTGTGATGGGGCGGTGTGAGGAGGGTAGCGTGGGGCCTTTGTTGGGTTTGGGGAATGTGATGATGATACCATGCTTCCAAATGTCTGGTATTGTGTTGTGTGAATAGCTGTAGTTTGATATGTTAGTGAGTGCTTGTATGCCTTGTGGTCCCAGGTGTCTGAGGTGTATGTTGCTTATGTTGTCTAGGCCACAGGCGGGTGAGTGCTTGAGATTGTTGATGATATGCTTTGTCTGGTGATTGGTGAAGGGTGTATAGTCAGGGTCTGTGGGGAATTGTCTCTTACGTCGGATGACACGTCGGTCGTCTTTGTGAGGTTTTAGGTGGCTGACATGTGAGAAGTGATTGATGAGAGTGTTTGCTTGTTGTTTACATGAAGGAGTAGAGTCTGTTGTTGTGATTGCAGCATGTGATTGTGTTGTGTTGCTGTTGGAAAGTGTGATGCTGTTTAGTGTTTTGTAGAGTTTTTTGGAGTTTGTTTTGTGATCAAGTTGTTGTTCCCCAAGCTGCCTGGCCGAACAGCCCCAAGGCCCCGAGCAAGGCCAAGGCCATAACCGAGCGCCCCCACAGAACCCTCCCCGCCGACCACAATAAAGCCTGGGTGACCGAAGCCACTCCATGGCGGGGAGCTTGAGGAGGGTGCGGAAACGCCCGGGAAACCAAAGCCCCACCCACGGCCCTGTGCCCCTCAGCAATTATGAAGAGAAAGTTGAGGGGCAAGGGAAAAATGTGACGCTTTGGCTTCCAATCTTGGTAGATTGGGAGGTCAATCCACGTTAGAGACGCCGTCACTTGAGATCTAGAAAATATATAAGTAAAAGGAACAGTCAGAGTAAGCTATGGGTATGGCAGAGATCGCTCAGTTCTCACTCTGATAGACCAGCCCATCACCAATTTGTGATCAAGTGTTTGTAGGAAGTTATTCCAATTTAGTTTTTGTTGTTCTTGTATTTTGTTGTTAGTTTGGATGTTGAGTGTTTGAATTTGTTGTGTGATTTCTTGTGTGTGGGGTGCTGGGGAGTGTTTCAGTATGTCGCGTTGTCTGATGAGGTTTTGAATTTCTGGTGTGAAGTTGGGGTTGTGTCTTTTTCTGTTACCTCTTGGAATGTTTCTTGTCAGCGTTTTGGATAGTTTTATTGAGTATGTGTACAGCATTGTTGATGTTAGTGATGGGTGTACTGTTTAGAGTTGTGAAGTGTTGTTCCGTCTCATTTGTGAATGCTTCCCAGTTAGCTCTTTTATAATTGGTGTATGTGTGTTTGTGGCTAGCTGGGGTGAGTCTGGTTTTGGTGGTGATAATGATCGGGAGGTGGTCAGAGCCTAAGGTTCTGACCACCCTCCAGGATGTTGTGGGGGCGAGTTCTGGGGAGCAAAAGGTGATGTCTGGAGATGATGGGTTATAGAGGGCTTGGTGAGGAATATGGGTATGTTGATGGATGTCGTTAAGGATGATGAGGTTATCTGTTTGGTTTTGTAGTACCAGCCCTCTGTCTGTGTCGGGGTTGTCGACAAACCAGGCCGACGTCTTGGCGTTGAAGTCACCACCCAGGATGATGTCTGGGGTGTTTGTGATGTGTTGTAAGTGTGGTCTGTATTCATTTGGTACTGTAGGGGATGTTTGGGGAGGGATGTATGTGTTTATGATGGTTATGTTGGAGTTGTTGCCAGTGCGTATTTTAATTGATTGTATTTCTGTTGTGTTATCATTTGGGGGGAGGAGAGATTTGGTTTGTACACTGGTTACTATGTATGATATTTCTTTGTGTACCAGGGTGATGAGTCCACCGCCCACCCCGACAGCCCAGTCTTGTCTGATGGTGGTGAAATTATGAAATGTGGGTGTTTTTTGTGTTGTGCGGAGTTTTGTTTCTTGTAAGATGGCAATGTGTATGTTGTGTTGTTTGATGAAGTGTGAGAGTTCGTGTTTCTTTGTGTTGATGCCATCTATGTTCAATTGGAGAATGTTAATGTTATGTGCACAATGTATGTTAGGTGCTGCTGCACGAGGATGGGGGGGGGGGGAGGGGGGGCTGGGGGTGGGGGTGAGGGAGGGGCTGGGGGTTGGGATGGGTGAGGTGGGGGTGGGGATTGGGAAGCAGGAGATGGGGGTTGGAATGGATTAGGATGGGGTGTGGTGTGTTGAGTTGAGGATGTGGATGGTATGGGAAGGTTAGGTGGGTTAGGGAGGAGAGGTGGACGGGTTTTAGGGGGGGGGAGTGGATGATATGGGAAGGCTAGGTGGGTTGGGGAGGAGAGGTGGACGGGTTTTAGGCGAGGATTTGACTGGGAGAGGGAGGGGCATGAGGAACAGGTCCAGGTGTTCGTGTAGTGTTTCTTGGAGGCAAGTGTTGTACAGGTGAAGTGGGTCCAGTTCCTGCATGAATTGCAGAGAACTGAACCCTTAGTGTGGTGACTCAAAGTGATGGGTTTTGAGGAAGTTGGACATATGTATGTGTACGTGGGTCCTGGGTTGCTCTCAATGTCTCCGGCTAGAAGAAGTCTTCGAGAAATGACAGCCGGAGAGTCATTTCTCGGTGTAGGAAAAACTGTGTGATGTGTGTGTGTGGTGTAAGAGGTGTGGAAATTCCCGGCGCGACCGAAGCCGCTCCAAGGACCCGTGCCCCCAGGGAGGGGGCAGGGGATGGTTGTGACGATTTGGCTCCCGAAACTGCTCCCCACGGCCGGCATCCGGTTGTCCTCCACTGGTCGTTGATCTTGTCTCCGGCCGTGGAGGGTCGGCAGCCATCCGCGGTTGGCAGCTCCTGGAGTTAAAGGTTTAAGTACATACCTACGATTTTATATCCATTTATTGAATACTGGATATCAATCTAATCATGTACAATTGGACAAATAAGTGATGCCTCGGTACCTAAAGCCTCTCTCTCTCTCTACTCTCTCAGAAGACAGGAACGTAGGCAGCAACTTTCTCTTTTTTTCTCTCTCTCTATATCTCTTTCTCTTTCTCTATCTCTCTCTATATATTATGGGTCTATGGTAAGTCTCTCTCTCTCTCTCTCTCACCTCTCTCAGAAGACAGGAACGTAGGCAGCAACTTCCTTTCCGTCCGACCAAACCCTAAGCCACTTGATTCCTTAGGGGGTGATACAGATGAGGCCTTGAAGAACGAGATACCCCCTTCCTTGGGCGGGGAGTTGCTGACTCTCTTGATGCCCGAGGACACCAAGGACAGCATGGTTGGTAGGCCTCCTGTACGGGTTATGTCCAGGACTAGTTTGCCGTGGGCCTCGGACTTCTTCTTGGCAACCTAGAAGAGAGAACAGTTAACATTAAACACACTCAATGGCTTCAGACTTCTTTGCAACCTAGAAAAATTCCTATTCTTTGCACAAAAAAAATAAAAAATAAAAAAAAATAAACAAAATAGCTTCAGATATCTCGACAATCTAGGAAAATTCCTATTCTTTACAACCTAGAAACGAACAGACAACAATAAATACTCAATAGCTTTAGACTTCTTAGCAACCTAGAAAATAACTGTCTCAAAACTGAACCCAGGGAATAATAATCATACATACATATTACATACATTCAGAAACTAAGACCAAGTGCTCCACACAAAGTGCGGTTCCGATCTCATGTCCTCTTGGCAGCGTTCCAGGCAGCCCTGTTCAGAGCTGCCTCATCCTTTAAAGACTTTTCAATTCAAGATCAGACCGCATGGTCCCCTTGACATGTTATGTGTGTGTGTGGATATATAGATGAGCGCGCATATGTACACACACATGCTGTATACATACGGTACGCAAGTACACACATATTGAATGTACTGTGACGGGTATATGACCATTCCAAACGACCTGTTTGTCAGTTTGACCTTAACGAATTCTTATTTTATTAACCCGGGAACTGCGGGGAGACTCTTAAGAGTTCCCCCGGCGGACTGCGGGAAGACTCTTAAGAGTAAGGCTTTTAAAAAATCCATTTAAAACACCCCAAAACATTTTTTTTTTTTTTTTTTTGCCCCTGGGCCATGCCAAATATCACTCCTCCACCTCCCCTCCTTCCTCCCCTCCTTCAGTTATCACCTATTTTCCCTGTTATTCCCTTATTCTGTGGTCTATTTTCGTGCTAACATTAGCGAGTTGGTAGAAGGGCGTTGTCATCACTGTTACCAAGCGTGGGAAAGAGCGAGAGAGAAACTATTGCGTAACAGTGTCTCTCCAGACAAGGGGAGGGGAGGAGGGCAGGGAGGTTGCCTCAGCCATACATTATGTAACTCCCGGCCTGTATCGCCGATTTTGACCATCCAAACACTGTTTCCACTTGTTTTATTGATGTAACAGGTTAATACCTTTATAATCAACCTATAATAGGCACATATGGATAAGTATTAATGCTATTTATGGTAAAATAACGATGTTAGTGATGGGAACAGCTCAAATACGTCAGCACAGGAGTGTGGTGTCTCATACCCCCCATGTGCACTTCTTAGGTTAAGGAGAGGTTGAGGTGTTATTTATTTTAAGTTTTCTCCCTTGACTTCCAGGATATAATCGACACATAAATGACACGACCGGTTTTAAGATTGACAAGGAATTGGAGCGAAAGGTCATAAAATAGCCAAACTAATGGGGCAAACATCTTCTCAAATTCATGCTTTATCAGCGAGTATTCTTCCACATTAGCTCCGTACCTCCCTTATCAAAACTAATGGGGCTAACCATGAAGGAGAAGGGAGTCCAGATTTCCCCCCCCCCCACACCACCACCACCCTCCCTTACAATGAGGAGAACCTAGACAACATGTGTACAGTCAGCCTAATAAGTGATGTCTCGGCACCAAGTATATTTTGATCCATGATTAGTATCAGCAGTATCTAAAGTTGATTTATTCCTTGCGAGTGAGATATACAAACCTGTTATTACATTTACTTGCCCTATTCAACATCTGACCATTAATACAGCACAGAGAGAACCAAACGTAATGACAGCTGGGACATGACTCAATAGCGTGACCGTACAGTGGCGCTAATAAGTCACGTCTCAGCTGGCATTACGTTTGGCTCACTCTGTGCTGTATTAATGTCTGTCAGATGTTGAATTGGGTGATCAAGTGTAAGAACATGTTTGTATATCTCACTCGACATGAAAATAAATCCAGTTTAGATATTACTGATACCAATTATTTATCAAAATATACTTGGTGCCGAGACATCACTTATTAGGCCGACTGTACAGTACGGCCTAATAAGTAATGTCTCGGTACCAATTATGTTTTGATCAATAATTGGTATCAGCAATATTTACACATTTCTTCTTTTTGAGTGAGATATACAAACATGTTCCTACACTTACCCACCCTATTCAACATCTGACAGACATTATTACAGCACAGAGCAAGCCAAACGTAATGACAGCTGAGACATGACTTATTAGCGCCACCGTACAGTACAGCTGATAGTCATAGTGTTTCAGAGATGCAGGGTCGTTCAAGTAGTTATTATCAGGAATAAACCCTTTCAAGATCCTATTACGCATTTATTTTTTGTTTGTTAGTTATTTTTAGACAATTTTATTCAGATTAGGAAGGGTAAATGGAAGTCAAAGGGCTAATTGAGATACGCTTTACCCTTATCATTCCCACAGATAATTCTTCCAAATCTGAATAGAATAATAAATAATAGATAACACATAAAAGATATGCATCATCATATCTAGGGTTTATAACTTTCACTTTTAGTACAGATAATATACAACTTTATTTGTGTTGCAATTTCATTCAGGGACTTCCCAAATTGATGAATTCCTTGAACGTGACGATAGTGCATTGTTATATGTGCGATTAGTTTGCTTGGGAAACAGATTAACTTGCTCATGTACACCTTATGTTGTGAATTGTGTTCTTTTAGTTTGCAAGTTTTACATTATAATTTCAAAAATTGATTTTATTAAACATTATTTCCAGATAGCAATTTTGATTACAGTAGTTCCTTTGTTTTTATCTTGTATGGTCCTAGTTTTGGTTTCTTTATCTTGCAAGTTTTACATTATAATTTGAAACAAGGCTATATGTTAGCAGTTCGGGTGTAGTCTATATCTATCTACAGTATATACTCAGGCCCAAATCCCCACAGATTAACTTGCTCATGTAGTAATGTACACCCTATGTGGTGGATTGTGTTCTTTTATTTAATAATTTTCATTTTAGTAAGCGTTGTTTCCACATAGCGATTTTGATAATTTAATTGGACTTTATATTGTCCTTGTCCCAGTTTTGGTTTGTTTGGTTTGCAAGTTTTACATTTTAATTTTAATTTTTTTTTTTTTGGGGGGGGGGGGGGTACGACTCAAGACAGAGCCAGAAGAATAGGGATAACACAACAGAAAACAATGACCACACAAAAACAAAACACAAATTCACACATATCTAGGTCATCCAGAAGACCCAGAGACCAGGGTCACCAAGGTCCCTCCAGCACTACCCCGGCCCTCGACCACCCGGAGAGGTTCCGATCTCAGCAGGCAGACATGCAGCGAAGCCCTACCACCAGTCCACCACACTTCCAGGAGCAACCTTCATATAAACCGTCTCCCCGGGCCAGGCGCCTGATGGACTATTATCTAGTCCCAACTTGGGTAAATTAATAATAATATGCTGATAGTATATAATTCTCTGAGTGGATTTACGAGCGCTCACATTTTCCTATTCTTTTCCCCTATTATTCCTTCTATCTTTTATCTAAAATTATTCTAAAGTTTATAATGACCAGTAACTATGCTACAGTATGCAGTATCATAAGTCTTTAGAAACATGAGTGACTTCAGTTCCTTCTTGAAATTGTCAACGCAAGTTAACTGCTTAAACCCTTCTGTACCGGCTACGTATTTTCAACTTTATTCTGGCTGCTATGAGACAATTTTATTCAGTTGAAAAAAGGGCTTCGAACCATCTCCCTAAACTCTTTTTACTACAACAGATACTTCCTAAGCTTCACAAAATCATCTAAATACAGCTACAGTAAAATTTAAAAAACGTCAACAGTAGAGAAGGGGATAAGTGTCGTCGGGCAACATAAGAAAAGGATCTACCAGCAAAAGTGCAATAAAATCCTGCCGCAACAAACAAAGTGTAGTTTATTTATATGATCTATGAACAGTTTCAATATAAATTATTCTTGTAAGTCAATCATATTAGTTAAACTTTCATGTATGCATGTATGTACTCAGGCCCATTCCCCATTTATGTATTTTTTTCTGGGGGTGGCCGACTCGAGACAGAGCCCGAATAGGGATATCACAACAAAACAGAAAACAATGAACACACAAAAACAAAACACAAATTCACACACATCTAGGTCACCCAGGAGAAGACCCAGAGACCAGGGATCACCAAGGTCCCTCCAGCACTCCCCCGGCCCCGACCACCCCACTTTCATACTGTACCATACATAAAATCACTGAGTGTGTAAGAACTCATATTGGCACCAGTATATTAGCCATGGCATAGTCAGTAGAGCGTCTGATCAAGCCTTCACTGTCAAAATGTTATTGGTAGATGTCAAGCCGGGGTAACTTCACCTAGCGATCCGTAACAAACGCCTAATGTAATTCTCGGGCATTACGGGGTCTAGCAAAAAAAATAAAAAAATAAAATAAAATAAATAAATAAATAATAATAATAATAGTAATAATAATAATAATAATAATATTCGGTCTACCTCTCCCCCTCTGTCCCTCCACCTCGCTCTCGTACACCCTCTTAGTCATTCTCTCGCTTTCCATACGTTCCATATGGCCGAACCATCTCAAGTTGTTCCTTTTCACACTTTCCAGCACATCTACCTCCACACCACACCTCCTTCTTACTTCCTCATTAGTCTGTCTATCCCTCCATGTAACTCCGCACGCACTCCTTAAGTAATTCATTTCCACTGCTCTCACTCTTGGTCTGAGTCTCTCAACCAACGTCCATGCTTCGCTCCCGTAAGTCAGTGTCGGGATTACCACACTGTCATGCAAGGACTTCTTCACTTCCATACTGACCACCCTATTTCTTGTTACTGCTTTTAGTATTCCTACAACCCTCTTTCCCTGTTGTACCCTCTCCCGCACCTCTTCATCCATAGTCCCATCTTTACTCAACACACTGCCCAGATACTTAAAAGAGTTGACGATCTCCATAGCCTGACCGTTCAGCTTCACCTCACACTCTGTGACACTCTGTGATGGAGTGAGGAACTACATGAACGAAGGCGGTGCTGGTTGGGGGGAGGGGCGTCGACTGACTGGGGACAGAGGTGCATGGGGGCGGTTCGTTCGTGGCCACCCCTTCGGGGATCACGGCGTCAGGCAATAGATAGATAGATAGATAGAATAATAATAATAATAATAATAATAATAATAATAATAATAATAATAATAATAATAATAAAAAAATAGCCTGTAAGTTATAGTTACCTTCAGTGCTTCTCTGTATTCTTCCTCGGACTCGATGGGCAGCTGAAATGGAAAAGAAAATTACTGTCAATGGGTAACCTTTAAAATAAACCATCTGGTTCGATAGCTTGTTGTTATTGTTGTTGTTCCACAAGCTGCCTGGCCGAACAGCCCCAAGGCCCCGAGCAAGGCCATAACCGAGCGCCCCCACAGAACCCTCCCTGCCGACCACAATAAAGCCTGGGTGACCGAAGCCACTCCATGGCGGGGAGCTGAGGAGGGTGCAGAAACGCCCGGGAAACCAAAGCCCCACCCAGGGCCCTGTGCCCCTCAGCAATTATGAAGAGAAAGTTGAGGGGCAAAGGAAAAATGTGACGCTTTGGCTTCCAATCATGGTAGATTGGGAGGTCAATCCACGGAAGAGATGCCGTCACTTGAGATCTAGAAAATATATAAGTAAAAGGAACAGCAGAGATCGCTCAGTTCTCACTCTGATAGACTCTGATAGCTTGTGGGTTGTTATGATATTTTGTTTAGTTATTGTTGAGGACTTTTTTTGCTTTTGCCACTTTTGAGCAATGTATTGTCCTAGAACCTAGGCTAATAAAAATTTCTTCCCAATTATCCTTTAATTTAGAAGTAGAGCTCCTTCAATCTAAATTTACATATTTTTTTTATAGAAAAATTTCCCAACCAAAGGTTGATTTTTTAAAGTTAAAGGCTCGCCCCCAAAAAAGTTGACACCTGAATGGGGTAAAGCGTCATATTAGCACCAAACATATGGGGCAAAATGTCTTAAAATCTCGAAACAAATGGGCGCAAAACAGGGGAAATTTAAAAAGACCAACCTCAGACCAAATAGGGTTAATCTAAATTAAGTTCTAATTTGTAAACTCATCATAGTCAACTATAACATCTGCACAATATCAATGTACTGTATCTATATTTATAGCTATAAGATTACAAAGTTAGATACAATTGAAAAGTTGTGATTCCTGTAATAATGGTACAGTAACTAACCACTTGTGAAGTTTGTAAGCTATAGACTATAGGGAAGTTCAAGCTTTACACAAACAGATTCTCTATACATACAAACTCGAAAGCCGGTATCACACAAGAGCTTTTATAGTCAACATTCGATGATCAACATTTTTCTGGTAACATTTTGCACTGGTATCAGAAACTAGACTGATGGTAGATAAATTTAGGTAACAGAAATAGTTTGAATGTTCACCTCATAAGCTGCCAGACCAGTGTTGAGGATGTTTCACAAAAAGAGCTTGTGTGATACCGGCTAAAGTTGAATAAAATTGTCTTAAGAATTTCATTGGAGGTGTTTGGTGTTGTGGTGAAGTTAATAAAAAATAGATTAAGATAGCCAGAGGATAAAAGAAAATTAAGAACTTGCGCGTATCAGGCTATTTGATAAGACACTGATATGTAGCAGAATTGCCATCTAAAATACTGTTGTAGTGATTTTATAAATTCATTAAACCCAATTCATTATATTGGTATTTTATATTCATCAGAAACTTGCAATTATCATTGTAAGTCTGGTTACAAGCAATGTTTACGGCTCCAACTTCCTTGCAGCCTGAAACTCGCCAGTGGTCAATTAGCATCACGTGATTGAAAGAGTAAAAGTGATCAACATTATCTCTTACCTTATCTCCCTCATCATCACTGTAGCTGACACAAATGTTCTCCTGGTGATTCATGCTCAGCAGGTTCTGAAACTGAAAGCGGGGAAAAGATACTGTAAATATACTGATAAAACAGAGTACCGGTACCATATATAAAAGAGAATAGAATCTGAGGTGAAGCCATTGATTTTGGGGGCTGATGAGTGATTGGTGCTTCTGAATGCTTGTGGGCGAATTGTTATGCGTTTTTCTCCTGTCACCTCTTTTTCCTTTCTTGTGTCTCTTGCTGATCCTCCCTACCAGAGGGACTGAATGTATACAGTGACAGTGTATGTATGTATGCGTATGTGTGTATATAAGCTGTGTGTGTACGAAGTGTGTATGTACAGTATGAAGAACTGTGTGTGTGTATGAAGTTTGTATGAGTGTATGAACTATGAAATGTGTATGAATGTGCGTATGTACTGTACAGTACCGGTACTGTATAAATATATGTCTAAACAACTATAACCCTCTTTCACTATTTTAACCCTTTGAAGATTTTGACAGTTTATTCTGACTATTATTTGATGATTATATACAGTTTAGGAAAGATCTGTGAGATAATATTATAAGGCTAAACTCAATTAACCCTCTACCTTCCATATACCCTTCACAATCTGAAGAAAATAGTTAAATAATAGCCAGAAAACAGAAAATAAATGCACAATCGGATCATGAAAGTGTTAATACAGGACATTCAAGCCTACAATAGCCTTGGTTATGACTTGACTCAGAGTTCAAAGGAGGGAAGGAAGTCAGGAACTTAAGCCTCTGTGTGTACAGTATGGGGTGTGAGTCATTAGGTATTGCTGAAAGAGGCATTACAGTATACTATATAATGTTGGCTAAGAGTGTAGTTACTCAAATGGAAGCCAAGTTCATTATTTGTAGTCTTATTATTGTATATGTTAAGGTAAAATTGTGGTTTATAGTTCAAATTATGTCTTTGGAAGTGATAAAATGTCCAAAACAATGCTAATTATCATGTTAATTATCTTGTATTCCTTCACATATACATTCAAATCTTCAAACAAAACTGCTACGGTTTGACATCCTGTGCAGCAGCAGCCTCTTTGTGTACAGTATGGGGTGAGTCATTTGGTAATGTTCAAAGAGGTATTATAATGTTGGCTAAGCTTGTAGTACCGTATATTAATATATACAGTATACTGTAGTGCTTACAAGTTATATTATTGATAATATACAGCAAACAAAAATAATGTAGTAATATATACTGGTGTGTGTGTGTGTGTGTGTGTGTATATATGTATATATATATATATATATATAGATATACAGTATATATACAGTACAGTATATAAAAACATTCCTTAGTTGATTATAGATTTAATACATACCATAGAATGTCTTCATAGGGATTGGAAAGCATGATGCAACCCCCCCCCCCCCCTTCTCACTACAAGTTCTCACATGCCAATTACTCATGTCTCAGACAGTTAACAGGTAGATGTGTTCCTATGCTATGACACATGCTATTTTGGCTATCTTGAAGAAGGTTGAGATATTTTGATATACTATAAAAACAAAAAAACTAATAGGCCTAGGCTAGGCTACCGAAAAATTGATTAAGCCTAAAATTGGAGCAATTTAGCGTAATTGTTTAATCGAAGTCCTCTTTTTCTAGTTATTAAAAATGTATTCTATGGTGTATTATATGATATATAGAAGCAATAGAACTGTTCAAATGACCTGGGAAGTGTATATTAAACCAAATACAGAACTTTGAATAATGAGGTAAGAGATACCGGGTATGTGTTTTTTATCACAGTTTTTCAACCCAAGACCAGCGGGGGTCTGGGGGCAGCAGCCCCCAGGATGCCCAGGTTAGGTTAGGTTAGGTTAGGTTAATAACCAGCTATGTAAATACAGTAGTGAACATTTGGTTTAGTCTGTGCTCAAAAATCCATTTTCTTTAGGAGGAGGCCATTCACTAAACAATTACCCAATTTATATTGAAGACTTGCATGAATAACCTATAAGGAAAAAAACAAGAAAATTAATATGAAATAGCAATGTTTTACCTATTTTATCGCTTCCAAAGACCTTAAGACAATTAATTTTGAACTACCGGTATCAACCATAATTTTATCTTATAGGCTAATCTGTACATAGGCTAGGCTATTCATATTTATTCACCAACCCACCAATTAATTTACAAATATACCATACCTAATTAATGAAATCAATAAAACTAATGAATACTATAGCCTAGGCCTACAGTATATGTGGTACTCAACTCCAAGGACTCGAACCTAGGATAGTGGATACTCACAGTAAAAATTTGGCGCACTAAGCATTACACATACGGTACTGTACATACAATACATACTATTACCGTACATATAGGCCTACCAGTACAATAATAAAGATTACAATCAATGGACTCATTTTCGTTTGACATCGAGCCAAGCTGCCAAGGCTACCCAGAACCCGTCTGAGTCTATCAAAATTATAGTAACCCTACTCCTACCCAAAATTGTATTAAACCTAGGCTACCCAAAATTGCATTAAACCTAGGCTACCAAAATTTTAATAAGCCCAGGCTACTCAAAATGTTAATAGCCTAGGCCTTTGAAGTTTGAATAAGTAAATTAGGCTAACCAACAAAAAATAATCACCAAATACGACTTGAACTTTTGCCAGTCCAGTTCGGACAGATCTTGGTCCATAAGTCCAACCTCGCCGATAGTCTTCCCATAAAACTGAATGGAGAAAACCACTGTGTCCGACTCAGCTTTCACGTTGATATTCTTGCTCTTGGTCTTATTGGGGGAGGAGGTGGTGGTGGACATAGCGGGGTACTGCAAAGCGGGGCCGGGGGACTGCATACCCTTTTCCTGAAATACCCCTCCTTCCCTCTGGGGTTTAATGGGGGGTTTCTGGAAGGCATATCTCTCTCCAGTTTTTATATTAACACCCTGGGATTTGCCATTTAAACCACATTCCTGCTTCACCCCTTCTCGCTGGGGTTTAAAAAGGGGTTTCTTGCCGCCATTAACCTCTCCCGATCTGATATTAACAACCTCAACTTTGCCTTTGGTGTTATTTATCGGGGAGGCCATAATAGCTCGCTCGGGAGGGGACGCGGTTTCCCCATCATTCATTTCCGCTTCTAACTCAATATTCCTCGCGTAATTCTCTCCAACTGGCTCGTCAAATTCAGCGTTGATGCCGTACTTCATGATGGCGTGGTTTAGGCCGCATACAGTCGCTGGGATGGAGTTACAAATGGTGGAAATATAAAGTGACACTCGCTGGAACTTCTACGTCGTGATGATCAACCTCAGTATTTGATCAGTGTTGCCAAGGTCGAGGTAAAATGAATGTCGCTAACATTATTAATATTATTGCTAAATACTCGCTTTTTCCGGCAATTATTTACAGGTAATTGAGTGTTAGCATATTTTGAATTGAAGATGTATATTTTTTCAAAGTCTAAATAGATTCAGCTAACTTTGCATTATTGCTCAATAGTCGCTGAAGGCGATGTTACAAGAGCATTTTTTTCCGGAAATTTTTACAGGCAACTGAGGTCTGGCATCTATTGCATTGAAGTTATAAATAATTTAAATATCTTCAAATAATATAAAGTCAGTCTAGTTGTCGATTCCAATGCGATAATTTCAAGAAATATACGAGAACAAACTTGCTCATCGAAAATTGCTGAAAATGCGCCCGTGTGACACCACCTTCAGGTGCTGATCTCATTTATAAGGTTTATTGTAAGCATTGGTCAACTTTAACACACACATGGCATAACATAGGCCTATAGGCCTAATTAAGATAGAATAGGTTAGGCTGTGTTACAATTGACCACTTGCGAGTTTCAGGCTATAAGAAAGTTGGAGCTGTAGCCTATGGACACTATACTGTAGGCCTATACTCACAGATGATACCCGGGCAGGAGGCTATACTGTAGAACGTATAGGCCTACCTAATGGGAAACGCAGAATATCGTTATTATAGTCCATTGCATATTATATTGAATAGGCCTATTACCTATATATATAAAAATTGGTTCAATTTATGGACTAAAACTATAAAGCCGGTTTCACACGAGCACTTAAGCTGAGGGTGTAGCGGAGTCAGTCACAGTATCCGAGTCAAAAAGTAACTAAAATTGACTGAACGACCATTTTCGCTTTCATTAAGACTATTCTATAACTTAAGAGTTTCTAATCGTACCTACAGTTTATAATCTATATAATCGTACCTACAGTTTAATTGAATACACAGCAAAATCAATCAAAATGCTATGACAACTTGTAGTGGATTCAAGTCTCCGATAAACCTGCTCGTGTCACACGGCTCAAATTGATGTGGCTTATATATTTGTCGCTAGATATAATTAAATACCTGTGAATCTAGCGGTAAAGTTGCTAAGTTGGCAACACTGTGCTGTCGCTGGCGTAATGGAGGAAATGTCCGATTCAAGAAAGAGGAAACATTTTGTTGCTTTAAAAGGGGTAAATTAGCTGCTTGTGTATATATTTAACAGACATATATTAACTCATTGATAATCTGTATCCATGTTAATACGATATAATTGATGTAGAATAGTTAAAATTGTAGTTTTATGATGCTAAAGTCGGCTTATTTAGAATCGAACAAAAGAAACTGCTGGAAAGGTACGCATGCGCACAATTATCAGCTGTTCACTGTAAACAAACAAAGGCAGCGTTGTTGTCATTCCTTGTAAATCAATAATGAGATGAGGTGGCATTAATTATCTATTGAATTAACTGTGTTACTAATGTGATATCAAGGTTGCATCAGGTGACGTTTAATTAATGTCACAAGATTCTCAGTCAATGCGCATGCTAAGTTGCCATTTTACATGTTATCCCATAATTATACTTGTTCATAATCTAACAGGCTATTAAAATGCAACATACATGCTAGGTAACACTTAGACTATATTACATTAACAAGAATGATACATACAAACTTAAATGTCAACTTTAAACTATGATAAAACAAAATAAGCTAACTTTCTCGGAGGTGGCATCATTGAGGTTTAAATCCCAGCTGAGTTTAAATGCCCTCAGCGAAGGGTGTCACACGATTGACCGCTGTTATCGTCAACATTTTATCCTTGTCCCTGTGAGTTTCGGGTTTTAGGGAAGTTGGAGCTGTAAACATTGATATTTTACATAAATAATGGGTTTAGATGGATGAAAATAATGTAAAAATTGATATAATTTACTTAAGCGTATATTATAAACATATATTTTTTTTTTTTTTTTTAAAGACCTCCGTCTACGTATTGTGAAAAACCTGTTATCCTCCGGCAAATTGTGGGGTTGAGTGAGTGAAGGGGGGGGACAGTGAATGAAGGAGGATACATGTTTTTCATAATACGTGTTGCTACAAAAAAATAACAACACATGAAAAACAAACGCGCGAGCAACTGTGGCTTTCAACCATCCGACACATCCCCCTTTTATTTACATTGTTTGTATTTCGGCTAAATTCGATGTTTAAAGCTTGAACCTCCTTTAATTAAGGCGGTGTTACGCGAACGTTTTTTTTTTTTTTTTTTTTTTTTTCATGAGCAAGTTTGTTCTGGTAATATTTCGGGATATTTTTGCATTGGAATTGGAAATTGTATCATAGGAAGATTATGTTAGATAGTTAATTCTTATGGCCCTTATATTTTGAAGCTGCCAGACAACAATTGCCCGTAAAAAAATTACGGAAAAATCGCTCGTGTGACACCGCCTTTACAGCCAGAAATGTGCAAGTGGTCAATCCTGTTCTGGCAGCTTATGTCATATACTTTCATAAGATTTCTGTCCAAGGTTACGCCAATCCGGAGTAATTTTGTTTGAAGCCTAATTGAATGAATATGAGAAGGAATACAAGAAAACTTACGTGAACTATAGATAACGCCAACGAACTCCACAATAATCTTGACCCTTAACTTCTTATAACTCAAAAGGAATGAACGCAATCGGGCTGACATTTCAATAATTTGGGAAGAGTCCGCCAGGAAATAGGTGTGGATATTTACAGCCAGTTTGCTCTAGGCCCTTTTGAGTTACGAAGAGGTCAGGGATCAAGATTGTTGTCAAATTCGTTGGCGCTACTTTGGCTATGTTATCATTCACAAAGACATAATTTGAATAATAAACCATATTTTGTCTTTACATATACAATCATAAAAACTAAAAATAATGGACTCTGCTTTCGTTTGACACCCTGCTTCTGTCACCTATGATAATCTGCCTTCAGTCTATACCCTGTTCATTATCGGTAGGCCGCCCTAAATCATGACCCCTGATATGCTATATAACTAAAAACGGGCTAGAGCAAATGGGCCGTAATTTGTCCACACATATTCCCTGACTCTTTCCAAATAAATTAGTAGAAATCTATACCCTGTTCAAAATAGGTAGGCCTAAATCATGTACGTCCCCTGATCTATATAACTCAAAAAGGGCCAGAGCATATGGGCCGTATTTTTTCCTCACACAGGCTGGTTGACTCTTTCCCTATAGTAGAAATCTTAGCTCGATCACTTTAGTCCCTTTTGAGTCAAGATTTCTGGCCAAATCATAACGAATAGACTATAGTTGCCAATAATACAGTGCAAAATAGTCTCAAAATGTTGTCAGAATGAAATTGCCGATATAAAATTGATGATAAAAGCTCTCGTGTGAATCCAACTGTATACAGGCTATCACACGAGAGCTTTTAACCCCGCCGGCGACGTCTCTATATTTTTATTCTGGCTACTATTAGACGATTTTATTCAGTTCAAAAAGGGCCTCTAGCAATTAAGAGGTTTCGAACTATCTCACTTAACCCTTTTTACTACCACAGGACCTTCTTGAACTACATAAAATCGTCTATATTTATAGCTAGACTAAAATTATATAAGACATCGCCGGTATAGAAGGGGTTAAGTTTTGGAATATGCCAGACTACAATTGCCCGTAACAAATTATGGAAAAATATCTTGTGTGAAATCGCGTTGCGAGTTTCAGGCGATAAGGAAGTTGGAGCTGTATACATCGATATTTTAGCAGAATTATTAGCTAAAATACGGTTGGAATGGGTTTATAAATACGTCAGATCTACATGATTATTGCATTTCTATATAAATCGATGTTTAAGGCTCTTCAAGCTTGAAACTCGCAAGTGGTCGATTCCAAGCTGACAGAGATAACAAAAATAATAATAATAATAATTCCAAGTCTCTATTTCAGGCTACAAGAAACCGGAGATGGGGGGAACGAAGGAGAACATAATGAAAGCAATTGAGGTCAGTTATTATTTTCTCTGTAACCCTTAGAAAATACGATTACGCCTTGGGTGAAGACTGGTACTATCCAGAGTGAGGTTTGGCATCCTCTACCCAACCTTAACCGTTTATGTCTATCTCTTTTTCCTGTACTACTTTTCCTTCTAGGTGCTGGCGAGATCGTCTGATTGGGTGGCACTGCAAGGGAGGCTGCGAACAGTGGGGGCATTGCTCCGGGGGTGCAAGCCCGTGGGCAGATGATCCCCTCCCCCGCTGCCCTCTCAGAGACAGACCTCATCTCACCCTGGCCCCTTCGGGGGCCCGAGCATCTGGAGCGGCTTCGGTCAACCGGACTCGGGACTGTTTGGCCAGACAGTCTGGGGAACAACAACAACGATGAAGCATTACTCTTCTGCTTTCTGGTTATTATTTGAAGACTTTATTCAGATTAGGAAGGGTATATGGGAGTCAGAGGGTTAATTGAGATAATTTTTACCCATCTAATTCCCACAGATCCTTCCTAGATGGAATCAAATCGTCTAATGATAGCCAGAATATATTGTCAATATGCATCGTAATCTTCAAAGGGTTAAGACTATCTGATCCGACCTCTTGGGGGTTATTATGGTATTTTGTATAAGGGGAGATGGGTCGTTTTTCTGGGCTCCCTTCTTCCTCATGTTTAGCTCCATTAGTTTTGAAATGTTAAGACGTTCGCCCCGTTATTTTGGCGATTTTAAGCTATTTCGCCCAATTTCTGTCAAATTTAAGACCTTTCGTGCCATTTAGGTATCAATTTTTTCCTGGCGAGCGATAGCGAGCCTGTAATTTAGTAGGAAAGGGTGGGGCATTTTTCTACCGAATTTCATATCGAAGGGGGGGGGGGGGGTCTTGAGGGTATTTTTAAAAGCTTGCTGGGGGTCTAGGAAGCAAACTAAAAATCTCCCCTTAATATTATTGAGGATTTTGCTTCCTCATGGAATTCTCGAGCAATGTATCTTAGTTTGTTCCCTAGACCTCCACCAAGCTTATAATTTCACCCCCTAGACCCCATTTCAACATAATTTTTTTAATTTTTCGGTAGAAAAGTGTCCCGTCTGAAGGTCGCTTCCTCTTAAATTACAGGCTCGCTATCGCTCGCCTGGAAACAAATCGAAATCTAAATGGCACGAAAGGTCTTAAAATTGACAGATATGAGGCGAAAGCTCTTAAAATTGCCAAACTAATGGGGCGAACATCTTAAAATCTGAAAACTAATGGGGCTAAGCATGAGCAATGTATTTTAGTGTGTCCCTATAGCTAACAAAACCGTCTCTCCACACACATCCTTCAAACTAAAAAATGCCCACCCAAACCCTCAAGCTAAATTTGTAAATTTTTCGATAGAAATTATCTTATGTGCCCTATTCATGTCCTATATTTTGTACACTGCAAAATCAACAAGTTATACCATTGTTAACCTCTTCTGTACCGGTGACGTCTTTTTAACTTTATTATGGCTACTACAAACGATGTTATTCAGTTTATATAGAGCCTCCAGCAATTAACAGACTGCGAACTATCTCACTTAACCCTTTTTACTACCGCAGATCCTTCTTAAACTGCCCAAAATCGTCTAAATATAGCTAGAATAAACTTAAACAGACGTCGCCGGTACAGAAGGGGTTAATTCCTTCTGTACCGGCGACGTCCGTGGGAGATGGGTCGTTTTTGTAGATCCCTTTCTCCCTCATGTTTAGCCTCATTAGTTTTGAGATTTTAAGATGTTTTCCCCATTAGCTTGTTGATTTTAAGACCTTTCGCTCAATTTATTTGTCAATATTAAGACCTTTCGTGCTATTTAGAACTGGCGAACGATAGTGAGCCTGTAATTTTGGATGAATCGTCCTTCGGCTGGGACATTTTTCTACCGAAAAATGTACAAATTAATCTAGAAGGGGGATCTAATGGATTTTTTTTTTTTTTTAGAGTTTGATGGAGGTCTAGGGAGGAAACTAACAAAATATTAAATAAATTAAAAAATCGACCAAAAAGTGAACCATCTCCCCTTAACTTTATTCTTGCTACTATTAGATGATTTTATTCAGTTTGAATAGGGCCTCGAATCGAAAGGGCATCGAAACTATCTCACTTAACCCTCTTTACTACCACAGATCCTTCTTAAACTGCACAAAATCGTCTTAATTTAGCTAGAATAAAATCAAAAGGACGTTACTGGTACAGAAGAGGTTAAGGCGATGTAACAATTTTCTAAGAGCAAATTTGTTCTCGCAATATTTCGGGGCATTTTTACGCTGGTATTGGGAATGACTGAATTATAATATGTGTTGTGGCTTAAGACTAATAAAGTATTAGTTCTGAAGTTACCAGACGAGAATTGCTCAAAAATATTGCCGGATAAAGTGCTCGTGTGACATCGGCTTTATTGACCTTTTTCTTCACACGGTTCTTATATTCCAGATGACGCGGAATGTGGTGCATCAATTACCCTACATCCTGCTCCTGCCACTTTGGTGTACGAGTTTGGTACTGGTGGTGTTTCAGTTCACCATGTTGGGTTTTGACGATAGCCACTTCCAGATTGAGGTGCTGATAACGAACCATCTGCGGGACATGAGGGATTCAAGCTGGATCGATCCCTGGGAGTGGATCAAGTACTGTCTGACCGAAATGCAACGCGTCACGACGAACAGTGCCTGGGAAGTGGTCGGTGATGCTCGAGTACGGATACACAGACCAACCACCGCATACTCCTGCGCTTGTAGTCCTAGATATACAGAGGTAGTTGCAGAAATCCCCCGAAAGTGTCTTGGCGATGCAATGAACACGGAAGACCTAGTTCATCCATGCAGTCCTTATGATCCCCCTACTGGTGGATGGGTGAAGAGGACCACTCCGAGATCCAGTCACCCGGCTGGGTTTTACATTGATGTACCAATGATCCGCCGTGGCAATTATAATGCCAGCCACATCCTTCGCCCATACCACTTGGGAAATTGGGTGGATATCGGCGTGCAGAAGGTAGAAGTGACATACGCATTATGGCTGCAGGGAGTGCAACATATAGGGATCATCCATCACACCCTCACCGTTAGAGGTCGTCGCTGGGTACCTGCTCGTTCTATGACTTACGTCCCTCTTGGAGAGAACACCGACTGTTATTTTGAGCTAGAATCACTTCCCAATATTAACCTCGATCAAATGAAAAAACATAACGAGGCCAGGAAAAACTTAATTATTTTCATACTCGTACAGGCTATTGTTCACATTCTTCACTTAGGTTACCAGTTTACAATACTGCAGTTGAGAGAGCGCGTTCTTCATGTATGTCGCTTTGCTCTGGATCTGATCATTCTAGGAATAAATCTAGCCACACTGGTATACATGTCGAGTCTCTCTGGCTGCCTGGGGAGTGAAACCAAAGGGATGCCGGTCAACGAAGGGCTAGAGGAGTTCGTGATGGCTCAGTTATTCTCCCACACGTTACTGAAGAGACTACTTTGGGCCGTGGGAGGCAGGCTGTTCCTATCCTTATTCCCGCACATCGACCGGCTGATTGCGAAAATCGCCACCTTCTTCGGGCTGCTGTTGCTCTTAATAGCCCTGTTCGGCTTGGCAATAAACACGCAGTACGGACACCTGATCCCAGAATACGGTACCTGGCTTAAAGCATCACTGGCGGTCTACCGGAGTTTTCACGGGGACTTAAACCACGAAAAACTGATGAGCTCAAGGCCTGATGTGGGACTCTTTCTGTTCGTCCTTAGCTTCATTCTGTTTGGTATCCTCCTATTTACATTCATTATAGAGTTGCTCAGTGTGGAATAGGAGAAGAAGAAGGAATAGGACGGGGGGAATGGGCGTATTTATTTGCCTTTTTATTGATATTTTTATAATTTTCTTGGTTGCCTCCCTAGACCTCCATCAAGCTTAAAAAGAAACACCCCCTATAGACACCCCTCAAGATAAATTTGTACATTTTTCGGTAGAAAAATGTCATGGCCAAAGGCCGGTTCCTCATAAAAATATAAGTTCGCTATCGCTCGCCAGGAAAGAAAAAAGACACTTAAATGGCACGAAAGGTCCTAATATCGACAAAGAAATGGGGTGAAAGGTCTTAAAATCGCCAAACTAATGGAACATAAGTCTTAAATCCGAAAACTAATGGGGCTAAACAAGAGAGAGAAGGGGGGGGGGGGGCGGGGGCAGGGCAGAATAATAGCCCATTTCCAGTGTGGAAGAGAAGAAGAAATAGCAAGACAATAATTATACAGTTGGCTAAATAATTGATGTCGCGGCACCAAGTATATTTTGATCCATAATTATAGGTAGCGCCAACGAACTTGACAATAATCTTGATCCCTGACCTCTCTGTAACTCAAAAGGGCCTAGAGCAAACTGGCTGTAAATATCCACACCTATTTCCTTGTGGACTCTTCCCAAATGATAGAAACGTCAGCCCGATTGCTTTAATTAATTTAGAGTTATAAGAATTTAAGGGGTCAAGATAATTGTCATGTTCGCTGGCGCTATCTACAGTATCAGCATTATCTAAACATAATTTTGTCATTTCGAGTGGGATATACGAACATGTTACTAGACTTACCTACCCTATTCAACATCTAACAGACATTAATACAGTTAGCCAAATTTAATAACAGCGGAGACACTACTTATTTGGCCAACTGTACAATCGCGCTAATAAGTGATGTCTCGGCACCAAGTATGTTTTGATCAATAATTGGTTTCAGCAATATCTAAGCTTCATTTCTTCATATCAAGTGAAATATACAAACATGTTACTAGTACACTTACCCACCCTATTCAACATCTGACAGACATTAATACACGACTTATTTGGCCAACTATACAGTATTTGCCATCCTTGGAATATTTGTTTTCTTTGGAATTTCAGTGTATATATTTCTATTTATTTTCACTTTAAGGGGGGATGAGCGTATTTATTTGCTCATTCATTTATCTTTCTATTATTTTTGTAGTTTCCTCCCTGGACCTTCATCAAGCTTAATATAACACCCCCAAGAACCCCCTTCAAGATAAATGTGTACATTTTTCGATATATAAGGAACTGTAGCCTATTGTTACCCCTTATATGTACCGGTGACGTCCTTTTCATTATATTTTGGGCACTACTAGACGATTTTATTCAGCTTAGGAAAGGACTGCTACCCATCAAAAGGCTACACACTATCACAATAATTAATCCTTTTAGCTACAACTCATCCTTCCTAAGCTTCATCAAATCGTCTAAATATAGCTAGAATAGAATTAATAAGACTTCGCCGGTACCGAAGGAGTTAATTATGAAAACTTGGCATTAATATGATTAGGAGATGTAGCATATTAAATATAATGATTGTATTTTGATTATATATATATATAATTTGATTAGGTATTTGATTAAGTAGTTTTCAAACGTAAATTGTGTAAGCATGTAAAACATATGTTTGTATTAATTGTGATACATTAAATAGGAATTATTCTCTGTTGTACAATCGGCCTAATAAGTGCATGATGTCTCGGCACCAAGTATAATTTGATCAATAATTGGTTTCAGCACTGTCTAATTAGCATTAATGAATCGTTTCAAGTGAGATATACAAACATGTTCCTAGCTTTACACACCATATTCAACATCTGACAGACATTAATACAGCACACAGAGAGCAAAAGGTAATGACAGCGGAGACACGACTTATTTGGCCAACTGTACAGTCTGCTTAATAAGTGATGTATTGGCACCAATTATATTGTGATCCATAATTGGCTTCAGCAATATATAAACTTAATTTATTCATTTCGAAGGGGATATACAAACCAATTCCTACACTTACCTACCCTATTCAACATCTGGCAGACATTATTACAGCACAGAGCCAGCCAAATGTAAGGACAGCTGAGACACGACTTATTTGGCCAACTGTACAAGAGTGTTATAGAGGAAGTTACTGTTAACCCCTTCAGTACCGACGACGTTTTTTTTTTAAATTCTAGCTATAGGCCTATTTAAATGATTTTTTTACAGTTTAAGAAGGAGCTGTGATACTAAGAAAGGTTAGGCGAGATAGTTCGAAGCCTGTTAATTGCTGGAGGCCCTTTTAAGCTGAATATGATCGTCTAATAGTAACCAGAATATACTTAAAAGGCCGGCACCGGTACAGAAGGGGTTAATACAGTAGCCTACATATGATATTTGTACACATATAAATACAGGATTATATACAAATACAGTTTATTTTGGTAGTATTGTAGTTTTATTTAGCTATATTCCTAAATAATTTACGAATATCCTTCTCCCTTATGTTTAGCCCCATTAATTTTGAGATTTTAAGACGTTCACCCCCTTATTTTGGCAATTTTAAGGCATTTCGCTCAATTTCAGTAATTTTTTAGACCTTTTATGTCATGGACGTAGGTGTCGATTTTTTTTTCCTGGCGAGCGATAGCGAGCCTGTAATTTAGGAGGAACCGGCATTCGGCCGTGACGTTTTTCTACCGAAAAATGTACAAATATACAGTAGGCCTATATCGAAAGGGGTGGGGCAAATTAACACGCTGAGATGAGCTTCAAAGGAACGCGCAGTCAAGTTTACGCCCCAACTGTATTTTTTAAAATTAGCTAACGTATGTAACATTCTGGAAGTTGTTGATCGCCGATAAAGAATACCCGGTTTTGTCGGTATCACACGAACACTTTCTTTCCTCAACTGTTACCGTCAAAATTGGTCTGGCAGCTTATGAATTATAGTTTTAATCAATTCCGTCCCCTATATTAATCTATTTTCAAGTATATTTTCCGATACCAGTGCTCAAAATCCCATAAATAATGCCAGACATTTTTTGACCATAGAAAATTGCCGATAAACGCTCCTGTGTGACACTTCCTTTATCGGTCGGGAACCTCGGATATTGGTGTTCGGCTTATGACTTCGACTTCCTCCAGTCTCGTATACTCTTATAGCCTAGTTAAATACGCAAATACTATAGTTTTATATAATAGGAGCATATATTAAGCCATCCATAGCGTAAAACAACCCTTATATTGATGCAGAATAGTCATAATGGAAGACTAAATCATTCTACATCATACGATTGCATCATGGAAGGGGGGGGGGGGGGGGGAGTGCCACCAGTGTTACAAATACAATTGTTTCATTTATTTCAATCTAGCAACATTTATTGATATCTAGCATAACCCATAGCAACGACATTCTAGTTACAACCACCAATGTAGATATATATATATATTGTTGATTGGATATTGAGATTTTAACTCAATTATTATGTTCCTTCCAACAACCAACTATAGGCCTACTCCTAAAATCGATTAATGAAATGTACAAATTTATAAGATATATGGATACTGAATTATGGTCTAGATACTAAAGGTGATTTCACACGAGATGTCAGTTCATCAGCTGATTGTTATATTCAAGCGATTTGTGAGTAGGCCTATAATTTTGCGAGAAAATATACTACATTGGCAATGCTGAGTGCCAAACGTAGTATTGCCAATATAGCTACCTATACTACTTCACTGGTATAGCCTAATACTACTACTAATACTAATAATGTATAGATATGTAAAGCACTCGTTGATCTAGAGGAAATTATTAACAACTAATACCATGAATTATAACAATATTAAAGATGGTGGCCATTTAAGCAATATTCTAGAGATAGTGCCATTCTATTCGCTATAACTCAAAAAGGGCTAGACCAAATTGTCTGTAAATTTCAACATCTATTCCTTGACTGACTCTTTCCAAATGGTAGAAATATTAGCTCGATTACTCCAGTCGTTATTTAGTTACAGAGGTTAGAAGTCATGATTTCTCGCCTAGACGCTAGATCAGGCTCTTTCTAGCTACACTCTAGCGGAATTCGGATAGAGTTTAGCGGAAAAATCGTCATATTTACCTTGGCTACCCAAAGTGCCACACGTACACATTGGTCGCACAACAACAACAACAACAAGAACAACAATGTCCAACGGTTCTACCCAAAACTTTTTTTCCCAACTGTGTCCCCCCTACCCCAATGTCACTGAGGAGGGAAAAATTGATACAGTGCAATTTCTGGAAGCCTCTAAGTCTTTTATTAAAATCTATGGTAAGTAAGCCAAAGTAGCCTAGCCTATACAAAGTTACCTTGGTGACATCAAACTATAGTTTATTCGCTGTAAGTAGATGAGAAATCATGACCTCTAACCACTGTAATCTATAGGCCCTATTTTATTAATTTCACCACAACACCAAACACCCCCAATGAAATTAATAACTCAGAAACTACTAGAGTAGGCTAATCAAGCTAATATTTCTACAATTTGGGAAGGGCCAGCCTGGGAATAGGCCTAGGTGTGGAAATTCACAACCCATTTGCTCTAGCCCTTTTTGAGTTACAGAGGATAGAGGTCATGATGTCTCGCCTACTTACAGCGAATAGACTATCCTAGGCCTAGGCTAGAGTTTTTTCGGTCAATATTAAGAAGATGCACCACAGCTATTTTCAAGGTTTAGATTTTTGGATAATGGGTAGCTTAGGCCTAAATACTAATTTCTGGTAACTGGCCTAATCATTATTATTAAACACTGATAAACCTTAACAAAATCTGTGACCGTGGGTGTGCGAATAAGCCTGGCCAGGTCTAGGCTAGGCCTATTGCCGCGAAAGTCTTCAATATTATAAAAAAAAAAATCTTGATAATTTACGTTAGGCCTAGCCTATGCCATTTCTTTCGCAAGTCTTTGAACATAATATAGTCTAACCTTAACCTGGCTTAGCTTAGCCTAGTCTAAACCTAGCCTTACCTATGGTAGGATTTGACTGCTTAAAGATTTTAACCTGTGCCGATTCAACCAATGCTATTAGGATAGGTTACATATAAAGTTAGATCTTGGCTTATAGAAAGTTAAGCTAGGTCGAGTAAAATGTTAGGCTGAATCCCAGAATTAAACATTAATGTTATATTTATTAGTCCGGTAAGGATTTAGTATTTGGGCGTATCGCCGGCTTAGTTTACACCACTCGTACGCTCGCGATCACGTTCCCGTCTTTTTTTTTACTGCCGTGGAATACAATAATAGGGGCTTTGCCCCCCCTCACTCCTCCCATGAGTACATGACTTATTGTCATCATCATGTATATTGCCAGCAGGGGGCAAATAACAGAAAAATATAGCCGTCAAAATTGACGGTAATGTAACCACGAGCACACGACCTATGTAAACATGACGACCGCAGCCTTCCTTAAGGACTCGGGGTTGTTCGGCCAGGCAGCTTAGGGAACAACAACAACATGACGACTGTACGCCCGGATGCTACATTCTTCCCTCATTCTGCCCTTATCCATAATCCATCCTCTGAATAATAATGAAAAAATATATTTAATCAGGCCTAGCCTATACCGGTATCTAGGGGGCAGGGGGCAGGGGGCTAGGAAATTAGAAATCCTCCTCCCCTTGTAAAATTCTCCTACTCATCAAGACAGAGAAAGGGACGAGGGAATGCAAAAGTTGTCCCGGAACCTAAGAATTGAAACCCTTTAATGTAGTTTCTGTTCGGGCTCTGTCTCGAGTTGGCCACCCCCAGCAATGGGGTATGTGCCCAAGTATATACAGTACATACATACATGTATCTAATGTGTACTATAAAGTTCTCCTGGTGTGGAACAATATACAGTACTGTACAGTACTGTTTTTTTTCTTCTTCAGATTTGTTGGGCACAGCATTCTACGTGGTCAAGAAAGACATGTCAGGCAATATTGAAGTAAGTCTTTAGTTTATCATTTTGTTTACAATCCTTTGTGCTTGAATAGTTAAGGGAACCGACCGGTTAATTTAGGCTTAAAAAACTCGAAATCCTGAAAATACCAATAGGTGTTTACTCAACAAGAGTCAACATCCCTTCATAAGCCAGTGAAATTTTATTAGTGAAAACCCATTGGAAATAGTTTTTTTTTATGTTTTCCAAACTTTTCCTGTAATTCTAAAAACGTTCTATAGCGAACTTTGAAATTAACATGCTCAGTAACTACTGGTCGTACGAGGAGCATACCTATATAAATCGAAAGAGCGTAAGCTACTCTACAACCTCCCATACGCTTTATCTTCTACTTTGCCATGTTCCTGCGTAAAATATTGTAAATCTAAAAAACAAAAGTAAAAATTTTCACCTAATTACCTTAGACTTTCACCTGTTTTTCTCAGAACCTATATTGCCGCACTATCGGATGTTATTCTACAGTTATTATTGGACCTATAGGAATGGTGTATATACCATTGGAAAGGTAATTAAAAACACTAAAAGGCCTATAAAGCCAATTTACTCTAGTAATTTAATTTTTTTCACAATATGTCGTCAAAGTTGTAATTATCTATAAATATATTCGCCTGAATCCGTAATCACCTAAATCGAACAAATACACAAAATATATAAAATGTGTTTTATAGAAACTACAGATACACCTTTTGTGAGTTGTTTTATCACATAAAACATGTGCTATGGGGATTTCTGTAGGAGTTTATCATTTTCTGCAGTGCTATGATTTTCAAAGTTTTTTTTTACCTAAATTGCAAGAAAAAAGCAAAAATAAAATAAAATAAAAACAAATTTGATCTAGTTATATGGTCATATACACCTGTGCCAAATTTCATTTAAATTGAAAGTAAGACCTGGAAGTTTGTAATTAACCGGTCGGTCCCCTTAATATGAAATATTATTTGTTATATAAAGTGTCCACAATATGTCCGGGAAGGAGGGGGGGGGGGGTAAAACCATATTTTGGACCTAAAATCATAACTATTGCATAAATTCAAAAAATCTTTTTTGACTGACGTTCGCATTCACGCAACAAATGTTTGTGTGAAATTTGGTGAAAATCCGTCCAACGGTCTAGGAGGAGTTCCGAGACAGACGGACAACGACAACGACAACAACGACAACGACAACTACAACTACAGACATTTTTTTTGTGTGGTACCCACTATACGGGGGGGGGCGATACCAAACTCTGCTTACGCAGAGTTGATAAAATTAAAAATATAAAACCATTGTACAGTCGGCCTAATAAGTGATGTCTCGGCACCAAGTATATTTTGATTAATAATTGGTACAGTATCAGCAATATCTAAATCTTGATTTATTCGTTTCAAGTGATATATACGAACATGTTCGTATACTTACTCACCCTATTCTGATTATTCAACACCTGACAGACATTAATACAGCACAGAGCGAGCCAAACTTAACGAAAGCGCAGACATGACTTATTAGCGCTACCATATATATGTATGTATGTATGTATCCGGGCCCTGATTTCTATAGCTAACCCAGAACCCACCATTTCAGAAGCTGTATAAGACGTACAACAAGTCCCCCGAGAAGTACAAATACCTGAACGACCTAATATACCTGGAGAAAGATAACCCCAATATATTTGCTGTGGATGCACTACTGTGGCTAAAGAGGTAAGGAAATTTAGGGTGGTATTCTTAAATATTTCTTAATCTCGGGAGGACCGAATGCTTTCATTAGTTTATTAAAGTACATTGGGGTTTGTAATTGATGATTAATGTTAAGAACGTGGTGTAGCTTATTTCCCTTCCAAGCGCCTGAAACTGAATGAATATTGTGGGAATAAGCATTGTTTATAGAGATTAGACTGATTAGCACTCCCATTTCTGAAGCTAGCGTCATTTGGTTAAGCTTTTTCATCCATTAACAGTGCCACGAAAGGGAAAGAATTGTTTAAGAATACCACCCTTAGCCTCTTTCCATCCCTATTTCAACCAAACCTGACCTAATTTATTGTTTTATTATAATGTAAAACTTACAAAATATACAAACCAAAACAGGAACGACACAATATGAAGACTAAAGAACTAATCAAAATCATGACGTGGAATTAACGATTTAGCAAAATATAATTTTGAAATAAATGAACACAAAACCACCACCTAGAATGTACATCACTATATGAGCCAGTGAATTTGGTTCCCAGGCAAATTAGTCGCACATATATTAACGTACAGTACTCTCGTCATACTCGAGGAATTAGTCAATTTGGGAAGTTCAGGACGTTCTGAGGGAGAAAATTTGGTGATCGTATAAATTGCTGCATGTCTACCTACTGAGATCGGAACCTCTCCGGGTGGTCGGGGGCCGGGGGAGTGCTGGAGGGACCTTGGTTTTCCTGGTCTCTGGGTCTTCTGGATGACCTAGATGTGTGTGAATTTGTATTTTATTTTTGTGTGTTCATTGTTTTCTGTTATGTTGTCCCTGTTCGGGCTCTGTTTTGACTCGGCCACCCCCAAAAGGAAAGAAAAAAAAAGGGAAAGGTGGGGATTGGGTGTGAGTATATACAGTACAGTAACTCAACCAGTAAACTATTTCAAACAGATGTGCCCACAGAAGGAAAAATAAGACAGTAAAAGAGACAGACAGAAACTGCTAAGGTTGGGTAGAGGATGCCAAACCTCAATCTGGATAGCACCAGCTTCAAACAGATGTATGTATGTATGTATATACTGTACTGTACTCAGACAAAATCCCCACTTTTCCTATTTTTTGTGTGTGTGTGGGGAGGGGGGGGGGGGGATTCAAGACAGAGCCCAAATAGGGATAAACAGATAGGAAACCCTAAAATTAATGGGGTAAATGGGGATATGTTCTCAGACCAGCCAAAACCCATAATATCGTAAATCAGGGCATCAGATAGTGAGGGAGACCTGTAATGGAAAGTAAAAAATAATTTGGTGATCTGGGACCTGGAAATCTAGCTGGGGACCCCAAAGAGGCCTGGGTCTCTGGGTATTTCTCCTGGAGTACCTAGATGTGTGTGGTTTTGAGTTTTGTTTTGTTTTGTTTTTCTGCTGTGTTGTGATGTCCATGTTCGGGCTCTGTCTCGAGTCGGCCACCCCTAACAAAACAATGGGGTAAGTGCCAGAGTACATACATGCATACTGTACATGCATACATAACTCAACCAGTATACTACGGTATTTCAAACAGTTATGGCTTTATAATTTCTGTTTTTTTTTCCTTTTCAGAGCGTTGGAATTCACAGTGGTGTTCATCAAGGGAATGTGTGAGGAATTTGAGAAGGGCATCAGCACAGAACGGTTGGACCACTTGGCCACAGAGGCTTACAACCAGACGCTCAAGAGATACCACTCATGGCTTGTACAAAATGTTTTTAAGGTTAGTTGTGCTTGGCTCTGTGTGTGTTTTGTTGTTGTTCCCCAGGCTGTCTGACCGAACAGTCCCAAGGTCCTGAGCAAGGCCAAGGCCATAACCAAGCGCCCCTACAGAACCCTCCCAGCTTTACCACTGAGAAAGCCCAGGTGACCGAAGCCGCTCCCAGGCTAGGGGCTGAGAAGGGTCCAGAAATGCCCGGGACACCAAAGACCCACCCAGGGCCCTGTGCCCCTTAACAATTATGAAGGGAAAGAGAGGGGCAAAGGAAAAATTTGACACTTTGGCTCCCAATCTGCCAACCTCTAGGTTGGCACTAGAGAGGTCAATCCACAGAAGAGACGCTGTCACTCGAGATCTAGAAAATATATGAGCGAAAGGAACAGGCAGAGTAAGTTATAGGTATGGCAGAGAATGCTCGACTCTCACTCGGATAGACCAGCCAATCACCACATGACTAGAACCCAATCCTCTCAGCATCAGCTAGGAAAGGCCCTAGAAAGCCACCTTTGACAGGGGGATAGCTCCCTATTTCAACCCCATTCGGGGTTGGGCACCCGCCATGTGTGTGTGTGTGTGTGTACTTAGTCTAGTTGTGTTTGCGGGAGTGAGCATGTCGTTAATTCCCACCTCCCAAAACATGATTGTCGTACTGTTCTTTTAAACTATTCAACGAAGGTGCGGACACTACTTTGGCTGTGTCCGCACCTTCGTTGTGTGTGTGTGTGTTACTCAGTTACTTGTTCGTCAAGGGGAATCCACGCAATGCGAGCTAAGCTCATTATTATCGTGCCTCCTTAACTGGGAATGTATTGCGTGAAATGCATGTTAAGTGTTTTATGTACTGTTGGAATGGCTGTGTGTGTGTGTGTGTGTGTGTGTGTGTGTGTGTGTGTGTGTGTGTGTGTGTGTGTGTGTGTGTGTGTGTGTGTCACAAGTCAAGACTAAACCATAATTAAGTAGATTAAATACTAATCAAATTTAGTGCAAAATTTTATTTTGGTCGGGAGTAGCACTAGCACACTAAATCCTTATAAAATACATTATGTATGTATTCACCTATTTGTAGATTACAAGAATTCAGTTGTGCTCGTGTTGTCCTGTCTCAATTTCTATTGACTATCCAGTTTACTTTTTTAAATTTGTGGATATTTCTTGCTTCTAAAATCTCTGCACTTAAGTTGTTCCACCTATCTATCGTTCTATACGGAAAGCTAAACTTTTTCACATTGGACTTGTACCTCTCCTTTCGTATTTTATACATATGTATGTATGTATATACTCAGGCCCATAGCTGGGGGTGGCCAACTCGAGACAGATTTCCCGAACAGGGACAACACAACTAAACATAAAAAAAAAAAAATATATAAAATTCACACGCATCTAGGTCGCCCAGGAGAAGACCCAGAGACCAAGGGTCACTAGGGGCCTCCAGCACTCCCCCGGCCCCAGACCTCCCGGAGAGGTTCCGGTCTTAGCAGGCAGACACGCAGCAGAGCACACCACAATACCCGCGAATCTCACATCCAGGCTTGACCTTTCATATATACCGGCTCCCTGGCCCGGTTCCTGAAAGACTATTATCTTGTGCATGTGTATACTGTATACAGTACAGTACATACGGTCACGCTAATAAGTCATGTCCCAGCTGGCATTACGTTTTGCTTGCTCTGTGCTGTATTAATGTATGTCAGATGTTGAATAGGGTGGGTAAGTGTAGGAACAGGTTTGTATATTTCACTAAATATGAAGAAATGAAGCTTAGATATTGTTGATACCAATTATTGATCAAAACATACTTGGTGTCGAGACATGACTTATTAGCACGACTGTACATAAAGTGTTAACTATTTCCTGTGTATTTCAGGTGGTTGTGAAGTCTGTCCCCTACCGATCGGGCCTGGTTAAGTCGCTATACTTCGGCAAGACCGGGTCGGAGGAAGCGCTCTTCAAGGACGCTTCAACCTACACCAAACAACTGGACGAGAGCTTAAAGGTCATCGTCCGTATGTATGATGAATGGGACCTTAACGATGAGAAGAAAGTTTAGCGGCGGCGTGTGAATGGTGAGAGAGAGAGAGAGAGAGAGAGAGAGAGAGAGAGAGAGAGAGAGAGAGAGAGAGAGAGAGAGAGAGAGAGAGAGAGAGAGAGAGAGAGAGAGAGAGAGAGAGAGAGAGAGAGAGAGAGAGAGAGAGAGAGAGAGAGAGAGAGAGAGAGAGAGAGAGAGAATGTGTATGCGAGTCTTTCATTTGCATCTGATTATGGCTTATGTTAGACTATTTTCCAAATAGAAGGATATACCTCTAGTAATAAGAGGGCTATAAATAAATAATAAAAGGGCTATAAACTCCAAAGGTCCTTCTCAAACTGCAGAAAATGGTCTAGTGGTAGCCAAAATAAGGTGGAAATTTGTTATTATTGAATGACTAAGAATTATTATTTATATTATTATTTATTTATTTATTTATTTTTATTTATTTATTTTAGTTTGGCCAATTTGTTGAATATGAAGACGTTGAATGGTTAACAGGGTATGCAGGTTACACTTATATTATAGTCTGTTCATAATGATGAGTCTAGCGATTATGCTTCCTAGCCTCTTACAACAAAAGACTGACCTACTCACATGTAGATCATATATATATACTGTATATACCATATATACTGTATATACCATATATACCATATACAGTATATATATATACCGGTATATACCGGTATATATATAGTCTTTAAATCCTTCTGTACCGGCGACGTCTTTTTGTTTTTATTTCAGCTGCATTTATTTGATTTTATGAAGCTTAGGAAGGATATAGGTTAGCTAAAAGGATTCATTGAGCTATCTGTAATCTATTAACGGGTAGACATCCTTCCTAAACTGAAGAAAACCATCTAATAGTTGCCAGAATATAATGAATAGGACGTCACCGATACAGTAAAAGTTAATGTACTGTATTAATCTATCAGTTATGAGAGGCTGGGAGTCGCCATTATTAAACTCGTCATAATGAATAGACTTTAGTTCATTGTTATGATAAATTGTTTTCTGTGATTATTTTAAATATTGTACAGGACAGGTAGTTTATAAGGATTTTACAATTAAAATTAAATAACTTTAACAAACATTAGTAATGGATATTCCAGTTTTTCCAGTTTGTAAAATGTTTGAAGTTGTCAAGAAAGTTTATATATACAGTACTGTATATGTTTATATACTGTACAGTGTATATATATATATATAGTATATTTATATATACTGTATACACAACATATCACAGTGTGGGCATTTAAGCGTGGGCATTGAATTTAATCTAAGAATTTATAATTGCTATTAATGTACAACAGTAGATGATAAGATGATGACAATGTAATGTCTGTTGATGCATCTCTCTGGTATGTAAATACTGAAGCGCAGTCTATATACACATATAACACACACTCACACACAAAAGCATACATGATATATGATATAATGACCAAATCATTGGACACGGGGATAGTACCTACAGAATGGAAAAGAGCAAACATTATTCCTATATTTAAGGGAGGAAGCAGAGATAAACCACTGAATTATAGACCTGTATCACCATTGAGCATCCTCATGAAGATTCTGGAAGGATTAATAAGGGACAAATGGGTGAACTACCTGGAATCCAAAAGATTAATTACTGACCGACAATTTGGATTCAGAGGAGGCAGATTATGTGTAAGCAACTTGTTGAGTTTTTACTCTAGAGTAATAAACACAGTGGACCAGAGGGAAGGATTGGTAGACTGTGCCTACCTAGACTTTAAAAAGGCATTTGACAAAGTTCCACACAAGAGATTGCTGTGGAAATTAAAACATGAGGGGAAAGTAGGAGACAAACTGCTGAAATGGATGGAGAGCTACCTTAGCGAAAGACAGATGAGAACAACAGTAAGGGGGAAATCGTCAAACTGGACTCAAATTACGAGTGGAGTACCACAAGGATCTGTCCTAGCCCCAATCATGTTTTTAATATATGTAAATGACTTACCTGAGGGACTAACAAGCTACATGAGCATGTTTGCGGACGATGCTAAGCTGCTTAAAACGATCAGAACCCAGGAGGATTGCCTTGAACTCCAATCAGATTTGCAAAAGATCCATGTATGGAACATCAAATGGAATATGGAGTTCAATGCAGGAAAATGGAAGACTCTAGAAATGGGTAAAAGAAAGTACAGACCTAGAAAAGATTATAAACTAGGAAACAAAGTGATTCCCAAAGCAGAAAAAGAAAAAGACTTGGGGATAGAATTTAAGGATAACATGTCTCCGGAAAGCCACGTAAATAAGATAGTGAGAGAATCACTAGCACTATTGGCAAATATCAGGATGTCTTTCAATTATCTTAATGAAAACACCATGAAACAAATAATAACGGCAATAATAAGACCCAGGATGGAATATGCATCTGTAGTGTGGTCCCCTCACATGAAGAAACATATCCACAAAATTGAGAGGGTACAGAGAGCAGCTACGAGGATGATGCCAGGTTTGGAAAATTTGGAGTACCAAGAGAGGCTCGAGAGATTGAATCTACCTACACTGAACAGAGAAGGAAACGAGGACAGCAAATTCAGATATACAAATGTGTTAGAGGTATTGACAAAATCGACCAAGAAAACTTCATAGAGAAGGATGGAGGTGAGAGAACAAGAGGTCACAGCTACAAACTGAAAGTGCCTAATAGTAAATCTGATCTGAAAGGTAAAAGATTTCCTACCAACTCGATTAGTGGGTGGAACAAATTGCCAGCCGAAGTAGTGTCTGCACCATCAGTGCATAGTTTCAAAGCACAGTATGACAAACATATTTTAGGAGGCGGGAATTAACGAGCATGCTCACTCCCGCAAATACAACTAGTGTAAGTACAACAACTAGTGTAAGTACACAGTTACACACATAACACAATACACACACACAGGCACAGTATATAACAAACACATACACAGCCACACACACACACCTCTTAACACAGAAGATGTAAAGAAATTTAGCTTCCCATATAGGAGTATTGATGGCTGGAATAGGTTGGGGGAGGAGGCGGTAGAGGCAAGGGACATCCATGTGTTTTAATCTATATTTCTAGTAATTTCACCACAACACCAAACACCTCTTTTAAACTAGATTGGATAAAAGTAGTCATGGGGACAGGACAATACAAGCTTAGCTCAAATCCTGTATACTACAACTGTTTTTTTTTTTTTTTTTTTTTTTTTTTTTTAAATATCAGTTTAACCAGACCACTGAGCTCCACAAAAGAACTCTCATAGGGCTGGCCCGAAGGATTCGATCAAGATATATAACTAAACCAGTCAAGATAGATAGGGAATGGCAGGAGGGGAACAAATCGAGGAAGGTGAATACACGCAGACATTTCTCGCCACTTCACCAGTTCAAGCGGACCACTTGAGCTCCACATCAGAGCTCTTATAGAGCAGGGCCGAAGGATGAGGCAAGAACTGCTACACTGCAACACCGACCAAGAAGTGATCAGGGCGAAGAATTAAAATGTAAAACTTGCAAACTAAACAAACCAAAATTGGGACAAGGACAATATAAAGTCAAATTAAATTATCAAAATCGCTATGTGGAAACAAATGAGAGATCAGGTCGAAGGTAGAAAAAAATCACAGCGAGATGCAAAATAAAAATGTAGGCTACTACTGAGGGGAATTGAGTCCGCTCGGTCGCAGCAGCGACCGAAGAGACAAATCAGGTCAAGAATAATACCTAGCCAGGCCAGGGAGGCATGTTATCGATATAGGTTGCCCGAGGACAAACAAATGGGACAGAATAAGAATAGAAGGGGAAAAACATAGAAAGAGGAAAGAAAAACTACTCAAAATTAGTCAAGCAGACGATGAAAGCTCGAGGAGAGAGGAAGGGAAATTACCACAACCATCCCCCATCAAGCTCCAGTCGCCGGCCCCGAAGCCCCCCCAACCGCGACAAGGAGAGTAGTACCAGGGGGGTACAACTAGGTAAATACACACACACATACACACAGAGGGCAGTGTGGCCAGGCAGCCTATGGAACGACTACTACTACTACGCACACACTGTATAACAAAAACACACACACACACACAGGGCGACACACACACACAGGGTGGTGTGGCCTGGCAGCCTATGGAACGACTACTGCTACACACACACTGTATACTGCATAACAAAAACACACACACACACACACACACACACACACAGGGCGGTGTGGCCAGGCAGCCTATGGCACACACACACACACACACACACACACACACACACACACACACACACACACACACACACACACACACACACACACACACACACACACACACACACACACACACACACACACACACACACACACACACACACACACACACACACACACACACACACACACACACACACACACACACACACACACACACACAGCAAGTGGTCAATTATGCTAAGGTTCTATTGATGCAATATAGTCAAATGTTTACGTTTATAGAATTAGGTGATTATATACGTGGAAGTCTGGGACCAATTTATTAACCCCTCCTGTACCGACGATGTTGTTTGTATTTTATTCTAGCTATATATAGACAATTTTGTGCATTTTAAGAAGGATTTCTGGTTGTGAAAAGGGTTAAGTGAGATAGTACGAAGCCTGTTCACTGCTAGAGGCCCTTTTTAAACTGAATAGTCTAATATTAGCCAGAATAAAGTTAAAAGGACAGCACCGGTACAGAAAGGGTTAACCCCTTGAGAATCAGGACATATTTGGACAGTTTATTCTGGCTATTACTAGACTATTTTATTGTGTAAAGGAGGGATCTGCGTCAGTCAAAAGGTTAATTGAGATCGATTTTACCCTTATAATTGCTAGAGGTCTTTCCTAAGCTGTATATAATCTTCTAATAATACTGAAGGCCGGTTAATCTGAAATACATTGGTAATAAATAAGTACATCACATAAAATCTAACATGATTTCAAGTCCTCATAAACTCACAATCGTAGTCATGTGCTGAACCTTTAACCCCTTCATAACCGAGCCGTCTTTTTCATTGTATTTATGGCTATGATTATACGGTTTTACTTAGCTTAGGAAGGACATGAAGCAATTAAAAGGCTTCAAAGTATCTTGAGTCACCCTTTTAACTACCATAGATCCTTCCTTAGCATATATAAGCCTCTTAATAATATTGAACTAATATAAAAAGTCATGCTCGGTAATGAAGGGGTTAACTGTCTTGATGGTGTAATGGTTAGAGCGTGTAAGTTCTGTATGTGGTGTCCTGGGTTCGAATCCTGGGAGAATCACATGCTTTCATCAATTTAATTTGGGTGGTTATTAGGGTTAAAAATAATACAGTTCTGTACAGTATTATTATATATCACCTGCTTTTTTTATCTTTCTCTCCTTTTCTCTCTTTCTCTTGCTTGTATCCATTCGGCCCCATTCAGCCAACTGTTTTAAGACGTTTATCCCCATCCAGGTGTCGATTTCTTCCTGGCGACCGATAGCGAGCCAGCATTGTATGGAGAAATCCGGCTTCGCCGTAGACATTTTTCTATCAAAAAATGTATGAATTTAGCTTGCTGTCAAAATACAAAAATATATATGCTGGCTCGCTACCGCTCGCCAGGAAAATATTGACACCTGGATGGGGGTAAACATCTTAAAACAGTAGGCTGAATGGGGCCGAATGGATGCAAGCCAAATAGAGAGGGAGAGAATGATAAAAAAAGCGAGGTGGTCTCCCTTAAAATGTAAAACTTGCAAAACAAACAATTCACTAACCAAAGCCAGAAACTGCACAATGTTAAGACTCACTATACTATATGTGGAAATAACCCATTGAAGATTTAGCAAAACAATAATATATAATGAAAAACATAAAACAATAATATATAATGAAAAACATAAAACCAATGTGTACAACTTGAATTATGTGGTTTTTTCCACCAATCAACTACACCTCTAAACTCAATTAATGAAATCAACAAATACATGTGGCACTCCAAGGACTCGAACCTAGGATACTCACATCGAAATTCCGCGCACTTATGCATTACGCTATCAAGACAGTTTCCATATATTTTCACACTCTGAAGGGGTTTAATCTGTAGTTAATATATCCTGGCATTGTTTTTTGTTTGTTTTAACGTTGCGCTTAAATGTGGTATTTTACTTTCTATATTAAGGTTTTTAATAGTTAGTGTTTTATTACTGTACAAAGTTGTATGAAGAAGTTATACAGAAATTATAATGTAAAACTTGCAAAATAATTATAATGTAAAAAATTCAAAAGTTGTAGTATCAAGATGGCAACTGTTCTACACTGTATAGGAAATGTAATACCTGCCTAGAACTATAATGTAAAGTTTGCAATAACTTGGAATAACCTGACCAGGATTCGAACCCATTCACTCCAGGTATGGTTATGGTTCCCAACTCTCCTAAGTATTCATATTATCACCAATCCACCAATTAACTTAAATAAATTTAATTAATGAAATCAATAAAACTAATGAATACATGTGGTACCCCATGGATTCGAACCTAGGATACTCACACTACCTGGAGTGAATGGGTTCGAATCCTGGTCAGGATACCTCTCTCCCAACCTGTCCAACATTATCACAAGAAACATGTAATAAAACTTAGATTCGTATTCCTAGAAAACCCCCCCCATCATTGTTGGTGGTAAAGCTAGAGTCACACAAGCCCTTTTTCGAGCAATTTTTACGGGCAATTATGGTCTGGAAGCTTAAAGAAATTACACTTTATCAGAATTCAGTCACCTAACATAATCTACCTTCAGTGATACATGGTAACTTACTTAAATGTCAAGTATTACCTTAATTTACATATATTTGAATGTCTATCTCGGAGTTATATATTTCTGCAAGCTTCTTAATAAGCCTCTGTCTCAATGTGTCAATGTACATACTGTATATGTAATTTTTGTAAAAAATTATGAAATAAAGCCGATTGATTGATTGATTGATACCAGTGCGAAAAAGTCCCGAAATACGAAAAAAAAACTTGCTCATGGAAATTTGACGGAAAAAGCGCTTGTGTGACAGCGGCTTTAATACGGTTGTTTTGATGTATCTTTAGCCAGTTAACCCATACAGTACCAGTGACGTCTTTTTCATCGTATTCTGGCAACTATTAGACAATTTTATTCAGCTTAGAAGGACCTATAGCAACAATAAGGCTTCAAACTTTATCAACCTACCCTTTTAACTACCACAGATCCTTCTTAAGCTGCATAATATCGTCTATATATAGCTAGAATATAATATAAGACACGTCGCTGGTACTCAAAGGGTTAACGTAATGCGCTAGTTGTTGTAATTTTAATGAAAAGTACTACGGTATAGGTAGCGCCAACGAACTTGACAATAATCTTGACCCCTTAACTTCTCATAACTCAAAAGGGCCTAGAGCAAACTGGCTGTAAATATCCACACCTATATCCTGGTGGGCTTTTCCCAAATGATAGAAAAGTCAGCTCGATTCCTTTCATTAATTTTGAGTATTGAGAAGTTAAGGGTCAAGATTATTGTCAAGTTCATTGGTGCTACCTATAGTACTGTATGGTAATAATGTTCCAGCACTTTTCATTGCAATAACTAACGTATCATAATATTGACTAGCCAGGAATACGGCAAAATTAGTAACTAGGAGATACAGTATCTTGTTTACAAACAGAAAAACTGAGGCAAAACCATAACCCCGTTTAACTTTGTTGGCAATAATTGGGTTTGTCTTGGAATGCAGGTGTTATTAAAAACCAACATACTTCACCAAGTATACTTGAGGAAAAAACAATCTTTACTCTGGTGAGCTGCATATAATCTTGTGTGAATGGAATTAATTGGGTGAAGCATGCATCTGTGAGGTATTATAATGTGAATTTTGCAAAACAAATAAACTAAAACAGGGACGACACAATATTAAGACAAAAGAACTTATCAAAATCACTGTCATAATAACGCTTTAGCAAAATATAATTTTGAAATAATAGAACACAAAACCACCACACAGAATATACATCACTATATGAGTAGGCTACTGTAAGTGAATTTGTTTCCCAAGCAAATTAGTCGCACATATAATAATGTACTCTCATCATGTTCAAGGAATTAGTCAATATGGGAAGTTTAGGACGTTCTTTTAAATTCTGTATTAATATAGAAAATACAATTTATGTCAAATTATTACAAGATTTTGACCCACTTCCAGAATATTTAGAGCATTAGTGTAAAGATTGCCGTTTCCTCGCTGTACATCTTCACAACATGTTCATATACTGTATTTAATATTGTACCACACTTCTTTTGATCAGGTTTTATTGATTTTATAGTTGCAAAAATCAACAACACAGGTACAGGTATATGAGAAGCATAAAGACCTATGTTGTTGTACAATCGGCCTAATAAGTGATGTCTCGGCACCAAGTATATTTTGATCCATATTTGGTATCAGCAATATCTAAAACTCTATATATTCATTTCGAGTGAGATATGCAAACATGGTTGTATACTTATCCACCCTATTCAACATCTGGCAGACATTATTACAGCACAGAGCGAACCAAACGTAAGGACAGCCGAGACATGACTTATTAACGCGACCATACCAGAAAGGGTCAACTAAGAACTGTAGAAATTTTTAGTTTAGACAATCTGGTAATGTATTCCTTTTCTTAACCCCTTCTTTACCAGCGACGCCTGCATAATCTTATTTTAGCTATAAGAAGACAATTTTTGAAGCTTAGGAAGGATATTAAAAGGATTAATTGAGATTGTCTGTAACATTTTAATGGATAAATGTCCTTCCTAGCCTGAATAAAATTGTCTAATAGTTGCCAGAATATAATGAAAATGATGTCACCGGTACTGAATGAGTAAATATTGTACCGCATTTCTTTTGATCAGGTTTTTATTGATTTTCTAGTTGCACAAATCAGCAACACAAGTACAGGTAGATGAGAAACATAAAGGAAATCAAGCAAGCAACAACAGGTCTATATGAAAAAAGACCCACGTTGTACCAGAAAGGATCAACTATAGTCCGTTCAGTCTAGGTTGGGCAGAAATCGTAACCCCTAACCTCTCATAGCTCAAAAAGGACTAGAGTAATCGAGCTAATATATCTACCAAATAGGAAGACTTGGCTATGGAATATGTGTATAAATTGACAGCTCATTTACTCTAGCCCTTTTTGAGTTACAGAGGTTAGATGTTACGATTTCTGCCCAAACTAAAATGAACAGACTATAAGAATAGACATTTATAATTTAGACAGTCAAGTATTGTATTCCCTTTCTTAATTATAATTACATTTTCTCATTTGTATTCCATTTTAGTCTTATCATATATAGAAAAATATCCGTCAACTTTTAAAGCGGTGTCACAGGAGCATATTTTCCAGCAATTTCTGATTAGCAGGTTTTTTCTCATACTATTTTGAAGCCCTTTCGCATTGGAATCGGAAACTAGATCGAAGGTAGATTAAGCTAGATAGTTTAAGTCTTCTATCTATCTACTCAGACGCATACACCATTATTTATTTTTATTTGTTTTCCTTTTTCTGGGGGTTTAAGTCTTATGGAACGTAAATATCAAAGCTGCCAGACTACAATTGGCCGGAAAATTCGCTCATGTGATACCGCCTTTATGCTAGTCTGTTGTAGATGTTACACTGTATAAACCATTGTTGTTGTTGTTGTTGTTGTTGTTATTGTTATTGTTGTTAATGGTTGACAATTTTGTAAGAACTTTATATACATAGCGGTACAGTTGAGGGCTGAAGTTCCTACCCATCTTACTGTGAGAGGAGTAAGAAGTTCAAATGTAAAACATTTTTACATTAGTTTAACCAGACCACTGAGTCACAATTAGAGACTCATAGGGCTGGCCAAAATGTAAAACTAAAAGCGTTATTTCCACATACCCTGTACTGATTTTGATAAGTTCTTTTGTTTTTATATTGTATCATCCCTGTTTTGGTTTGTATATTTTGCAAGTTTTACATTATAATTACTAAACGAACTAACTAAAATAGGAACCGCACAATATAAAGACAAAACAACTTATCAATATCACTATTTGGAAATAATTCATTGAAAATTTTGCAAAACAAAGCTACAAAATAAAAAAATTCACAAAACAATGTCAAAATTGAAATGCTGGGTGTGAAGGGAATTTCATGGTCTCCTGAAATATCCCCAGGCTACCTTTTAGGATCAACTTTTCCTGGTACCTGGCGCGGGGTACGAACCTCTGAAGGGAATTTAACCCCCCTAAAAAAAACACAGGTTTTGAGATGCCTTGGATGGGGTTCGAACCCTGGTTAGTGACCCAACCATCACCACCAGGCCCGCGCGCTAACCCACTGTACTACCACGGACGTACTAAAAGTATAGCAACCTTAGTCCGATTTTTAAGAACCAGGTGATAGTCTCGTGGTGTTATCACGTGATGAGTTTATTGGACTTACCATCTCCGACTATTTTACGCTATACCTGACGTCAACTCGGGTTAGTATTATTGTGGGTGCGGGACATTTTCGAGGGCATTACAAAAATATATTGTAAAACTTGCAAAATATACAAACCAAAACAGGGACGACACAATATATTGACAAAAGAACTAATCAAAATCACTGTGGCATTAACGATTTAGCAAAATATAATTTTGAAATAAAGGAACACAAAACCACCACACAGAATGTATATATATCACAATATGAGTAAGTGAATTTGGGTCCCAATCAAATTAGTCGCACATATATTTACGTACTCATGTTATAGAAATTAGTCAATTTGGGAAGTTTAGGACGTTCTGGTAAATTCAAAGATGGACAGGAACTCTAGCTCTCCACTGTACATTAATATCATGACACATTACAGTATATACCGGCCACAATGTAGTAATGTCCGCTTAGTTTAGTGTATTAAGGTAACCGCAGAGGGATGTTCTCGGGCAGTATCATGTTTTTGGGGAATAAGAAGCTGGAGAATAGGAGACTATACGGGCATTTATGGGAAGGATGTAGTATCCGAGCGTACGGTCGTCTCGTTTACATAAGTCATACGTTCACGGTTACGTTCCTGTCTATTTTTACTGTTTTTTTCTGTCTTGATGGTGTAATGGTTAGAGTGTTTAAGTTCTGTATGTGATATCCTAGGTTCGAATCCTGGGAGAATCACATGCTTTCATTAATTTCATTTGGGGTGTTATTGGTGTTAAGAACAATGTTAAAACTTTGTCCCCTGCTGGCAATATATATGATGATGACAATAAGTCATGGGGGGTGAGGGGGGGGCAAAGCTATTATTATTGTATCCCACGGCAGTCAAAATAGACAGGAACGTGATTGCGAGCTTACAAATAATGTAAACAAAGGTGGCGATATGCTCGAATACTACCCCTACCGCATTTATTTTTGAATAATGACATATCTAAAGATACCCTATGTGCAATAATTGAATATAACACAGTACATTCATTCAATTAATATTTTTTCACCAACCAACTTTACTTCTAAGCTCAATTAATGAAATCAACAAATACATGCGGCACTCCAAAGACTCTAACCTAGGATACTCAAACCGAAATTCCGCGCATTTATGCATTACACTATCAAGACAGTAGATATGCAGAGTAAGTAACTAATAATTAATAATACAGTAAAAATATAAATAGCTTCCAGAGCATGTTGTAGCGAGGTCAATCCTTTGAAATCTGTACCCCATAAAATGTTCTTTCCACTAAGTATTAGGCTAACTGTATTAGTAATATAATAATAATAATATAATAGTTCTTAAAGCTAGCGCATGCTAAGCTAGCTAAGGATAGCTCAATAAGGCCGATTAGGCGTATTTCCATTGGGGTCCTGTACTACTACCCCATCCCTTTGCTCATGAGGGATGGTAACGACTCCGTGCTTGTGAAAAATCTTTAATGCGCCGAGCGTGGGCGCGAACCCGGGCCTTCTGGGTGGAAGTCCGAGACGCTAGTCACTACACCAAGCGAGCCGCTGTAATGGTTTAGGTCTTTATGTTCTGGGTGTGGTGTCCCGAGTGCGAATCCCGGGAGGACCATATGCTTTCATTAGTTTATTCAAGTACATTAGAGTTTGTTATTGATGATTAATGTTAAGAATGGGGTGTTACTTATTCATAGTGAAGTTGGGTCTGCAGTACATGATTAGATTGATATCCAGTATTCGATAAAATGGATATTAACCCTCCAGCCCCGGCTATGTATTATATATATATTCCTCGAAACCCGGGTGTTTTGGCCGAAAAACTTCTAGGCTAGGCTACCGTATATTCGTTAATCAGACTGCTTCCCGCATTCCCGCGCATCCCCAAGCGTAGCTGTGTTATTTACCTGTAGAATGGCATTAAGTAGAGCTCTCTAAGTCAACTGGTTGAGCTGTGATGATTTCATTGGAGATAACTTTATGGCCAAAACAGCCACTTTACACCACTTTTCGATACTTAACAACAACATACAGGCACACACAAACAAGCGACGCTCTCCTTCTTGTGGCCGGAGATGCAGGGCGTCGGTCCAGCCGGCTGTTGTTTACATGCGTCGGACCGACGCCTCGCACACGAAGCTCACAGGCTTTCAACCACTGGGCGTTCAAGAGGCCTTCCGGGTACCTGTTATATGCTTTTTTATGGGCGTTCAAGAGCCCTTCCGTGGTGAGAGGGTTAAGGGGTGATGGGCGTATTTATTTGCTCATTTATGTATCTTTTCACTATTTTTTTGGTTTCCTTCATAGACCTCCATCAAGCTTCAAACAGAAGAATTACGGTATAAATTAATTGTTATCATTAATTAATGTTTGATACAAAGTTATCTTTTTTCTATCAGGTTTGTTTACAAATGTGATACTAGTTGTGACGGAACATAAGGGTATTTGTAGAATCAGTTTATACACAACTTTGTAGGGGGAGAAATATTTAATTAATTTATTTATATATTTGTTTAACTGTCTTGATAGCGTAATGCATAAATGCGCGGAATTTTGGTGCGAGTATCCTAGGTTCGAGTCCTTGGAGTGCCACATGTATTTGTTGATTTCATTAATTGAGTTTAGAAGTACTGTACAGTAAAGTTGCTTGGTGAAAAAATATGAAATAAAACCCCGAAGACCTCCCTTCAAGATAAAACCGAAAAATGCCCTGGCCAAAGGCTGATTCCTCCTAAATTGCAGGCTCACTCACTCGCCAGGAAATAATAGACACCTAAATGGCATGAAAAGTCTTAAAATTGACAAAGAAATAGAGCGAAAGGTTTTAAAATAGCCAAACTAATGGGGTGAAGGTCTCAAAAATTAATAGGGCTAAATGTGAGGGAGAAGGGGGGCCAAAAGAAACACCCATTTAAATAGTTTGTCTCCTTCCAAACCAGTTGCACAGTTGGCCACACAAATCCGCACCCAATCCATGATTTTATGTACGGAAATAATAATAGCACAGTACTGTATGATTGAGTTAGGAGTGTAGTTTCTTATCTATTTATCTATCTATCTACTCAGGCACATTTCCAATTTTTTCTGAATTTTGTGTTTTTTAACTGGGGGTGGCCGACTCGATTAGTCAATTCATTTGATCAATTGACCACTTGCGAGTTTTAGTACGTGATTAGATTGATATCCAGTATTCGGTAAATTACTATTAATCGTAGTCATGTGCTGTACAGTACTTATAACTGTCTTGATGGTGTAATGGTTAGAGCGTGTAAGTTCTGTACGAGATATCCTAGGTTCGAATCCTGGGAGAATCACGTGCTTTCATTAATTTCATTTGGGCGTTATTGGTGTTAAGAACAATGATAAAAATACAATTAATAATAATATACAGTAATAGAATTTAAAATTCATACATATATACTGTAGCCTACTTACACAACAATTTATTTATTCTAGTTATTAGTTTGACCCTACTCATAAGAAGGTAAAAAACATTCCATTAATAAATCCTACATAATTGGGAGGTATTTTGTACATTATTTTAATTAGAGACTAGCCAGACAGTGTAGGTAGTTGAAGTACTGTATAAATAATATATAATAAAGTTGTTATTACTGCCATATAATTACTAAGGTCTGTTAATGTGTGAGGTGTGTGTGTGTATGGCATCAAGCTATGTGACCACGAGTCGGAGCGAGTAATGTTGGATGGAATTTTATTCCAAATAAAGCTACTACTTTTAAACTCCTTGGTGGCCTAGTGGTTAAGGTGTTGGGAGTGCTGCACTACTGGCCTAGGTTCAAGCCTTGGCTGGGTCATATCACAAAAGTATTAAATATGATTAGGGTAAAGTAGGTCAAGATTTGGCCGCCTGCTGCAGCCTATTTGATAATATTTAAAGACAAGAAATGACTACATATTTTCTATAATCATTACCAAAAGCACTATACTGTACAGTATATACGGTCTATCCTTTTTATAATATTTTTTTGTTTTGTATTCACTGGTGTCATTGATTGTTCTATTCATTCTTTTAGGAATGGGACACATACAAGTTTTCATATTGAATATAGGCTACAGTACAGTATATATATTTTTAAAAACACTTTGTGATTGAAATATCAATAAAGTTTGAGGAGTATAATGTTTTGTTATTTAAGGAGTTCCTTTTAGAATAAGGTGACTTGAGGTGCAATGGTTAACCCCTTCTGTACCGACGATGTGTATTTTTTTATTTCAACTGCATTTAGACGATTTTATGAAGCTTAGGAGAGATATATGGTAGCTAAAAAGATTAATATAGATAGTCTGCAGCCTTATCATGTGTAGACGTCCTTCCTAAGCAGCATAAAATACCGGTAGTCTAATTGTTGCGAGAATATAATGAAAAGAACGTAACCGGTACAGAAGGGGTTAAAACACTATTTGGTTCGATGTGTTATGGGTTATCATATTTTGTTTACAGTAATTATTATTATTGAGGGGTTTGCTTTCTTTAGCCATTTTTGAGCAATGTATTTTAGTTTGTCCCCTAGGTTAACAAAAATACCTTCCTAAACTTCTTCAAACTAAATAATGCCCACCTAGACCCCCTTCAATCTAAATTTGTACATTTTTTGATAGAAAAATGTCTCAACCTTCTTTCAAGGTACAGGCTCGCTATTGCTCGTCCTGAAAATAATTGACACCTGGATGGGGTGAAGTGTCTTATTATCACTTAACTAATCGGATGAAACTTCTTAAAATCTTCAAACTAATGGGGCTGAGATGATAAAAGCCTCAGGGGAGACTGGTGTCAACTTAGTCACTGAGTTGATAAACACCATTATTAAAGATGAGATAATCCCAGAGGATTGGCTCAAAAGTGTAATAATAAATATATACAAAGGAAAAGGGGATGCGCTAGATAGAGGAAATTATAGGGGCCTGAAAATGCTCGACCAAATCATGATGGTCTGTGAGAGTATTTGAGGGTTTGATCAGGCAAAGCATCTCTATTGATGATATGCAGTTTGGTTTTATGGCAGGACGGGGTACAACCGATGCTATCTTCATAGTCAGGCAGATACAGGAAAGATATTTACTAAAAGGCAGGGATCTTTACTTTGTGTTTGTAGACCTGGAGAAGGCCTTTGATAGGGTGCCTAGAGATGTTGTGCTATGAGGAAACTTGGTGTGGAAGAGTGGCTGGTGCGTGTGATAATGAAGATGTATGAGGATTCGCAAAGTGCGGCGAGGGTAAAGGGTGTACTGAGTGACGAGTTCGCAGTCCGTGTTGGAGTCAATCAGGGTTCAGTGTTAAGCCCCCTCCTCTTTATTATGGTCTTGGAGGCACTGTCTAGAGTTTTTAGAGGCGGACTCCCGTTGGAACTGTTTTACGCAGACGATTTAGTCCTAATAGCCGACAGTATGCAAGATGCTGAGGCCAAATTCAGAGAATGGAGAGAGGGCATGGCAAGCAAGGGTTTAAGAGTCAATATTTACAAAACCAAGGTTATGCATTGTAGATTGACACAAGGCAATGTGGAAAAGAGCGGTGCATACCCATGTGCAGTGTGTGAAAAGGGTGTGGGCGTTAACTCAATTCAATGTAGCATCTGTCGATGTTGGGTACACCATGGGAGTAAGCGCTGTAGTAGAATAAAGGGACCCCTGCCGAAGGATAAGTCAGAAATAGAGAAATTTGAGTGCGTAGTGTGCAAAGGCGAGCTTGTGTTAAGTGATGATCCTGTGGCTGTGAATTTTGGAAACAAGTCATTGGAGCTGGTGAACAAGTTTTGTTACCTAGGAGATACCATCTCTGCCGGTGGTGGGGCCGAGGCTGCCACTGTTGCTAGAATTAGATGTGGCTGTGGGAAGTTCAGAGAACTACTGCCAATCCTGACCATGAAAAGAATGCCTCTCCCCCTGAAGGGAAAGGTGTAGGCTATGCCTCATGTGTTAGAAGTGCAATGACGTACCGGTATGCCTCAGAATTTCAGAAACATGGGCTGTTAAAGTAGAGGATGTCAACAGAATGGAACGTAATGAGATGAGAATGGTGAGATGGATGTGTGGGGCCAGGCTACAGGATAGAATAACAAATGTTGAGCTGAGGAGACGTTTAGGTATAAAGAGTATTAGCGAGGTGATGCGTACAAGTAGACTGGGATGGTATGGACATGTAGAGAGAATGGATGAACAAAATTGGGTGAAAAATGCAGGTCTGTGATTATGGAGGGAGCTGCACCAAGGGGTGGACCGAGGAAGACCTGGGATCGGACTATACGTGCCGATCTCAAATCCAAGAACTTGACAAGTGAAGCAGCCCTTAACAGGTTGCCTGGAACGCCGCCATTAGGACAAGAGACTAAAACTGCATGTATGTGTGGAACATTCGGTCTTAAAATTTGATGTATGTATGTAAAACAGGGGAGTCCCAAAAACCTCCTTCGGACCAAATAGACTTAACCCCATCTGTACCAGCGACGTCTTTTTAAATTCTATTCTGGCAAATACTAATCGATTTTATGCAGCTTAGAAAGGATCTGTAGCAATTATAAGGCTTCGAAATATCTCATTTAACCCTTTTTACTTACAGATCCTTCTTAAACTGTATAAAATTGTCTAAATATATCTAGAATAAAATGAAGAAGACGTCGCCGGTACAGCAGGGGTTAATTGCACATTCAGCTAGCAACCATAAGTTCCTGGACAGGGTGAGACAGATGGGCAGTCTCTTCCCACCCGCTGCCTCTGTTCACCTTGCAGTAAATAGGAACCTGGAGGAAGTTGGTAATTGATTACTTGTAAGTTTCAGGCTATAAGGAAGTTGGAGCCGTAAACATCGATATTAAGCAGAATAGTGAGTTTGTAAAGGATAGAATGTTTGTTGAATTGGATTTTATGTATTTATATAAGTAAAACAACCATAGGCCTATATTTATAGCTGCTAATTCTGCTAATAATCCATGTCTACTATTCCAACTTCCTTATAGCCTGAAACTTGCAAGTGGTTATAATAATAATAATAATAGTTCTTAAAGCTAGTGCATGCTAAGCTAGCTAAGGATAGATCAATAAGGCCGATTAGGCGTATTTCCATTGGGGTCCTGTACTACTACCCCATCCCTTTGCTCATGAGGGATGGTAACGACTCAGTGCTTGTGAAAAATCTTTAATGCGCCGAGCGTGGGCGCGAACCCGGGCCTTCTGGGTGGAAGTCCGAGACGCTAGTCACTACACTAAGCGATCCGCAATGTCTCAACTGGGGAGGTATTCACAGATGTCTTCTGGAAGAGGCTTATGCCTGTGACTCCAGCTCTTATATCCCGGCTGTCACTATGATGCTGGCTACGCATGGTGGTGAATTGTGCTCCATAATTATACCTCTGCTCCTGACTCCTCCACACTTTATCCAGCTTTAATTCAAATTTCACAACAGTTTCTGCATTCACCACCCACTCTGGCAATTCATTCCAGTTGTTGACTATTCTGTTAGAGAAAGCATACTTCCTGGTGTTGATTCTTGATCTTGTCTTGAATAGTTTCTTAAGAGTTTCCTCGGGTCACGGCATCCTCTTTCATCTGGAGGTGAGATGTTGGTAGAGCCATTGCAAATTTTATTTGAGGTATCGTTTAATACAGGACAAATCCCGATGGACTGGAGAGAGGCGAACATAACAGCTATATTTAAGAAGGGAAAGAGAAATGACCCAGGAAATTATATACCAGTCAGTTTGACAAGTGTTGTGTGTAAACTAATGGAAACGGTAATTAGAGAAGGAATAATGGAGTATATGAAATCAAACCAACTTTTCAGTGGGAGACAGTTCGGATTCTTGCCGGGGAGGTCGACGGTACTACAGCTAATTAAGGTGGTAGATGATTGGATGCAAATTCTAGAGGATGGTGATGTAATAGACGTGGTATATTGCGATTTTATGAAGGCCTTCGATAAGGTCCAACATAAAAGGTTATTAGAGAAAGTAAGAAGCTATAATATAGGGGAGAAATGTGTGAAATGGATAGAAGCCTTCCTGAAAGATCGGAGACAGAGGGTACTGGTGAATGGAATAGGCTCGGGGTGGAGGGAAATTACAAGTGGGGTACCTCAGGGATCTGTGTTGGGCCACTACTGTTTGTTATATTTATCAACGACTTACCTGAAGTTATAACTAATGGAAGTGAGGTATACCTGTATGTGGATGACACTAAGCTTTATAGAAGAGTGAGGCGTAAGGAAGATGTGAGTTTGCTTCAAGATGTGGAGGGTATGAAGGGATGGTCTGAGCATTGGTTAATGCCTTTTCATCCAAAAAAATGCAAGTACATGCAGATTGGGACAAGCAAGATAGACAAGGTAGGATACAGTATGTATGAAGCGATGGAGGAAGTGAATGCAGAAAAGGATATAGGAGTAGTGATAGACAATAAGTTAAATTTCTCAGAACATTTAGCGGAAAAGATAAACAAAGCCAATAGAATTGTAGGGCTAATAAGGAGGACATTTGTGTCACTTGACGAAGAAATCTTCAGGAATCTCTATACAGCGCTGGTTAGGCCGCACCTGGAATATGCGAACCAGGTGTGGGCTCCATATATGGTAAAGGATATAGAAGCAGTGGAGAAAGTGCAGAGGAGAGCTAGCAAGCTAGTACCAACGTTGAAGAACGCAGGCTATGAGCAGAGGTTGAGGACACTGGGGTTTCCGACACTGGCATATAGGAGAAAGAGAGGGGATATGAATCATATGATAGACTTTTAAGATAGTGTCAGGAAAATATGATGAGGATTTGTGTGAAGGTATCTTCTTGATGCGGGAGGGAACAAGAACGAGAGGACACTAAGAAAATTTACAAAGAAAGAAATAGGCTTGAGAAGGCAAAGAACTCATTTTGTGATAGAGTGGTAAATGAGTGGAACGCACTGCCCCAGTATGTAGTCGATTCCGAATCAATAAGGGAGTTTGAAAGTAATCTTGATAAAGCATGGGGAAGACAAGATTTGAAGTTTGATTATAAAGCAAAAATACAGAATAGTAAAAATGTTGCGTCTGCTACTGCCGCCGCCAACACCGTGAACGACCGCAGCAGTGCAAGTACTGGTACTAAGCTGGATACACAGGCCTAGTTTGCCTTTTTCCAGAGGATCTACTGTAAGAAACTTTAAGAAAATCTTGAATACCCCCCTCTGTGCAGTCATGGTCATACTTATGGGTGATAATTTTATATGCCTCGATCAGATCTCCCCTGGGGGGGGGGGCATGCTCGGTTATGACCTTGGCCTTGCTCGAGACCTTGGGGGTGCTCGGCCAGACAGCCTGAGGAACAGCAACAAACAACAACTATACCCACAAAAAGGTGGCTGGCCAACTTCCTAGCAGGCAGATGTGCACACGTATCTTTTGCCGGTCCGTCATCTAGAATCAGAAACTTTCCAAACGGAGTCCCACAAGGATCCGTCCTATCGCCCGCACTCTTCAATCTATATGTGCACTACATAAATATACCCAATACACCTCAAATAAACTTAGCCTCCTATGCCGACGACATAATACACTCGCATGCACACACCATGACCCAAACACAGCAACAGATCTCCTTCAACCCTATCTCAACACACTACATGGCTGGTGCACTACAAACAGACTTAATCTAGCCCCAGCCAAATCCACCGCAACACTGCTCACAAGCTGGACAGAACACGAATACATCCCTCAACTCACCATAAACAACACACCCCTAACACATACACACTCACCCAAAATTCTAGGAGTAACATATGATACTCATATGACATTCAAACAGCACACCACAAAGACTAAAAAGAAACTGACACCCAGACTTAACGCCCTCAGGTCACTTGCTCACACAAAATTTGGACACAACAAAGAAATCACCACCACAGTTTATAAACAATACATAAGATCAGTGATGGAATACGCAAGCCCAGCCTGGGCTTCTAACCTAGCTGAAACACATCACAAGACCTTACAGACTATTCAAAACAAAGCCCTAAAAATCATTACAGGCTGCACAGCTACTACACCCACAGATCACTAACATCAAGAAACCAAAATCCTCAAAGTCAAAGATCATCTGGACACGAGAGGCACCCAATTTCTGGCAGCAGCCTCTACAAACCAAAACCACCCACTACACTACATGGCAATTCACACCCACAGAGACCAAGAAATATCAAAACAACACCCAGCACACGGTATCACACACAAATACAGTATACTGTCCTCTCTCCCTCTCTGCCCACCCCAAACCAACTTCCAGAAGCACATCCATACTCATATCTCTCGCCGATCCATCCACTCGCTCATAGGCAACACGCAGCTGCAAGCACGACCTCCCGAAATCCATCCTTCCGAATCCTCCCATCCTCGCGAGGACAGAGTCCACCTGGCCATGGCTGAGATGCGGACACCATCCAGCTCTTCTGAGCTATCAGAAGAGACTGGATGACTCCGTTGTCGACACCTGCCCAGGATGTAACTCAGCACCCCATATATACCATCAAACACATCATAGAAGACTGCATTTCACACAACCACTTACGCAACAACACAATCTACACTCATTGATAGCTCTGTGGGAAAGCCCGATTGCGGTCATGGCCTTCCTCAGGGACTCGGGGCTGTTCGGCCAGGCAGCTTAGGGAACAACAACTATACCCACCACAGGCTCCACAACATGATGTCACAGGGATGAGTGTAAAAGCAAAGCTCAGCCTAGCTTATGTCCCCAACTTTATTACATACATGCACATAAGTTTAAATTAAAGACCGTTTCGTCCACACAGTATGTACGTGGTTTCAGTCTTGCATCCTAAAAGGCAGTATTGCAGGTGACCCTGTTTTGGGCTTGTCTACTTTCACACGGTAGCCTCTGTTCACCTAGCAGTAAATAGGTACCGGACGTAATTCGAGGAGTTGTGATCTCGCTGCCCGGGCGTGTGGCGTGTGAAAAAGTCCCAGCCTTACCCAATGATTGGACAATACAAGCTCTAAGCTCTCTTCCGGGAGGGTATTCGCTGGCGAGAGATCCTCAAGGGTTCTCAAGATCGTAAGTGAATTACCTCTTAGGCCCCTATAATTAAAAATAGGCTAAACATGTAAACATGTAGGCTGTAAATTACTTAGTACTGTAACCTACTTTAATAATACCCAGGTGGAAAAAATATCATCCCGATTGCTATTTTGTCTTAGTTACAGGAGGTTAATGGTAGATATATGGCTAAATTATAGTAAATAGACCTTATTAGTCTACAGTATTTTCAATACTCAAGAGTTGGAGCCGTCACAAAGGCCAGTTTGGGAAGTTCAATATTGTATGCTTGTTTTGAGTTTTCAAGTTCTAAACACGTGTTATCTTGCCATGTGCAATTGTCTGTGTTTATCTCTGCAACACGCGGTAGTAAGTCTTTAGTAAATTATTCTGACAAAGTACATTAATTAACAAGTAATAGATCACTGTAGGACATTTGGTACAGTATTTAAATAGTCTAGAAATCTCCATATTACAACCTGAGAATAGCCTATATTACCAAACGTCAGCCAGCGGGATTCAGTCAGCTGTTTGATTTTGACATTTGGAAGTGTAAATAATAGATTAGTTTACCTTTATGTGTCTTACAATATTATCGGTAGCATTCAAGGAGACTACTGCAGGACTCTTCTTCTTCTTACCTCTGACCGGGTATAGGCTATCCTAGTGTTTACTAGCCTAGGCCTATACGGTCTATACCCCTTTGGCTTTGAAAGGAAATTAGCCTAGCCTAACCTAACAACCTTACCTAACCTATCCTAGTATTATAGGTGGGGCTGCCGCCCCCACACCCCCGCTTTGACTTAGATTGTTGGTGTATTTGACATATTTGTCTGTGAAGTGGGTATTTTTCAATTTGTTGATAACGAAAATCCTCCATGCGGACTATAGGCTATGGAGAAAAATATGGCGAATCTATTGGTGCCTATTTTCCCTAGCCTAATAAATTGTTTCTCATAACGCTGCACTAGTGTCGTTGAAAATAACCATAGGCCTATTATCTTATTATTTGTTCAACTTAGACTGCTTATTTTGTACAAATTTGTAGGCCTAGCCTACTCACTAAGCTGACAAGTGTATTTGATCATTAGCCTATGGTAGACTATGACGAGACTCTAGCCTAGTCTAGAAATCCGGACCCATCAACATTACTTTACTTACTTTGTTTACTTTGTAGAATTCCGCCCTCTGATGGCGCAGCTAAGGTGGACCTCCGCAGTAGCCAGGCAGCCCTTCTTCTCTGGAACTTGGGTGATCTGCCAAGGAGTTGCTTGCAGCGTTGGTGTATCCTGGACTCCTGGTCACTTGTTGGGGCCTTGGGGGCTCGTCTTGTACACTTGCCAACCATTTGTCTAGTTGGAGCTTGAATTATTCCATTGAGACCCCTCTCAGCTCCCTGATTGACTTTGGAACGGCATTAAAAAGACGAGCTCCATATTTTGTGAATGAGTTAGGCCTATGTAGGACTGTTGCCACTCTCTGTGTTGTGGCCTCTAGGCTCTATCCTCTTGATATAACACAGTCTACCTCTTCTTGGGTGGTTATTCAGCCGGAGTCCCACATCCGGTACAAGCCCCTCAAAGGTCTTCCAAACATAGATTACTTGATCATTACTAGGTACCGCTTGCGTCTTCTTTGTAAGGAGTATAGGCCTAGTTTCAGACTTTCAGCAACTTCAGCCTCTCCCAGTAATTCATAATTAGCCTATGTTGGAGGCCAGTGATCCTGCTTGTGAATGTCCTTTGAATGGCATTATGGCTTCCAGCTTGATGATATCCCATGTTTTATAGGGAGACCAGAGTTGACAGCAGTACTCGCTTAACTAATTAACTAGTGAAATAATACCTCCCAGGACCCAGTAGGCCTAGGCTATACTCACAGATACTCACAGATGATACCCGGGGCCCGGGCAGGAGGCTATTCAGCCTGTATGGCCCGGCTCAATATTTACTATTATATTATCGTGTTCGGGGCTAAGGTGGACGTGTGGTTTTTTTTATAATCTTTTCTTTAAAGTCGTATTTCTGGTCTTGACTCCTCCATGCCTTATCTAGCTCACGCTCAAATTCTAACACACTCCTAACACTAACAGACTTTTCTGGAAGATTATTCCAATTTTCTATGACACGATTACAGAAAAAATTCTTTCTTATGTTCAGCCTAGATCTATACTTAAACAACTTCTTACTATGCCCTCTGGTACGTTCATCTTCCACTATCGTAAATAGGTCCTAGCCCACGACAGACCTCCGCATCATACACTCCTTGCACTATCTTGAACGTTTCAATCATTTCTCCCCTCGATCTTCTGTACGCCAGCGTTCGTAAATTTAATTTCCTTAATCTTTCACTGTATGACAGGTCTCGCACTAACTTAGTGGCTCTCCGTTGCACATTTTCAATGGCTGTAATATCCTTGATCTTGTATGGACACCAAGCTTGACTTGCATATTCCAGAATAGGTCTTACCAGCGCTGTAAATAAAGGCTTAAACGTATCTTCATCCAAACACATAAATGTTCTTCTTATAAGGCCCACTATTCTATTTGCTCTATTAATTTTATCTGCCGCATGTTTTTCAAAGTTGAGTTCATTGTCAATGGTCACTCCCAGGTCTTTTTCTTCTGTCACATTTTCCATGCTTTCCTCCATGATATATCTTCCTTCAGGCACTTCTGATTTACCAATCCTCATAGCCTTACACTTATTTGGGTGAAACTTAAGAAGCCATTTTTCTGACCAATCCTTCAGTGTCGTGATGTCCTCCTGTAACTTTGTACAATCACCCACTTCAATAATTTTTCTAAATATCTTTGTATCATCGGCATAAAGAAACACCTCACTGTCATTAACTAAAACATCAGGCAGGTCATTTATAAACATAACAAACAGAATTGGTCCGAGAACAGAGCCTTGTGGTACCCCACTAGTAACATCTCTCCACTCTGACATCTCTCCATTAATTACCACTCTCTGCTTCCTTTCACTCAGAAATTACTTTATCCACCCAATGTATTTCGGTCCCAAATTGTAAATTTTGAGTTTTTCCATGAGCCTTCTGTGTGGTACACTCCCGCACTCGTTTTCCTTGTAAATAACACTCACACACGTCGAGTTTCTATGATATATCACGATCACGTTAATCACCGGAGATTCCTGTACCTAATAACCGTCAGTGAGCTAATAACACTATTATATTGTGAGACTAAGCCTGAATTATGAAGAGCAGTCACGACCACGTCCACCACTCGCTGCCCCGAACCTATTGTATTTGTTCAAATTATCATAATTGTATTGGTTGAGTAGAGCTCTACTGCAATCCTACATAGGCCTACATAGCCTAGGCCCAGGCCTACATCTATCTATCTATCTATCTATTGCCTGACGCCGTGATCCCCGAAGGGGTGGCCACGAACGAACCGCCCCCATGCACCTCTGTCCCCAGTCAGTCGACGCCCCTCCCCCCAACCAGCACCGCCTTCGTTCATGTAGTTCCTCACTCCATCCTTCCACCTCATATTCGGTCTACCTCTCCCCCTCTGTCCCTCCACCTCGCTCTCGTACACCCTCTTAGTCATTCTCTCGCTTTCCATACGTTCCATATGGCCTACATCAAGCCTTTAAATGCTTGAATTTTAGTCTTAGCCTAGTCTTTTAGAACAAGAATTTCCAGTGACTCTGGTAGGATCCTAGCATCGTCCAGACAATGCTGACAGATGCTCCACTGCCGCACAGCGTATAGGCTAGCCTATGGCCGCTAGGCCTTGTAGTTAATTGATACATACTTCTGAGTTCTAATACCGGCTTGGACCGTACATAGGCTACATACAAACACCTGAATGACCCATATAGGAGGTACCGTACGATTTCAGTCCCACCCACGTCCTACTGGCAGCATTCCAGGTTCAGGGAGGCTGGGAGCCTTGTTCTGGGCTTCCTTATATGTCAAGTGTTGAAAAGTGAAGATGTGTTTATGTTAGGCTAGGCCTAGGCCTATATAAAGTTTTAGTATTGGACCTTGTGCTATGATGCAGTTTTTAATGCTGAACACTCCCTTGATTGACAATGATAGGGTGTACCCTTGTAACCTTGTTACAGGGACTTTACTAGACATTTGCCCTGACATATAATTATAGGCCCTACTCTGTTCATTATAGTTATAGGTACAGCAGGCCAGAAATCTTTATTCTTTACTTCTAACTCAAAACGGACTAGAGTAGGCTAATAGAGTTAATATTTATAGCAATGTGGAAGAGTCGGCTAGAGATTAGGTGTGAAAATATACAGCCCATTTGCTCTAGCCCTTTTTGAGCTAGCCTAGAGGCTAGAGGTCACAATTTTTTACCTACCTAGGCTATAATGAACAGGGTATATAGTGTCAATGCTTGAAATTCCTCATGGCAGACGTTAAGTTACAGTATCGTACATTACTAAACTGGTGCCCAACCCTGAAAGGGGTTGAAATAGGGGAGCTATCCCCCTGCCAAAGGCGGCTTTCTAGGGTCTTTCCTAGCTGATGCTGAGAGGAATGGATTCTAGTCATGTGGTGATGGGCTGGTCTATCAGAGTTAGAGTTGAGCATTCTCTGCCATACCCATAGCTTACTCTGACTGTTCCTTTCGCTTATATATTTTCTAGATCTCAAGTGGCGGCGTCTCTTACGTGGATTGACCTCTACTGCCAACCTAGAGGTTGGCAGACTGGGAGACAAAGGGTCACATTTTTCCTTTGCCCCTCAACTTTCCCTTCATAACTGTTAAAGGGCACAGGGCCTTGGGTGGGGCTTTGGTGTCCCGGGCGTTTCAGCACCCTCCAAGTCCCCTCGCCTGGGAGTGGGAGCGGCTTCGGTCACCTGGGCTTTCTTAGTGAAGTTAGTGGTAAAGCTGGGAGGGTTCTGTGGGGACGCTTGGTTATGGCCTTGGCCTTGCTTGGGACCTTGGGGCTGCTCGGCCAGAGAGCCTGGGGAACAACAACAACATTGTTAAACTTATATTTATTTTATCCTGTCTTTTCAGATTAAGCAGATGGCTGCCTCACCAAACCAGCCACCACCTTTTGATTATCATGAGGTCAGTACAGAATATATAAGCCTTTGTATTGTCAGCCTCTTCACTGCAAGATGTTTTTTTTATATATATATTATTACTAACCTTAGAAAAGTTTATTCAGCTTAGGAAGGGCCCGTGCTGCAGGAGTCCGACTCAGTCCGAGGTTTAGTTGAAATGGTGCTCTAGTCCCTTTTGAGTTACGAAAGAGGTCAGGGATCGAGATTATTGTCAAGTTTGTTGGCGCTACCTACAGTATAGGGACTTAGTTTTAAGATTGGATATCAAAAGTCTCTCGTTAGTTTTAAGATTGGATATCAAAAGTCTCTCGTTTGCCAGCCTGGTCAGGTCAGGTCTTTTATTAAACAAATTTTGGACAATATAAAGATCTTTTAATTAAATTCATACATCGATTTTATCGTGGCCTATAGGTTTCTTATAACATGTACCGGTATGTCATTCCTATATGTGTCAAAATGTGCGTAAAAAAGTATTACTGATCCTGAAAATAGCCTACCTCTCAAGAGGCGGGTGGGTTTGTTTACATCCGCCGCGAGTGTAGCCTCGGCGACTCGCGTTGGGGAAAATTTGTTTTTTGCCCCCTACTGTTTAAATATTTGAGGATTTCAATAAATCCTGGGGGGGGGGCTTGCCCCCTCTCAACATATTTTGTATCCCACGGATTTTTTGCGAGTGGAGGGGCGTGTTTTTAGATTGTTGTTTAATGGGTAAATATGCATTTCTGCCTATTATCACACATCAAAACACCTTTACACAACTCTAAACTAGACAAAACAATAAATTTTTTGTTTTAGCAATTTAATTAAAAATCTTTATATTGACCCAAATTTTCTCATTCAAAATTAAATTGTGCTGTAATAGCCAACAGAGACCATTACCCCATCCCCATGTCCAAAGGAGATGGTATCCAACCAGGGATTAGTGGAAAAAACCTTCACGAGCCTGGCGCGAACGTTCAACCTCCTGGGTAGGAAGTACTGTACAGTAGAGATGTTATCCACTCAACCAGCCTGCTGGCTAATTGGATACCTATTGATTTAAGTGTGCCACATTCATTCTTATAGACTTGTAGCTAACCCAGAACCCTTTAATATCCCCCAAGATAAACAACATCCACGGTGAGCGTCGCCTGGCATACAGACATAACAAGAGGGAGAGTAAGGGAGATGTAGGAGTGTTTTATATACCTGGTCTAACATCTACCATGGCCAACACCAAGATTAAGGCACTACAGGAATGGACGGATTCTCAAAAACTATCATTCCTCAGGTTTGTTGTTTAACTTACTGTTTAAGGGAGATGAGCATATTTATTTCCTTATTGGCATAATAGTCCCCCTGTATAAGGGTAAAGGGGAAAGAGGAGTGTGTGGTAACCACCGGGTAATATGCTTTCTAAGCGTAGTAGGAAAGGTGTACAGTAGGGTAGTGATTGAGAGAGTGAGAGCGAGAACGGAGAAATGGATAGGTGACGAGCAGGGCGGGTTTAGGAAAGGAAGATGTGTAGATCAGATTTTTTCCCTGAAAAGTGTTGTGGAGAAATATCTGGAGAATGGACAAAAGATGTATGTGAGGAAACTAAAAAATAAATTAATCTATATCTATCTATTGCCTGACGCCGTGATCCCCGAAGGGGTGGCCACGAACGAACCGCCCCCATGCACCTCTGTCCCCAGTCAGTCGACGCCCCTCCCCCCAACCAGCACCACCTTCGTTCATGTACTTCCTCACTCCATCCTTCCACCTCATATTCGGTCTACCTCTCCCCCTCTGTCCCTCCACCTCGCTCTCATACACCCTCTTAGTCATTCTCTCGCTTTCCATACGTTCCATATGGCCGAACCATCTCAAGTTGTTCCTTTTCACACTTTCCAGCACATCTACCTCCACACCACACCTCCTTCTTACTTCCTCATTAGTCTGTCTATCCCTCCATGTAACTCCGCACGCACTCCTTAAGTAATTTATTTCCACTGCTCTCACTCTTGGTCTGAGTCTCTCAACCAACGTCCATGCTTCGCTTCCGTAAGTCAGTGTCGGGATTACCACACTGTCATGCAAGGACTTCTTCACTTCCATACTGACCACCCTATTTCTTGTTACTGCTTTTAGCGTTCCTACAACCCTCTTCCCCTGTTGTACCCTCTCCCGCACCTCTTCATCCATAGTCCCATCTTTACTCAACACACTGCCCAGATACTTAAAAGAGTTGACGATCTCCATAGCCTGACCGTTCAGCTTCACCTCACACTCTGTGACTTCACCCCTTTCGAAGACCATAACCTTGCTCTTCCCCGTATTTACCTTCAAATTCCGTTTTTCGCACACTGTTCCAAACTCATTTACCAGACCCTGCAACTCCCATTCATTATCACTCATCAGAACTGTATCATCCGCAAACAGCAGTATAGGTAGCTTCCACTCAATTCCCTCCCTTTTCAGCGATACACCAACATCCACTGCTCTTGATAGTATTTCTTTCATAACTCCATCCATATATACAGTAAACAACCACGGGGACATCACACACCCCTGTTTCAAACCAACATTCAGGTCAAAGAACTCGCTCTGCTCACTCTCCACACGTACTGCCGCCTTTGCACCCTCATACATGAATTAATTGACCCAAAAAACGGCCACTAGCCCCTTAACATAAAGGAGGGAGGAAGAAAAGTGTCAAGCTATACTACACAGTATTTAATATTACAGTAATTATTCAAGTTCACGCTCGATAATTAAAATGGGCAAGAATGTAGTTACCGGGTGTACCGCCCATCTTGTTTACACTACGCGGACGCTCACCATCATGTTCCCGTCTATTTTGGCTGCCTTTGGATACAAAAATACATTACCCTAACCAAACAACCTAACCTAACCTAGTATTATAGATGTATAAGTATTTATAGATGATTTATGTTGTATGTCGGTATTGGTACACCCGGTACTACATCCATCCCTTAAAATGTTCTCTCTGGTAAAGTATGCATTTCCATTCTCAATTAAAGTATTGTATGAGTTCCTTAACTAATTTTGCATTATCTAAAATGTTTTTTTTAAGGCAAAAAAGGGGAAGGCCTAACTGAAAAATTAATTTATTAATTCAACTCCCAACACCAAACGCCTCCCAATGAAATTAATTAAAGCATATGATCCACCCAGGATTCGAACCTGGGTTACCACATACAGATCTTATACATTCAAACCATTACACCATCTATCTATCTATCTATTGCCTGACGCCGTGATCCCCGAAGGGGTGGCCACGAACGAACCGCCCCCATGCACCTCTGTCCCCAGTCAGTCGACGCCCCTCGATTACACCATCAAGACAGTTAAATGTTAAGTACATGACTACGATTTTATATCCATTTATTGAATACTGGATATCAATCTAATTACGAATAATATGACTACTGTATGCTATATGTTTTTTCCAGATATGAAGCATCGTTCCAAGGAGAGAGTGAAGTAGTTCGACCCTCCTGTATGAAACATATGGTGACCTTGTGGCTGGATGATGCCGTCCAGATGTTAAAACTCACAGACGGACCACAGATTGTCATTGGCTTCTCATTTGGTGCTGGGGTAAGACCAATAACACTGATTTTAGTATTACAGTACAGGTCTCCCTCACTGTCCGATGCCCCAATTTACGATATTATTATAGGTTTTTAGGTGTTTGTGTTTTGGCTAGTCCGAGAATGCATCCCCATTTACCCCATTAATTTTAGGGTTTGCTATATGATTTTTCTATTTAAGATCGGGTTTTCAGGAATGTAGCCCAATCGTAAATCGAGAGAGACCTGTATGATAATGCCATTGTATTTTAAATTCTGGTTATAAGTAGACAATTTTATACAGTTAAATAATCATATAGTTACTATTTCTCAAAGTTTAGGATTACTGTATACAGTACTGTATTATCTTTTGGACCGACAATCGTCCCATCGGACTGCCAATCGTCCCATCGGACTGCCACATGTTTGTTAATTTCATTAATCGAGTTTAGGAGTAACGTTGGTTGGTGGAGAGAACATAATAAATAGTTTATAAATCATTGTTTTATTTTTCATTAAGAGCTGAAATGTATTATAAGATATACTGTATATTCCATGGGCCGTGGCATGGTCGGTAGCTCGTCTGGCTGCTGATCGAAGGGTCAACAGTTTGATCCCGGGCCGTACCATTGGTAAATGTCAAGAATATGGATACTCGGTGTAGCGATTCGTGGCAAATGTGCAGTTAAATCCCTGTAACAAGGGCACACTTTAGCCCTGTTAATTAAGGGAGTGCACAGCATTAAAAACTGCATCATACTGTATATATATACAGTATACTGTATATATATTTTGGTAGTATTCAAGGAGACTACTGCAGGACTCTTCTTCTTCTTACCTCTGACCGGGTATAGGCTATCCTAGTGTTTACTAGCCTATACCCCTTGGAGAGGACATTAGCCTAACCTAACAACCTTACCTAACCTATTTATCTATCTATTGCCTGACGCCGTGATCCCCGAAGGGGTGGCCACGAACGAACCGCCCCCATGCACCTCTGTCCCCAGTCAGTCGACACCCCCCCCCCCCCCTAATTAAATTTTAGTACCATACTTTTATATTAGGTTTTTCCGAGGGTTTAACACATTTTTATATGATCTTTAGAGCTATCGATAACTGGAAGTACCGTATTGACAACCTTGTTACGAAAAAGACATTTTAGTACCATACTTTTTTATTAGGTTTCGCTGAGGGTTAAAACAAATTTTGGTTATACTGATGATTTGGACCGACAGTCAGCCCATCGATCTGTTTAGGCCTAATAGGTCCGGTAGAGCTTATACATCATTGCTATATACTGTATGTCATTAAGAGCTGAAATGTATTATAACTTATAAGGGAGAAAAAATTAAACGCTAAAATACGCACCACAGCTAGCAGTGTAATCTTAATGGGTGATGGCAAAGTAACAAAGATTAAAAAAGGTTTCGCATAGGTTTAAGCTTCCGGAAATTAATGGGTAATAAATACAACGATTTCTTATTTTAACGTCCGCCGCCGCATTCATGTTATTGTTGTGAACCTCTCGGCCCTCTCACTGCCACTCGTTGCCGGAGTAAGGTATGTCCCATAATACTGTGTTTTTTGCACTGTTACTAAACCCGCGGGGGTGTGGGGGCGGCAGCCCCCACCCATAATACTAGGATAGGTTAGGTAAGGTTGTTAGGTTAGGCTAATGTCTTTGTTTATGCTTTTAACCCCTCATTTTCCCTGAACTTCATAGCCCTCCCCACTAGGGGAGGGCGTGTTTTTAGATTGTTGGATAATAGGTAAATACTCATTTCAGCTCCTCTTCAGTATAAAACAACACTATATCTGAAGGAAAATGTCAAAAAAACTAAATACAAGTTACTGAAATCGCTGTCGGTCCAAAAAGTCAGGTTTACCCAAATGTTCTTATACTCTTTAGAGCATATAGATTCATTATTAATCTTCAAATATATCCACAAAATTTGTGGTATTAAAATAACATTAAACCAAGAACTCTCATAGGGCTGGCCCGAAGGATTCGATCAAGATATATAACTAAATGAGTCAAGATAGATAAGGAAGGGCAGGAGGGGAATAAATCAAGAAAGGTGAAGACACGCAGACATTTCTCGCCATTTCACCAGCTCAGCCGGACCACATGAGCTCCACATCAGAGCTCTTATAGGGCAGGAATGAAGGATGAGGCAAGAACTGCTACACTGCAACACCAACCAAGAAGAGATCAGGGCGAAGAACGAGAGATCAGGTCAAAGGTAGAAAAATAAATCACATCGAGAAGCAAAAAATGCATTACCGAAGGGAATCAAGTCAGTTCGGCCACATCAGCAACCGAAGAGACAAAGTGGGTCAGGAGTCGACCACCTAGCCAGCTAGCTCTATAGCTCCAACTTCCTTATTAAACAAAACTCGAAAGTGGTCAATTGTACCTGTAAAATTGTACGGTTATACTGATGATTTGGACCGACAGTTAGCCCATCGATCTTTTTAGGTCTAACAGGTCCGGTAGAGCATATACATTATTGCTATATATGTCATTAAGAGCTGAAATGTGTTATAAGGGAGAACAAAATATAACGCTAAAATACACACCACAGCTAGCCTAGCAGTGCGATCTTAATGGGTGATTGCAAAGTAACAAAGATTAATATTTTTTTCGCATAGGCTACTGTAGGTTTAAACTTCCGGAAATTAATGGGTAATAAATACGATAATTTCCTATTTTAACTTACGTCCGCCGCTGCACTCATATTATTGTTGTGAACCTCTCGGCCCTCTCAGGCTCTCACTGCCACTCATTGCCAGAGTAAGGTATGTCCCATAATACTGTGTTTTGTGCATTGTTACCCAACCAGCGGGGGTGGCAGCCCCCACTCATAATACTAGGATAGGTTGTTGTTGTTGTTCCCCAAGCTGCCTGGCCGAACAGCCCCAAGGCCCCGAGCAAGGCCAAGGCCATAACCGAGCGCCCCCACAGAACCCTCCCCGCCGACCACAATAAAGCCTGGGTGACCGAAGCCACTCCATGGCGGGGAGCTGAGGAGGGTGCGGAAATGCCCGGGAAACCATAGCCCCACCCAGGGCCCTGTGTCCCTCAGAAATTATGAAGAGAAAGTTGAGGGGCAAGGGAAAAATGTGACGCTTTGGCTTCCAATCTTGGTAGATTGGGAGGTCAATCCACGTTAGAGACGCCGTCACTTGAGATCTAGAAAATATATAAGTAAAAGGAACAGTCAGAGTAAGCTATGGGTATGGCAGAGATTGCTCAGTTCTCACTCTGATAGACCATCCCATCACCACATGACTAGAACCCAATCCTCTCAGCATCAGCTAGGAAAGGCCCTAGAAAGCCGCCTATGGCGGGGGGATAGCTCCCCTATTTCAACCCTTTTCGGGGTTGGGCACCCGCCCGGTTAGGTAAGGTTGTTAGGTTAGGCTAATGTCTTTTTTTATGCTTTTAACCCCTCATTTTCCCTGAACTTTATAGCCCTCCCCACTAGTGGGGGGTGTGTTTTTAGATTGTTGGATAATGGGTAAATACTAATTTCAGCTCCTCTTCAGTATATCTTAAGGAAAATTAAAAACAAAAATAAAATAAAACTTACTGAAATCGCTGTCGGTCCAAAAAGTCAGGTTTACCAATTGTACTGTACTTTGAATCTGCCATTGTACTTACCGACTTCTCAACACTGCTTGTCGTACTCCCTGCTGAAGTCCATTGGGTAAAAATTGAAGAGACCCCGGACAGCCTTTTTACTAATTTTGTTTTTGTTTGATATACAGTGTTGTCTATCCCTCCATGTAACGCCGCACTCACTTCTCAAGTAACTCATTTCCACCCCTCACCCCTCATTGGTCTCTGTTTACTAAAGGGTATCTGTTAATTGTTTACTTAAGTGCCGAGAATCAGGAATTCGTTGATCTTGTAATACTAGGATAGGTTAGGTAAGGTGGTTAAGTTAGGGTTAAAAAGGCTGTCCGGGGTATCTTCAATTTTTACCGTCCATTGTGACAAAGTATCTCCATTGTGTTAGACTGGACTTGTTACCTTCACAGTACTAATAATATTGACCCATAAGAACATTTGTACCAGGCTAGCAAACAAGACCCGTTTCATATCTAATCGCAAAACTAAATCCCTTGTTAGTTAGTTAAAATGGGACTTCAGAGGCTATCAACTTTTCTGGATTATTAAGCCAGCGCACTGTAAGTCAAGAGTAACGTCAGGACTGGAGCCCATTTTCGAGAACTCCAGTCCCTCGTTATCAAAAGACACATCACATAAAAATACTGTATAACAGAAAAGTCATGTTTACTGTACAAATATAAATTCATGGTGGTGCACTTATTGAAATTTACCATAGCTAATCCAAATACAGTAACGTTTTTACTATTTAATGTTCACTGTTATCATTTAAAGATGTTAAATACTTCTGTTCAGGAATGTACAGCTTTTAGTGTCCTTCTTCCATCACCTTCAACAACTTTCTGACAAGCCAAACACAAATTCTGATAAACTGAAGCAGTTAGACAATAAAGCAGTTGTATCAAGACTATGAAACAACAGTTTATACAGAAATCCAATACTCCAAACAATCTAAAACAGTGAGACAATGAAGTAGTTGTGATAATTTAGTTAGTTAAAATAGGACTTCAGAGGCTATCAACCCTTCTGGATTATTAAGCCAGCACACTAAGTCAAGAATAGCATCAGGCCAAACACAAATTCTGATAAACTGAAGCAGTTAGACAATAAAGCAGTTGTATCAAGACTATGAAACAACAGTTGATACAGAAATCCAATACTCCAAACAATCTAAAACAGTGAGACAATGAAGTAGTTGTGATAATTTAGTTAGTTAAAATAGGACTTCAGAGGCTATCAACCCTTCTGGATTATTAAGCTAGCACACTAAGTCAAGAATAGCATCAGGACGGGAGCCCCTTTTCGAGAACTCGCAGTCCCTTGTTGTGTTAAGACTATGAAACACCAAAAGTTTACACATAAATCCAATACCCCAGCCAATCTGAAGCAGTGAGACAATAAAGTAGTTGTGACTAGGGCTCATATTCCTAGACAAATCCCATCTTAGTTATTTGTTTATCATCATTGTTTTGCAGTATTTCTAACCAATCTATATGATACACTAGTTGTTGTACAGGTATTTACAATAAGATGTACTGAATCATTATTACAATACTGTACTCAGTGAAATTACAACAACTTGCTCATGTAGTAATGTACACCCTATGTGGTGGATTGTGTTCTTTTATTTCATAATTTTATATTAATAAGCGTTGTTTCCACATAGTGATTTTGATAAGTTAATTTGACTTTATATTGTCTTTGTCCCAGTTTTGGTTTGTTTAGTTTGCAAGTTTTACATTTTAATTTTGATTGGCTAGGAATATGGAAGAATTTATAATTACCATGGACAATGATGGGGTTTGTCTTGAAAAAATATGATTTATTAATTTCACTCCCAACACCAAACACCACCCAATGAAATTAATGAAAGCATATGATCCACCTGGGATTCGAACCTGGATTACCACAAACAGCTCTTAAACACTCGAACCATTACACCATCAAGACAGAATTATGAACCACCAACTGAAACAATGAACACAGAAATCCAATCGCTTCAACAGAATGAACCAAATGAATCAGAAAGAAACTTTAAAAATAATCCATAATTCAATTCAATTAAACATTAATTTAGGAGTTTTATACCTTCTTTAATAACTCCTCCAGTTTACTACTAAATACTGTACAGCCATCTGCAGTGAAAGGTGGTACATATTTTATTGAAAAATTCTGACACTTTGATGAAATATATAGAAACAATCCCTTTAAACACATACAAGTCTAGCGTTTTCACCCAATCAATGTTCACCCTCAAGTGTTGTTGTTCCCCAGGCTGTCTGACTGAGCAAGGCCATAACCAAGCGCCCCCATAAAACACCTCCCTGCTTACCACTTATAAAGCCCAGGTGACTCCCTGCCTAGGCAAACTCTTTTGTCTCTGTCTATCCTCTAACGTCTTCCCTTCATGCTGGAAGTTTGCTCACATTCAACCTGTCCCAAAGAAGGGTGACCGCTCTCAACCCTCCAACTATCGTCCAATTGCTCTCATTTCTTGTCTTTCTAAAGTTTTTGAAACTATTCTTGCTTCCAAATTTCTTAAGCATTTCTCTTCTCATAATCTGCTCTCAGATCGCCAGTATGGCTTCCTTAAGGGTCGCTCTACTGGTGACATTCTTTTATACCTTACTAACTCTTGGTCATCCTCCTTTCAGGACTTCGGTGAGACTTTTTCTATTGCACTAGACATATCGAAAGCCTTCGATAGAGTCTGGCATAAATCTTTAATTTCTAAACTACCCTCCTTCGGTTTCTATCCCTCCATCTGTGCCTTTGTCTCTAATTTCCTTTCCGGCCGTTCCATAGCCACGGTTGTGGACGGCCATTGTTCACTTCCTCACCCTATAAACTCCGGTGTTCCTCAGGGCTCTGTCCTATCTCCTATTCTCTTTCTAATTTTTATAAATGATCTCCTTAACTGTACCTTAATTCCCATCCATTCATACGCAGACGACTCAACCTTACACTACTCCATTACTTTTTCAGAACACCCCAGCCAGCAATCCCTCAATGACAAACGTAATGAAGCCATACAACTCTTAAATTCTGATCTAAATACTATTTCCAATTGGGGCAGAGAAAACCTTGTTAACTTTAATGCTTCCAAAACCCAATTTCTCCATCTATCTACCCGTCAGGATCTCCCAGCGGACTATCCCCTATTCTTCAACAATACAAAAATCAACCCTTCATCTTAACTCAATATTCTTGGTGTCTCTTTTTCTTCTGCTCTCATTTGGAAGGACCATATTACCAGTCTTGCTAAGGCAGCCTCCCAGAAGCTGGGTGTGCTCAACCGCCTTAGGGGGTTCTTTTCCCCTGCACAGCTTCTTGCTCTGTACAGGGGCATAGTGCGCCCTTGTATTGAGTATTGTTCACATGTGTGGGGAGGTTCCTCTCACACCGCTCTCCTAGACAAGGTTGAAAGGAAGGCCTTTCGTATCATTAACTCCCGTCCACTCACCAACTCTCTGCAATCTCTCTCTCTCCGCCGCAATGTTGCATCTCTCTCGCTATTCTATCGCTACTATAATAATCAGTGTTCCTCAGAGCTATCCCAGTGCACATGGTACCCGTCTTGCAACTCAATCCCACCCCTACTCTGTGCAACTCTCCAACCCAAGAGTGAAACGTTACTCTCAAACTTTCTTCTACTCAACAGCTGAGCTCTGGAACTCTCTCCCAGAATCAGTTTTCCCCGCTTCCTATGACTTAAATTGCTTCAAACTCTGTGTGTCCAGGCATTTTGGCTCGAACGTCCCTTGATTTTGGCCCTGTCACTCTTTCAAATATGGGGGAGGCACTCGCTATAGGCAGTTATGCCTTTTGCCTCCCTCAATCACATAGAAAAAAAAAAAAAAGTGACCGAAGCCACTCCAAGACGGGGAGCTGAGGAGGGTGCGGACACGCCCCGGGAAACCAAAGCCCCACCCAAGGCCCCGTGCCCCTCAGCAATTATGAAGGGAAAGTTGAGGGGCAAAAGTGTATAGATTCAATTTATATCCTCCGCTTTAATGATGATGATAATTTTGTTCACCCTAACAGATAGCCATTCAGTTGGCTATAAGGAACCCTGGGAAGGTGGTTGGCCTGTTACTGATGGCTCCAGTGGTCAACACTCACAACTGGCTTATGACCAACATACCAAGGATACACTTTGTTGTCAACTACGCCAGCTGTCTCCTTAAGTACGTTACTAATTAATTTTGGATAGGTTCTGTCTCGAGTCGGCCACCCCCAATAAAAAAAAACTAAAATAAAATATGGGGTATGTGCCAGAGTATATACAGAACGGTCGCAAAACATTTCCCCATAGGGAATTCCTGTGTATTGCCCATAGGGTATTCCTATATATTTTATCTGCATCTGTATGTGCTAACCCAGGTTCGAATCCCGGTGGATCACATGCTTGCTTTCATTAATTTCTTTGGGAGGTGTTTGGTGTTGGAGTGAAATAAATAAAAATAGATTCTTCAGCTCTCTTTTGCAAATACACAGGAATTCCCTATGGGGAAATGTTTCGCGACCGCTCTATATATACATGCATAGGTTGGAGGTAAGATTGCGTTTGGTTGGGATAAGATTGGTTATAGTTCTTAAAGCTAGCGCATGCTAAGCCAGCTAAGGATAGCCCAATAAGGCCGATTAGGCGTATTTCCATTGGGGTCCTGTACTACTACTACCCCATCCCCTTGCTCATGAGGGACGGTAATGACTCAGTGCTTGTGAAAAATCTTTAATGCGCCGAGCATGGGCGCGATCCTGGGCCTTCTGGGTGGAAGTCCAAGACGCTAGTCACTACACCAGCGAGCGAAAAAGATTAAGACATGCTTGGTTTGTATAAAATAGGTATAAGATTTGTTATGTTAAAGCTACACCTAGAATGTGGTGGGATTGTTACTGATGGCTCTAGTGGTCAGTGCTCACAATTGGCTATTGACCAATGTACTCCGTAGCTGTCTCGTTAAATATCTAACTGTACAATTCAGGTCTTGATAGCATAATGCATAAGTGCACGGAATTTCGGTGCGAGTGTCCTAGGTTCGAGTCCTTGGCGTGCCACATGTATTTGTTTTTTTCATCGAGTTTAGAAGTGAAGTTGGTTGGTGAAAAAATATAATTAACTAATATAATTCTTAACCGTAATAACTCATAATGAAATTACCGTAATGAAAGCATATGATCCTCCGGGGGATTCAAACCCAGGACACCACATACAGAACTTACATGCTTTAACCATTATACCACCCCAGTATCTGGGTAGTGTGTTGAGTAAAGATGGGACTATGGATGAAGAAGTGCGGGAGATGGTACAACATGGGGAAGAGGGTTGTAGGAACGCTGAAAGCAGTAACAAGAAATAGGGTGGTCAGCATGGAAGTCCTCGCATGACAGTGTGGTAATCCCGACACTGACTTACGGAAGCAAAGCATGGACGTTTGAGAAGAGACTCCGACCAAGAGTGAGAGGGGTGGAAATAAGTGACTTGAGAAGTGCATGCGGAGTTACATGGAGGGATAGACAGACGAATGAGGAAGTAAGAAGGTGTGGTGTAGAGGTATATGTGCTGGAAAGTGTGAAAAGGAACAACTTGAGATGGTTCGGCCATATGGAACGTATGGGAAGCGAGAGAATAACTAAGAAGGTGTACGAGAGAGAGAGGTAGACCGAAAGAGAGGTGGAAGGATGGAGTGAGGAAGTATATGGATGAAGGCGGTGCTGGTTGGGAGGAGGGGCGTAGACTGACTGGGGACAGAGGTGCATGGGGGCGGTTCGTTCGTGGCCACCCCTTCAGGGATCACTGCTTCAGGCAATAGATAGATAGACCACCCCACTGAGGCTCTGGTTACATTAGCAGTTAAATCTTGCTTAGTTCAGGTTAGATTGGCTTAGATGAGGGAGCATCTCTCACTGAGGTTGATGACAAATGGCCGAACCTCCACAAGGTAAGTAGGGTAAAGGAGGGATGGGCTGTTTTTTCTGGCCCCCTCTTCTGCCTTGTGTTTAGCCCCATTGGTTTTTAGATTTTAAGATGTTCAGCTCATTAACCCCTTATTGGCGGGGCCCGACTTAAGGCGGTCTAGAGAATAAAGGACAATGAGGCGGGGACCGCCTTAAGTCGGTAGCAATTTTGAGCACATAATTGGCTCTGAGAGAGAGTCCGAGCGGTTGGAGGAGCGTAGGTTGACTCTGACCGTTCGGCACAGCTCCCGCGCCGGCACTGGGCCCACCTCCACACTCACTGCCTCTCTAGACAGGGAAATATGTCAGGAAATTACCGTATTTTAGGGATTTTTCCTTCGTGTTGCACGATCGTTGCAAGACAACCCGTGATCATAGAAGGATGGTTCTGGTGTCATTGGAAAGCTCAATTATCGCCCTTTCACGGATACATACTTGTATTACGCTCTGGCTCTTGTTTATGCATGAAAAAGAGCACGGAAATAAGCTCGTTTAGGGTAAAACCACCCACTTGACAGGTAGTAGAAGTTACTGACCTAGCCGCTCGTGGAGTGTTATTTTGGCAATTTTAAGAATTACGCCCCATGTCAATATTAGGACCTTTTGTACCATTTAGGTGTTGATTATTTCCTGGCGAGCGATAGCAAACCTGTCATTTTAAGAGTAGCCGGCCTTTGACCGGGACATTTTTCTACTGAAAAATGTACAAATTTATCTTCAAGGTGATTTTTTTTATATCTTGATGGAAGTCTAGGAAAGAAACTAAAAAATCATAAAAGGTTAAAACAATAAGCAAATAAATACGCCTATCTCCCCTTAAGTTACAGTGTGATACCTAAGAACAGGATAGGATTTGAAAATAATTATGAAAGGTTAGACAAGATAAAATATGAAAAATATAAAAACTTTCTCCTTCAGATGGCTTCCATACTTCCTCATAAAAGAACAGAAGCAGAAGATCACATCCATGCTGACTGAGATCGGGATGTCCAAGATGAGGGTGGAACACATTGGTATATTTGTGGCCGACTGTAGGACCATCGCCGTCCCCATGAAGAGAAATGCTCTAACGCTGAACTGTCCCGTGGAAATTATGCATGGGAAAGAGGTGAGTCGTCAGTATCATTGTTACTGCTAAAAATGGTTGAATGATTCTTGTCTTTACAGAATTCTCTAATTATTATGTTCCTTCCAACAACCAACTATACTCCTAAAATCGATTAATGAAATTTACAAACACATGTGGCAGTCCGTGGATTCGAACCCAGGACGCTCACACCGAAAATCAACACCTTATGCATCGCACCACGAAGACAGTTATTATAATAATATTAATATTAATTTGTCTTAAAACAAAAATTTTCCAGACTTGACACCTTGTATTTCAGTGTCTTGATAGTGTAATGGTTAGTTCACAGAATTTCAGTATGAGTAGCCTTGGTTCGAATCCTTAGATACCACAGAAATTCATTAGTTTCATTGATTTCATGAATTATGTTTATTTGTAAGTTAATTGGTGGGTTGGTGAAAATATGAATTTATATAAATATTAGTTGCAGCAAGTAAACTGTTTTTATATTTTTCAGGATTTGTTTCCTTGCCGCAATTCTGAAATCCTGCAAGATTGTCTTAAAGCTCCCCACGTTGGCCTGACGATGATTGACGACGGTGACCACTACCTGCAGGACGTGAGCAGTGTGGAGATATTACTCAACGCTGTGGCTTTCCTGAAGAATCTTTATGCTGGCCTGTGACTCAGTGGTCTGGTTAATCCATTCAGTACCGGTGACGACGTCCTTGCCATCATATTCTGGCAACTATTAGACAATTTTATTCAGCTAAGGAAGGATCTATATACTCAGGCATTGTTATTGTTTTGTTATTCATGAGGTATGTGCCTGAGTATATAGAATATAGAGGAAGGTTCTGTGGTAGCTAAAAGGATTACATGATATAGTTATAATGTAAAACTTGCAAAATAAACAAACCAACTTACCAAAATCGCTATGTGGAAACGAGGCTTAAGTAAAATAAAATTTTGAAATAAAAGAACACAATCCACCACATAGGGTGTACATTATTACATCAGTAAGTTAATCTGTTTCCCAACCAAACTAATCGCACATATAACAACGCACTATAGTCTGTAGCTATATATTTGTTACAAGTCCTTCCTAAGTGAAATAAAATAATCCAATTGTTACTAGAATATAATGAAAAAGACGTCACTGGTGATGTATGTGGTAAACTATTTTATTACTGTAGAATTCATTATTACTGAGCAGGCTGTCAAATGAGAGACCCCAGGCCTTTATGCCCTCAAACCAGAACAATATTTAAAGTTCCTATTTTTAGGGTCCGGGACCACTTTCGCGTTCCCTAGCCCCTTCTCTGTCTCGTCCAGTGGGTGAATTCTACAATTTGAAATATATACCACAATTTTGTTTTTGCGTCGAGTTACAAGAGGTTAGAGATTGCTATTTCTAAACTCGTCTTAATGAATAGACTATACCTTTAGCAACGTTAATTTATATGCAGTATTCCAACTAGTAAACAAATTGTACTGAAAACAAAAAAACTATCCACAAAAATTAGTTTAATTAGAAGTTCGTGTACAAATTTATGATGGTTTACCCGTAGGTACATTTTGACGTTCTATATTCATCTAAGTCGAGTTGGATAAATAATGTTCATGTCAAAATGTAGGAAAGAAGGTATACCGGTATTTTGAACCAGTTTTAACTTGATCAACAAAAAATGTGTGGATACAGGTATTTGTTAATCAGTATTCTCTACCTTACATACTGAAGTTTGAAAGTTATTAAAACAGTTTAGTAGCCTATGGACTAAGTATAATGTTTATTCATAAAAAATAAGTGGATATAAAATGGAAGAAATATTTTTATAGTGGATTATATACAGTATGCAAAATATAGTACAAAGGAAGTATTAATAGGTTACAATAGAAAACTTAAGCCTATTTTTACTTATGTAAGGCAACATATTAAAGGCATTCCTGTTCACAAAGTTGTAAATAGTATGGTGTAGTTTATTTTTTATTAATAATATTTTGTTTTATTGTATTTTCCGTCTAATTTAGTATTCTTTTATTCACTTAGACATTTTCTTGTATTTATATACCGTATATACTCTAATCGTACTTACATTGCTCAAAACCTTTAAATACTACCTCATTTGTTAAGTTTAAATCTAGTACGGTCTTAACTTTATAACAAAGCTAATATTAAACCATTATTTTTATAAAAATGTCGAGTTTAATTAGTCCTGCAGAAATTATAATAGTTTTAAGCAAAATATATTGAGTAACTCGACAACTTAACTGAAATGCATGCCAAACACAGCAAGCAAAACAATAACTAATCACAATGCAAATATTAGCCAGAGATATAAAACATTAGTCGTATATCATGGTATACAGTCGGCCTAATAAGTGATGTCTCGGCACCAATTATGTTTTGATCAATAATTATAATTGGTATCAACAATATTTACACATTTCTTCTTTTTGAGGGTGATATACTGTACCAACATGTTCCTACACTTACCCACCCTATTCAACATGACAGACATTAATACAGCACAGAGCGAGTCAAACTTAATGACAGCTAAGACATGACTTATTAGCGCCACCGTACATAGTAAATACCAGTATTATTAAAAAGGAAAGAACTTTATTGTAACTCTTGTACATTGAAAAATGACTATGTTAACCCGTCCAGCCCCAGCGACGCGCCTGGCGCGTCGGCGATGTATGTAACGCACAGCCCCAGCGACGCGTCTGACCAGTCACCCTAATTGCTCCGACCGTAACCTCAGGTGTAGCCACTCGAGAGGGCTCAGATTTGTATGGGAACTGTGTACGTATCCCACGCAACCGTGCCGATGGTTGAAAACTCTCAAAGTCCACGTGCGTGCGCGTGAACGCGCAATAACCTGTTTTTTTGGGGTAATTGCCTTAAATTTTTTACTCTTGTAAAATACGTTTTCGGGGGCTCTGTAGGACCATTCTTTAAGCTTTTTGAGCGGTTTTTCGTGGTTTTTCCTTCATTCCTAACCCATTCGCTATTGTTTCTGGAATAAAACCATTTTTTGAAAACCGGCCGGGTTCTGGTGAACAAACAATACAAAACTAGCCGGGGCTCCACGGGTTAAGAGAAACGCCACATACGAGGAGAGGCCTTTATTAGAAAAGTTATTCTTAACCCTATTTTGATTTGAGGGGGGTCGTTTTTTACCTCCCCTGATTAGCTTCATTAGTTCTGTGATCATAAAACGCTTCACTCCATTAGTTTGCCTACAATAAGACACTTCACCTTATTCAGATATATAATATTTTCTGGACGAGCAATAGTGAGCCTGTAACTTAGAAGACTGCCTTTTTGCTTAAAAGGAGTCTGTGGCAAATCTTTAGTTTGAAGGAAGTCTGGGAAGGTATTTTTGTTTGCCTAGGGGGCAAACTAAACTACTTTACTTGAAAATGACGAAAGCAAGCGAAAACCACAATAAATAATTAAAAATCCACAAGTCGTTAAGTCAGATAGTATTAAAATTAAATGTTGTCCTAATAAAGGCCTATCCTCACATACAGAGTTTCTGTTACCAACTTAAATCTTATACATGAAATATAGTGCATGAAGCATTTCAAAATTGTAACTTACATATTTATGTAGTAGTTTAAATTATAGAAATGAAAGAAATCCAAGACTCATGTTGGAGTTTAAATTAATAAGTGATAGACATAGAAGATGATGGTCATGTAGCATCTTAAGCCGGTATCACACGAGCTCGTTTTCCCTCAACATTTATCCTCAACACTGGTCTGGCAGTTTATGAGGTCAACATTTAAACTATTTTGGTTACCAAAATTCATCTATCATTAGTCTAGTTTCCAATACCAGTGCAAAATATTCCAGAAATTTTTTGATTATCGAATGTTGACTATAAAATCTCGTGTGATACCGACTATTTGTTAAAAAGTTAAAGAAATCCAAGAATATCACTTTGTGTTACAGGTCACCGGACAACCTAACTATATTCCATTTTTTCACCTGGCAAAAAATGTAATAAATATATGAAACTTGACACAACAAACAAAACATTAATTTAACCACTTCTGTACCGATGATATACTTTTCATTATATTCTGGATTTCTGGCAACTAATTAGACGATTTTGTTCAGCTTAACCCGTTGAGACCCAGCGTCGCACGTGTTGCGTCGGCAGTCTTTGATCACCAACTCCCAGCGACGCATCACGTGCGTCCGACATATAAAAAACACTTACGTGGCTCGTAAGGTAGGAAATGGCGGGAGAATAGGAGGGGGCGGTACCGTAGTGTGTGTGGGAGCCGGGCCAGTAGGTGTGAGCGGGCCGAGACAGCCGCGCGGCTGGTGGTGGTGGGCTTAGTGGGGATAGTTTACACCCCGAGTTCACCGCCACTTTGAACCTTCATTACTCCGGTCGTATGGGAGCTAGAGGCTTGAGATTTATGTGAGATACTCCTTAGGATGTATGCCGTACAATGCCATACTCAGTTTTTACCCTAGTGCTCCCGGGCGGGTGGTCATGCGGGGGAGACGAACTATTGGAAACCCCCCCCCCCCAAATGACCAAAATGAGTTTTTTTTTATTTTTGTGTTCATTTCTCACCATTCTCTTCCATTTTGGCTCAACAAATTTTTTTGAGGCTCCCCCCCCCCCAAAAAAATGTCAGAGGTAATTTATTTTATTTTTTTTTCATTTCTCATCCTTGTCTTCCATTTTAGCAAACAAAAAAAATAAGTGAAAATGGCTTGGGACTGGGGTGAACAAAATATTATAACTAGCCGGGGCTCAACGGGTTAAGGAAGAATATCTACCAATTAAAAGGCTACAGACTATCTGAATTAATCCTTTTAGCTACTATATACCCTTCTTAAGGTTCATAAAATCATCTAAATGTAGCCAAAATCAAATAATAAAAACATCGCCGGTACAGAAGGGGTTAAGTCTCATCACAAAATATAACAGCTGATTTCTTGAGGATGGAAAACTAAGAACCTACTAATATCAGCAAAATATTAATGCCAAGACTTCATAATTAATAACATATTTGGCTATAAACACCGTCATAACTGAGAAAAGCGTGTCATACAAGCACTTTTTTCGTCAAAATTCGATGAGCATATATATTTTTTGTTTCAATATTTTGAGGCTCTTTCACACTGGATTCAGAAACTAGACTAAAGGTAGCTTATGTTAGGTGGCCGAGTTTTGATACCGCTTAAATTTTTTATATTGTAAAACTTGCAAAATCAATACTGTAAACCAAAAGAGGGACGACACAATATTAAGGCAAAAGAACTTGTCAAAATCGCTGTGTGGAAATAACGCATTAATCAAAAGAAATTATGAAATCAAAGAACACAAAACCAATATATAAGGTGTACATCACTACAAGAGCAAGTTAATCTGTTTCTCTGGCAAACTAATCGTTTGTTTAGTTTTGGTTTGTTTAGTTTGCAAGTTTTACATTTTAATTAATATAACAACGCTCTATCGTCATGTTCAAGGAATTAAAGCAAGCCAGACTACAATTGCTCATAAAAATTGACGGCAAAATCGCTCGTGTGACACGGCCTTGATTAACCCTCCAGCCCCAGCTATTGTATTCTATAATTTCCCCGAAACCCGGGGGTTTTGGCCGAAAAACGGCTATGCCTAGGCTACCGTATCTTTGTTATTTTGACTGCTTCCGCATTCCCGCGCATCCCCAAGCGTAGATGTGTTTCGTACCTGTAGAATGGTGTTGAGTAGAGCTCTCTAAGTCAACTGGTTCAGTTGTGGTGACGATTTCCGTGGAGAGAACTTTGTGGCGATATCAGCCACTTATCACTACTTTTCACTACTTAACAATAACACACAGCCACACACGAACAAGGACGCCTCTCCTTCTTGTGGTCGGAGATGCGCGGCGTCGGTCCAACCGGCTATTGTTTACATTCATCGGACGGACGCCTCGCACACCAAGCTTACAGGCTTTCAAGCTGCCGGAGCCTCAGTCCTACCGGGTTCCGCGGGGGATATTTGTTTTGGGTGCCTCAGAGCCCAACCGGGTCTGGTGGGTTAAAATGCGGACAAGGCTATTTCCTGCCAGCTAATATAAAACAAGCTATAGTTGTCCGGTCACCCATGTAAAGCCAAATTTACAGGAGAGCTTTTCCCCACAACTCTTGTAAATGATAAAGTCGAGGAAAGAACGAGTAAATCGGCCCTCTAAATCTTTCTAATAATTGCTGCTCATTTCGTCAATAAGGTCGTTGAGCCGTTGATTCTCGGCGGTCTTCTTGGCCACGGTCTCCTTCAGTGAGATGATCTCCAGCTCGGCCTTTCTCACCACCAGTTGGACCCTCTTCAGATCCTGTTCGTCCTTCTGGTGTTGTGCTTCGCTCTCTTGTTGACATCTGTGGGGAATAAAAATGTAGTACTTGCAAAAATTAAAAAATTAAAATAAAAGAAAAGTGGGGATTGGGCCTGAGTATACTGTATAGATAGATATATAGACTTGCAAATATAATGTAAAACTTGCAAAATAAACAAACAAATTATAATGTAAAACTTACAAAATAAACAAACCAAAACTGGGACGACACAAGATAAATGCAAAGGAACTAATCAGAATCACTATGTGGAAATAACGCTTAATAAAATCAAATTTGAAATAAAAGAACACAATCCACCACATACTGTAAGCTACATAACTACACACGCAAGTTAATCTGGTTCCCAAGCAAACTAATCGCACATATAACAATGCAATATAAAGACAAAATAACTTATCAAAATCACTACGTGGCAATAACATTTTAGCAAAATAAAAAATGTATATAAAAGAACAAAACCACCACATAAAATATAGATCACTATATGAGTAAGTGAATTTGGTTACCAGGCAAATACAGTAAGTCGCACATATATTAATGTACTCTCGTCATACTCAAACGAACAAACCAAAACAGAAACTGCACAATATAAAGACAGAAGAACTTATCAAAATCACTATGTGGAAACAACGCTTTGAATATTTAGTAAAACAATACTACGAAAAAAAACAAAATAAATAAATTTATAATAGGCCTAAGTATTTAATTTTATACATTAGCCATGTCCTGCATCAGTAAGGTGGATTACAAAAGCACAAAATGCCTAGGAAAACAAACAATAGAAACAAATACTTCACAAAAACAGAATTTAATTATATGGTAATATATAAACAGTATATTTTTTCATTTGGCAGAAAGTTAAAAGTAGCAGCTGAATTTTCTAGTTATGGAAAAATATAGTATAATAATATTTGTTGATCATTGGTAACAAGTGTAAGACAACTAGGTGGACAAGTCATTGAGCAATATCCTCCAAATTGTTGAGGAGTGAACACTTGTGTGGACACAGACATGGAGTTTGTGTTGGATGTTGGTATAGTCCGTTCATTCCAAGTTGGGCAGAAATTGTAACCTCTAACCTCTGTAACTCAAAAAGGACTAGAATAATCGAGCTAATATATCTACCAAATACAAAGACTTGGCTAGGGAATATGTGTGGAAATTGACACCTCATTTGCTACAGAGATTAGAGGTTACGATTTCTGCCCAACCTAGTTAGAATGAACTGACTATAGTTCAGCTAACAAAGTCTGGTGTATCTGGGACAAGAAAAACTATAGTGTGCACAGGCCTTTAATGGCTCCTGCATGAGCAAGGTGGCACACTTGAGCACAAAACAAGAAAACATATATCGGCACTTACTTTTGGTATTTCGCCTCCATATCCGATATTGCTTCTTTAAACTGGCACTTTTTCTGCTCCAGCTCGGCATTGTACCTCTTCCTCTCCAATCCCAAACCTTCCTCGTTTCTCTTCAGAATCATATTCACCTCTCGCTGACGGTCATATTTCCTGAAAGAGCAAGGCATTGTTTGTATTATTGCCACATTCTAAACATCTTTCTTAACACCAATAACCCCCCCAAATTAAATTAATGAAAGCATGTGATTCTCCTTCGAGTCCCCCCCCCCCCAAAAAAAAAACAAAAAAAACAAAAAAGGGGTATGTGCCTGAGTATACAGTAGATAGATATAGATGTGATTCTCCCAGGATTCGAACCTAGGATATCACATACAGAACTTACACACTCTAACCATTACACCATCAAGACAGTTATAAGTACAGCACATGACCACGAATGATATCGATTTATCGAATACTGGATATTAACCTAACCACGTAGTGTACCCACTGCACTATGAATAGCCTAATGCTTAACAGAGAGGAAAGAATATTTTATGGGGCACAGATCACATAGGACCGACCTCGCTAAGAAATATTCTTGAACCTACTGATATTGTTAACATCGTTCTTAACACCAATAGTTCACCCCAAATGAAATTAATGAAAGCATGTGATTTAACCAGGATTGGAACCTAGGATATCACATACAGAACTTACACGCTCTAACCATTACAACATCAAGACAGTCACAGGTCTCCCTCACTATCCGATGCCCCGATTTACGATATTATTATAGGTTTTTAGGGGTTTGTGTTTTGGCTAGTCCCAGAATGCATCCCCATTTACCCCATTAATTTTAGGGTTTGCTAGATGATTTTTCTGTTTAATATCGGGTTTTCAGGAACGTAACCCAATCGTATATCGAGGGAGACCTGTACACCATCAAGACAGTTATAAACATGCTAGAAATGCAGGTGTGGCTTAAAAAAAAAAAAAAAAAAAGGGTCAATGAACTTGTTGACTTTACGGTACACAAGAGGGTTAATCAGGTCTAACAAACTAGCATTAACCCCTTGTCATTATAATCTGGATATTATTAGACAATTTTATCTGACTTAAAGAGAACGTGTAGCAATAAAAAGGCATCAAACTATCTATTATCCATTTTAACTACCATGGTTTCCTCCTAAGCTGCATAAAATTGTCTAAATATAGCTGGAATATCACAAAATACATCCTCGATAAGGAAGGGGTTAAGGGGAGATGGGCGTATATATTTGCTCATTAATGGATTTTTTTATTTTTTTATTTATTTTTTTTAATCTGGGGGTGGCCAACTCGAGCCAGCGCCTTACTGGAGACTTACTTAACCAGGTCGATATAAATATCTTCTTGTTTACATGAATCCTCCTGGTATTGAACCTTCTCTTCCTCCCACAGTCTCTGGCCCCCCTTCTCCCTCATGTTTAGCCCCATGGTCACTACAGTACTTACTTAACCAGGTCAATATAAATAGCTTCTTGTTTGTATGAATCCTCCTGGTACTGAACCTTCCATTCCTCCCAGTCTCTGACTCCCCTTCTCCCTCATGTTTAGCCCCACATTAATAAAACAATGGTCACTACTTACTTAACCAGGTCAATATAAATAGCTTCTTGTTTGTAAGAATCCTCCTGGTACTGAACCTTCTCTTCCTCCCACAGTCGCTCAAGGGTGGCCTTCTCTTCCTTCCACTGGCTGGCCACTCGGGTACAAACCACCTTCAGCTCTCCGGAGATAGTTTGCCACTTGCTAACGTCTTGCCTGTAAACAGTAAATAGATAAGTGAGTTAATGAATGAGTAACACCCTGTTCTTAACATTAATTATCAATTACAGACCCCAATGTACTTGAATAAACTAATGAAAGCATATGGTTCTCCCGGGATTCCAACTCGGGACACCACACCCAGAACATAAGCACCTAAACCAAGGAATGTTTTGTCCTATGTATAATCTATTATTTAATTTCACTCCCAACACCAAACACCTCCCCATTGAAATTAATGAAAACATGTGATCCTCCTGGGATTCAAACCTGGGTTCACATTATAATTACCACATACAGATCTTAAACACAAACCATTACACTATCAAGACACCGCTCTTGTACTATCCTTCCATGTAACTCTGCCCAACCCCGAAAGGAGTTGAAATAGGGGAGCTATCCCCCCGCCAAAGGCGGCTTCTAGGGCCTTTCCTAGCTGATGCTGAGAGGATTGGGTTCTAGTCATGTGGTGATGGGCTGGTCTATCAGAGTGAGAGCTGAGCGATCTCTGCCATACCCATAGCTTACTCTGACTGTTCCTTTTACTTATATATTTTCTAGATCTCAAGTGACGGCGTCACATTTTTCCTTGGCCCCTCAACTTTCCCTTCATAATTGCTGAGGGGCACAGGGCTTTGGGTTTCCCAGGGCGTTTCCGCACCCTCCTCAGCTCCCTGCCTTGGAGTAGCTTCGGTCACCCGGGCTTTATTAGTGGTAAGCAAGGAGGGTTTTGTGGGGCCGCTCGATTATGGCCTTGGCCTTGCTCAGGACCTTGGGGCTGTTCGGCCAGACAGCCTGGGGAACAGCAACAACAACCCCTCTCACTCTTGCTTTGTCTCTCTCCAACAACGTCCATGCTTCGCTCCCGTAAGTCAATGTCGGGATTACCACACTGCCATGCAAGGACTTCTTTACTTCCATGCTGACCACCCTTTCTTGTTACTGCTTTCAGCGTTCCTACAACCCTCTTCCCCTGTTGTACCCTCTCCTGCACTTCTTCATCCACACTCCCATCTTTACTCAACAAACTGCCCAAATAATGACTGCTTATAATAAGTAGCCTACCTGAGATTAGCATTATCATCTTCCAGCGTAGTAACGACAACACTGTATTCTTGTTCCATGGCTTCTGCTTTCTGCTCCAAACTTTCGATCTTCTGCTTCGCGGCCTTGTTAACTTCCTCGTGCTCCCGGGACTTGCGCAGAAGGGTGTCCTGTAGCCAAAGTAAACAATCATTGCTCCTTCCTCTTTTGAGATTTTGTTCTCTCTCTCTAGTCTGGCACATACCTCATTACAGTATTTTACTATATACAGTATATTCCATTCGTCAAAACATTATGTTACCATAGAGCAGTTGGGGGTAAGTACATGCCTAAATTAATATGCAGTATTCGAGAATGCATAATATATCGTAGGCTTGTGCATAAACCTTTAACTGTGTTGATAGCCTAATGCTTAGTGTGCGATATTTCGGTGTGAGTATCCTAGGTTCAAGTCCTTGGAGTACCACATGTATTCATTACTTTAATTGATCTCACTAGTTAGGTTTATTTGTAAATTAATTGGTGGGTTGGTGAAAAAAAATACAGTATAAGTATATATATATATATATATATTTTCTTCTATGTGATTGAGGGAGGCAAAAGGCATAACTGCCTATAGCGAGTGCCTCCCCCATAGTTGAAAGAGTGACAGGGCCAAAATCAAGGGACGTTCGAGCCAAAATGCCTGGAAACACCTGTATATACAGTATACTGTACTGATTACCGGTATTTATTTATTTTTTTATTGGGGGTGGCCAACTCGAGACAGAGACCAAACAGGGACAACACAACACAACATAAAAAACAAAATATATATTCACACACATCTAGGTCGGCCAGGAGAAGACTCAGAGACTCAGGATCACTAGGGGCCTCCAGCATTTCCCCGGTCCCAGACCTTATACCATGGTCTATTGTAGGAGAACTAAGGACAGATCTTACCGTAAATAACTTACTTGCATAATCAGTTCCATTTTCTTCTCCTTCTCGATCATTTTTTTTTCCTTCTCCAGGACCTCTTTCTGTAACAAAATAAGTGGGATGTTAAAATATGTTCATCAAAATCATAAAATTAAATGTAAAACTTGCAAAATAAACAAACCAAAACTGGGACGATACAATATAAAGGTTAAGTAACTTATAATGTAAAACTTGCAAAATAAACAAACTAAAACTGGGACGATACAATATAAAGGATAAGTAACTTATAATGTAAAACTTGCAAAATAAACAAACTAAAACTGGGACGATACAAGATAAATGCAAAAGAACTGATCAAAATCGCTATGTGGAAACAACGCTTAATAAAATAAAATTTTGAAATAAAAGAACACAATCCACCATATAGGGTGTACACAACTACATGAGCAAGTCAATTTGTTTCCCAAGTAAACTGATCGCACATATAACAATGCACCTCGTCATGTTCAAGGAATTAGTCAATTTGGGAAGTATATCAAAATCGCTGTGGAAATAACGCTTACTAAAATAACATTTATGAAATGTTGGGGTGGGGGGTGGGGAGCAAGGATGGGAAGGTTGGGGTGGGGGGTGGGGGAGCAAGGAGGGGTAGGGTGGTCAGGTGGGTTACCCCCCAAATATTTTATGCTGTACACATACTCAATAAAACTATCCAAAATGCTGACAAGAAACACATTCCAAGAGGTAACAGAAAAAGACACAACCCCAACTTCACACCAGAAATTCAAAACCTCATCAGACAACGCGACACACTGAAACACTCCCCAGCACCCCACACACAAGACATCACACAACAAATTCAAGCACTCTAACACCCAAACTAACAACAAAATACAAGAACAACAAAAACTAAATTGGAATAACTTCCTACAAACACTTGATCACAAAACAAACTCCAAAAAACTCTACAAAACACTGCAAAGCATCACACTTTCCAACAGCAACACAACACAATCACATGCTGCAATCACAACAACAGACTCTGCTCCTTCATGTAAACAACAAGCAAACACTCTCATCAATCACTTCTCACATGTCAGCCACCTAAAACCTCACAAAGACGACCGACGTGTCATCCGACGTAAGAGACAATTCCCCACAGACCCTGACTATACACCCTTCACCAATCACCAGACAAAGCATATCATCAACAATCTCAAGCACTCACCCGCCTGTGGCCTAGACAACATAAGCAACATACACCTCAGACACCTGGGACCACAAGGCATACAAACACTCACTAACATATCAAACTACAGCTATTCACACAACACAATACCAGACATTTGGAAGCATGGTATCATCATCACATTCCCCAAACCCAACAAAGACCCCACGCTACCCTCCTCGCACCGCCCCATCACACTCCTTTGCTCCCCCTCCAAAGTCATGGAACGCCTAGTATTACAACTAATTACACCCGACCTACCCCTAGCTCCAACACAACATGGCTTTAGGCCACTGCACTCCACAAACACTCTTCTCACAGACCTTACACAAAGAGCTTTCGACGGCATCAACTCAGCTAGACCACCACACAGATCACTATTAGCCACACTCGACATTAGTAAAGCCTTCGATGCCATCCCCCGCCACAACCTAACAAACAAAATCTACAACACAAACATGCACAACAACACAAAAAGGTGGCTGGCCAACTTCCTAGCAGGCAGATGTGCACACGTATCTTTTGCCGGTCAGTCATCTAAAATCAGAAACTTTCCAAACGGAGTCCCACAAGGATCCGTCCTATCGCCCGCACTCTTCAATCTGTACATGCACGATATAACTACACCCAATACTCCCCAAATAAACTTAGCCTCCTATGCAGATGACATAACACTCACATGCACACACCATGACCCAAGAAGAGCAACAGATCTCCTTCAACCCTATCTCAACACACTACATGGCTGGTGCACTACAAACAGACTTAATCTAGCCCCAGCCAAATCCACCGCAACCCTGCTCACAAGCTGGACAGGTGAACACGCATACATCCCTCAACTCACCATAAACAACACACCCCTAACACATACACACACACCCAAAATCCTAGGAGTAACATATGATACTCATATGACATTCAAACAGCACACCACAAACATTAAAAAGAAACTGACACCCAGACTTAACGCCCTCAGGTCACTTGCTCACACAAAATTTGGACACAACAAAGAAACTACCACCACAGTATATAAACAATACATAAGATCAGTAATGGAATATGCAAGCCCAGCCTGGGCTTCTAACCTAGCTGAAACATCATAAGACCTTACAGACTATTCAAAACAAAGCCCTGAAGATCATTACAGGCTGCACAGCTACTGCACCCACAGATCATCTACATCAAGAAACCAAAATCCTCAAAGTCAAAGACCATCTGGACATGAGAGGCACTCAATTCCTGGCAGCAGCCTCCACGAACCAAGACCACCCACTAAACTACATGGCAACACACCCACAGACACCAAGAAATATCAAAACAACACCCAGCACACGGTATCACACACAATTATTGTCCTCTCTCCCTCCCTGCCCACCCCGAACCAACTTCCAGAAGCACATCCATACTCATATCTCTCGCCAATCCATCCACTCACTCACAGACAACACGCAGCTGCATGCACGACCTCCCGAAATCCATCCTTCCGAATCCTCCCTCCCTCGCGAGGACAGAGTCCACCTGGCCAGGCTGAGATGCGGACACCATCCAGCTCTCCTGAGCTATCAGAAGAGACTGGATGACTCCGTTGTCGACGCCTGCCCGGGATGTAACACAGCACCCCATACCATTAAACACATCATCGAAGACTGCATTTCACACAACCACTTACGCCAACAACACAACCTACACTCAATGAGAGCTCTGTGGGAAAGCCCGATCGTGGCCATGGCCTTCCTCAGGGACTCGGGGCTGTTCGGCCAGGCAGCTTAGGGAACAACAACAACAACAACATTTATGAAATAAAAGAACACAATCCACCACATAGGGTGTACATTACTACATGAGCAATTTAATATGTACAATGCATGTTGCATTTGTTAATGTTACACAATTGGAAACTAGATGTAGCAATACATGTTTAGTTTGACAGACCAGGTCAAACACTGTACAGACTGATTTGAAACTACTTTGAGCATGCGTGTAGTTGGTTGAATGGATTATACAGGCATGTGATACCTGCACAAACTGTGATACTATTCCACACAAACACCATCAAACTAACTTGTGTGGTAACATGACTTGACAGGTCAAACTGAGCGTGTATATCATTTTTTTTTTTTTATAATTTTATTATGCTAAAGCGTTGTTTCCACATAGCGATTTTGATTAGTTCTTTTGCCTTTATATTGTCTTTGTCCAAGTTTTGGTTTGTATATTTTGCGAGTTTTACAATGTTATTATACTGTATACAACCCCCTCAACTTTCTCTTCATAATTGCTGAGGGGCACAGGGCCCTGGGTGGGGCTTTGGTTTCCCGGGCGTTTCCGCACCCTCCTCCGCTCCCCGCCATGGAGTGGCTTCGGTCACCCAGGCTTTATTGTGGTAGGCAGGGAGGGTTCTGTGGGGGCGCTCGGTTACGGCCTTGGCCTTGCTCGGGGCCTTGGGGCTGTTCGGCCAGGCAGCTTGGGGAACAGCAACAACAACAACAACCCTACAAATTATAGACAATCTACATGCCAGTATAGTAGGTAGTATAATGATAGTATACAACTTAAATTTACTTAATTAACACCCAACTCACTCTTGATCTAACTGGCCAAGGGTGAAAACAACCATACCGGTCGTTTGCAGGCCAATTTGTAGCCAACACATCTCAATATTCTAACACTTCCTACCACTCTTTCTCTCCTTGTATCTGACTCACATATTCTCTTTGTAAGCCTTACATCTTCCATTAATAAAGAACAAAATGTAAGGACTCTGTTTACGTTTAACAAGAATGTCGGCCAACTATTGATTTTTGCTATACTAACTAAAAAGGTGGTCTAGTGGTTTAGGTGCTGGAGTTCTGCACTACTGGCCTGGGTTCGAACCCTGGCTGGGGCATGACACAAAAATATTAAAATATAATGTAGCTATAACTGACCTTAATCTTCTCCATCATACATCTCTCCGTGATCATCCTCTCTTCTGGAACCTGAAATGGAGAGATTTGGATTAGAATACGCTTAATTCATACTTTTTCACCAACCAACTTTATTTCTAAACTCAATTAATGAAATCAACTAATGAATGTGGCACTCCAAGACCTCGAACCTAGGATACTCATACCGAAATTCCGAGCATTTATGCATAACACCTGTGGAGCAGGTATTTTGGCCTGAAATTACCTTTATTCCCTGCTCATTTTCATGCATAAGCAAGAGCCAGAGCGCAATACAATTATAGATCTGTGAAAGAACAGTAATAGAGCTTTCCAATGACACCTGAATTATCTCTGTACGACGTTTGGTTGTCTTTCAACGATCTTGCAAAGGGAGGCCAAAATCGCTAAAAATTAGCGGTTTTGAGCCGTTTTCGCTATGTGAAACGCTGCAGTGTGCGAGGGAACTCTCTGTCACACACCAGTATGTGCCCCGACACTGTGGGCTACGGATGAGGCTCCCCTGCTCTGCCTGTAATAGCTTGCCTCACTCCCAGGCCACATAATAGCCGGAAATCGGTGCCCGTCAGGAAGGGGTTAATTGGTTTTACTGTGTTCGTCCAAGTTTTACATTATAATATATATGTAATGGTGAACTTACTATAATTTATTATGTTAGGTATGTACAGCTACTGACAAATGTTTGTGAGCTCTTGCGATTTTCTATATGCAAATACAGTACTGTATATCCATTTAGATTGATGCTCAGATCAAATCAGCTATTATTTAATGAATACATAATGTATATTTATTAATGTCTACCTCATTATTTTTCTAAATATTAATCTAAATGGATATATTTGCATAAGGAAAATCACAAAACCTCACGGGCATTTGTCAGTAGCTGTACATGCTTAGATTAATATGCAGTATTCGAGAATGCATAATATATCGTAGGTTTGTGCATAAAACTTTAACTGTCTTGATAGCGTAAGGCTTAGTGTGCGGAATTTTGGTATGAGTATCCTAGGTTCGAGTCCTTGGCGTACCACATGTATTCATCACTTCAATTGATATCAATAGTTAGGATTATTTGTAAATTAATTGGCGAGTTGGTGAAAACGCATGAATATTAAAGCTGGCAGACACCACAAGTAAGGAAGGGTCAAAGATTCATTCTAACTACTGTACTACACAAACTGATAAGGCTCAAATTTTAAAGGTGGCAGCATTTTGTGACTCGATAGTCTGGTAAACTACTGTACTTATAAAAACAAATATGTACTGTATATACAGTATATATACAGAATAAATAAACAAAATACAGGTGGCACACAACAATTGCTTGAAAATATTGCCGCAAAAAAACGCTGTGCGTGTCTTGGCGTAGAGATGCGTAGACCCCACCGCCCACCACTTTGATGGTGCAAGCAGCTTCTGGAGCAGTGGACCACTGGTTTCTGGTTTCTATCTTCTATCTTTCTATGCTTGGTATGCTTCCAGCCAGGGCCCCCATGGGGGAAAATAAAATAGCAAAACAATGGTGGAACAGCCATCCATGTGAGGGACTAATCTGGGTCTGGTCCTTCAGTGCTAAGGGTCATAATCCACTTGGGAAATGACACTGTGAAGTGGGTCAGTGGGGGCGTGTCTGGGAGCCTGGAGGCAATTTCTGTCCTAGTTATCCCTTTTGGGGGCGCTTCCTCGGGAAACTGGGCGTCAGATTGTTGATGATGTCTGTGGCTAAACTTACCGGTGGCGGCAACATCATGGTGGTGTCGGCTAGGTCCATAACAGTGGCATTAAAGGAGCTGTTAATGATGGTGTTGTTGGCAGCAAGGATGGTGGTGTTGTTGGCAGTAAAGAAGGAGGTGTTGTTACCACCACCAGAGAGTACAGTGGTGTTGTTGGCGGGAGAATCTTCATTCACGGTGTTGTCTAGGTTGAAGGCTGTCATGTCACCTCCTCGATCAACACCATGCATTCGCTGAAAATAGGAAGTATAATTTAATTTATTTATTTCACACCGAACACCAAACACCTCCCAATGAAATTAATGAAAGCATGTGATCCACCCGGGATTCGAACCTGGGTTACCACATACAGATCTTAAAACACTCAAACCATTACACCATCAAGACAGTTAAGCCCCGTACACACTATCATTCATCACTGACAGTCTTTCTTCAAAGCTAACGGTCGGCATGCAAAATTCACGATCATGATCGTGCTGTATCGTTCAAATGTTTGAATGACGATGCGCGATCTCAACAATCGTGAATGAGCATCATCGCGTGCAAAGTTGTAAACTGTCAGACACAGTCAGTGTTTCACAGGACGTCACAGAGTGAGGGTGGATGCAACAGCGCCTTCTTCTAATTCAGGATAATAAATTTCGGGAGAGACATTAATTTCCTAAGATGTTCTAAGATAATAACTAAATCTTAAGAGAGGTTTGCTGCTACAAGCAAATCGAACAATACGAGAAGGTTACCAGAAACTCCCAACAATTTTTATGGCCCAGAGAGACCTCTGCTATCACTGATTTTTTGAGATGCAATAGACAAATAAGAGTATAGTACCTTATCAGCCCTAGGTTCGTGCCTTACTACCGAAATGAGTATTTAGTTCCTGATAATCAGAGGTTCTGGAGGAATGATAATTATGTCCATCTCGACGACTTCTTCGCGAGCTGTTTTCAAGATGGACTGGAGATGAAAGAACGAGGGAAATAGGAAGGGAGAACGGCTAGGAGGGTGGTGGTAGTATTTAAGATCAAGTTTTTCATTAACGTAACTCAATCGTAAATCGAGGGAGACCTGTACAGTCAATAGCATAAATGACGACGCGACATTGGTTTAACAAAAGCAAGTGTATGAACGTGAAGCGAGTCGCAAGGAGAGGTAGACCAGAAAGACGTGGGATCAGGTAGTACACACTGATCTTGGAGCCAAAGGACTGACTAAGAGGGATATCAAAGACCGAGCTGCCTGGAAAGCTGCTGTAAGGTGAACAAAAAGACTGACCTACTCACGTGTAGATCATAGTCTTTAATGTATGTATGTATGGATGGTGATCACATCTAAGTCATCCAGAAGACCCAGAGACCAGGGTCACCAAGGTCCCTCCAGCACTCCCCCGACCACCCGGAGAGGTTCCGATCTCGGCAGGCAGACATGCAGCAGAGCCGAAGCCACAAGCCCGCCCACCATACTTCCAGACGCACCCTTCATATAAATCGTCTCTCCGGGCCAGGCACCTGATGGACTATTATCTAGTCCAACTTGCGCCCGACCCCTTCCCCCAAATGACCACATGTTTACTAATCTATTCACAAGCATTCTTCATTCATTCCTGTTTATATTATATTAAATTAAATACAAAAACAAAATAAAAACTTAATAGCTGACCTTTTTGGGTGAAGGACTGAAGGAAATCAGACCGCTGTTTCTCCGTGGGTCATCTTGGTCCTCCTCCTTTAATCGTCTGTAACATACAATTATAATGTAAAACTTGCAAAATAAACAAACCAAAACTGGGACGACACAAGATAAACGCAAAGGAACTAATCAAAATCACTATGTAGAAATAACGCTCAATAAAATATAATTTGAAATATAAGAACACAATCCCCCAGATAGGGTGTACATCACTACATGAGCAAGTTAATCTGATAACACAAAATTAGGCACTATTTTTTTTTAGAGACAATAAGTACATACATACTGTATATACAATGGTTTAACGCCATTTCCCATTACACGTACATCAATTGTAACGGCTCAGACGTGGTGACATCCGCAGTTGGAATATAATACAATACAGTAATAAAGTCCCGTCAGAACACCACCCCATCATGTCATCAGTGTTCTTTTATTTCAAAATTATATTTTACTAAAGCGATATTTCCACACAGCGATTTTGATAAGTTCTTTTGTCTACATATATTGTGTCGTCCCTGTTTTGGTTTGTTTGTTTTGCAAGTTTTACATTATATTGTAAAAACTTTGACTGATGTTGGCATAGTGCTAACTGTGCCACAGCAAGATTCAACTAAGTCCAACTGCAACACCTGTGGTATCTGCAAACCACACCAGCCTTATCCTCGTCAGATATTATAATGTAAATCTTGCAAAATAAACAAACCAAAACAGGGACGTCACAATACAGTATAATGACAATAGAACTTATAAAAAATCGCTACATGGAAATAAAGCTTTGAAATAATAGAACACAAATTTGATTCATTCCACTTCCATAATGCTTCATCCAATCGTCTTCGACTTTGACCAAGAATAAGGCTCGTGTTGGATGTGTTGTAAACCTAAAGTATAATGTTGACTAATCCTCTCCTGGTCCTCCTACAGTAAATCCAAAACATATGATGCAGATTGAGAACAGCCATATGTGGATCCCAAACTACTACAGGTCTCCCTCACTATTCGATGTCCCAATTTACAATATTATTATAGGTTTTTAGGTGTTTGTGTTGAAACTTTAAATGTTGTTTCTGTTTGGGCTCTGTCTCAAGTCGGCCACTCCCAGATATGGGGTATGTGCCTGAGTATATACAATAGGTGTTTGGGTTTTGGCTGGTCCGAGAATGCATCCCCATTTACCCCATCTGTTTAGGGTTCGCTATATGATTTTTCTATTTAAGATCGGGTTTTCAGGTACGTAACCCAATCGTATATCGAGGGAGACCTGTAACAATTTAACTAAAAAGTGTTGAACTTACGTCCTCCCACCAACGGGTCAAACTTAACAAATAGTGAGTTGCGCGCTAGGTTGACCCCTAACTTCTGTAACTAAAAGAGCTAGAGCAAAAGGGCTGTTTTCACACCTATTCCCTGGCTGACCTTTCCCAAATGGTGGAAATATTAGCTTCATTACTCTTAGTTGTTTTTGAGTTATAGAGGTTAGGAGTCACAATTTCTGACCTACCTATAATGAATGGACTATACCAATTTAAGGGGAGACTGGCCGTTTGTTTGGTCTATTAATTCATTTATTCATATATTGTTTTAGTTTCCTCCCTAGACCTCCATCAAGTTTAGAAAAACACCCCCAAGACCCCCCTTCAAGATAAATTTGTACATTTTTCGGTAGAAAAATATCTCGGCCGAAGGCTGGTTCCTCTTAATATTGCAGGCTCGCTATCGCTCGCCAGGAAATAATCGAGACCTAAATGGCACGAAAGGTCTTAAAATTATTAACAAAATGGGGTGAAAGGTGTTAAAATCGCCAAACTAATGGGCCCAACGTCTTATAATCTCAAAACTATTGGGGCTAAACATTAGGGAGAAGGGGGTCCAGAAAAACGGTCTGCCTCCCATTAACTACAAATTGTTGAACTTACTGACAAAACTGTTGAGCAATGAATGGTGCCATGGAAGGTCGTCCTCCCACCAACGGGTCAAACTTAACAAATAGTGAGTTGCGCGCTAGGTTGACGCGGTCTCCTTCTGTTCCGTGTTGACCCAACATGTCCAGATCATCCGCGTTGCCGAAAACTGTTCCAAGGTAAAATCAAATTAATTTTAGCCCATGGACTGCTAATAAATGGACAAAATAAAAGGTCAAGTTGAAGGAGGGAGGGAGGTTAGGGTATAAAGGGAGGGAGGATAGAAGGATTTGGTATGCAGAGATGCCACTACTTTCTATGTGTCACCCAATTTTGAGACATTTCCCAGTATTTGAAGGGTTGTTTTTACACACGTTGGAATACCATGCTTCCGGAACGACCGTCACAGTCCCTGGGTAAAGTAAGAAAATTCAGTGTTACAAATACTTGCATGGTGAAACTCTTCCCACATCTCAAAAAAAGGATGTACCGATACTGTATTGTAACAACACGAGTCTTGATAGTCAAACTTTGTTTGCAAGTTTTACATTTTAATTAATAAATAGTGAGTTGCGTGCTAGGTCACCAAAGTAAACAACACTTACAGTCAACACCACTTATGAATTCATCGTCGGGATTCTGGGCGTCCATTTGTCGGCCCCCAGACTTGGCCCGCATTCTGTCCGTCTGTTTAACTCCGACTTCCATACAATCCACTGACATGTTGGTATCTGTCACCAGAGAAGACTTGGTTGTGAACGGGTCTTGGCTCAACAGATCAGATGGCTGTATTTCATTGATTAGGGGTGCAGATTGGGAAAGGCATTTATTGTTATTATTAGTTGTGTTTGTGTCTGGGAAATTCATGCAAGAAGATTTTGTTTTGAAGGGGTCTTGGTCCAATGGTTCCGATTGGTATATTTCGTTTGTTGCTTTCTTTGTGTCTGGAGAGTTCATGGTAGAGGATTTTGTTTTGAAGGGGTCTATGTCAAGAGATTCAGTTTTGGTTTTGTCATTTGGTTTTGTTGAGCATTTGTCATCAATATTTGCGGTTTTCTTGTTGTCGGGTGAATTCATGATCGAGGACTTAGTTTTGAAGGGATTGTTGTCTGAGGTTTCAATTCCCGGCTTTTCGTTTGTAGCCGTTTTCTTAGTTTCTGGTGAGTTCATGATGGAGAATTTTGTTTGGAAGGGGTCACATTTATCTTTGTTGAATGCCTCCAACGAGTCCAGCTGGTAGCCCTTACTGGGAATTACAATCTCCTCGGCTTCAGAAATGTCTTTGTTCTTTTCAGGGACTGTCTTGGCTTGAGGTTTATCAGCCGCTTGTTTAGACTTGGCAGAGATTGAAGGTTTGCGATTCTTAGGTTTGAAAGGTGGCTTAACAGCATCTTGTTTCTTAACCTCTTCATTCTCCTTTTCTGTATTTACAACAGACTCATTTTTACTAGCGGATCCCTTGTCTGGAGAATTGTTGACGGCAGTTTTTGTTTGGAAGGGGTTTACATTAGGATCATCCAACTGGTCCAAGAAGTCCAAATTGTAGCCTTTACTGGGGACTGGGATATCTTCCTCTTGTTCCACAGAAACTTTACTCTTGTCCAGGACAATCTTGGCTTGTGGTTTATCAGCCACTTGTTTAGACTTGGAGGGACTACGTTTCTTAGGCTTGCCATTCTTAGGTTTAGAAGCTGGTTTGACAGCATCCTGTTCCTTAGTCTCCGTCTTATTTTCTTCACTTGCGACTAACACACTCTTACTAGCGGATCCCTTGTCCGGAGAATTGTTGACAGCAGTCTTTGTTTGGAAGGGGTTTACGTTAGGATCATCCAACTGGTCCAAGAAGTCCAAATTGTAGCCTTTACTGGGGACTGGGATATCTTCCTCTTGTTCCACAGAAACTTTACTCTTGTCCAGGACAATCTTGGCTTGTGGTTTATCAGCCACTTGTTTAGACTTGGAGGGACTACGTTTCTTAGGCTTGCCATTCTTAGGTTTAGAAGCTGGTTTGACAGCATCCTGTTCCTTAGTCTCCGTCTTATTTTCTTCACTTGCGACTAACACACTCTTACTAGCGGATCCCTTGTCCGGAGAATTGTTGACAGCAATCTTTGTTTGGAAGGGGTTTACGTTAGGATCATCCAACTGGTCCAAGAAGTCTAAATTGTAGCCCTTACTGGGGACTGGGATCTCTTCTTCTTGTTCCTCAGAAATTTCTTTACTCATGTCAAGGACAGCCTTGGTTTGAAGTTTATTGGGCACTTGTTTAGACTTGGAGGGGCTACGTTTCTTAGGCTTGCCATTCTTAGGTTTGGAAGGTCGTTTGACGGCATCGTGTTTCTTAGTTTCTGTATTTTTCTTTTCTTCATTTGCAATGGACTCATTCTTACTAGCGGATCCCTTGTCTGGAGAATTGTTGACGGCACTCTTTGTTTGGAAGGGGTTTACATTAGGATCTTCGAACTGGTCCAAGAAGTCCAAGTTGTAGCCCTTGCTGGGGACTGGGATCTCTTCCTCTGTCGGGTCTTGAGCTTCAGAAATGTCTTTACTCTTGTCCAGGACAATCTTGGCTTGTGGTTTATCAGCCACTTGTTTAGACTTGGAGGGACTAAGTTTCTTAGGCTTGCCATTCTTAGGTTTAGAAGCTGGTTTGACAGCATCCTGTTTCTTAGTCTCTGTCTTCTTCTTTTCTTCAATTGCGACTAACACACTCTTACTAGCGGATCCCTTGTCTGGAGAATTGTTGACAGCAGTCTTTGTTAGGAAGGGGTTTACGTTAGGATCATCCAACTGGTCTAGGAAGTCCAAGTTGTAGCCCTTACTGGGGACTGGGATCTCTTCAGCGGGGTCTTGAGCCTCAGAAATGGCTTTACTCTTTGCAGGGGTTGTCTTGGTTTGAATTTGATTAGCCATTTTTTTAGATTTGTGAGTAGAAAGTTTATCAGGCTTGGAAATGGTAATTTCTGGAATAGGGTTTACAACATCAACAGTAGCTGGCTGAGTTTTAGATGGTTTGACAGTATCTTGTTTCTTAATCTCTTTCTTTTCTACATTTTTGACTGAAGTATCCTTTGCAGCGGATCCCTTATCTGGAGAATTGTTAACAGCACTCTTTGTTTGGAAGGGGTTTACATTCGGATCATCTAACTGGTTTAAGAAGTCCAAGTTATAACCCTTACTGGGGATTGGGATCTCTTCCTCTACTGGGTCTTGGGCATCAGAAATGGCTTCACTCTTTTCAGAAACTGTCTTGGTTTCAACTGTGTCGACCACTTTCTTAGAATTGGGAGAAGAAAGTTTTTCAGGCTTGAAAGTGGTAATATCTGGAACAGGGCTTACAATGTCAATTGTTTCGGACTGATTCTTAAAAGATGGTTTGACAGCCTCTTGTTTCTGAATCTCTTTTTTCTTTTCTACATTTGTGACAGAAGTATCCTTTGTAGTGGATTCTTTATCAGGAGAGTTGTTGACAGCACTCTTTGTTTGGAAGGGGTTAAGGCTTGGCTCATCCAACTGGTCCAAAAAGTCTAAATTGTAACCCTTGCTGGGAACTGGTAGGCTTTCTTCTTCCAATGATTCTGGTTCTTCCGTATCCTCTATTTCTGAAAACTTTCTCTTGGGGGATAGTCTCACTTTCTGGCACACGTCTGGCTTCCCTTTGATTCCCTCCGATATATTTTGATCAGCCGTAATTCCGTTATCGGCAATTTCACTGTCGTTTTTGTCATCAACCTTGGGCAGCTCCAGATCTGTGGAGGACGATTTTAGGGGTGCTGGTGGGATGTCCTGTTTTGTATTTTCCGATAGGTTTGTTTCAGTTTCCTGTTCTCGTTTGTTATCGGTCGTTGCTGACTGGGCAATATTTTTATTCTCACTGTCATTTGTCTTCTTTGTATCCGGGGAGTTCATGACGGAGGCTTTGGTCGTGAAGGGATCTATGTCTATCAGTCTCGTTCCCTGATTTTCATTAGTTGTTGCTGACTGGGAGAGGTTTTTATTATCGCAATCATTTGTCTTCTTTGTATCCGGGGAGTTCATGACGGAAGCTTTGGTTGTGAAGGGATCATAAATGTTTAAGGCCTCCAGAAAGTCCAACTGATAGCCCTTACTGGGGACTGCGATCTCTTGGTCTTCTTCGGTTGTAGCTGATCCTTCCGCTTTCTCTGCTACATCTTTATCACTTGAACCGTTTTCTTCGCTTTTGTTTAACACCGCCAACTGCTCCCCAATTATCTCTGTTAAAGGTTTATCATTCACTTTTACCTCGGCCTTGCAAGAAGTAGCTTTAGGATAAGGGTCGAAGATATCTAGAGTTTCAGACTTGTTCTCGGCAGGTTTCGGAGTCTCTTTAATCTCGACTACCGGTACTGTCATGTTCTTCTCTTTTTTCTCAGGAGAATTGGCAACAGCAGTGGTTATTTTGAAAGGGTCAAAGTTCAGATCATCCAGTCTACTAGGAGAGTTCATGACCGAGGTTTTAATTTTGAAAGGGTCAAAATTATCTAAAACATCTAAGTCTAGTTGGTAGCCCTTGTTGGAAACCGAGATCTCCTCAACACTTTCCACCGTATCATAAAACTCATCGACCTTCTCTTTTATTGATTCTTGTTCATCATTCTTTGTCTCAGTTTCTTTTGTGGTTTGTTCGTTTTTCATCGTAGTATCATTTTTCTCTGCTTCATTCTCTTTGGTGGTTTGTTTGCTTTCCACCGTTGTTACGTCTTGTTTATCCTTCTTCTCTGTTTCCGTCTCTTTGGTGGTTTGTTTGCTTTCCACCGTTGTTAAGTCTTGTTTATCCTTCTTCTCTGTTTCCGTCTCTTTGGTGGTTTGTTTGCTTTCCACCGTTGTTACGTCTTGTTTATCCTTCTTCTCTGTTTCCGTCTCTTTGGTGGTTTGTTTGCTTTCCACCGTTGTTACGTCTTGTTTATCCTTCTTCTCTGTTTCCGTCTCTTTGGTGGTTTGTTTGCTTTCCACCGTTGTTACGTCTTGTTTATCCTTCTTCTCTGTTTCCGTCTCTTTGGTGGTTTGTTTGCTTTCCACCGTTGTTAAGTCTTGTTTATCCTTCTTCTCTGTTTCCGTCTCTTTGGTGGTTTGTTTGCTTTCCACCGTTGTTACGTCTTGTTTATCCTTCTTCTCTGTTTCCGTCTCTTTGGTGGTTTGTTTGCTTTCCACCGTTGTTACGTCTTGTTTATCCTTCTTCTCTGTTTCCGTCTCTTTGGTGGTTTGTTTGCTTTCCACCGTTGTTACGTCTTGTTTATCCTTCTTCTCTGTTTCCGTCTCTTTGGTGGTTTGTTTGATTTCCACCGTTGTTAAGTCTTGTTTATCCTTCTTCTCTGTTTCCGTCTCTTTGGTGGTTTGTTTGCTTTCCACCGTTGTTACGTCTTGTTTATCCTTCTTCTCTGTTTCCGTCTCTTTGGTGGTTTGTTTGCTTTCCACCGTTGTTAAGTCTTGTTTATCCTTCTTCTCTGTTTCCGTCTCTTTGGTGGTTTGTTTGCTTTCCACCGTTGTTACGTCTTGTTTATCCTTCTTCTCTGTTTCCGTCTCTTTGGTGGTTTGTTTGCTTTCCACCGTTGTTACGTCTTGTTTATCCTTCTTCTCTGTTTCCGTCTCTTTGGTGGTTTGTTTGCTTTCCACCGTTGTTACGTCTTGTTTATCCTTCTTCTCTGTTTCCGTCTCTTTGGTGGTTTGTTTGCTTTCCACCGTTGTTAAGTCTTGTTTATCCTTCTTCTCTGTTTCCGTCTCTTTGGTGGTTTGTTTGCTTTCCACCGTTGTTACGTCTTGTTTATCCTTCTTCTCTGTTTCCGTCTCTTTGGTGGTTTGTTTGCTTTCCACCGTTGTTACGCCTTGTTTACCCTTCTTCTCTGTTTCCGTCTCTTTGGTGGTTTGTTTGCTTTCCACCGTTGTTACGTCTTGCTTATCCTTCTTCTCTGTTTCCGTCTCTTTGGTGGTTAGTTTGCTTTCCACCGTTGTTAAGTCTTGTGTATCCTTCTTCTCGGCTTCATTCTCTTTGGTGGTTTGTTTGCTTTCCACTGTTGTTAAGTCTTGTTTATCCTTCCTCTCTGTTTCCGTCTCTTTGGTGGTTAGTTTGCTTTCCACCGTTGTTAAGTCTTGTTTATCCTTCTTCTCGGCTTCATTCTCTTTGGTGGTTTGTTTGCTTTCCACTGTTGTTAAGTCTTGTTTATCCTTCCTCTCTGCTTCCGTCTCTATTGTGGTTTGTTTGCTTTCTTCAGTTGTCGATTTGTGTGCATCATTCTTTATCTCTGTAGAACTTGTGACTTGTTTAGTGTCCTCGGTGACGGTTTCTTTTGTGGTTTGTTTGTTTTCCATGGTAGTTAGTTCCTGTTTATCATTCCTCTCTGCTTCCGTCTCTTTGGTTGTTAATTCATATGCACCATTCTTTATCTCTGTAGTTGCTGTTGTTGTTGTTGTACTTGTGGCTTGTTTAGTGTCCTCGGTGACGGTGATCTTTCCCGACGACTCTCTTGGGCCGGACGCACCACTTGGGGAACCTCCAGGGGGGGACTGCTCGGGGTGGGGGGAGCCACCTGCAAATGGAAACAAAATAAAGTTAAGGGGGGATGGATGTATTTGTCTGCTCATTTATCTATCTATCTATCTATCTATATGCTCAGGCCCAATCCCCACTTTTCCTATTTTTATTTTTATTTTCCTCTATTTTTTTTTTTTTTTTTTTTTGTATTTTCTTGGGGGTGGCCGACTCAAGACAGAGCAAGAACAGGAAAACACAAAACAGCGAACAAACACAGACAAAACACAAAATTCACACACATCTAGGTCACCCAGAATACCCAGAGCCCAGGGTCACCAAGGTCGCTCCAGCACTCCCCCGGCCCCCGACCACCCGGAGAAGCTCCGATCTCGGCAGGCAGACATGCAGCGGAGCCACTAGTTTTAAGTTTCCTCCCTAGACCTTCATCAAGTTTTAAAAAATACCTACCTAAGACTCTCCTTCAAGATAAAATTTGTACATTTTTCGATAGAAAATTGTCCCGGACAAAGGCCGGTTCCTCTTAAAATACAGGCTTGCTATCGCTCGCCATGAAAAAGATTTACACCTAAATGACACAAAGTCTTAATATTGATAAAGAAATATGGCGAAAGGTCTTAAAACCGCCAAACTAATGGGCCGAACGTCTTAAAATCTGAAAACAAATGGGGCTAAACACGAGGAAGAAGGGGGACCAGAAAACCGAGCCTACTCCCCTTCAGCACAATTTTCATCCTAATCTGGTTACCACTATATGATTTTGCTTAGCTTATAATCTATCTAAAGAACTGACAAGGGTAAATATTATCTCAATAAACCCTCTGAATAACCTAGGTCCTTCATAAACTGCATAAAATAGTCTAATTGTAGCCAGACTCAAAGGTATAAAGGTGCCATTATGCTGAACAAAAAAGTTTACCAAACACCTTGATTCCCTAGAGGGGTGGTCATGAATAAACCACCTTTATTCCAAGGTATTTTGTTTGATTCTCTAGCTTGTTTTCAGTGGAGGGTTGCTAGCCCAACTGCCCATTATTGTAAAAACATGTACAAAATTATAATGACAAACTTGCAAAATAAACAAACCAAAACAGGGACGACACAATATAAAGGCAAAGAACTTATCAAAATCGCTATGTGGAAATAACGCTTTAGCAAAATAAAATTATAATGTAAAACTTGTAAAATAAACAAACCAAAACTTGGACGAACCCAGTAAAAAGACAAAAGAACCCATCAAAATCGCTATGTGGAAATAACGCTTTAGCAAAATAAAATTATAATGTAAAACTTGTAAAATAGGACGAACCCAGTAAAAAGACAAAAGAACCCATCAAAATCGCTATGTGGAAACAACGCTTCAGCAAAATAATATTTTTTGAAATATAAGAACACAATCCACCACACAAGCAAGTTAATCTGTTTAAAATTTTGAAATAAACGAACACAAAATTAAAATAAGATCATACTTACAATCAGGTGAAGGTTTAAGTTCCTGCAACTGTTCCAAACCCAGACTCACAATGGGCTTCACGACTGGACTGGCGGAGATTTTAACTTCCCCATTCTTAAACTGGGAAGTTGGGCTGCAGACGTCAATGCTATCATCACTCCCTGAAGTATCCTTACTCTTAATTATGGTGACGTTAGCATCATCTTCAGAGTCGTAGGCGTCGCTGTTCTTCTCTGGGGAACTGTCAACGGTGCTGGTTGACTTGAAAGGGTCAAAGTTTGGATCGTCTAACTGTTTCAAAAAGTCAAGATTAGTAGCTGGTTTTTCCACCTTTGACTCTCCTGGGTTGTTGATTGTGGTTGTACCTTTCTGAGGCGTCTTTTCCTTTGGTATATTCAAAAGTCCTGCATCTTCTACAACCATATTCTCCTTCTTGGGAGAGTTACCAAGAAGGCTGTTCAGGGCGGAATCCTTCACAACACCGGAGTCTGCTGTATGTTGTAGACTACCGGTATTTACTTCTAGTTTATCAACAGTTTGTTTACTATCTTCTTTCTGCAAATCTGGATTTATTATGGATGGTTCAGAAGACTTGCTGATTACAGTTAAAATATCCTGTTTATCGGGAGAGTTCATGACGGATGATTTGGTCTTGAAAGGGTCAAAATTTTCAACATCCAATGCGCACTGCTTATCCGGAGAGTTCATGACAGATGATTTTGTCTTGAAAGGGTTAACATTTTCAACATCCAATGCGCCCATGTCAAGCTGGCTGCCTTTGCTGGGAACCGTGATATCCTCAACACTTTCCAACGTGTCGAAAAACTCGTCAGATTTTTCATCCTCTGATTGTGCTTCTTCATCATTCTTTATCTCGGTTTCTATTGTGGCATGTTTACTTTCCTCGATTGCTGGTTCTTGTTTATCATTCTTCTCTGCTTCCATCTCTGTTGTTAATTCCTGTTTATCATTCTTCTCCGCTTCCATATCTGTTGCGGTTTGTTTGTTTTCCTCAGTTGTTGGTTCTTGTTTATCATTCTTCTCTGCGTCCGTCTCTGTTGTTAATTCCTGTTTATCATTCTTCTCCGCTTCCATATCTGTTGCGGTTTGTTTGTTTTCCTCAGTTGTTGGTTCTTGTTTATCATTCTTCTCTGTTGTTAGTTCTTGTTTATCATTCTTCTCCGCTTCCATCTCTGTTGTGGTTTGTTTGTTTTCCTCTGTTGTTAATTCTTGTTTATCATTCTTCTCTGCTTCCGTCTCTGTTGTTAGTTCCTGTTTATCATTCTTTTCCGCTTCCATCTCTGTTGCGTTTTCTTTGTTTTCCTCTGTGGTTTGTTTCTGATTATCATTCTTTTCCGTTTGTTTGTTTTCCTCTGTTGTTAGTTCTTGTTTATCATTCTTCTCCATTTGTTTGTGTTCCTCAGTTGTTAGTTCTTGTTTATCATTCTTCTCCATTTGTTTGTGTTCCTCTGTTGTTAGTTCTTGTTTATCATTCTTCTCCATATGTTTGTGTTTCTCAGTTGTTAGTTCCTGTTTATCATTCTTCTCTACTTCCACCTCCTTTGTGACATGTGTATTGTCCTCAGTGAAGGGACCATTTCCTGACGACTCTGTTGTTGTGGCACTTGGGGAACTTGCAGGGGGCTGCTCTTGGTGGGGAGAAGCACCTGAAAATATATATAATCTAATTAATTCATTTCACTCACAACACCAAACACCACCCAATGAAATTAATGAAAGCATGTGCTCCACCAAGGATTTGAACCTAGGTTACCACATACAGATCTTAAACACTCAAACCATTACACCATGAAGATAGTTAATATTTACACAAGATAATATATTTACAGTGCCCTACAATGTAACGACCTACTTTAGATGTGTGCGAATTTGTATTTTTTGTTTCCCCCTGTTCGGGCTCTGTCTCGAGTCGGCCACCCCCAGCTATGGGGTATGTGCCTGAGTATATACATACATACAATACATCAATAGCTGACAAATCCATAAAAGCCCAAAATATCTCCTTATGCTTCTCTAAATACTTCTCACATAAGTGTCTTACTGCAAAAATCTGATCCATGCACCCTCTTCTGCTTCTAAAACCGCACTGTTCTTCTCCTATTGCAACTTCCGTACACTTAATTATCCTCTCTATCAACACCCTGCCATACAGCTTTCCAACCACTGATAATAAACTAATACCTCTATAACTTGAATACTCCTGCCGATCTCCCTTACCCTTGTACAACGGCACAATACATGCACTCTTCCAGTCTATTGGTACTATTGACACAAAAAAGCACAAATTGAAAAGTCTCACCAACCAATCTATTATAACATCTCCACCCTTCTTTATACACTCCACAGCAATACCATCCTAACCTTCTGCTTTTCCCACTCTCATTTGTTTCACTGCTTCTTTCACCTCATTTTCCTCAATCCTTTCATTCATTCCCTGCCACCTGGGTGGTCTGGGTAACCTATCTCCATCAACCACTGCTTCTCTTCCATCTCTTGCATTTAGCAAAGATTCAAAATACTCAGCATATCTTTTCCTCACTTCAACTCCTTCCACTAGTAATTCTCTATTTGCATCTTTCACGGACTCTTCCCTCTTTTGTCCTCCTTTCCTTACTCTATTTACCTCCTTCCAGAACATCATCTTTCGTTCTTCAAAATTCTCACTCAACCTTTGACCCCACCTTTCGTTTGCATCTTTTTTCGCTTCTCAAATTTTCCGTTTTGCCTCTCTCCTTGTACCTATCACATACCTCAACACTACCCTCCTGTAAAACCCTCTCAAAACAGTCTCTTCTCCTCAACTGCCTTTCTCACTGTATCATTCCACCACGCGCTTCCCTTCCTGATACCTCTGCCTCCTACTACCTCTGCACTTGCTTTCACTCATTCCTCAACGGTTGCCATTCAACCTCTACTTCTCTCTCTCATTTCCATCCACTTTTCATTTAGTCTTTCCTTGTACTCCCTCTCTTTTGTACTCTTCTCTAACTCACCAACTTTTATTACCTCTCTTACTTCACACTTGTCCCATAACTACTACTAGGATATGTGCCTGAGTATATACATACACACCGGTACATACATAAAACTACAATGATTCCTCACCTACAACTGCACTGCTTGTTGTGGCCTCTTGTTGTTCACCAGTTTCTTCATCGGTTGACTCAGATCTGAAAGCAAAACAACTGTATTATTATACATAAATACATATAAAGAGGCCTAAACATCCAAGGGCATTCCCTGGGGTGCAGGGGTACTATAGTCTAGTAACCATACAGAAATTATATGATAGATATATGGTAGACTAACAGTTAAATATGATTGTGTGGTAATTTAAAAGTTTAACATGACTGTGTGGTAATTCAGTGTTAGTTTAAGGACAGGTGATTGTAGTCTAATGGTAGTTTAGATAACAGTGAATATGTGGTAGTCTGTGTGATACGGTAGCATACTAATTTATAAACATACATACCTGTTAGTATCAGCAAGGGCCTTAATAACCCTCCTCTAGGATCTAATAAGGCTTCAAACTATCTCAACCAACCATATTAACTACCGGTACCACAGATCCTTTCTAAGATGCATAATACTGTCTAAATATAGCTAGAATACACTACACATTGCTGGTGCTCAAAGGGTTAACATAAAGACCTGTTAGCATCACCAAGGGCCTCAATAACCATCTCTTCTAGGACCTAATATGGCTTCAAACTATCTTAACCAACCTTTTTTAACTACCAGATACGTCCTAAACTGCATAATATTGTCTAAATATAGCTAGAATACACTACACGTTGCTGGTGCTCAAAGGGTTATAATGCAAAACTTGCAAAATAAATAAACCAAAACTTGGACAAACACAGTTAAAAGACAAAAGAACTTACCAAAATCGCTGTGGAAACAACGCTTAAGCAAAATAATAATTTATAAATAAAAGAACACAATCCACCACATAGGGTGTACATTACTACATGAGCAACTTACAGAGCAAGTTAATCTGTTTCCCAAGCAAACTAATCGCACATATAACAACGCACTATCGTCACGTTCAAGGAATTAGTCAGTTAGTCACAAGGGTTAAGATACAGACCTGTTAGTATCAGCAAGGGCCTTAATAACCAACTCCTCTAGGACCTCCTTGGCAAAGGTACGGTAAGCATCATGGTCCAGCCTGGTAACCACTTCAGCACGGTCCTGCCAACCGGCATCATCGTCAAGCTGTTCCAGCGCTGAGTATCGCGAGGGAGTCACACACCCCTGGAAATGGTTTTAGTTAATTAGGTCACTGGGTCTTCTCTTGGATGACCTAGATGTGTGTGAATTTGTATTTTGTTTTGTGTGTTCGATGTTTTCTGTTGTCTTGTCCCTATTCTGGCTCTGTCTTGAGTCGGCCACCCCCTAAAAAAAAAAAAAATGGGGATTGGGCCTGAGTATATAGAATAGATAGAATAGTAGCCAGCCCTTACTCCCACAAGGGGTAAGGAGGATCAGCAAGAGACATGAGAAAGGAAAATGCATCCTCGTCAAGCTGTTCCAGCGCTGAGTATCGCGAGGGAGTCACACACCCCTGGAAATGGTTACATAAAATTGTAGCCATGTACTTAAGGGAGATTTCCACTTGAGGGATTTTTTCTGAACCCCTTTCTCCCTCATGTTTAGCCCCATTGCTTTTGAGATTTTAGATCCCAAACCTTACACCAGGGTGTCAAACTAAAACCGAGTCCTTTCTTTTTAGTCTACAGTATATCATTGTACGGTACCGTACTAAATATGCAAAGACAAAATTGTGGTTAATAGTTCAAATTGTGTCTTTGAAAGGGGAAAAATAACCAAAACAATGCCATTTCTTGATAATGTTCTTGTATTCCTTCTCATACTCATTCAAGTCTTAAAACAAAATTACACCGGTTTGACACCCTACCTTACACCTTGCTATATTGAACCCAAAGTTGATCTAATACTGTACCTTTAACTTTTGTTTCGGTGAGGTGATGTCCTTTCGCTTATTAGTGATGTTGTTTAGGGGGGATCGGACACTGGACCCCACAACAGCTGACTTGGTACCGAGGACCCTGGATGGAGATCTGGCCTCAGATGTCAGGGCGAGGGACAATTGCTGCTCCTCGTTTTCGGACATTTTTCAAAGAGGCTGGAAAGGTAAATAATGTTATTGTATGGTAATATTTCATAAGGCTTTTTAGGAAGGATGTAGTATCCGGGCGTACGGTCGTCATGTTTCCATACATAGGTCGTGCGCTCGCGGTTATGTTCTTGTCTATTTTTACTTTTTTTTTACTGTTATTTGCCCCCTACTGGCAATATATGTGATGATGACAAATTGACAATAAGTCATTGGGGGGGGGGCGAGGGGAGGCACAGCCGCCCTCAACCTATTATTGTATACCACGGCAGTCAAAATAGATGGGAATATGACCGCGAGCGTTGTATCCCACGGCAGTTAAAATAGACGGGAACATGATCGCGAGTAGTGTAAACAAGGCGGGTGGTACGCCCGAATACTACATCCTTGCCCAAATTTTCCTTTACAAAATAATATGGGCAGAGGGCCATCGTCGGACTCGCAAACTACTGTATAGGCTTTTCACATCCGGTTTCAACTAGCCTAAGTCCCTTAATTTTAGTCATTATTAACCCCCTAAACATCGGGTAAGATCAGATGTTCCTGAGGCACACCCCGAGTCACATCCTGAGATTGAGGTTCTGTATTTCCCGTCATAAACAATGCTCCGGACTGACATGTGGTGCTACCTAGTACCGGTAACTTAGCTGTTGCCAAGGCACAAAAACGATCAAATTAGAAGCAAACGTAACGGTTGTGATTGACAGCATGCGAGCTGCAGCGAAAGGCTCCTTCAACGATTCCGCATAATTTTCTTTCTTTATTGGCCTAATCAATACCATATTATTTGCCAACATATGCCATTGTTAGTACACAACAATATGCTGCCTTACATACTGCATAGCAAATTGTGGCTGAACGCAGCATAATTGGGAAGGATGTAATCATGTAGGCTAGTATCCGGGCGTACGGTCGTCATGTTTACATACGCCGTGTGCTCGCGGTTAGGTTTCCGTCTATTTTGACCTTTTTTCTGTAATTTGCCACCTGCTGGCAGTATAGGCTATATGATAAAGACAATAAGTCATGGGGGGTACCTCAACCTATTATTGTATCCCACGGCAGAAAAATAGACGGGAACATGATCACGAGCCTGCAGGTACCGGTAGTGTAAACAAGGCGGGCGATACACCCGAATACTACCCGGTATATCCTTACCGCACAATTTTATGTACCTATTACAGTACCGTAGGCTATACTCATGACCGGTAGGTCTAGCCTATAAAAAAAAAAAAATCAGTAATAGGCCTAATGTGACAATGTCGCAAGTGTCTTCTTGAGAATTTCCCTTAGCCTAAGGGCTAAGACTAACCGTGTCAATATTTAAGCTAAATTTGTGCTAGCATTCAAGGAGACTACTGCAGGACTCTTCTTCCTCTTCTTACCTCTGACCGGTATAGGCTATCCTAGTGTTTACTAGCCTATACCCCTTTGAAAGGACATTAGCCTAACCTAACAACCTTACCTAACCTATAGGTGGGGGCTGCCGCCCCCACACCCCCGCTTTGCCTTAGATTTTTGGTGTATTTGTCTGTGAAGTGGGTATTTTTCAATTTGTTGATAACGGAAATCCTCCATGCGGATTGCGGATAGGCCTATGGAGAAAAATATGGCGAATCTATTGGTGCCTATTTTCACTAATAGGCCTAAATTGGGTATTATTCTATAATTGCACCTATACGAGCTAAACAAATTATTTTTGTATTTAACAGGAAGGTACGGCGAGGTAAGTGATGTGGTATAGGTGGCAATATGCGGAAATGGATTATAAGGGCATTCTGCCCCCCTCTTACCCCCTTACGAAAATCTACGGTTATTCACTCCACCCCAACTGGATTTCTACCGTTTTACCCAACCAGCGGGGGTGTGGGGGCGGCAGCCCCCACCCATAATACTAGGTTAGGTTAGGTAAGGTTGTTAGGTTAGGCTAATGTCTCTCTGAAACATTGTAAATCCGTGTCACATCTAGATTGATAGACTTTTGTAGGAGGGGGGCGGAATGCCCTTATCATCCATTTCCGCATATTGCCACCTGTACCACATCACTTACCTCGTTGTACCTTCCTGTTAAATACAATAATATTTTTTTTAGCTCGTATACAGTAGGTGCAATTATAGAAATTTACCCTAAATTGTTTCTCATAACGTCGCACTAGTGTCCTTGAATATTATTAAATTTGTTACTTACCCGTCACCCGTGACCCGTAAAATTGCAATAGGCCTAGCCTAGTTGCGAGCTGATTGGGAGAGTTTGGAGAAATTGGTGTCGCGTTTTTTTATATAGGCCTATCCTAGCCATATTTATTCATTCACTGTTGAGCGTATCAGCGGTGTACCGTGTCCAGGCTCCAGGGTGTGTGGGACAGTGGGAGGCTGGGAGCAGCCCGACCCCCGGCAGTAGCCCCCACTAATAATGCTGTACTAGGATAGATTAGGTAAAGTTTATTTAGATTTAGGCTAGCTTAGGCTAGGCCTATGCCTTAATTTCATTGAAAATTATTTTTTAAATTAGATATAGGCCTAGCCTACCCTAAATAGGCTAGATCGTCACTGAAACTCTCCAAATCAGTAGGACACTAAAACCAAAGGGTCAATATATACGAGTCGCACCACAGCTGGGATCTCATTTCGGTTAATATACAGGAGATGCAACAATATAGGTAGCAAATTTATAATGGTAGTTTTGGGTTCCTATCATTATATGCTTCATTTCTATATACTTTTTATCCCTGGGAAGAAAAAAAAATCTTGGGATTTTTCATTTTTTTCTTGGGTTTTTTTTCTGTTTTTTTTCATTAACCTAACCTAACCAAAAACCTAACCTAACCTAACCTAAATGTGTTTGGGGGCTATTAGGTTAGGTTAGGTTAGGTTTTTTGGCTAGGTTAATGACCAAAAAAAATAAAATCCCAAGAAAAAATAAAAATAAAATAAAAATCCCAAGATTTTTTTTTTTTCCCCCGGGGGTAAAAAGTATATAGAAATGAAGCATATGATGATGGAACCCAAAACTACCATTATAAATTTGCTACCTATATTGTAGCGTCTCCTGTATATTGACCCTCATTTCTAATGGTAGTTTTGGGTTCCTATCATTCTATGCTTCATTGCTAGGCTATATACTTTTTATCCACGGGAAAATATTTTTGTCTCTGTTATTTTTGTTTGTTTTTTTTGCATTATCAAATCCAAACATCCAAGAGACTCAACAACAAAGGCGAGGGAGGCTGTGCTATGTGAGGACTACGCCGGGATCAACACAAAAAATCAAATCCCTGATCCATCACAGCTTTACATACAATGGAACCAGACTGTTCAACTGTATACCAGCCCCTCTCAGGAACATGACCGGGGTGTCTCCAGACACCTTCAAGAAACACTTGGACATGTGGCTGGCCAAAATACCGGACCGGCCACCAACACCAGGATAGGATTTTTTTGGATGTCTATTATACGAAGGTAAAAGTCGATGAAGTCTACGGTGTTTACTGTGCAATCTTCAGCTTTGATTGTACATTGATAACGGGAAAGTACCGATTGACAACCTTGTTACGAAAATTAAATTTTAGTACCATACTTTTATATTAGGTTTTTCCAAGGGTTTAACACATTTTCATATGATCTTTAGAGCAATCGATAACTGGAAGTACCGTTTTGACAACCTTGTTACGATTTTTTTTTTTAGTACCATACTTTTTTATTAGGTTTTGCCGAGGGTTAAAGCAAATTTTCTTATGATCTTTAGAGCATATAGATTCAATATTTATATTCAAATATATCAAAAAAAATTGTGGTATTAAAATAACATTGAACCCCAGGATACCCCAGCACCAACTCCAACCGACTTCTGGAATGGAGAGTGGAAGAAAGGGAGCTGCCTGGTCGCAGTGGAGCCCCAGCTCAACTGTGTCACTAACGGACGGAATACAACAAAGTGTAACAAAGTGTAAGTGTATTAGGCTAGGCCTAGGCCTAGCCTAACCTAACCTAACCTAACCAAAAAACCTAACCTAACCTAAATGTATTTGGGGGCTATTAGGTTAGGTTAGGTTAGGTTAGGTTAGGTTAGGTTAGGTTAGGTTAGGTTAGGTTTTTTGGTTAGGTTAGGTTAGGTTAGGCTAGGCCTAGGCTAATGCTAAAAAAAAAAAAAAATTAGCCTAAGCCAAGAAAAACAAATATTTTCCCGTGGATAAAAAGTATAGGCCTATAGGCCTAGCAATGAAGCATAGAATGATAGGAACCCAAAACTACCATTAGAAATGAGATCCCAGCTGTGGTGCGACTCATAAATATTGACCAACCAAAGTAGGCTATTAGCCTAGTCTATATACTTTGACAAACTGCACCCCCATAACTGACCGTCTCACGTGTAGCCTTACCATAGGTCTAATACCATTTGCTACCTTCCTATAAATTACCAAGATTCCTGTAAAAAAGAACAGATGACACTCCACTCCTTAGTCTCCTTGGGGCCTTGGGGCGGGGAAGAAATTCAACTTGTCACAAAATTACGTCAATCAGAAATCCAACCGACAAATTCCACCCACACACAGTTTCCTCTATATAATTAATTCCCCGTAATTTACAAAATTAATCGATATATCTCACTATCTAGACATACTCACCAACTTAACCGTAGTATTAAAATGTCTCAAAATCGGCCAGAAACTCGATATAAAAAGGATAAATCGTAAAGATGAGTACAAATTTGCCTTCGAATGGTAACCGCCGTCTTGCTTTTATAGAGTTGCCAGATTCTGCTTAATTGAATAAAACCCCTTTAATATTCAGTATATTGCTTGAATATCTACGTAAACAGCATTATATTACTTATATAAATGCAATGATAGCCTTTGTATTTAGTTAATTAGGGTAGAAAGGTTATATTTAACGGCAATTAAATCGGTTATCTGGTGAGCATTGATAATTATCCTTGTTTACAAATTTTAAAGGGGCTAAACTGTAAAAAGAAGAGCATCGTCATCATGCCCGCCAAAATTTAAAAGGCAAAAATGAAACCTTAACCCAATACATATCCAAAGGGGGCTTTTTGGACCTCCCCTGTTTCGTTCCATCCGTTTGGATATTAAAAGACGTTTCATCCTTGTCTTGTCCTGTCAGGGGGACCCGCAGAGCGCTGCTCTTTGGCAGCATTATATGGGAAGGTTGTGCAGGGGAATTGACCACTTGCGAGTTTCGTGCTATATAGGAAGTTGGAGCTGTAGACATCGATATTTAGCAGAATTACCAGCTAAAATACGGTTGTAGCACATCTATAAACAAACAAAATCTAAATCAACATACTTTTTATTCACCAGAAACCTACATTATTATTGTAGGCCTATATAATTATAATACCGATGTTTACGGCTCTAACTTCCTTATAGCCTGAAACTCGCAAGTGCAGGGGAATTAGGAGCACGGGATAGGATAGGGTCAAGGATTAGGATGAGGAAAATAATGATTAGTGATCCTATTTCTAAAGGAGGTGATTCCACTCTTGGATGCTGCGAGGAAAAAATTAATGTTTGAATATGTCCGTGCTTGCCTGATATGTGTGGTATTTTAAGTTGTGGCTGTGTTTCGTAAATCGTATGTTTGTAGGGTGTAAATGTGTATTTTTGTCTCTATGTTCACTAAATTGTTTGTAATTTTGTATAACATATGTTGTCTGTGTAGCCTATTTGTCTTTTTGTTACAAGAAGGTCTAGTTTAATGTCGTGTTCGAGCAAAGTGACTGATGTAGTATGTCTGTAATCACGTCTGATCCATCTTGCAGCTTTGTTTTGTATGGCCTCTAATTTATTGATATTATTTTAAATGTGTGGATGATCCCAGATGGTGTGGCCGAACTAATTATTTGAAAGTTAGGATTTTGATGTTTGTGCTACACTTTGTGAGATCCCTACGAAGGAAGCCCAGGGCCCTATTAGCCTTTGCTCTGATGCTGCTCGTGTGTGTGGTCCACCTTATGTCCATTAGTTTGGCGATAAGACGCTTCACCCTATTCATGTTTCAGGCAGCTTTGCCTTTTGTCTCTTTCATGCACATAGCCTACTGTAGAAAAGAAAATCATGGGTCGATTTTTTTCTGGGCGAACGATAGCAAGCCTGTATTTTCGAAGAAATCGGTCCTGGTGAATTTATACTCTATTCATTATAGTTAAGCCAGAAATCGTGACTACTAACCTCTATAACTAAACAAAAGTCTCACGTTTAGCCCTATTACTTTTCAGATTTTAGGACGTTCGGTTCATTAGTTTGACAATTTTAAGACCTTTCGCCCCATTTCGTTGTCAATATTAAGACTTTTCGTGTCATTTAGGTGTCGATATTTTCCTGGTGAGCGATAGCGATCCTGTCATTTAAGAGGAACCGGCCTTGGGCCGGGTTCATTAACCTTTTGGTAAAAGTTAGCCAGGGAATAGGTGAGGAAATATACATCCCATTTGCTCTAGCCCTTTTTGAGTTACAGAGGATATAGGTCACGATTTTTGGCCTACCTATAATACAGTTATACCCAGTTCCAAATAGGTAGTCCAGAAATCGTGAACCCAACTCATAAAAGGCTAGAACAAATGGGCTGTAAATTTCCACATCTAAACCCTGGCTGAGCCTTCCCAAATAATCGACATATTAGCTTGATTACTCAAGTCAATGTGAGTTACAGTGGTTAGTGTGTTCTAGAGTTTTGGCCTACTTATTTAGAACAGGGTATAGTACAAAACTCATTAAGTTATTATTAACCTCTGAAGTGCGCATGGGGGTAATTGGAAACGTCCCCCTGTGCTGACGTATTTGAGGTGTTTCCGTCACTAAAATATTCATTGTGCCATTAATAGCATTAATACTTATCCATATGCGCCTATTATGGGTTGATTATAAAGGTATTAACCTGAAACAACAATAAAACGAGTGAAAACAGCGTTTGGATGGTCAAAATCGGAGATATAGCCCGCGAGTTGTATAATGTATGGGTGAGGCAATCTGCTTTCCCGCCAATTTCCCCCAAGGCCACTGAGACACAGTCGATCGATACTCTCTCTCTCTCTCTTGCACTCGCTTGCTATCAGTGATGACCACACCCTCCAATCGGATTTCTAATGTTAGCACGAAAATATACCTCAGAATAAGGGAATAACAGGGAAAATAGGTGATAACTGAAGGAGAGGAGGAAAGTGGGGAAGGAGGGGAGGTAGAGGACTGAGATTTTGCATGGCCCAGGGGCCAAAAAAAAAAAAAAAAAAAAAAAAAAAATAACAAAATATTTTTTTTTCGATGTCAAAAGTTGATTTTTTTTTTCTCTGACTCTTAAGAGTCTCCCCGCAGTGCGCTGGGGGAACTCTTAAGAGTCTCCCCGCAGCTCCCGGGTTAATAGATTTCCACTTGAGGTTTTTTTTCTGGACCACTTTCTCCCTCATGTTTAGCCCCAATGTTTTTTTAGATTTTATGATGTTCGCACCATTAGTTAGGCGATTTTAAGAATCTTCGCCCCATTTCTGTTAATTTTAAGACCTTTGGCGTCATATAGGTGCTGAACCGGCCTTCGGCCGTGAAATTTTTCTTGAAAAGGGGTCTAGGGGGTGTAATTTTAAGCTTGAAGGAGGTCTAGGGAACAAACTAATAACCTCCCCTTAAGCAAGGTGAAAGGAAAAATAATACAAACAATAACAACAACAACACATAATTTTATTCATAGTTTCACAATGACCCACACATGACAAACAATCTGTAATTTGATGGTTAGAGCGTGTAAGTTCTGTATGTGATGTCCTGGGTTCCAATCCTGGGAGAATCACATGCTTTCATTCATTAACTGTCTTGATGGTGTAATGGTTAGAGCGTGTAAGTTCTGTATGTGATAGCCTGGATTCGAATCCTGATAGAATCACATGTTTTCATTAATTTCATTTGGGGGTTAGGCTATTGGTGTTAATAACTACTGTTAAAAATAATTTACCACTTGCGAGATTCAGGCTATAAGGAAGTTGGAACTGTAGACATAGATATTTAGTAGGAAACGAGCTAAAATCTTGGAAGGACCATATTACCAGTCTTGCTAAGGCAGCCTCCCAAAAGCTGGGTGTGCTCAACCGCCTCCAGGAGTTCTTTACCCCTGCACAGCTTCTTGCTCTGTACAGGGGCACAGTGCGTCCATGTATTGAGTATTATTCACACGTGTGGGGAGGATCCTCTCACAGCAATTCTAGATAAAGTATAAAAGAAGGCCTTCCGTCTCATTAACTCACGTCCACTCACTAATTCTCTGCAGTCTCTCTCTCTACGCCGCAATGTTGCATTTCTTCTCTCTCACTATTCTACCGCTATTACAATAATCAGTGTTCCTCAGAGCTCTCTCAGTGTATACCATCCCCTCTCCGTAGGGTACATAGCACCCATCTTGCAACACAATCCCACCCCTACTCTGTGCAACTCTCCAACCCAAGAATGAAACGTTATTCTCAGTCTTTCTTCTATTCAGCAGCTGAGCTCTGGAACTCTCTCCTACAATCAGTCTTTTCTTCTTCTTATGACTTAAATTGCTTCAAACTCCATGTGTCTGGGCATTGTGGCTGGAACGTCCCTTGATTTTGGCCCTGTCACTCTTTCAACTCTGAGGAAGGCACTCGCTACAGGCAGTTCTGCCTTTTGCCTCCCTCACTCGCATAGACAAAATATATATATATATATATATATATATAAATATATATACGGTGGAGCTAAGTCATGTCTCAGCTGTTATTACTTTTGGCTCGCTCTATGCTGTAATAATGTCTGTCAGATGTTGATAGATAGATGGAATGTGCAGGAACATGTAAGAATACCTCACTCAAAATAAAGAATTCATGTTTTGATAATGCTGATACCAATTATCGATCAAAATATATACTTGGTACCGTGACATCACTTATTTGGCCGACTATACATCAGAAACATTTCTTATTATTGTATATTACTGTCTTGATGGTGTAATAGGTAAAGTGTTTTGGATCTGTATGTGGTAACCCAGGTTCGAATCCCAGGAGGATCACATGCTTTCATTAATTTCATTGGGAGGTGTTTGGTGTTGGGAGTGAAATTAATAAATGGTATTATTATAGCGATGCTTACGGCTCCAACTTCCTCTTATAGCCTGAAACTTAGAAGTGGTCCTACACACATAATTATGCATCTTGTGGTGACCACAAGATGGAGAAGGGTCGCTTTGGAGACTATATATTATAACCAGAATATTTTTTTAGGGCAAAAATAAATATACCAAGATTATGCGTTGTATACTATTAACAGACATGAGTATGATTTTTGAAGCAGTTTTCGTTTGTTAAATTCGTAATATATTCGCCCTTTGTAAATAAGATATTTTATCGTATCGGTTGCTTTATTTAGAGGCTTATGAAGTTAATAATTCATATAATGTAAGTTTCTTAGAAGTGTTTGACATATATAGCGTTTATACCTCACGTAGAGTAGAAAATCATAATGCTCCATAATATAAGATAGTCATTTTTGTTTATTTACCTTTGCTGCCGTTATGGTACAAAAACTTCTACACATAAACAAGACTGCTTAATGCGATCGGCTCTCTCTGATTTCGCCATTCCCTTACACTTTATTATTGGGAGCTTCTGCTGGAACGCAAGCGGATGTCCCGGTGCCCGGCGCAATCTGTGGCTTTATTTGGGGGAACTTCAGTCGGTCCCGGTGATTGTCAGCCAAGTCAGTGGTTCAGCGGCCTCTCCCCCCCGGCTTCATCCCCTTCCTCTTTGTTGCCCTGCTCTGCCTTCGTCATCCTCTGTTCATTCAACTGTGCCCGTTTCTCCACTCTGCACCATCTTTCTTCCTGTTTCCGGTTGGTGGGGGCCGGCTCTTCCCTGGACCTGTGACACGTGGCTTGCCCGCTGGAGGGACGCGGCACCCACTGTGCTTGGCTCTGGTACGGCAAAGTCATCGGTTTTCTTCAGGGTTCCTTTGAGGGCCCCACCTTCCCACCAGTGCCAGGGCCTCCTTTAGCCTCTGAGGATTGTGTTGGCTCCTCCATCCTCATCTCTTCACATCACCACGTGTCTTCTTCCTACTGTGTGCCATATTGTTCATCGCTTCATCTTCCCCTTCCACAGGCCGTAGCTCGGTTGGTAGAGCTCTCGCCTGCTGACCGTGAGGTTGACGGTTCAAGCCTCGGGCCAGCCAGTGTGCTATTGGCAGACGTCAGTGCTGTTGGTGAACGGTGCGGTCTAGCAATCTGTGGCTACTATTCACTGAAGTCTCTGATTCATCAGGGCACCCACCCTAGCCCAGCTATTCAGCTGGGAGTGTATGGTGGCAAAAACTGCATCATCCTCGAGTCCTGGGAGTGTTGTTGCCCTTCTTCTGCCCCTCCTGGGTCCCTGATGTTTGAGCCTCATTCCTGGGAGGCTTCGACCGACACTGTGTCAGGGTTAATAGGGCATGCCCTCACACCCCTTAAATCAAGAATCATCATCATCATCATCATCACTTTATTACTGAATCATGAGACGCATGATAATATTTTCATTTTTAAATAGTATGCTCTATTAATTGATGTTATATATTATCGTAATACGATAAGATTTTTACAAGAAATCAACAGTTCTGAAAAATTTAGTAAGCTGTTGATATATTTTTTGGATACAAAAATGACAATCAGATGCTGGTAGTCTGGATGCACTCACGTGTGAGGGTTTATTGTTTGGTGTATCATACGTAGGGCAGTGAAGAGTTATCAGGTGCCGATTAATTTCCTCATCTATTTTCAGTGAGTTTTAACAATAGTTAAACTTACTGGCAGTAGTTTATTCTACTGTTAATAATTCTACTAAAACATGTGCTTATTATATATATTATTTCTGTAAGGATCTGGTGTTTAGCATTCCTCCTTTGCAAGCAATTTGTGAATTCTTATTAATTTTTTCGTCATCTGTAATGATTTTAGGGTTAAAGTTGATACATACAGTATATTCATTGTGTGTGCATAAATAGATATATTACTACAAAAAGACACCATTTGTGAACGGAGTGTCTTTTAAACGAAGCTGGTTACATTGTTGAGTTGCCAAGTAAATTACCACTTGTCCTATGGTCAGTCTCCAAAGCGACCCATCTCCATCTGGTGGTCACCACAAGAAGCATGTGTGTAGGGCTTCTAATTAACCTGTACTGTACCGGTGACGTCTTTATTACTTGAGATAAGCTACATGTAGACGATTTTATGAAGCTCTGGAAGGATATATGTTAGCTAAAAGGATTAATTGAGGTATTCTGTAGCCTTTTAATGGGTAGATATCCCCCCTAACCTTAATCAAATCGTCTAATAGTTACCAGAATATAATGAAAAGGACGTCACCGGTACTGTATGGGTTAAACGACCTCAACAAATAGGCTCATCGGAGGTAAGGTCGTATTCTTTCGCGACGACCGTTTTGATCCACTCGATGTACTCAGACACCCTCGTAAATACGCCAGGGTTACCGGGGGAGGCGCACTCGTAGCCAAAACTGGTCAACCCCATCAGGGTCCACTTGCCATCGTGACCCCGACCGACTAATGGACCTCCGCTGTCGCCCTGGAAAGAAATTATAATGTAAGACTTGCAAAATAAACAAACCAAAACAGGAACGACACAATATATATTATAACGTAAAACTTGCAAAGTAAACAAACCAAAACAAGGACGACACAATATAAAGACAAAAGAACTTATCAAAATCACTATGTGGAAATAATGCTTTAGCAAAATAAACTTTTGAAATAAAAGAACACGAAACCACCACATAGAATGTACATCACTATATGAGTAAGTTAATTAGCTAAAAGGATATTAATATATCTTTGTAAGTTTACCATCATAAATAAGTTGTTTAGCAAAGGGAAAGTGTAGTTGTCGGATCTATTATAATCCACATGCCCACTCCGCTGTCTCCCTGTTAAGAAATAGTTAAGTAAGTCAGTCAGTCAGTAGCCAGCCCATATACTCCCACAACGGGTAGGGAGGATCAGCAAGAGACTTGAGAAAGGAAAAATAAGGTGACATGAGAAGAACACATATAACAGTTTCCCCACAAAAAGCAAGTACACAAGCATTCAGAAGCACCAATCACTCATCAGCACCCGAAATCAATGGCTTCACCTCAGTTGGGTGAAAATATGCAAGTCCGTGAATGTGGAGGGAGCTGCACCAAGGGGTAGACCAAGAAAGACATGGGATCAGACCTTATGATCTGATACTGAATTAAGGTGTCTATTTTTTTCTAGCGAGCGATAGCGAGCCTGTAATTTAGGAGGAACCGGCCTTTGGCCGCGAAATTTTTCTGCCGAAATATGTACAAATTTATCTAGAAGGGGGACCTTGGGGGATGTTTTTTAAGCTTGATGGAGGTCTAGGGAGGAAACTAGATAAATAATAAATAAATGAAAAAATCGACCAAAAAATTAGCCATCCCCCTTTATGTATGTATGTATGTATGTATGTATGTATGTATGTATGTAAAATTAATGTTATTCCTCACCTGACAAGCATCCTTCCCATCGGTATAAGTACATATCATACCATCCAAGATCTCATAGTTGAAGTATTTGGAGACGTCAAGCTTCTGCTGACAATGGGAGTTACTCAGAGCTTCTAGGTTCACTTTTTGTAGTATTGTTGAAGATGGGCCTCCTGGAAATACATAGAATACATAAAAGATACATAAAGAATACATCAAAGATACATAAATAATACATAAAGGATACAGAAAAGTATGAAATATATACTAATACTAATACTACTAATAATAATAATAATAATAATAATAATAATAATAATTATTATTATTATTATTATTATTATTATTATTATTACTCACCGTATTTCGTATGTCCCCATCCGGTAGCAATGGTGGCAATTCCTTCGGTATCGTCCAGGTCGTCTGATAAACACACGGGCATGGTATTGTCGTCGAATGTCGCGTCTTCTTCCAGTACCACCATGGCTATGTCGTGTTCCTGGGGGGTAAAGTATATAGCAGTTCAAGTCATAGGATGAAGGAAAGATTGATTGAGTTAGTTATAGGATCAAAAACAAAATTGAAAAGTGGTTGGTCCTGGAGTGTACTTTTTTTGTTATATCGCTTGGGGTCCAGTGGGTTAAGAACTTTCGCCCCATTTCTTTCAATGTTAACACCTTTCGTGCCATTTAGGTGTCAATTTTGTCCTAGCGAGCAATAGCGAGCTTGTATATTAAGAAGAACCGGCCTTTGGCCGAGACATTTTTCTACCGAAAAATGTACAAATTTATCTTGAAAGGGGGTCTAGGGGGTGTAATTTTAATCTTGATGGAGGTCTAGGGAACAAACTAAAAACCTCATCTTAATACACACAACAAAGCCACTCCAACAGCTTCCTCTCTCTAAACACACAGGCATGACATAGGCATCGAACCTCGCCTCTTGTTCCAGAACCACTATGGCTATGTCGTGTTCCTGGGGGGTAAAGGTGTAAAAACATATAACAAAGCCACTCCAACAGCTTCCTCTATCTCCAACCCCCCTTCTACAGAACCACAGACAAATGTATAAATTTATCTTGAAGGGGATCTAGGGAGTGTTATTTACCTTGAAGGGGATCTAGGGAGTGTTATTTACCTTGAAGGGGATCTAGGGAGTGTTTTTTTAAAGCTTGATGAAGGACTAGCGAGGAAATAAAATATTTCATGAATATACAAATAAATAGACCCCCCAAAATAACCACTGTCCCTTGTATACTATAGGTAGCGCCAACGAACTTGACAATAACCACTGTCCCTTGTATACTATAGGTAGCGCCAACGAACTTGACAATAACCACTGTCCCTTGTATACTATAGGTAGCGCCAACGAACTTGACAATAACCACTGTCCCTTGTATACTATAGGTAGCGCCAACGAACTTGACAATAAATAGACCCCCCAAAATAACCACTGTCCCTTGTATACTATAGGTAGCGCCAACGAACTTGACAATAACCACTGTCCCTTGTATACTATAGGTAGCGCCAACGAACTTGACAATAAATAGGCCCCCCAAAATAACCACTGTCCCTTGTATACTATAGGTAGCGCCAACGAACTTGACAATAACCACTGTCCCTTGTATACTATAGGTAGCGCCAACGAACTTGACAATAAATAGACCCCCCAAAATAACCACTGTCCCTTGTATACTATAGGTAGCGCCAACGAACTTGACAATAATCTTGACTCCTGACCTCTCTGTAACTCAAAAGTGCCTAGAGCAAACTGGCTGTAGCCTAAATATCCACACCTATTACCTGGTGGACTCTTCCCAAATGATAGAAACGTCAGTCCGATTGCTTTTATTAATTTCGAGTTATAAGAAGTTAAGGGGTCAAGATTATTGTCAAGTTCATTGCCGCTACCTATAAGATAACCATGGTGAAGTCATCATAACCTTCATGTACCACAAGGTAACTCTTGTGTATGGGGCGGAGAGGTGTTATTTTAGCTCTGGTCCCCCTTCTCTCTCATGTTTAGCCCAATAAATAACATATATACTCCCCGTATTCTGTATATATATATACTAACCATGGTGAAGTCATCGTAATCTTAATGGACCACGAAATAACTCTTGTATATATGGGGGATGGTGTTATTTTATCTCTGGTCCCTCTTCTCCCTCATGTTTAGCCCAATAAATAACATATATATACACCCTCTATACTGTATAATATACTAACCATAGTAAAGTCATCGTAACCCTCATGGACCACGAAGTAACTTCCATAGATGACCTGAGCGTTGTTAGAGTTGAGCTCCGTATGGCCCAAACTCACCACCACAGAACTAGACCTGTAGACAAAACAAATAAAATAAATAAATAAATAAATAAATAAATAAATAATCAAACAAACAAACAAACAAACAAACAAACAAACAAACAAACAAACAAATATATATATTTTGGGGGTATTTTTCTAAGCTTGATGGAGGTCTAGGGAGGAAACTAAAAATTATAATAAATATATACATAAATGAACAAATAAATACGCCCATCCGCCCTCTAACTAATGGGGCTAATCATGAGGAAGAAGGGGGGACAGAAAAATTACCCGTCTCCCCTTAACCCGTACAGTACCAGTGACTTACGGGCCGCGTTGAGGACATGGAGGGGGGGTGATCAACGCTCTGTCTGCTTCCCTTCTGCCCTTCTCCCTCATGTTTAGCCCCTTTAGTTTAAGGGGGGATGGGCGTATTTATTTGCTAATTTATGCATATATTTAATGATATTTTTAGTTTCCTCCCTAGACCTCCATCAAGCTTAAAATTACACCCCGTAGACACCCTTTCAAGATAAATTTGTACTTTTTTCGGTAGAAAAATGTCTAGTCCGAAGGCCGGTTCCTCTAAAATTACAGGCTCGCTACCGCTCGCCAGGAAAAAATCGACACCTAATTGACAGGAAAAGTTTGTATATTGACAAAGAAAGGGGGTGAAAGGTCTTAAAATCACCAAACTAATGGAACAAACCAAGCACTACTTACGAGCCAAGGAACTGCAGACAATGTGCCGCGGTGAGGACATGTCGGGGTGTGATCAACGCTCCCCCGCACATCACACCGCCCATCTTCAACTCCGCCTGTTAATGTAGGGGGCATGGTTTAGTTTGGGGTCTAGGGATTTATTTAGTCATACCACCTTACAACAACTACTACTACTACTACTACTACTATCCCACCGCTGCCACCAATGAAATGCTGGGTGGGAAGGGAATTTAACCTTCCCGAAAATCCCCAGGGATGCCCAGTGGTGGTGCCTGGCATGTGCGGTTTCGAACCCTGGTCAGGGACCTCAGTAGGTTTTTACCAGACTCATGCGCTAACCGACTGTACTACCACGGACATACAATAGGATAACAACCTTAGTTCTTCTTGAAAGAACCAGGTGATAGTCTCGTGGTAATTCACTTGGTGGGTTTATTAGACTTCGCCACCAACGACTATTTTATGCTATCCCAGGCGTCAACTCGGGTAGTTTTGTGGTTGCAGGATTTTTGCGGGTACAGGGTATTACACTACTACTAATACTAATGATGCTACAACTAGGCTACAGTACAAGAACAAAGTATCCAACCACTAAATGAAATAAATGTACGGATCCACCCACCTGATATGTGAACTCTCCGTCATAAGCATCCTCCCCACCCACTATCCTTGTGGGGATAATGGTGTTGGGGCTGCATTGACCTGGGGGTGGGGGGTAATCAGTAGACAGGTAGATAAATAGGTAAATACTGTAGATAGATAGATAGGTAGATATATACTGTAGATAGATAGGTAAATAGAGTGATGCATATACTGTATCTATATATACTGTATATATATATACCAAATAATATTATACAGTATTGAACATTATACGACTATAAGATATGAAATGGAGTGATTATCGAACATCTAGTATAATGTAGACAAATATTCAACAACAATACTGTAATATAATAATAATAATAATAACAAAATAAGTGTCAAACCAGTCCACTTACGGCAAAATAGTCGAATTGATGCGGGAGTCGGGTTTGGATTAGTGCCCCCTGGACTTGGAGCAGGGGCCACTGGACTTGGAGCAGGGGCCACTGGACTTGGAGCAGGGGCCACTGGACTTGGAACAGGGCCCACTGGACTTGGAACAGGGCCCACTGGACTTGGAACAGGGCCCACTGGACTTGGAACAGGGCCCACTGGACTTGGAACAGGGCCCACTGGACTTGGAACAGGGCCCACTGGACTTGGAATAGGGCCCCCTGGGACCACTGGAGGGGCCGGAATTGGGGCCCCAGAGCCCGGCTGGGGGGGCGGTGCTCCTGGGATCGGTCCGGGGGGCGCTGGGGTGGCAACAGTAGTCGGTGAGAGGGTGAGGGGGGGCAGTGGGGGTGGTTGTGGGGGTGGTTGTGGGGGTGGTTGTGGTGGTGCGATGGGTGCCGATTCCTCTATGGGAACCGTTGGGGATTCTGTTGTGGTAGTTGTAGTTGTGGTTGTGGTAATTGTGGTTGTAGTAGTTGTGGTTGTGGTAGTTGTGGTTGTGGTAGTTGTGGCTGTGGTAGTAGTGGTTGTGGTAGTAGTGGGTGTGGTAGTAGTAGTTGTAGTTGTGGCAGGTGTAGTGGTAGTGGGTGTGGTAGTTGTGGTGGTGGTGGTGGTGGTGGTTGTAGTCGGCTCTGTTGTGGTAGAGGGAGAGGTCCAGTTAATGGTTGTGGTTGTGTTGGTTGTGGTTGTTGTTGTGGTTGTTGTTGTGGTTGTTGTTGTGGTTGTGGTTGTAGTTGTGGTGGTGGTTGTGGTTGTGGTTGTGGTGGTTGTTGCGGTGGTTGTGGTTGTGGTTGTGGTAGTGGCATTTGTCCAGTTTGTAATATTAAGCACTGCAATTGGTATGAAAGTGACCGTGGAGAAATTTGAAGTTGATGTTATCGATGTAAGGTTCCAATCGTGGGAGACATCGCTAGAGTTTGTTATTATTAATGTAGAGTTTGATATAGTTAGAGTGGAGTCAGTTAAGGCTACAGAAGAGTTTAAAATGGCTAGAGTAGAGGAAACATTCGCTGATGTTGCTGTCGATGTATTGTGGGGGACTTCGGTGGAGCTTGCCACGATTACTGTAGAGTTTTCTACGACTACAGCGGAGTCGGCTATGGCGACAGAAGAATTTGTGATGACTAGAGTAGAAGAAACATTTGGTGATGTTGCTGTCGATGTATTGTTCCAATTGTGGGGGACTTCGGTGGAGTTTGTTATGAGTAGTGAAGAGTTCGCTATGACTACAGCAGAGTCGGCTATGGCTACAGAAGAATTTGTAATGACGAGAGTAGAAGAAATATTTGGTGATGTTGCTGTTGATGTATCGTTCCAATTGTGGGGGACTTCGATGGAGCTTGCCACGATTACTGTAGAGTTTGTTATGAGTACAGCGGAGTCAGCTATGTCTAATGAAGAGTTTGTAATGACTAGAATAGAAGAAATTTTTGCTGATGTCGGTGTCGATGTATTGTTCCAATTGTGGGGGATATCGGTAGAGTTAGTTATGAGTAGTGTAGAGTTCGATATGAGTACAGCGGAGTCGGCTATGGCTACAGAAGAATTTGTGATAACTAGAGAAGAGGAAATATTTGCAGATGTTGGTGTCAATATATTGTTCCAATTGTGAGGGACTTCGGTGGAGGTCGCCATGATTACTGTACAGTTTGTTATGACAACAGAGGTGTTGCTTATTTCTAATGAAGAGTTTGTGATGACTATCGTAGAGTTTGTTATAATTATGCTGGAGTCTGCTATATCGACAGAGATGTTGGTGTAGTCTTCGGGAACTTTAGTCGCGTTAGCTAAGGAGGGCCCTCCGAGTGGTCCGACAAAGCCTTCGGGGTCTGGTCCGATGATGTTTGGGTCTGCAGGAGAAAAGGCTTCTACACTGCAAGTAACAGTTGCTTTATGTTGAGTTTATTAGTTATTTAGATGGAGGATTAATTTAAGGTACTTAGTCGCTATGATGCGGTTTTTACCACCATGCACTCCCTGCTCAAGAGCTGGGCTAGGGTAGGTGCCCTGATGATTAGGGACTTCAGTGAATAGTTGCCACAGATTGCTAGACTGCACCTTCGACCAACAGTACTGGTGTCTGCGAATAACACACACTGGCTGGCCCGAGACTCGAACCGTCAACCTCTCGGTTTGCAGGTGAGTGCTCTACCAACTGCACTACGGCCTGTGGCTATATCAACTGTTTATCTAAGCGTTTCACCTGGCTAATTTAATTATCCCACTGAGAAAGCCTATTCAATAATTTTCTGTCAGGAAAAAAAAAAAGGCTTCTACATTGCGAGTAACAGTTGTTCAGTTAAATTCATAATTTAGTTAGTTTATTAGTAGAGTAGTTTAGGTGGCTAGCCATTCAAACTAAGCAAGTGCAATGAAAGCAAGTGTAGCTAAAGTAAAAATGCAAACTCTGTGTTTTACCTGCCGATAGTGTTTGCAACACTGGCTTCAATCAGTTATATTCAGCAACATATTTTTTCAAATTCAACTCCAGATTATCTCGAATCGTCCATTTTATGTTGGATGGGGGGGGAGGGCCTTTTCGACAACAAAACATGGCCAAGCGTCACTAGTTACCATGGCAACCAGACCCTGTGACGTAGGCATTTGTTGAAGTATGCGATTGTTTGGTTAGTAGTCGGGAAGGTGATTACCCAGGTCAACCCCAGCCTTCGAATCCTAGATGTCGTCAAACCATGCACCGGGGTGGTGAGAAGTTCTGACTAACATTCAGTGATAAAGCCCATGGAGTGTACTGAACAAGTTGTTTCCTTGTGGTGTTTTGTCTCACTCAGACGTTAATGAGGACCTGTGGTGTAAATCCCTGTGGCTCAGCAATATGATTACTTGTCTCTTTCCTAAAATTCCTCTCCAGCTTGTCTATAACGCAGCTTCTTGTTCAGTTTAACAGATTGGTAAGTCCATGTGTGGGGAGTTGTTCATATGTGTAGGGTGGTTTAATACGGACAGATGTTCTATCAACTCTTATATTTACTTTGCCACTGGGAACTAATTATTTTTTTGTGTGGACATTTGTTATATATATACAGTATATATATATATATATATATATATATATATATATATATATATATATATATATATATATATATATATATATATATACAGTATACATATATATATAATTATATCCTATGCATCTTGCCAGTTATGAGTATGGAAGTAATTTTTAGTGGGTTTGCACCGACTATTTTATACGTGTAATACAATGCAATCCATATAAAGTTTTGGATCTTCAATTTGTATATATAATTAAATCAGTAGTATTTATAGTAGGGACTCAATTATATTTCAGAAAACTAATATATGAGACACACTTATCAAAATATAAATTGTTGTCTCAAGTTTTGTCTCCGCTGTGCAACAAATACAAACATGTAGCAAATTATTAGAGAGAGAGAGAGAGAGAGAGAGAGAGAGAGAGAGAGAGAGAGAGAGAAAGAGAGAGAGAGAGAGAGTACAAAACCCTCCTAAGTTAATAATGACATACAATGGTTGCATCCCACCACCACTCAATTTAACAAGTAATAAAGTAATATTAGGTTATGATCACCCAACACAAAGACAATATAGAACATATAACATTATACAAGTGTCTATAGTCAGTATCAGTCAAGCTGGCGAAAATTGACTCCTCTATATATATATATATATATATATATATACCCGGTATATATATATATATATATATATATATATATATTACTTATAAGATCAAGCAATGATTTTAATATGGATGACTATATTGGCCTTCTCAATGTTGCGATTTCGCGATAATTCATAATCGTCTAATGATAGCCAGATTAAACTTCCTTATAGCCTGAAACTCACAAGTAGTCAATTGGCGGCTTAGCTTCCTAAGCTGAATAAAATCGTCTAATGATAGCCAGAATATTATGAAGCGAGGCGTCATCATACTATAGTCGGTATTATTTCAGCTGATGGTAAATTGAATCCCTTAGCAACTGATTTTGTTATACTTAATGAAGAAACATGGATCTACTATCTGGTAGATCACATATATGGTTTCATTAATTTCATTGGAGGTGTTTGGTGTTGTGGTGAAATTTATAAAAAATAGAATATCATTGAGTCATAATTATTGATGCCAAGTTTTCATAATTAACAACAGATTTTACCACAAACTCTGCGCAATTGTTGAGTAACCAAGATATTAACATAGCAATTTACCATCAGCTGGAATAAAATATCTATCTATCTATCTATCTATATGCTCAGGCCCAATCCCCATTTTGGGGGTAGCCGACTCAAGACAGAGCAAGAACAGGGAAAACACAAAAACAACATAAAACAACAAATAAACACAGATAAAAAGCACAAACTCACACACATCCAGGTCACCCAGGAGAAGACCCAGAGACCAGGGTCACCAAGGTCGCTCCAGCACTCCCCCGGCCCCCGACCACCCGGAGAGGTTCCGATCTCGGCAGGCAGACATGCAGCGGAGCCAAAGCCACAAGCCTTCCCACCACACTTCCAGGCGCACCCTTCATATTAATCGTCTCTATACTATACTATAATAAAATATAACCTTTGCCCCTCAACTTTCCCTTCATAATTGCTGAGGGGCACAGGGCCTTAGGTGGGGCTTTCCATGGTTTCCCGGGTGTTTCCACACCCTCCTCAGCTCCCCGTCTTGGAGTGGCTTTGGTCACCTGGGCTTATTTTTAGTGGTAAGCAGGGAGTTTTGTTTTTTTTGGGGGGGGGACACTCAGTTATGGCCTTGGCCTTGCTCGGGACCTTGGGGCTGCTCGGCCAGACAGCCTGGGGAACCGCAATAACAAAAAAACAACCTTACATAACAAATCACATCAAAGAACTCCACAAAAGCCCTACCTTGAGTTGCTATGATCACTGGAACCGGAACTGGAACTGGGGCACCAATAACATTAGTCTGCTCTGTCTCTGGGTCAGGTTGTGGCTCGACGTAATCTGGCGGGAAAATATTGTTGTTGATCTCTTCTGTACCGGCGACGTTTTTTTTATTTTTATAACACACTAGACACTAGATCTTATACCACAGACAACACATTACACACAACATACAGCACATTATACCTCATCCTGTGACTTGAATTGCTTCAAATTCTGTGTCAAGACATGTTGGCTCGAACATTCCTTGATTTTGGTCCTGTCACTCTTTCAACTCTGGGGGAGGCACTCATCACAGGCAGTTTTGCCTTCTGTCTCCCTCATCCACATAGAAAAAATGAATACAGCACAAAGCACCACTTAAATCACGGATAAATCATCAAAACATACCTCCAATTCGTCCAAGAGAGACCTGACACATTATAACGCCTGGACAGCTCCTCTTAGGCAGTCTCTTCCTCTTATGTTTTACTGTCAGGGTGGGTCCCAGGGTCTCGATATCCACCACGTCAGTCTTGCAGAACTTCCACCTGCGCAAAGGTATTTTATTTTATTTTTTTACTGAAGTCACCATTGCACTAATATCACACAACATACCCAGGATCGAACTCTGGACACTTTGATCAACAGGCAAACGTGCTAACTACTACACTATATTGGCCAGGGCTGGTTGAGGGCTGGTCCTATCCTCAACCCTACCCTACCCTACCCTAGCCGTTTCTGTCTGTCTCTTTTCCTGTACTACTTTTCCTTCTAGATGCTGGCGAGATCACCCAATTGGGTGGCAATGCAAGGGGGGTTGCAGACGGTGGGGGCATTTGTCCGGGGATGCAAGCCTGTGGGCTGATGATCTCCTCCCCCCCTGCCCTTTCAGAGACAGATCTCATCTCACACCGGCCCCTTCGGGGACCCGAGCATCTGGCACGGCTTCATTCAACTGGACTCGGGACTGCTCGGCCAGACAGTCTGGGGAAGTACAACAACAACAACTAGCCATGAAAGAATTGTTGCATCCTGACAGACATATGACACACAACATGTCGACCCACATGTCTCCTGGGCAGCAGCGTCTGCAAGTTGCAACAACTCTTTTATGGCCAGTGTGGTTTAGTGATTAACACGTTTGCCTGTTGCTCTAAGTGTCCAGGGTTTGATTCCGGGTGGATTATGTGAGATTTTTCTCAAGCAGCATTGCTTAATTTGATCATTGCACAAATGTTGCCGAGTCTCTCAAAACTTATCACCATGTATATCATTATGTGCAACACTAAAGCCAGTGTCACACGAGCAACTTTATCGGCTAAATGTATTGGAACCTTGAATCTGCTACAAGTTATCATTTAAATTTGATTTATGTTTATTCGCATATTAAATTGAATTCAATATTAAGATATTCAAGTTAAATAATACAGCCAAAATAATGGGAAAATTGTCAGACAGTACGGTACCGCTAGTAAGTCTTGTCTCAGCTGTCATTACGTTTGACTTGCTCTGTAATGTAATAATGTCTATCAGATGTTAATAGGGTGGGTAAGTGATGAATATGTTTGTATATCTGACTCGAAATAAATAAATCAAGTTTAGATATTGCGGATACCAATTATTGATCTAATATATACTTGGTGCCGAGACATCACTTATTTGGCCGACTGTACTTCTATTTCTAGCATCCCTCTAATATCATAGACGTACTTGCTGCCCGGCTCTGCTATCTGTATTCGTTCCTTCTTGCATGCCTTGGCCGAGAGACCGAAGATGGGGAAGCTGAAACACGACTCAAACAGGACTGGAGTAATCGAGCTAATATTTTTAACATTTGGGAAGAGTCAGCCAGGGAACCGGTGTGGGAATTTAGAGCTCATTTAATGTAGCTCTTTTCGAGTTACAGAGGATAGAATTTAAGATTTCAGGCCTACTTATAATGAATGTACAATAGTCTGTTCTTTTCCAGCTGATGGTAAATTGCTATGTTACTATCTTGGTCACTCAGCTATTACGTAGATTTTGTAGCGAAATCTTTTGTTAATTATGAAACCTTGGCACTAATATGAAGCAGAGACATAGTAGTTTCATATTTGTTCTTAAGGTATACACAAATTAGCTACTAAGGAATTCAATTTATCGTCAGCTGAAATCAAACTGAGTATAGCTTCCTTCTACTATGACACAGACGTACTTGCTGCCCGGCTCTGCTATCTGTATTCGTTCCTTCTTGCACGCCTTGGCCGACAGACTGAAGACGGGACAGCTGAACTTAACACTACTGCCAGTTGGACCCTGAGTGAAACATTAGAAAAGATAGTATAGGACCTTTTTAACATTTGTCATTATTCAGCTCATGTGGTCTGGTTAAACTAAAATACTTACATAACGGTTGTAAAATGTCTTGCATAACAATTTATTGGAGTCGATATATATCTTTATGATTAATGGCCTCAGCCAGTAATAATGTATGTGTATGTATGTATGTATGTATATAATCAGGCACATACCCCATTCCTGGGGGTGACCGACTCGAGACACAGTCCGAACAGAAACAAAATTTACAATTCCAATTCTTAGGGTCCGGGACCGCTTTCGGGTTCCCTCGCCCCTTACTCTGTCACGTTGAGTAGGAGAATTTTACAAGGGGAGGTGGATTCCTAGCCCCCTATAATTGTGAAATTGTGTAATTGTATTTGGCGAAATAAACTGATATGATTGATTAATTGATTGATTGATCGATTTATAGATAGAATGATTGATTGGTCGATTGATTGATTGATTGATTGATTGAAAAAATACAAACAAATCAGCAATGTTATCTACACTCTACAGTATATAGTCCTATGTACTCTCTAATGTATTGAGAAAAAAAAAACGTAGACTTTCAAGACAGACAGACTCACCTGAAAGTTAACAAAACAATTCCACGATCCCCTGTTCCCATCAGTGGTAAATAGGAAGGGTTGTGAAGGGGATAGGATATGGGTCTTTCCACACTCGGCCACGCGGTAATCTAGGGAAGGAATAACATGATTAAATACACCATATGAGAAGGAACACTTTAAGGGGAGATGGGCGTATTTATCTGCTCATTGTTTTATCTTTCTATTATTTTTTAGTTTCCTCTCTAGACCTCCATCAAGTTGTAAAAAAACACCCCCTGGACCCCCCTTTAAGATATATTTTTTGCACTTTAAGAAGGATCTGTGGTAGAAAAAAGGATTTAGAGACAGTTGGAAGCCTGATAATTGCTGAAGGCCCTTTTTAAACTGAATAAAATTGTCTAATAGTAGCTGAAATCAAATATAAAATACGTCGCCGGTACAGAAGGGGTTAAATAAAAATAAAACATAAACTTACTGGTGAATTTGAAGGGTGGGAACTGCATTTCACTCTTCAGTTTCTTCAGAGTTTCTTTCCGTAATATCTTCTCTTTCTTCTTTCTTCCTTCCTTCCTTCTAATTCCGTTACTTGCTTTCTTTGCCTCTGTTTTGTCTTCTTCATCATCCTCTTGTTTAACTTTAATTTTCTTGTTTTTTCGGTTTCCCTTGGTGGTACTTCCCTTCCTGTTTTCTTTGATGCGCTTTCCATTCCCATTTTCTTTGGTGTGCTTCCCATTCCTGTTTTCTTTGGTGCGCTTTCCATTCCCGTTTTCTTTGGTGTGTTTCCCATTCCTGTTTACTTTGGTGCGCTCTCCATTTTCGTTTTCTGTTGGGATTTCGTTTGCTATTACCTTAGTTTTTCTTCTTTTCTGCTTTGCTTTGTCTTTTTTGGTTTTCCGGATCTTGTTATCCATGATTTTTTTGTTTTTTTGTTTTTGTTTCATCCCCTTGGTCTTCCTAATTTTTATTTTCTTGCTCGTCTTGATTCCTTCAGTTTTTCTTTCTATGTTGTCACTTTTGTCGCCTTTTCTTGTTTGATTGCTGTTTTTCTTTCCCTTTCTGCTCTTCTTTTCTTTCTTTTGACTTCCCTTTCTCTGCTTCATTTCTATCTTGCTACTAATTTTCTCTTGGCTCCTGTGCTTCTTCGCTTTATCCCTCTTCTCTTTAATTTCGTGTATTTTTCCTCGCTTTGAAAAACTTAAATTTTGACTTTTCGCTTCCTTCTGTTGTGCCGGTCGGTTATGCTTTGATTCTTTCTTCTTTTTCTTCTTCTTCTTCTCTTGGTCAACATCTCCTTTCTTCATAATATAATTCTTATCAATATTTTCTGCTGTTTTTCTTGCACTGTCGGCCGCTTCAAAATACCAATCTGAATCCTGGTTCATTAATCCTTCTAAACCTTCACTTTCTAATTCAATGTTATGCTTTGCTGATTCAACATATTGATTCGCTGCTTCGACGTCTTGGTTCACTAATTCAACGTTTTGGTTTGCTGATTCGACGTCTTGGTTCACTAAATCAACGTCTTGGTTCACTAATTCAACGTTTTGCTGTGCCGATTCAACGTTTCTGTGTTGGTGAGCTTCCTTTACTGTGGTGGAGAGGCCTTGAGTCATCACCACCATCATCATCATCACCACCATCATCACCATTCTCTCACTGGTCCCTGCTCCCATGGTTGTTGTCTATGGGGGTGGGGTGAACAGCTGACTATGACGAAACAACCTTGGCCTGAAACGATACATGAGATTCAGAATTCATGTAGCCTACTTTAAACTTATGACTAATACCTGTGTCAGAAAAACAATGGGAATAGTGATGACGTGTATGTGTGTGTGTGTGTGTGTGGGTGGGTGGGTGGGTGTGTGTGTGTGTGGCTAAACAGTGCATCTATGTGGCAGGTGGGGTAGCATCACCATCCACATATTGTTCTATACTCTATGGTGATGCATGCCCTGTAAATCAATCCAAATATGTATAAAGTAACAAACACCCACATTTTCCAGTATTGTACACTGAAAACTATTTGACAACGCTGGGTGATAGCACCAGGGTGACAAACGAAAGTTGAGTCTATTATGTTTAGGCTTTATTATTGTTTATCATCATATGTATGGATTTTTTTT
>CM064501.1:11100887-11253387 GCA_032716605.1 Paralithodes platypus | reverse complement strand
AGAGATCTTGCAGCACAGGACGGCCAACACATCCAACGAAGCACAAGTGGACATTAGTGCAAGAAGTTTTTGGACAAGAGCACAGCAAGCGTTCTTTGCCATAAGAATATTTGACCCAATGGCCCATAGCTACAGCGGGCTGTCTCTGGAGGCTGCACACAAGAGGAATGAACAAGAGAAGGTCAGGGCATATGGGGAAAGGATCTTAAATATCGAACATGGCAGCTTTACCCCACTAGTCTTCACCACATCTGGAGGGATGGGACCTAGGGCCCAGTGCTTCTATTCAAGGCTTGCAGAGATCATCGCAGAGAAGAAGAAACAGCCCAGGAGCCACGTTGTAGCCTGGATGAGGTGCCGTCTATCTCTCTCGTTGGTCAGATCAGCACTACTATGCCTGCGGGGAACAAGGCTGTCTGCACCACAACCAGCGACGGTGGCAGAAGTGGACTACGAGGCAGCAGTGGCAGAGGTTTGCATAGGAAGGAGACTGGATTGAAGTTGCATGGTGTAGAATAGTAATATCTGATACTTGTAAAATAAAATGTATGAACAATATTAAATAAAAATCAATGTAGTAGTAGTAATCCACGATGATGAGTCTGAGTGCTGACCCCGGAATAGTAAGTAGCTGAATGACTACCAAGTTGTACGCTTTGATGACTGTTCTAACCTGGTTTAGGGTCCAAAGAGGGGATGCACAGGCTGAATGGTCTAAAAAAAAAAGCAAAAAAAATAAAAATAGTAGTAGTAGTAGTAGTAGTAGTAGTAGTAGTAGTAGTAGTAGTAGTAGTAGCAGTAGGTATTTAGATATTTTACTTGACAGAAAATCAAAATAATAATTCAGGTTTGACTCGACTTTTGAATGTGACAGTTTATGCATATACAATATGAATATAATAATCATAGTAGTAGTAGTAGTAGTAGTAGTAGTAGTAGTAGTAGTAGTAGTAATAATAATAGTAGTAGTAGTAGTAGTAGTAGTAGTAGTAGTAGTAGTAGGAGTAGCATTTATTTATACATTTTACTAGACAGAAAACCTAAGTCATAATTCATGAGGCTTGACTCAACTTTTGAATATGACCGTGTATGCAGATGAAATATGTCTCATTGTTCGTTTGATATATTATGCCGGTATATTTATTCATGAATATAGTGTGTATATACTGTTTTAATGTGTGTGTGTGTGTGTGTGTGTGTGTGTGTGTGTGTGTGTGTGTGTGTGTGTGTGTGTGGGTGTGTGTGTGTGTGTGTGTGAGAGAGAGAGGGGGGGGGGGGAGAACGAGAGAGAGAGAGAGTGTGTGTGTGTGTGTGAGTGTGAGACTGAGATAAAGTATGGGTGAGAGTGAGAGTGAGTGAGTGAGATTATATTTTATGCTAATTTAATTACGTTGGGTAAAAATAATGAATATCTTAACTCAGCTTAGACAGGACCTCTAAGAATCATATGGGTGAAATAACTAGCCCAGCTATTGCTTTTATAACTCCCGCAGACCCTCCCTAATATTAATATAAATAATTTACTGTTATCCAGAATGAAATTGATGAAGGCGCTTACGTAAATATACACACACACACACACACACACACACACACACACAGGCACACACACACACATACACTCTCACACACACATACACACACAACACACAAACACACACAAACACACATGGATTAATCAGAGAACAAGCTATCACATATACATAAACAATCACTACCAGTGACACACACACACACACACACACAGGCACACACACACACAAACACACACATGGATATAATCAGAGAACAAGCTATCACATATACATAAACAATCACTACCAGTGACACACACACACACACACACACACAGGCACTCACACACACACACACAAACACACACATGGATATAATCAGAGAACAAGCTATCACATATACATAAACAATCACTACCAGTGACACACACACACACACACACACACACACACACACACACACACACACACACACACACACACACACACACACACACACACACACACACACACACACAATTCTCTTTCTAATTTACATCAACGACATAGATGAGGGTCTCACCTGTACAATCTCAAAATTTGCTGACGATACAGAAATTGCAAATAGCGTACTCGTTGACGATATGCAACACAATCTAGATAAATTGTCACATTGGGCCCAAATTTGGCAAATGAGTTTCAATGCGGATAAATGTAAAGTACTACATATCGGATACCTAAATGAGAAAGCAAACTATTCGATGAATGGCACTCAGCTTAAGAATGTAAACAGAGAAACCGATCTGGGAGTAACAATATCGAGTAACCTAAAACCGAGTCAACAATGTTCAGAAGTTGTTAAGAAGGCAAACAAAATAATTGGCTTTATAGGCAGATCATTTGAGCATAAATCCAAAGACGTAATCCTAACCCTTTACAATTCCTTAGTCCGCCCTCTTCTGGAATACTGCGTTCAATGCTGGTGCCCTTATTACCAAAAAGACATAAACAAGCTAGAACGAGTTCAACGTAGAGTTACCAAAATGATACCTAGCCTAAAGAACAAACCATACGAAGAGCGTCTTAGAGAATTAAATCTATTTCCTTTAACCCAGCGCAGATTAAGAGGTGACTTAATTCAAGTGTTCAAAATCATCAAAGGCATCGACAATATGAACTGTAGTAAGTACTTCACTATCGACCAATCTAATTACACGCGGGGAAACGGTTGCAAAATTATTGGTAAATCTTTTAACTCGCACGAATCTAAGAATTTCTTCTTCAATCGAGTTGTCAACTTGTGGAATGGGCTTCCCCGAGACGTTATAGACTGCAGCACCGTTGATTCATTTAAATTCCGCCTAGACAAATATCTCACATCAAACCCGCGTCTGACTGCGTTTGTAAATTAATAACTTTATTTTATCCTCCCCTCAGTTACTAACCCATATGTCCCCTACTAACTTCCTAGTCCTGCCACGTTAGTGGCAGGGCAGTAGTTCCCTTTCCAATGTTCCCTTACCCACTCTAAACCACTGTTTGGACACTTGATCCTCATTGTTTTGGAGGACAAGCAGCCTAGAAGGGTCACTAGACCTGTTGTTGCTTGATTTCCTTTGTACTCCTTTGTACGCAACGCACACACACACCACACATAATATTCCAAGTATTTATTAAGTTTTTACATTCTATTTGGCTACAGAAAAACAAACTATTTAATTCAGCTTAGGAATTGCAGTCGTCTCTACATCATACACAGTAAATTGTGCGTGTGTGTAATAGATGAAACACATAATATAGAACACATGCATATAACACACATAGAACACATATAGAACAAATGTATTCTAACAAACTTGATACACATTAAAGAAGTATATCGATTTGAACACATTTAAACCCCTTCAGCACGATTACGCCTTTTTACCCTATATTCTGGCTTGAGCTAGACTATTTCATTCAGTTTAAGAAGGACCTATCTTATTCAGAGGGTTTAGTAAGTTCGTGTTTACCCCTTTGAGTCCTAGAGGTAGATTATAAGCTAAAATAAATCGTCTAATGGTGACCAGAACATGAGGAAAACTACGTCTTCGTGTTAAAGGAGTTAAGAGTAAGCTTCACCGATATGATATTCAATTTAGATTATCATTTTGCCACAATCAGATGAGTTGTGATCAAGATATGCACCAATTATATTTATGGCGGGATGGGCTTGTTTAGGCCTATTTGCTCATTTATGTATGTTTGTATTATTTGTATAGTTTCCTCCCTAGACCTCCATCAACCTTACCCCCCCCCCCCCCCCCCGACCCTCCTTCAAGATAAATATGTACATTTTTCCCCGTAAGCTCTTAAACTACAGGCTCGCTATCGCTTGCCAGGAAAAAATCGACACCTAAATGACACGAAAAGTCTTAATACTGACAAAGACATGGGGCGAAAGGTCATATAATTGCCAAACTAATGGGCCGAACGGCTTAAAATCTGAAAACTAGTGGGGCTAAACATGAGGAAGAAGGGGGACCAGAAAAACGACCCATCTCCCCTTAACACCGACAAATTATATGAATAACATTTTAAATTTAGCATAAACTATATTACAGTATTATATGAGCGGTAGATGTGCTCGACCTAACATCTCATGGTGTAATGGTTAGAGTGTTTAACCCCTTCAGTACCAGTGACATCCTTTTCGTTATATGCTGGCAATGATTAGACGATTTTATTCAGCTTAGGAAGGACCTGTAGCTATAATTAAAAAAAAAAAAAAAAAAAAAAAAAAAAAAAAAAATCAAACTGTTTCAACCAACCCGTTCAACTGTAGCAGATCCTTCTTAATTAAGGGGAGATTTCCACCTGGAGGATTTTTTTCGGAATCTCTTTCTCCCTCATGTTTAGCCCCATTGCTTGTGAGATTTAAAGACGCTTGCCCCATTAGTTTGGCGCTTTTAAGAACCCTCGCCCCATTTATGTCAATTTTAAGACCATTCGTGCCATTTAGGTGTCGATTTTTTCCTGGCGAGCGATAGCGAGCCTGTAATTTAAGGGGAACCGGCCTTCGGCCGTGACATTTTTCTACCGAAAAATGTACACATTTATCTTGAAAGGGGGTCAAGGGGGAGTAATTTTAAGCTTGATGGAAGTCTAGGGAATCAACTAAAAACCTCCCCTTAAGCTGCATAATATCGTCTAAATATAGTTTAGTATATAATATATATAGCACACGTCGCTGGTACTCAAAGGGTTGAGATCTGTATGTGGTAAAGCCGCTGTCACACGAGCGATGTTTCCGTCAATTTTCCATGAGCAAGTTTTTTCTCGTTATATTTTGGGACTTTTTTGCACTGGTTTCGGTAACCAGACTGACAGTAGAGTATGTTAGGCGGTTGAATTCTGATAAAGTGTCATTTTTGAAGCTGCCAGACCATAATTGCCCGTAAAAATTGCTCGAAAAAGGGCTCGTGTGACTCCGGCGTAACCCAGAGGAACTAAAAAAAAAAAATTAATATACAGTATAAATAAATAGATCTCCCAAAATAACCGCTGATTATAGCAACATTTTGAGACTATGTTTTGCGCTGGTAAGGAGAATTAAGGGGAGATAGGTTGTTTTTCTCGACCCCCTTCTCCCTCATGTTTATCCCCATTAGTTTGGACATTCTAAAACGTTTGTTCCATTAGTTTAGCGATTTTCAGACCTTTCACCCCATTTCTTTGTCAATATTAAGACGTTTAGTGCCATTTAGGTGTCGATTTTTCCCTGGCGAGCGATAGCGAGCCTGTAGGAGAAACCGGCACCAAAAAATTTACAAATTTATCTTGAAAGGGGGTCCTAGGGGGTGCTCTTTTAAGTTTGGCTCACTATCGCTCGCCAGGAAAATATTGACACCTAAATGGCACGATAGGTCTTAAAATTGACAACGAAATGGAGCTAAAGGTGTTAAAATCGCCAAATTAATGGGCCGAACGTCTTAAAATGTCAAACCTAATGGGGCTAAACACGATGGAGAAAGAGGTCCAGAAAAACGACCCATCTCCCCTTAACTGATTCAAAATACTCTGAAACACACCAATATATAACTTACTAGAGTGACGTTGATGATACTATTGCTCCATTGTTGAATAAATTAATTAAATGGAATTAAATGGTTTCATCTTACAAGGAAAACCAATTTTCTCTTCTTGAATCTTGAAGGGCGCTCTTGACTTATAAGAAAAAACAATTATCTCTTCTTGAATCTTGAATCTTGAAGGGCGCTCTTGAATCTTGAAGGGCTGTGTAGTCCTTATCCAAGAAACCTCGTAAAGAACTACAGCCAAGTTCCCAAACACGAGATGACGGTGGAGATGCGCACTTTCCCTTTCTCTCTCTCACACACAATGGAAAATAAAAGATATCCACAAAATGTAAGCATATATAGAGGCCAGCAACCCTACATGTGTGTGTATGTGTACCTCGCCCCCCGCCAGGTGTTGTGTGCGTATGTGTATGTGTACGTGTGTATATATGTAAGTATATGTGTATATATGTATATGTATGTGTCTGACAGGTGTAGCAGGCCTCACAACAGCTGTCCTAGGCTATACACCTGTTGTTTCAGAGCTGTGAAGATTTTGGGAAGTGTAATTTCGCAATATGAAAATAAAACTGCACGTGCGAATTTGTCTGCCACGAGTCTAATAAACAAATTTATTCATTTCACTCCCAACACCAAACACCTCCCAATGAAATTAATAAAAGCATATGATTCACCTGGGGTTCGAAAATGGGTTACCACATACAGATCTTAAACACTCGCCATCAAGAAGGTTAAGTACAGTACATGACTACGATTTGATATCCATTTATCGAATACTGGAATAAGTTGGTTAGTTGAAATAGGACTTCAGAGTCTATCAACCCTTCTGGATTATTAAGCCAGCACACTGTTAATTAAGAATATTGTCAGGACTGGTGCCCCTTCTCGAGAAGTTAGTTAGGTAGTTAAAAGATAACTTCAGAGGCTATCAACCCAACTGTCTTGGTGGTGTAATGGTTAGAGTGTTTAAAAATATGTGTGTGATATCCCAGGTTCGAATTCCGGTGGATCACATATGCTTTCATTAATTTAATTGAATGTGTTTGGTGTTGGGGTGAAATGAATAAAAACATAGATTATTAAGCCAGCACACTGTAATCAAGAATAATAAAGCCTTACTGGTTTGTGTTTCCCTTCAGCAAAGCAATAATTAAAGTGCTTCCATCTAGTGCAGCTAAACCCACTGAAGCAGCAACCAGTATCTCAAAAGCTTCATTTGAACACTTCGGGGCCTCGCTATAGTTACAGGTTACTGAAAAGCATAGTAGCATACACTGACAAGGGACTGGGGTTCTCGAAAAGGGGCTCCAGTCCTGAAGCTATTCTTGACTTACAGTGTGCTGGCTTAATATTCCAGAAGGTTTGAAGTCGTATTTTAGCTAACTAACCTACACTGAAGTTGGAGGAAAAGAGAGAGAGAGAGAGAGAGAGAGAAGATATATATATATATATATATATATATATATATATATATATAGAGAGAGAGAGAGAGAGAGAGAGAGACAGAGATAGAGAGAGAGAGAGAGAGAGAGAGAGAGAGTAAATAATAAATAGATATATTGTAGTGTATTCCCCTGCAATAAAGTGTCAATAAATGGGCTGCTACATAGGGAGGGATGATATGTTTGGCTGGTTTGACATGATTGGTCTCTACACAACACGGAACAATGGATGGATCATATCGGTTGATGGGGTTTAGTTTGTATACAGACTAATCACACATAACAAAGCCACTCCAACAGCTTCCTCTCTCTCTCCAACACCCCTTCTCCCCTCTCTACACTCTTCAGAAAACAATAGGAAAAGTAGAAAGTAGCTACGAGGTGCCGTTGTAAAGGCTTATCCCTCAATACCTTCATCTGATCTGATCTTGCCTCTTAAACTTGTATTATTTCCGAGGACATACTTATAAACCATGAGTATCAAGTCCTCATTGACATGACCTATTATTTTGTCTTGTGTTTCTGATATTCTTGTAGACATGCATTCCTGTAAAACTTCATGTCAATAAATTATTTGAATTTGAAAAAAGTCCCCCCCCCCCCCCAATCCCCCTTCAAACTAGGAAAACACATCTTGCAAACCCCCTCAAACTTAATTTATACATATATCTTACCTTATTTATGTTATTATTATTAGGTTGTTGTTGTTGTTGTTGTGTTTTTTTTTAGGTGGGGGCTCGCTATCGCTTGCCCGGAAGAAATCGACACCTGAATAGGGTGAAACGTCTAGTAACCTCTAAACAAATACGGTGAAAGGTCTTAATCTCCTAACTAATAGAGTGGAACAATAAGCAAATATATACATATAAAACGACCCTCCTACGCTTCAGATAGGGTTAAGTATAAAGAAATGTACTGTTCGGGGATAAAAATGAAATGTTTCGTTCAGTGGAAGTGAATAGTTTGTACTCTATGCAATCCTGAACAATGGCAGGTTCTTCTGTATAATTATTGGTTGTGTTCTCGATGTGGGGTGTATATACTGTGTGTGTGTGTGTGTGTGTTTGTGTATGTGTGTGTGTGTGTATATATTAATTAGTGATAATATTTATCCAAGTTCTACAGTGAATATACTATATATATATATATATATATATATATATATATATATATATATGGTAGTAAAGAGGGTTAATTCACATAGTTTGAAACCTTTAATGCGTTAGAGGCCCTTCCTAAACTGAATAAAATCGTCTAATAGTAGCCAATACAAAATGCAAGAGTTGATATATTGAACACATACGCTCTTGGGATGTGTACAAATATATACAATAAATAAACATGGAATATGGTGTACTTGAACTTGTATTTATGTGTGCATGTGTGTGTGTGTGTGTGTGTGTGTGGCTTCATGTGTACTTTTCAGTATGTACGTATTTATGTCTATGTTTTTTTTGTTTTTTTTCTATGTGATTGAGGGAGGCAAAAGGCAGAACTGCCTATAGCGAGTGCCTCCCCCATAGTTGAAAGAGTGACAGGGCCAAAATCAAGGGACGTTCGAGCCAAAATGCCTGGACACACTAAGTTTGAAGCAATTTAAGTCATAGGAAGAGGGAAAGACTGATTCTGGGAGAGAGTTCCAGAGCTCAGCTGTTGAGTAGAAGAAAGTTTAAGAGTAACGTTTCACTCTTGTATACCTATGAATGTGTATGTGTGGTGTATATGAACTTGTATTTACGCGTACATGTGTGTGTGTCTGGCTTCATGTGCGTTTTTCAGTATGTGCGTATTTATATCTACCTTTGTACTTGTACTGTATGTGTGGTGTATTTTGAACTTGTGTTTACGCACATGTGTGTGCTTATGTCTACCAGTGTACGTGTCTGAATGTGTGACTGTCTCTGTGATATATTGTGTGTGTGTGTGTGTGTGTATATGTGAGAGAGAGAGAGAGAGAGCGCGAGAGTGAGTGAGTTTGTTCGTGTGTGTATGAGTGAGAGAGTGAGTGTGTGTGTGTGTGTGTGAAAGAGAGTGAGTGAGTGTGTTCGTGTGTGTATGAGTGTGAGAGAGTGAGTGTGTGTGTGTGTGTGAAAGAGAGTGAGTGAGTGTGTGTGTATATGTGTGTGAGAAAGAGAGAGAGAGTGAGTGTGTGTGTGCGTGTGTCTCAGTCACATTAACCGTGTCATTAATAATAAACAACTTATAATATAACTTCCTTAACCCCTTCTATACCGGCGACATACTTTATATTTGATGTCAGCTACATCTAGGATTCTAGACCATTATATTCAGCTTAGGAAGGACGTCTACCCATTAAAAGGCTACAAACCATCCCAATTAACCCTTTTGGCAACCATAATTATTTCGTTCCTAAGCTTCATAAAATTGTCTAAAGGTAGCTAAAATGAAATGAAAAATACGTCGCCGGCACAGAAGGGGTTAAGCGGAGGTTTTTAATTTGTTCCCTAGACCTCCATCACTCACCCTCTTGACCCCCTTTCAAGCTAAATTTGTAAATTTTTCGGTAGAATAATTACCCGGCCATAGGCCGGTTCCTCTTAAATTACAGGCTTGCTATCGCCTGCCAGGAAAAAAACGACACCTAAATGGCACGAAAGGTATTAAAATTGACAGAAATGTGGCAAAAGGTATTAAAATCGCCAAACTAATGGCGCGAACGTCTTAGAATATCAAAAACAATGGGGCTAAACATGAGGGAGAAAGGGGTCCAGAAAAAAATCCCTGGAGTGGAAATCTCACATTAAATCTATAAAGCTACTTACAAAGCTAAGGTTTCCTCCAGCTATAGCTTAATAAGGAAGGATGGGCGTATTTATTTCCTCATTTATGTATGGTTTTATAATTTGTTTAGTTTCCTCCCTATAAAAATACAGGCTCGCTATTGCCCGCCAGAAAAAAAATCGGCACGTAAATGGCACGATAGGTCCTAAAATTGACAAAGAGAGAAAGGTCTTGAAATCGCCAAATTAATGGGGTGAACATCTTCAATTCTCAAAACAAATGGGGCTAAACATGAAGGAGATGGGGGTCCAGTAAAAACACCCGATTAACCCCTTCACCAACATTACGTAATTGTCATCATATTCTGGTTACCATCAGACGATTTTCCTACTTGTACGACTCATATGAGAAAATACGATCTCAATAAACCCTCTTAATAACACAGGTCCTTCTTAAACTACATAAAATCGTCTAAGTTTAGCCAGGTTTTGTTTTGTCTGGTCCCCCTTCTTCCTCATGTTTAGCCCCATTAGTTTGAGGTTTTGAGACGTTCGTTTCATGAGTTTGGCGATTTAAAGACCTTTTACCCATTTATTTGTCAATATTAGGACTTTTCGTGCCTAGAATGGGCAACATTTTCTGAGTCTTTCTTCTACTCAACAAGTGAACTCTGGAACTCTCTCCCTCAATCAATTTTCCCCTCATCTTATGACTTAAACTGCTTTAAACTTCGTGTGTCCAGGCATTTCGACCCCAACGTCCCTTGAATTTGGCTCTCTGTCACTCCTTTGGCTTTGGGGGAGACACTCGTTACAGTCAACCTGCCTTTTGTCTCCTTCATACACATAATAAAAGTGCTGTATGATTGTGAGTAGGTGTAGGTGCGTAGATATGTAATAATGTATACATATTTACCCCTTCAGCACAATGACGCCTATTTACCCTATTTTCTGGCTAAAGATAGACGATTGTATGCAGTTTAAGAAGGACCTATGGAATGCTGAGGACTTATTCAGGTCCCATTTACCCCTTTGAGTCCTAGAGGTAGATTATAAACTAAATAAAAACATCTAATGGTAACCAGAATATGGTGAAAATTACGTCATCGTGCTGAAGGGGTTAAAAATTTATGTGTACGTGTGTATTGCATATAGGTACATATATGTGTATGTGCATATATGTGTGTATATATGTATATGTGTATTTCTACAGGTGTGTATATTGAACACGTGTACAAGTGACGTTGGCTAAATGCACCTGTCAAAATAGATCACCACCACCACTATTGTTATATATACACCCCCTGCGAAGTTTACTGACTCCTCTCGCTCTCGCTCTCGCTCTCTCTCTCTCTCTCTCTGCGAAGCTTACCTCCCCCCCCCCAACTCCATCACTCCTACTCTCTCTCTCTCTTTTTGTAATTGTTCTCTCTCTCTCTCTCTCTCTCTCTCTCTCTCTCTCTCTCTCTCTCTCTCTCTCTCTCTCTCTCTCTCTCTCTCTCTTATGTTAGGCTGTCACTTATTTCCGTGTTCCTATTGTATCCCATCTCTCTCTCTCTCTTACTCTCTCTCTCTCTCTCTCTCTCTCTCTCTCTCTCCACTACCACTATAGCGTTACATACTCCACCCATTCACCCCCTGCGAAGATTACCCCCTACCCCCCCTCCCTCTCCCTCCTCCCCCATACACACACACACACACACACATATTATTATTATTATTATTGAAGATTAACTTATAAGTATTGTATAGGATTGTTGATAGTTTAAAGGCCTCTATTTATTTTACTATGTTATCCAACTATTTCAATACAACCTATAGTACTTTGACCCAGGAAATCTAACCCTCTGTCCATCCCTAAAGTAATTAATTATCTCTGCGAATATATTAAGGGGGCAGTGGTTATTTTTTGGTCTATTCATGTATTTATTTATACTGTGTATCTTTTAGTTTCCTTGTTAGACCTACACCAAGCTTAGAAAAACACCCCCCTAGACCCCGTTCAAGATAGATTTGTACATTATTCGGTAGAAAAAATTCCCGGCCAAAGGCCGATTCCTCCTAAAATTACAGGCTCGCTTTCGCTCGCCAGGAAATAATCGACACCTAAATGGCACGAAAGGTCTTGAAATTGACAACGAAATGGGGCGAAAGGTCTTAAAATCGACAAACTAATGGAACGAACGTCTTAAAATCTCAGAATAATATGCTAAACATGAGGGGGTCCAGAAAATACATCTCCTTAAGTAATTGATTATCTATGCGAATACATTAACCCTTTCAAAATACGGAGACGTATTTCATTTATGTATTCTGGTAATTATTAGACGATTTTATTCAGATTAGAAAGGGTATATGGAAGTAAGAGGGTTGGTTTAGGTAGGCTTTATCCTTTTAATACCCACAGATCCTTCCTAAGCTGTATAAAATCGTCTTTATATAGCCAAAATAAATTGCTAAAAACGCATCAGAGCTTCAAGGGGTTAACGATCTACGAAAATATATCGTTATCTTAACCCCGGAAATATCGACTACCCAACCTGTGATTAATGAGGAGAGAGAGAGAGAGAGAGAGAGAGAGAGAGAGAGAGAGAGAGAGAGAGAGAGAGACTAATATAGTAACAGGTGCCAACTACTTCCTCGATATGTAAATAAAAATACACATAAAGAAGCCACTCCAACAGCTTCCTCTCTCTCTCTCTCTCTCACTCTCCAACACCCCTTCTAATTACACACACAACAAAGCCACTCCAACAGCTTACTCTCTCTCTCTCTAACATCCCTTCTAATAACACACACAACAAAGCCACTCCACCTCCTTTACGTAGGGCACGTGGTACCCGTCTTGCAACTCAATCCCACCCCTACTCTGTGCAACTCTCCAACCCAAGAGTGAAACGTTACTCTCAAACTTTCTTCTACTCAACAGCTGAGCTCTGGAACTCTCTCCCAGAATCAGTCTTTCCCTCTTCCTATGACTTAAATTGCTTCAAACTCCGTGTGTCCAGGCATTTTGGCTCGAACGTCCCTTGATTTTGGCCCTGTCACTCTTTCAACTATGGGGGAGGCACTCGCTATAGGCAGTTATGCCTTTTGCCTCCCTCAATCACATAGAAAAAAACAAAAAAAAACAAAAAAACAGCTTCCTCTCTCTCCAACACCCCTTTATAATATAGTACACACAACAAAGCCACTCCAACAGCTTCCTCTCTCTCCAACACCCTTCTAATAACACACAACAAAGCCAGCTCCAACAGCCTCCTCTCTCTCTCACTCTCCAACACCCCTTCTAATTACACGCACAACAAAGCCACTCCAACAGCTTCCTCTCTCTATCACTCTCCAACACCCCCCTTCTAATTAAACACACAACGAAGCCACTCCAACAGCTTCCTCTCTCTCTCTCTCCAACACCCCTTCTAATTACACACACAACAAAGCCACTCCAACAACTTCCTCTCTCCAACACCCCTTATAATTAAACGCACAACAAAGCCACTCCAACACCTTCCTCTCTCCGATACCCCTTCTAATAGCACACACAACAAAGCCACTCCAACAGCTCTTCTCTCTCCAACACCCCTTCTTCCCTCTCAACACTCTTCACATACATACATACATACATACACATACATACATATATGCATACATACATACATACATACACACACATCAAAGCCAATCCGTGGTAAGTCAGTGAACCTAAATATTTATAAGAATTACAGGTGTAAGGTAGATATTCACAGTATAGAAAAAAAATCGACACCTAAATGGCACGAAAGGTCTTAAAATTTACAACGAAATGGGGCAAAAGGTGGTAAATTCGCCAAACTAATGTGCTGAACGTCTTAAGATCTCAAAAACTATTGGGGCTAAACATGAAGGAGAATCTGAAACAAGGAGGGTATGACAACACACCACCAACCATCCCTAGAACCTGTGACGTGTGTTATTAATTTAATGTGGTGTCCTGCATGGTTGTGGGAAGAGGAAGCTGGTATCAGAGAGATTGTTAAGATGATAGTAAGTTTTTTATATGTATATAAACTCACACTCACAAACTATAGATAGCACACACGTACACACACACACACACACACACACACACACACGCCATATATATATATATATATATATATATATATATATATATACAGTATATTTATCTACTATATAAAGGGCATTTTCTGTGAGAATTATGTTTGTTCGTTTACGAACTACTCCCTCAGTTTTCAAGATAGAGAGCCCATACTTGGCATGCATACTAAAGGTGTGCCGGAATAGGTTTTAAGTCGGGTTGGGGGTGGCCCCCATTCCCTCAGTTTTCAAGATGGAAAGCCCATACTTGGAAATTTGCATTCATAGGTAATATTTGTCAGAGGGTTGCGACATCCAACTCCCTGATAACAACACTGTGAAACATGGGTTGGGTTGAAGGTTAGGACAGAGACAGTGGGGGTGTGGGAATGGGACCTATAATTCTCTCCAAATACATCTGTTGTCCGTGCTTATCTGATTCGTCCATTTTGTGTGTGTGTGTGTGTGTGTGTGTGAGAGTACAAAGGAAAACAAGCAACAACAGGTCTTGCTACCCCCGAGGTTACTTGCCCTCCAAAATACTGCTGTTTCTAGTGTCCAACAGTATTTCATAGAGATAAAGATGTGTGTGCGAAAGAGAGAGAGAGAGAGAGAGTGTGAGTGAGAGTGAGTATGTGTGTGTGTGTGTGTATAGATCGTAAGTTATATGTCGTGAATGTCGTAACACACCGAGGAATATTACCATTGGATGCAAATTTTGGTGTGTGTGTGTGTGTGTGTGTGTGTTTTCTGAAGGCAGCTGTGATCATGACATTGAGAATACATTGTTCATAAATCTGCACTCAAAATAAACTTAGTAGAGTGATATCAATGTTTTTCCTACTAATCAATTATTCCAAAGTGCCTCCCCATTGAATATAGAGTATGGGCCATGATTCAAAGTTCTCACTAAAGATTTACTCCTTAATTTGCTTTCAGATTAAGGGAGGATGGTTCACTTTTTTGGTCGATTTTTTTTCTGTTATTTTTCGTTTTTCTAGTTTCCTCCTTAGACCTCCACCAAACTTTAAAAAAAAAAAAAAAAAAAAAAAAAAAAAAAAAAAAAAAAAAAAAAAGGACCCCCCCTTCAAGATATATTTGTACATTTTTCGGTAGGTTTCTCCTAAATTTCAGGCTCGGTATCACTCGTCAGGAAAATATCGACAACTATATGACACGAAAACTCTTAATATTGCAAAGAAAAGGGGGCGAAAGGTCTTAAAATCACCTAACTAATGGGCCAAACATCTTAAAATGTGAAAACTAATGGGGGCTAAACTCGAGGTAAACTCGCGCAAAAAAAAAAAAAAAAAAAAAAACAAGCACTACCCCCTTAATCCATTCAGTACCGGTGACATCCTATTCATTATATTGCAGCTACTATCAGACGATTTTATTCAGCTTAGGAAGGACAATTACCAATTTACCAATTAAAAGGCTATAGCAGACTATTTCAATTAATCCTTATCGCTACCATTAATCCTTCCTAAGCTTCATAAACTCGTCAAAGTAGCCTATAGCTAGAATGAAATATAGCAGACGTCGCTGGTACTGAAAGGGTTGATGCTGATACATTTTTTTTTTAATGTATTTATTAGTTTTCTAGTAGGCTATCCCCCCTAGACTTCCATCAAACTTAAATGAACATCCATTAAATCCCCCTTATAGATTAATTTGTACATTTTTCGGTAGAACAATGTTCCGGCCGAAGGCCGGTTCTTCCAAAATTACAGGCTCACTATCGTTCGCCAGGAAATAATTCGACACCTAAGTAGCACGAAAGGTCTTAACATTGATAACAAATGGGGCGAAAGGTCTTAAAATCGACAAACTAATGGGGCAAACATCTTAATATCTGAAAACTAACATGAGAGAGAAGGGGATTTAGAAAAACGACCCATCTTCCCTTTAAAAATGGTATGCGGGTTCGCTCCATTTTACCGCAAATGAGTTGCACCAATAGGGAGCCGCCGTGACAATAGTTGATGTGTTTGGATTCTACGGTTTGATATTTTGTTTGTTATGTAATATATAATATTATTTAGAGCAATATTCATACCCCTTAGACCGTCATATATAGCTTAAGTTTTCTGTTTAATTAGTTGTATATGGATTGTTTACATTTGGTGTTAGTTTATATATAAATAATTAATATAAATAAATAGTGACTGCAGGGATCGGGATGCACTGTAGCCGTGGCAGAGAGAAAGAGAGAGAGTGAAACATCAGTGTTGCCAACGCTGTAATGTTTACACTCGATTACTGTATGGTGATATTTACTTCCATCTAGCGACAAATGGTGACAGCTAGTGACAGAACTAGGTCGTTTTTCTGGACCTCTTCTTCCTCATGCTTAGCCCCATTAGTTTTCAGATTTGATTACGTTCGACTCATTAGTTTGGCGATTTAAGACATTTCACACCATTTTGTTTTCAATATTAGACTTTTCGTGTCATTTAGGTGTCGATTTTGTCCTGGCGAGCAATAGCGAGCCTGTAATTTTAAGAGGAATAGGCCTTCGGCCGGGAAATTTTTCTAAAGAAAAATTTACAAATTGATCTTGAAGGGGTCTAGGGTTTTTTCTAAGCTTGATGGAGGTCTAGCGAGAAAACTAAAAGATAAATTAATGTATCAATATACTGTATAGACTAAAAAATTAACCACTGCCCCCTTAACGTCGTTTCGTCAATAGCAAAGCTCACAGCTGTTAACATTTTGTCCGAACCGTGTCATCGGTGACTTGGGTCGAGCAACAGATGTTTTTGGAGATGATCAAGCCTATATTTATTAAGGGGGTATGGTTGTTTTTTTCTGCCCCCCCCCCCCCCCCCCCCCTTCTTCCTCATGTTTAGCCCCATTGGTTTTCAGATTTTAAGACGTGCTTTCCGTTAGTTTGGTGGTTTTAAGACCTTTCACCTCATTTCTTTGTCAATATTAGGACCTTTCATCCCATTTAGGTGTCATTATTTTACCCGGCGAGCGATAGCGATGCTGTAATTTTAAAGGGAATCGGCCGGGATGTTTTTCTATCGAAAAACGTACAAATTTATCTCGAAGGGGGATCTAGAGGGTCCTTTTTTTTTAAGCTTGGAGGTCTAGCAGGAAGCTAAAAAAATACATAAATTTATAAATAAATAGACCCCCCAAACAATCCTCTCCCCTAAAGGCAGACGTTTGCCCCATCAAGGTTATGACCAACATAGGGGGGGGGAGGGGGGGGGGGCTTTTCTCTGTTTCGCGCCATTATTTTAGAGATTTTAAGACGTTTCACTAGTTTGATAATACGACGCTTCACCCCATTCAGATAAAAAAAAAATCTGAGCAAGCCATAGCTTAGTAGCAATCGGCATTCAGCCCAGACTTTTTTCTATCGAAAAATTGACAATTTTGGCTGGAATGGGTTCTGGGTGGGCATTATCATTATTATTATTATTATTATTATTAGTAGTAGTAGTTGTAGTAGTAGTAGTAGTATTACTATATTTATTATTATTGTCATAATTATTTGTATATATTTATTAATTTATTTATTTATTTATTTATTATTTTGTGAAGCAAGTCTGGGAAGGCGTTTTTGTTAGCATAGTGGACAAACAAAAATAGGTTGCTCGAAAATGACAAAATCAAGCAAAATCCTCGAAACAATAAAATAAAGTACAGTATCATAATAATCCACAAGAGGTCGGACCAGATAGTGTTAAGGCCTTGACAATGATTTTATATGGTCACTACATCCTGTGTGATGTCCTTTTCATTATGTTCCGGCAATTATTTGACGATTTTATTCAGTTCGGCTGGAAAATATTTCTTCCATAAATGTACAAATTCATTTTGAAAGGGGATCTTGGGGGTTCTTTTTTAAGCTTGAAGGAAGTCTAGGGCGCAAGCTCTACGTAGCACCCGCCTTGCAACACAATCCCACCTCTCTAACCCGAGAGTGAAACAATATTCCCAATCTTTCTTCTATTCAACAGCTGAGCTCTGGAACTCAGCTCTCCCTGAATCCATCTTTCCCTAATCCTATGACTTATTTTATGCTTCAAACTCCGTGGGTCCAGGTATTATGGCTCGTAGGCCTATATTCCTTGATTTTGGGCCTGTCACTCTTTCAATTCTGGGGGAGGCACTCGTCACAGGCAGTTTAGCCTTTTGTCTCCCTCATCCACACAGGAAAAAAAGACACACAAAGGAAAAAAACATAAAATTGAGCAAATTGATAGTGATTTACGTCTGCTTATGCAATATACCTTTTAATCTTAACCCGTACAGCCCCAGCGACGCGCCTGACGCGTCGGCGATGTATGTAACGCACAGCCCCAGAGACGCGCCTGGCGCGTCACCCTAATTGCGCCGACCGTAACCTCAGGTGTAGCCACTCAAGAGGGCTCAGATTTGTATGGGAACTGTGTACGTATCCCACGCAACCGTGACGATGGTTGAAAACTCTCAAAGTCCACGTGCGTGCGCGCGAGCGCGCAATAACCTGTTTTTTTGGGATAATTGCCTTCAATTTTTTACTCTTGTAAAATCCGTTTTCGGGGGCTCTGTAGGACCATTTTTTAAGCTTTTTGAGCGGTTTTTCGTGGTTTTTCCTTCATTCCTAACCCATTCGCTATTGTTTCTGGAATAAAACCATTTTTTGAAAACCGGCCGGGTTCTGGTGCACAAACATTACAAAACTAGCCGGGGCTCCACGGGTTAATTAACAGTAAATGGATTTATCACTATAAGTCTTTAATTTCAGCTGATGGTAAATTGACATGTCCTCATCTTAATTACTCAACTATTACTAAGATTTTATAGCCTAATTAATGTTGTTAATTATGAGGACTTGACCTTAACATGGCATACAGATGTCATATTTCTTCATTAAGTGTCGAGAAATCGGTTGCAAAGGGATTCAATTTACTATCAGCTGAAATTAAGCCGACTATACCAATATACTTGTCACATTATGGGGGAAGGATTTATTTATTGGTCGATTTATTTATTTATATATTTATATATTTATTTATTATTTTAGTTTCCTCCCCAGACTTCCATCAAGCTTAAATAAACATCCCCAGATCCCCCTTCGAGCTATATTTGTACACTTTTCTGTAGAAAAATATCCCGGCCGAAGGCTGCTTCCTCCTAAACTAAACTAATAAGTCTAAGAATGAAGGAGAAGGGGGCCAGAAAAAATAACCATCCCCCTTAACGTTATTTTACTATTGCTTAAGGGGACAGTGGCTGTTTGATTGGTCTATTAATTTATTTATTCGTATATTTTGTTTTAGTTTCCTCCCTAGACATCCATCAAGCTTAGAAAAACACCCCCTTGTCTACAAGATAAATTTGCAAATTTTTCGGTAGAAAAATTTCCCGGCCAAAGGCCGATTCCTCCTAAAATACAGGCACATTATCGCTCGCCAGGAAAAATTCGACACCTACTGTAAATGGCACTAAGGTATCTAATATTGACAAAGAAATGGGGTGAAAGGTCATAAAATCCCCAAACTAATGGAACCAACGTCTTAAAATCTCAAAACTAGTGGGGCTAAACATTAGGGAGAAGGGGGTCCAGAAAAAACGGTCTGTCTCCCCTTAACACTATTTATAATGATTGGGTTGATGTGAAATGTGCATGACCAACCTGTTCCAAATTAGGTAGGTCATAAATCGTAACCCCTAACCTCTGTAACAAAAAAAAGGGCTGGAGCAAATGGGTTGCAAATTTCCACACCTATTCCCTGGCTGACTCTTCCCAAATGGTAGAAATACTATACCATGTTCCAAATAGGTAGGTCATAAATCTTGACCCCCTAACCGCTGTACAAAAAACGGGCTAGAGCAAATGGGTTGTAAATTTCCACACCTATTCCCTGGCTGACTCTTCCCAAATGGTAGAAATACTATACCATGTTCCAAATAGGTAGGTCATAAATCTTGACCCCCTAACCTCTGTAACTCAAAAAGGGCTAGAGCAAATGGGTTGTAAATTTCCACACCTATTCCCTGGTTGACTCTTCCCAAATGGTAGAAATACTATACCATCTACCTACACAGTAGGTAGGCCAGAAATCGTGACTCCTAACCTCTGTAACTAAAAACGGGCTAGAACAAATGGGCTGTAAATTTCCACACCTAGGCTATATATTTCCCTGGCTGACTTCCCAAATAGTAGATACATTAGCTTGATTACTATATTCGTTTTTTGAGTAATTGAAGTTAGTGGTCAAGATTTTTGGGGTAATTGTGTTGACTACATAATGAACGTTAACCCCTTCTATACCGGTGAAATTTTTTAATAAACAAAAATCTAGGTAGGCCTATACTTAGGCCTATACGATTTTGTTCAGTTTAAGAAGGATCTGTGGTAGTAAAAATGGTTAAGTGAGATATTTCGAAGCCTGTTAATTGTTTGAGACCCTATTAAAACTGAATATAAAGTTAAAAGGACGTCGCTGGTACAGGTTATAAACTCTACCCTATCTAGCGAGAATCTAGTAGCTTTACTGTAGCGTTTCGGTGCTAACTTATAATTGGCAACACTGCAGACGAAAAAAAAGAAGAAGAGAGAGACGTAAACACTGCAGGTGGTTGCCCTCCTCCGCGAAAAATCAACAAAAAACATCACCATGGGGATTTTTAACTTTGACGTGAAGCGGTGAGTTTGTGGGAATATATATGGAGTATTGAGGCACGTAATTAGTGATATATTAAAGTATTTAGGTTGATTTTATGTGTGTTTATCGAGTTCAAAACGGTTCAACATAAAGGGTGTTGTCGGTAGCCTAGAGTAAAGTCGGCCTGAGGTTAGACTGCTGCCTACTGGCCAATTTGTACTCGATAACCACCCTCCCTATTAGTACGCAATATCGATAAAAATACCTACGGAATGTGAATAGACTTAGGCCTAGCCTAGATTCTGAAATATAGGCCTAGTTAATTTAGGTAGCGTTAGTTCTAGCTGAGCTGGTTCCCGGACATGACGGGACATCTCAACCAGTAGACCATTTCAACCAGTAGCTCTTAACCAGTGCCAAATCAACCAAGACTAACCAAACCAGTGCCAAAATATAGTCTAGTACAGTACTTGTACTAACCTAACCTCACCTTCGTAATTGTTTAGTTTATGTCCTCTTTTTCTAGTTATTAAAAACGTATTCTATGGTGTATTATATGATATATAGTAGCAATAGAACTGTTCAAATGACCTGGGAAGTGTATATTAACCAAATACAAAACTTTGAGTAGTGCGCGGTATTAGAGTAAGTCCACGGATGTGTTGTTTACATTTTGGGTTTGGAGCGACCTGTTGCCTACTCTAAATGCTCCGTTAGGTTAGGTTAAGGACCATCTATGTAATTAGTGTATTTTTGGTTTAGTCTGTGCTCAAAAATCATTTTTTTTTAATACTCCACTTTTTATTTTCAGTGTCGATTACGAAAACCTGAAAATTCATAGGGTCTCAAAAATTACAAAAAGGGGTTTTTAAGCATTTCCCTTTTCTTAAACTGCATAAAAACAACAGGGGGTTGGTGGGAGGGGGAAGAGGAGGACATAAACTAAACAATTACCCTAACCTTATTGGTTGATTTGGTACTGGTTGAAATGGTCTACTGGTTGAGTTGTCCGGTCACCAGCTGAGCTCCTAGGTTTAAAAGGCGTGGCAGTGGCCCAGTGGGTAGTCAATAGCCTAGGCAATCTAGAAGATAGACCAAGTTATTACTCCTTATTTTCCCCTGAAATATTTAGAATAGGCCTACACTCGTCAATATTGAGAATAGGCTAGGCCTATTCATAAAAATGGTGTAGGTTAAAGAGACCAAGGTTATTTAAGGCTATAGATAATATTAATTTTCTATTAGAGGGCTTGCAACCCTCCACAATCCACTAGCAATGGGTAATCTTATACGAGCCTAGTGCTAACCTCGCACAACGCACCCCACCGTTTTCTCGACCAGATGTGCAATGTCCCATACCTGTATTACTATTTTATTTAGTAGTTTGACACATTTCTATTTTCTGGAGACTGGACTCTGGAGGTAATCTTACTAAGATACTAGGTTAGGTTGGGTTGTCGGGTTGTTAGGATAGTAAATGTATTCCAAACTACAATTTGCACCCAGGAACAACGGGAGGTTTTAGGAAGGGAAGAGGATGCGTAGATCAGATTTTTACCCTAAATTGTGTTGTGGAGAAATATCTGGAGAAGCAAGAAAAGGTGTATGTGGCCTTTATGGACTTGGAGAAGGCCTATGACAGAGTGGATAGAGAAGGCATGTGGAAAGTACTTAGAATATACGGAGTAGATGGCAAGTTGCTGAAAGCAGTGAAGAGCATGTATGAGGGAGCAAAGGCGTCGGTACGTGTGGAGAATGAGCAGAGCGAGTTCTTTGACCTGAGTGTTGGTTTGAAACAGGGGTGTGTGATGTCCCCGTGGTTGTTTACTGTATATATGGATGGAGTCATGAAAGAAATACTAGGAAGAGCAGTGGATGTTGGTTTATCGCTGAAAAGGGAGGGAAATGAGTGGAAGTTGCCTATACTGCTGTTTGCGGATGATACAATTCTGATGAGCGATAATGAATGGGAGTTGCAGCCTTGCAGGGTCTGGTAAAGAGTTTGGAACAGTGTGCGAAAAACGGAATTTGAAGGTAAATGCGGGGAAGAGCAAGGTTATGGTCTTCAAAAAGGGTGAAGTCACAGAGTGTGAGGTGAAGTTGAACGGTCAGGATATGGAGATCGTCAGCTCTTTTAAGTATCTGGGCAGTGTGTTGAGTAATGGTGGGACTATGGATGAGGAAGTGCGGGAGAGGGTACAACAGGGGAAGAGGGTTGTAGGAATGTTGAAAGCAGTAACAAGAAATAGGGTGGTCAGTATGGAAGTGAAGAAGTCCTTGCATGACAGTGTGGTAATCCCGACACTAACTTACGGAAGCGAAGCATGGACGTTCGGGAAGAGACTCAGACCAAGAATGAGAGCGGTTGAAATGAGTTACTTGCGTGCGGAGTTACATGGAGGGATAGACAGACGAATGAGGAAGTAAGAAGTAGGTGTGGTGTGGAGGTAGATGTGCTGGAAAGTGTGAAAAGGAACAACTTGAGATGGTTCGGCCATATGGAACTTATGGAAAGCAAGAGATTGACTAAGAGGGTGTACGAGAGCGAGGTGGAAGGACGGAGAGGGAGAGGGTGGAAGGATGGAGTGAGGAAGTATAATTATGAATGAAGGCGGTGCTGGTTGGGAGGAGGGGCGTCGACTGACTGGGGGCGGTTCGTTCGTGGCCACCCCTTCGGGGATCACGGCGTCAGGCAATAGATAGATAGATAGATAGAACAACTCAAATAACCTCTACAAAGCCTTCAGTCAAGATTTTTTTTTTAGAAACATTTCTTAATAAAGGAGCGCTAGCTGTGTATATTTTTACCGTCCACTGAAACAAGCTAGAGAATCAAACTAATTGCCTCAATACAGTACTATACTTTCAAATTTGACTACGGTACTGTAGCTACTGTAAAAATAGTCTAATTATCGGCAGAGTAAGATGAAAATGAATTAACTAACCACATTTTGTTTTTCCGCAGGTTCGACATCTACAGAAAGGTTCCCAAGGACTTAACCCAACCCACGCTGACCGGGGCTGTGATCAGCATAGTCTGTGTCTCGTTCATGTTGCTACTCTTTACATCCGAACTCCTTCACTTCCTTTCCGGTGAAGTGTAAGTATCAAATTTGTTGGGCCTACTGTTACTGGTAGGCTATCATCGGTAACTCAGGCTGGCAACTAAATCCCTTGAGTTTAGACATTCTTATTAAATCTCATCCTTTTCAAGATTGTGTTATGAGAAAATTTATTATTTATTATGATGCTTTTTTTTTATGCCCTTGTTACAAGGACTTATTGGACATTGCCACGAATCGCTAGACCGAGCGGCCCAAACTCTTACCGTCTACCAATCGCACAGCGTGGGATCGAACTGTCAACCCTTTGATCAGTAGTCAGACGCGCGCGGCGCTACCAACCATGCTACGGCCCATGGCAACATAACTAAAGAAAAAAAAAAATCTTTCAGTATCATACATCCTCCAACTGAGACTGGCAATATTTCCACCCATCTTCCTCTATTGCTGAGCTATGACTTGATTTGAGATCTTTGGTCCCTCTTAGTTGAGTACCGTACCGGTACTGTAAAATAATTTTGAAGTACTGTAGTATAAAATTAAGAAATTGTCATGAGATTTATAGGCCTAAGGTTAAAATATTTCTTGTGATTTTGATTAGTTCTTTTGTCTTTATATTGTGTCGTCCCTGTTTTGGTTTGTTTATTTTGCAAGTTTTACATTATATTTGTGTTGCAGTGTGTCAGAGCTGTATGTGGACAACCCGGGAGAATCATCTACGGAGAGAATACCCGTCTACATCAAGCTCTCCCTACCTCGGCTCAAGTGTGAATGTAAGTCATTATGTCACTTATGTATTTGTTTTCACCTTATAGCGCTCAAGGATGCGATTTGCGTCCTTTCTGTCTTGATAGCGTTATGCATAAATGCTCGGAATTTTGGTGTGAGTATCCTAGGTTCGAGTCCTTGGAGTGCCACATGTATTTGTTGATTTCATTAACTGAGTTTAGAAGTAAAGATAGTTGGTGAAAAAATATAAATACTTAAAAGCCTATGTGACCATTAGTTTTTTTTTAGAAACCTTTAGTTTAGTTACTGCAAGCTCTGCAAATTTCTTTGAGTTAGCTTTTGGCAATAAAAGTAATTTTGGAGAGGTAATTATGAGATTAACCCTCACAGACCGGTTACGCATTCTATAAGATATCCCCGAAACCCGGGCGATCTGGCTGAAAAACTTCTTTATTAGGCTACCTGTATCTTTGTTATTTTAACTGCTACCGAATTCCCACGCATCTCTAAACGTAGACGTGTTTCGTACCTGTAGACTGGCGTTGGGTAGAGCTCTCTAAGTCAACTGGTTAAGTTGTGATGACGATTTCCGTTGAGAGAGTTTCGAAGCAATGTTAGCAATATGAGACACTTTTCAACACTAACTTTTGTCTAGCAGACAACACAATAACAAACTCCGATTCTTCTTCTTGTTTTTGGAGGTGCGCGGCGTCGCTCCGACCGGCTGTGTTTACATGCGCCGGACGCACGGCTTTCAAAACAAGCTTAATAAGCTTTCAAGCTTACGGTGCTCAAGAGCTCATCCGTGTTTCGGGCCCTAGTTTGTTATGGGTGCCTCGGAGCCCTTCCGGGAACCGAGGGTTAAGATAATTCTATTGCTGAATACTGAACGACAACCCCCGGTGCATGAAAGTGTCAAACTGTTAGCCGAGAGAAACTAGGCTATTCACCCCCAGGCTAAAATCAGTCATCATTTTAGTCATTATTATTAGATAGTCTATATGGTACTGTACAAATTTTAAAGTAATCCTCTACTGGTCTCCCTCACTATCCGATGCCCCGATGGTCCCAGAACGCATCCCCATTTACCCCATTAATTTTAGAGTTTGCTATGCAATTTTTCTATGTAAGATTGGGTTTTCAGGAACGTAACCCAATCGTAAATCTAGAACTCTGGTCTAGTTAAACTAATTTATTGAAAAAAAAAATAAAACCCTCTCTCTAGATTTTACACAGATTATCATACATTACCAGTAAAGGGATGGATGTAGTGTTCGGGTGTCATGTTTATATAGGTCGATCGCTGCGGTTAAGTTCGCGTCTATTCTGATAGCGATTTTTTCGGTTATTTGCCCCCTGCTGGCAATATATATGATAATGGTGGGGGGTGCCCCACTCTCAACATATTATTGTATCCAATGGCAGTCAAAATAGACAGGAACATGATTGCAAGCGTCCGACTCCGCCGCTCCGCTTAGTGTAAACAAGGCAGGCGGTACGCCCGAACTCTACATCCTACCCCCAATAAGTATCATACAGTAGCTACTAATATCACTTTATGTTTCCCAGATGTTGGTTTGGATATCCAGGATGACCTTGGGCGGCATGAGGTTGGGTTTGTGGAGAACACGGTAAAGAACCCCATTGGAGAGGAAGGCTGTCTCTTTGAAGCTAATTTCCTCATCAATAAAGTCCCAGGTTAGTTGATGTACGAGAGAGGTGTGGTATGGTTGTAGATGTGCTGGAAAGTGTGAAAAGGAACAACTTGAGATGGTTCGGTCATGTGGAACATATGGGAAGCGAGAGTACCAGACTGAGGTGGAAGGACAGAGAAGGAGAGGTGTAAGCATGGAGTTGAGAAGTACAGTATATGCGTGAAAACGGTGCTGGATGGGAGGAGGGGCATCAACTGACTGGGGTCAGAGATGCATGGTTCGTGGCCACCCCTTCGGGGATCACGGCATCCGGCAATAGATAGATAGATGCTACTGAACTTTTTAATAATTCATGGTCGTCGTTCTATTTTCAGGCAACTTCCACGTGTCGACCCACTCTGCAGACAAACAGCCGGAGGACATAGACTTTGCCCACGTCATCCACGAGGTTCGCTTTGGCAGCAAAATCAACAACCCAGCCGTGCCCGGGACTTTCAACCCTCTGTATGGTCGGGCTAGGATAGATGGCAATGGTAAGTTGGCAGCTAAATCAACAACCCATTTTTGCCTCTCCCGCATCAAGCTAGAGAATCAAGTGCATCAACTGTATGGAGGATGGGTGAGGGCTGGTCCTATCCAGAGTGACGATTGACATTCTCTACCCAACCTTAGCCGTTTCTGTCTGTCTCTTTTACTGTACAGTACTACCAATACCATGGGCAGGTGCCCGACCCCGAAAGGGGTTGAAATAGGGGAGCTATCCCCCCGCCAAAGGCGGCTTTCTAGGGCCTTTCCTAGCTGATGCTGAGAGGATTGGGTTCTAGTCATGTGGTGATGGGCTGGTCTATCAGAGTGAGAACTGAGCGATCTCTGCCATACCCATAGCTTACTCTGACTGTTCCTTTAACTTATATATTTTCTAGATCTCAAGTGACGGCGTCTTTTCCGTGGATTGACCTCCCAATCTACCAAGATTGGAAGCCAAAGCGTCACATTTTTCCCTTGCCCCTCAACTTTCTCTTCATAATTGCTGAGGGGCACAGGGCCCTGGGTGGGGCTTTGGTTTCCCGGGCGTTTCCGCACCCTCCTCAGCTCCCCGCCATGGAGTGGCTTCGGTCACCCAGGCTTTATTGTGGTCGGCAGGAAGGGTTCTGTGGGGGCGCTCGGTTATGGCCTTGGAATTGCTCGGGGCCTTGGGGCTGTTCGGCCAGGCAGCTTGGGGAACAACAACAACAACAACCAATACCATTCCTTTTAGGTGCTGGCTAGATAGCCCGATTGGGTGGCACTGCAAGGGGGGCTGCGGACGGTGGGGGCATTGGCTCGGGGGTTCAAGCCCGTGGGCTGATGATCCTCTCCCTCGCTGCCCTCTCAGAGACAAATCTCGTCTCTCCCTGGCCCCTTCGGGGGCCCGAGCGTCTGGAGCGGTTTCGGTCTACCGGACTCGGAACTGTTCGGACAGACAGTATTGGAAATAACAACTGTATCGAGGTGATTCATTTGGGGCCACCCCTTGCAGGATCAAGGTGTCTGGCCTATTGCCACTGCAAAAAATACTTATCTTTATCAACTTAACCATATTTTGAAGCTACCAGGCAAGAATTGCTGAAATCAAATTGCCAGAAAAAGTGTTTGTGTGACAGCAGCTTTATTTATAATCAACATATGCAGTGTTTTGAGAAGAGAACGTTGATTATTGTATTGAGCAGGGATTAGTTTCATGAGAGAGAGAGAGAGATAGGAAGAGATAGAAAGGATTCAACAATTTGGTGAAATTGAGTGAAAAATCAGGTACACGTGTCGTGTTAACGAATCACTCAGTCACTAAAGCAAATGTTACAGTAATGGAACATCTGTGAGAGAGAGAGTGGAGTACAGTTGTGGTCATGAATAATTAAACGCCTCCTATTGATGATAATTATAATGTAAAACTTGCAAAATAAACAAACCCAAACTGGGACGACGCAAGATAAATGCAAAGGAACTAATCAAAATCGCTATGTGGAAATAACGCTAAATAAAATAAAATTTGAAATAAAAGAACACAATCCACCACATAGGGTGTACATCACTACATGAGCAAGTTAATCTGGTTCCCAAGCAAACTAATCGCACATATAACAATGCACTATCGTCATGTTCAAGGAATTAGTGAAATTGGGAAGTACGGGACGTTCTGGTAAATTTTACTAAATTCTGTATGAATTAAGAAACTACAATTTGTTTCAAATTTTATAATAAGGTAATTTGCAATTCGACAAGATATCTACAATAGTACAAAAAACATACAGCACTCACTAACGATAGTGCTAACGGGTAGGTACAGTACCTGTAAGCATAGCATGCCTCAAGTGACCCCTAACAATTACTACCTTACAAGTAACCTACATTTATTGTACAAATATACTAAGGAAATTGCAAAAGCAAGATAGTGAATATTAAATATACTTTATTTTTTGTTATTTTGTGGAATGTTTACTGCATTAACCCCTACTGTTTCGGCGATATCTTTTTAATTCTACTCTAGCTATAGTTAAACGATTTTATACAGTTTAAGAAGCATCTGTGGTAGTAACCCCTAGAGTTTACCAAAGGGCAGGTTTTAGAACTGTAAAGTTATTCCTCAATCTAGCAACATTTATAGAAGGCAGTTCAATTGTACAATCAACTGCACAAGTACAGGTCTCCCTCACTATCCGATGCCCCAATTTATGATATTATTATAGGTTTTTAGGTTTTGGCTGGTCTGAAAACGCATCCCCGTTTACCCCAGTAATTTTAGGGTTCGTTATACAATTTTTCTATTTAAGATCGGGTTTTCAGGAACATAACCCAATCATAAATCGAGAAACCTATACTTGGTATAGTACTACATGATGTACTAATAATATTAAACTTGAATGAGCGAAAACACTGACTCGAGTATGGGTTTATAAGAAAATCTATCACAATAATTCAGGAGCATATCAAAATTTCTCAAACGTATATGTACGATATCCCTTTTGGCTGCCTGCAATTGTACATTACATGGTCAATGTATAGTACCTAAAATGAGTATTGGCAGTAATTATATCTCTAAACTTTGAAATGCTTGATGAAACAATTTGCTCAATACTACACACTGGTAATTGTAGTATGAGTGTAGCAGCATTTTTGTTGTGGTAGTTGTGGTGGAGCCAGGGTTGGAAGTAGTTGTGGTAGTAGGTATGGTTGTTGTTGTTGTAGTTCCCCAGACTGTCTGGCCGAACAGTCCTGAGTCCGGTAGACAAAAGCCGCTGCAGATGCTCAGGCCCCTGAAGGGGCCTGGGTGAGATGAGATCCTTCTCTGAGAGGGTAGCGGGGAGAGAATCATCAGCCCACGGGCTTGCCCCCCCGGGCCAATGCCTCCACCGTCTGCAGCCCCCTTGCAGTACCACCCAATTGGGCGAACTCGCCAGCACCTATAAGGAAAAGTAGTACAGTAAAAGAGAGAGACAGGTTGGGTAGAGGATAGGATAGGAGCAGCCCTCACCCAAGTTAGTTTTATTTTTTATTTTTGTTTTTTATGAATAGTTTAACCAGACCACTAGGTTACAACATGTAACTCTCATAAGGCTGGCCTTAGCAAAAGCCAAGGCCCAAGTTAGTTGATGTTGGTACCTAGTAGTAGGGATAAAATAGTTTAACCAAACCAAGCCACTAAAATCCAAAAATATTGGTATCCCGGTAGGATCACATGCGTTCATAATTTCATTGGGAAGTGTTTGGTGTTGGGAGTGAAATAAATACATTAGATTAGGCCTATCCAAATCCACGGATTTTCAGTTTCTCTTGCTCACACATACAGGTCTCCTTCAAGTTATGATTGGGTTATGTTCCTGAAAACACGATCTTAAATAGAAAAATCATATAGCGAACCTTAAAATTAATGGTGTAAATTGGGATGCGTTCTCGGACCAGCCAAAACACAAACGCCTAAAAACCTATAATAATATCGTAAATTGGGGCATCGGATAATGAGGGAGACCTGTACGCCGTATTGGCCAGGATTTTGTTTTAATGCAATTTGTTTTTCCCCTCTATTCTTATATTTTGAATATAAAAGAAACTACTGTATTGAAATAATTAGACAAATACCTGTATACTGTATGCAGCATCACCACTAATACAACATTATATTTGATTTTATTGCAGCCCTGGAGTCGCATGATTACGTGATGAAAGTGGTTCCAACGATCTATGAAGAGTCCAGTGATAAACAACTCCTGGCCTACCAATACACCTACGCCTACAGGGTAAGACGTGTAGTGTGTGTGGATAATCTGTGTATATTTATGTGGTCCAGAATTGTTTTGTTTCTGCTTGTGTTTGTAGTGTACGGTCACGCTAATAAGTCACGTCCCAGCTGTCATTACGTTTGGCTTGCTCCGTGCTGTATTAATGTCTGTCAGATGTTGAATAGGGTGGGTAAGTATAGGAACATGTTTGTATATTTTACTCGATATGAAGAAATTAAGCTTAGATATTGCTGATACCAATTAAACATACTTGGTGCCGAGACATCACTTATTAGCGCGACTGTACAGTAGGTATGATTTGATGTGTGTGTATGTGTGATTCAAATGATCTATGGATAGTTTAGTAACAGCTCCTAACCTACCAATTCACTTCAACCTACCTAATATCTTGCTGCAGTCAGTTTTCTATATTGTCATGAGTTCTCTTCATCAGCTGATTCAATAGTTTGCACAGTATGTACTTAGTTACATTCTAAGATTCTAAGGTATATAATCTTGATTCCTATTAAGTTATTGCATGTCTGGTATGTGTGTTACAATATACCCTGTTCCACAGAGTTACGTGTCGTTTGGTCACGGTGGTCGAGTGGTGCCGGCACTTTGGTTCCGCTACGACCTCACCCCCATCACCGTCAAGTACCACACCAAGCGACCACCCTTCTATTCCTTCATCACCACCGTAAGTATTAATAATGACAGTAGTGAACCCCCCACCCTGAGAGATAAGGGGCATTTTCTCTTCTATGGGGTAGGCTAAAAGAATATTCCATGGTATTCAAATGTGTGTCGTAAAAGGCAATTTGGTGGTGAGCTTCCCTGCGTGTCTGCCTGCTGAGACCAGGGGAGTGCTAGAGGCAACCCTGTTAAGGGCTGCTTCACTTCTCAAGTTTTTAAATTCAAGATTGGCACGTATAGTCCGATCCCAGGTCTTCCTCAGTCCACCCCTTGGTGCAGCTCCTTCCACAATCACAGACCTGCATCTTTTCACTCAATTTTGTTCATCCATTCTCTCCACATGCCCAGGAGGAGACGCTTAGGTATAAAGAGGACAAATAGACTGGGATGGTATGGACATGTGGAGAGAATGGATGAACAAAATTGGGTGAAAAGATGCAGGTCATTTTAGTAAACGTTGTTTCCACATAGCGATTTTGATAATTTAATTTGACTTTATATTGTCCTTGTCCCAATTTTGGTTTGTTTAGTTTGCAAGTTTTACATTTTAATTGTGGAGGGAGCTGCACCGAGGAAGACCTGGAATCAGACTCCTGTATACGATCTCGAATCCAAAAACTTGACAAGTGAAGCAACCCTTAATTAAAATGTAAAACTTGCAAACTAAACAAACCAAAATTGGGACAAGGACAATATAAAGTCAAATTAAATTATCAAAATCGCTATGTGGAAACAACGCTTACTAAAATGAAAATTATTAAATAAAAGAACACAATCCACCACATAGGGTGTACATTACTACATGAGCAAGTTAATCTGTTTCCCAAGCAAACTAATCGCACATATAACAACGCACTATCGTCACGTTAAAGGAAGTAGTCAAGTTTGGGAAGTCCGGGACGTTCTGGCAAATTTTACTAAACTCTGCATGAATAAAGAAACTACATGTTAAATGTCAAAATATTATTTAAAATCAAATCTGCAACATGACAAGACATTAACAATAGTAAAAAATACAAATATTGATAAGATATCTATACTATTACAAAATAATATATAAAATACAGTACAGCACTCACTAACGATAGTGCTATCGGGTAGGTACCTGTAAGCATAGCATGCCTCAAGTGACCCCTATCAATAACTACCCTACAAATAACCTACATTTATAGCACAAATAAACTAAGGAAATCGCAAAAGTAAGCAATTGATACTATCGACAATGAATACATATAATATAAAGAGAAATAATTGCAAAATATGAAGTAACAACAGATTTAAACAAAGAGTACTCTTTTAACAAGAACAATACATTTAAAAAATCATCAATATTAATAATAATAATAATAAAAGATAAAGAAAAAGATAAACAATAAATACAGACAAAAAGTAAGCAGAGGTTATACAAGAAACTTCAAGTTAAAAATGCTTGATTAAAATTATTGATGTCAAATTTTAGAATACAGTCACAATAATTGACCCTAAAAAGATTAAATTTATGGAACAATTTACTTGCCTCAAAACCTCTGTCCACTAAGAGTCTGTATAGTAACCTAGCTCTAGCCCAAAAGTCATCTACTTTAGTGCAGATTTTACAAAATCTTATTAATTGGGAATAAAAACAATTATAAGTGATTTTACTATCGATATTACTACTAGGGAAAGGAAAGTTTATTACGTTAAAATTAAAATCATCAACTTTGTGATATACTTTAAGTATGCACTGTTCATTAACAATCTCTATATTTATATCAAGAAAATTTTCAACTTTATAATTTACGTTACATTGTGTGAGGGGAATAGAATTAGGGTAAATAAGTTTAGCAACTTGATTAAAATTTAACAAATTGCAAACAAGAATATCATCAATATATCTACTATTATTACTTAACAGTTTAGCAAGTGCTAATTTTTCTGGAATTTTATTTTTCTTGCTACTGTCAACTAAGTCTTTTATATATTTAAATTCTAAAGCAAGCAAGAATAAGTCTGCAATTAAAGGGCTAACAGGTTTGCCTGGAACGCCGCCACTAGGACAAGAAACTGAAACTGCACGTATGTGTGGAGCACTCGGTCTTAAAATTTTATGTATGTACTGTATGTACACATTGTACAGTGTATAATTTTTTTCATTTTTTCATACATATATTACTTTGGTTTTCTTTTTAGGTTTGTGCCATCGTGGGAGGAACGTTCACGGTCGCCGGGATCATCGACTCCTTCATTTTCACCGGCCTAGAGATTTTCAAGAAATTTGAACTGGGCAAGCAGAGTTGAACATGATAGACCTTAGCCTTGGGTGGTGCCCTGCGCTGATGAATGATTTTAACTATTTGTAAGGGGGGATTTTTTTCTATACCCCTTTCTCCCTCATGCTTAGCCCCATTGCTTTTGAGATTTTAAGACGTTCACCCCATGAGTTTGGCAATTTAAAAAACTTTTGCCCCAGTTTTGTTAATTTTAAGACCTTTTGTGCCATTATGGTGGCAAGCAATGGCGAGCCTGTAATTTAAAAGAAATCAGCCTACGGCCGGGACATTTTTCTACCGAAAAACATACAAATTTATCTTGGGGGGGGAGTTTGTTTTTTAATTTGAACATAGTAAGCAGAGTTGAACATAATAGCCTTCTGTGCTCTACTCTGAAGGATTTTAACTATTTTTAACCGCTTCTGTACCGGCGACCTCCTTGGTATTTTTTTCTTGCTATATTTAAATGATTTTGTTCAGCTCAAGAAGGATGTGTGGTAGTAGAAAGGGTTAAGTGAGATAGTTCGAAGCCCGTTAATTGCTGGAGGCCCTTTTTAACCCTTTACTAGCGGCGCTCTACTTAAGTCGAGTGAAAGAAACTGGGAGAAAATGGGTGGAACAGTAATGAACCATACGTCCGACATCTGTGGCCTCCCGGCCCACACTAACTCCAGTTCCCCCACCGCACGGGTGGATGACAGTGTGACCAATAGTTAGCGAAAAGTGAACAGTGTAGCAAAATCAGCTAAACTTCCATCTTTGAGGTAACACTGTCAGGGCTCCACGAGTGCTACGTAGCTGTATGTGGTGTCATTGTGTAGCGATTTCCGCCTAGTTTTCGGCACAATACAGTTCCTTTCATGCTGATGGTTGATATAGCAGTCAGAATGGCCTGAAAAGGCCCAAAATGGCCACAGACCCCCCGCTAGACAAGGGTTAAACTGAAGAAAATTGTCTAATAATTGCCAGAATATAATGAAAAGGACGTCACTGGTACAGAAGGGGTTAACCCCTTCAGCACGATGTCATTTTCATCGTATGCTGGTCACCATTAGACAATTGTTTTTAGCTTATAATCTACCTCTAGGACTCAAAAGGTTAAATACGATCTCAATGAACCCTCCGAATAACACAGATCCTTCTTAAACTGCACAAAATCGCTCTATACTGATGTGGTAGCCTTTTAGAATTTTTTAGCAAAAGATGGTAGTTTAGCTTTTTTAATCTTGTTAATTGTTTGAATGCCGCGCTGATTGTTGAAGTATTTATATTGTAACCGATGTTTAGTAATCTCTAAAAATAGGCAATCTCTTTTACACAATTCACTTCCATCAATTGAAATAATATTTTACTTTATATTTCATGAAAAGCCATGAAAAGAGTGAAGTTGGGGAAAGCACCAGGAACAGATGGAGTGTGTGGGGAAATGTTGAGGTATGGGGGTGAGATAGTGATAGAATGGGTATGGAAAATGTGCAAACTAGCATGGGAGAAGGGGAGTGCACCCGATGACTGGAAGACTGGCATAATAGTCCCCCTATATAAGGGCAAAGGGGAAAGAGGAGTGTGTGGTAACCACCGAGGAATATGTCTTCTAAGCGTAGTAGGGAAGGTATACAGTAGGGTAGTGATTGAGAGAGTGAGAGTGAGAACGGAGAAATGGATAGGCGACGAGCAGGGAGGTTTTAGGAAGGGAAGAGGATGTGTAGATCAGATTTTTACCCTGAATTGTGTTGTGGAGAAGTATCTGGAGAAGAAACAAAAGGTGTATGTTGCCTTTATGGACTTGGAGAAGGCCTATGACAGAGTGGATAGAGAAGGTTTGTGGAAAGTACTTAGAATTAAAATGTAAAACTTGCAAACCAAACAAACCAAAATTGGGACAAGGACAATATAAAGTCAAATTAAATTATCAAAATCGCTATGTGGAAACAACGCTTACTAAAATGAAAATTATTAAATAAAAGAACACAATCCACCACATAGGGTGGTGATGGGCTGGTCTATCAGAGTGAGAGCTGAGCGATCTCTGCCATACCCATAGCTTACTCTGACTGTTCCTTTTACTTATATATCTTCTAGATCTCAAGTGACGGCGTCTTTTCCGTGGATCGACCTCCCTACTGCCAACCTAAAAGTTGGCAGATTGGGAGCCAAAGCGTCACATTTTTCCCTTGCCCCTCAACTTTCCCTCATAATTGCTGAGGGGCACAGGGCTTTGGTTTCTCGGGCGTTTCCGCGCCCTCCTCAGCTCCCTGCCTTAGAGTGGCTTCGGTCACCTGGGTTTTGTTAGTGGTAAGCAGGGAGGGTTTTGTGGGGGCGCTTTATGGCCTTGGCCTTGCTCGGGACCTTGGGGCTGTTCGGCCAGGCAGCCTGGGGAACAACAACAACAACAACCACATAGGGTGTACATTAATACATGAGCAAGTTAATCTGTTTCCCAAGCAAACTAATCGCACATATAACAATGCACTATCGTCACATTAAAGGAAGTACAGTAGTCAAGTTTGGGAAGTCCGGGACGTTCTGGCAAAATTTACTAAACTCTGCATGAATAAAGAAACTACATGTTAAATGTCAAAATATTATTTAAAATCAAATTTGCAACATGACAAGACATTAACAATAGTACAAAATACAAATATTGATAAGATATCTATACTATTACAAAATAATATATAACATACAGTACAGCACTCACTAACGATAGTGCTATCGGAGTGCTATACGGAGTAGAGGGCAAGTTGCTGAAAGCAGTGAAGAGCATGTATGAGGGTGCAAAGGCGGCAGTACGTGTGGAGAGTGAGCAGAGCGAGTTCTTTGACCTGAATGTTGGTTTGAAACAGGGGTGTGTGATGTCCCCGTGGTTGTTTACTGTATATATGGATGGAGTCATGAAAGAAATCCTATCAAGAGCAGTGGATGTTGGTGTATCGCTGAAAAGGGAGGGAATTGAGTGGAAGCTACCTATACTGCTGTTTGTGGATGATACAGTTCTGATGAGTGATAATGAATGGGAGTTGCAGGGTCTGGTAAATGAGTTTGGAACAGTGTGCGAAAAACGGAATTTGAAGGTAAATACGGGGAAGAGCAAGGTTATGGTCTTCGAAAGGGGTGAAGTCACAGTGTGAGGTGAAGCTGAACGGTCAGGCTATGGAGATCGTCAACTCTTTTAAGTATCTGGGCAGTGTGTTGAGTAAAGATGGGACTATGGATGAAGAGGTGCGGCAGAGGGTACAACAGGGGAAGAGGGTTGTAGGAACGCTAAAAGCAGTAACAAGAAATAGGGTGGTCAGTATGGAAGTGAAGAAGTCCTTGCATGACAGTGTGGTAATCCCGACACTGACTTACGGAAGCGAAGCATGGACATTGGTTGAGAGACTCAGACCAAGAGTGAGAGCAGTGGAAATGAAATACTTAAGGAGTGCGTGCGGAGTTACATGGAGGGATAGACAGACTAATGAGGAAGTAAGAAGGAGGTGTGGTGTGGAGGTAGATGTGCTGGAAAGTGTGAAAAGGAACAACTTGAGATGGTTCGGCCATATGGAACGTATGGAAAGCGAGAGAATGACTAAGAGGGTGTACGAGAGCGAGGTGGAGGGACAGAGAGGGAGAGGTAGACCGAATATGAGGTGGAAGGATGGAGTGAGGAACTACTTGAACGAAGGCGGTGCTGGTTGGGGGGAGGGGTGTCGACTGACTGGGGACAGAGGTACATGGGGGCGGTTCGTTCGTGGCCACCCCTTCGGGGATCACGGCGTCAGGCAATAGATAGATAGATAGATAGATAGATAGATAGATAGATAGATAGATATTTCATATATCTGTGTACTTTTATCTGTTTTTACTTAACACATATCCTACCTTATATTTTCTATGTTTGCATACTTATTATTATTTTTTTTTATCTAAGACAACTCACTACATTACATTATTATTACAGTCAATTCTTTTATACTCAAGTCTTACAAAGCTTATAAAGTTTGTATCACATGGGGGCAGGAGGCTAGGAATCCTCCTCCCCTTGTAAAATTCTCCTACTCAATGAGAGAGAATGTGAGACCAGAACTGCATTTTGTGTGGAGCACTCGGTCTTTAAATTTGTGTATAAGGGCCGAGGGAACGCGAAAGTGATCCCGAACCCTAAAAATTGTAACCTTACAGGTTTCTGTTCGGCCTCTGTCTTGAGTCAGCCACCCCCAGCAATGGGGTATGTGTCTAAGTACAGTCCATCCTCCTATATCACGAATTCCTACAACGCGATCCTCCTACAACACGAGGGGGGGTCCCGATAAATAGTACATTTATTCAGTTAATTGTAGCCATGATATTGTAGATTGAATTTTTTTTTAACTAATTTCTCTATTATATAATCATACATTTTGATATATTCTAGGAACTAATATATTCTAGGTCTTTCCTAGGACCGATCGATCACTTTTAATTGCCGCCGTATGTATACGCGATCGCATAGCGCAAATTTCATATAGTGCGAGGGTCGGATCGACCCATTTTTCTTCATTAGTTGTAAGGTAAGTGATGTTTTTTTATATTTGTTAATGATTTGATGGTATCTGGTAGGTAATATAGGTGTTTGTTTAGCAAGAAATCTGGAAAAAAAAGGGGCAAAATTGTGGAGCTCAGACACATAGAATTATCTCCATATAAAGTGTTATTCCTACAGCGCGAGGGGCTCTGCCGCCCATATAGTCGTGTTATAGGAGGATGGACTGTATATAGCCTACATACATACTGTACATACATCACACGACCGCTGTTTCACATTTATCGTCAACTCTGGTCGGGCTGCTTACGAGTCTTTTATAAGAATTCAGTCACCAAAATTAATCAGTGCAAATTAGTCCATGAAATATTGCCTGAATCAAGTTGTTTTACCATGATTTCTGTACTACAGAATAATCCAATTTACTAATTTCACTCCCAACACCATACATCTCCCAATTAAATTAATGAAAGCATGTGATCAGTTTGGCACTGCATTTTTGGCCTTCTAGATTTGAGAAGCCTGACACTGTTCTCGGCACCGGGATTATGTGTAACGGTGTTACATGTTTCTGGTGCCGAATATTCTGAGTCAAACTTGCTGGTTGCGAATTTTCATACAGTACATTCTTTGAACGACATAAAACTATTGATATTATAAGCTCTCTATCACCCCTGCTTATCATGGAAATTTCTCAGTATAGGCTACAGTTCCTTGAACATTTACAGTAGCCTATATATAAAAGGTTTTGAGAGACAATTTTTGTTTGCCAGACTCCGTAATTCCCGAGAATGGGTGGTCATGAACATTAGGCGTTGTCACGAATCGCTAGGACAAGTTGCCCGGGCTTAGCATCTACCAATAATATTTTAAAAGTGCGGGCTCGATCCGCCGACCCTTTGATCAGCAGCCGACTCTCTACTGGCTGTGCCACGGCTTGCGACAATATATAAATAAATACACCAAGATCTAAATAAATCTGGACTAAATACTGGTCTTAACTAAACCTATAACCAATAAACTAAACTATACAAATGTTTTGCAGACTATGTGATTATCTGACTTTTACTCTAGATTTGTGATTATTTATGCTGATCTGATTCTCACTAACTTGCATTATCTTAATTTTATGACACTCCCACATTGTTAAGGGGCATTGTTATGGTGCATAGGATTAGTTAAACTATTTTTTGTATATGAGCAGTAAATAAAAATTTGAAATAAAGGTTTCTTTTATTCTTTACTGTACCTAATAATAATAATAATAATAATAATAATAATAATAATAATCATAATAATAATCTGGTCTTTTATTTCTCGCAAGTGCCAGTTCTTCCAGAGGAATTCACTAGCGCTCGTAGCACATTGCACCACAATCAAGAGAAGTGTGGTGCAGTTCACCTGTAGTTCAAACAACAACAGCTATTTAACATGGCAGCAGTTAGAGCCTGTAACGACCTGTCACTGTGCTACTTGCAAGATCATAACTCCTACAGAAGAGTAAGGTTTTCAACTGTTTTTTGAAAGAGTCTATGGAGTTCAGCTGTCTAATTGATAAAGGCAATTCATTATATAACCTAGGAGCCACGAAAGAAAAGGACCGAGCAGAGAAAGAGGACTGCTGGATAGCTACCGGTTCATCAAGACGCAGCACATCATCACTGCTTCTCAGGATCGCACCAGAACAAAGGGCGTCTCAAGAGGTCAGCAAGATACTAAGGTTCACCAAACGTAAGTGCCTTAAAAGTCATAAGACACAACTAAAACTCTATCCTAGCTTTAACTGGCAACCAGTGCAGCTCTATCAAATATGAAGAAGTGGGGGTTCTTGGAGGTATATCAAATATGAGCCTCGCTGTTCTATTCCGTATGGACTGAACTTTTTGTAGCAAGTAATTAGGAAGGCTAACCAATAAGGCATTACAATAGTCCACACGCGATAGGACAATTGAGTGAACAAATGTTAGAAGACAGCGCTTGTTAAGAAACCATCTCACTGAATACAAGTTTCTGATTTGGAGATTACAAATTTTGATGACCTGATTGATGTGATTCTCATAGTTCAATTTAGAGTTAAAGTATACTCCAAGGTTTTGCACTGAGCTTACTGGGCGAAGTTGAGAACCTCCCATATCCAGAGTCACTATATTTTCAGCATCATTTCCCCTTCCATTTCCATGAATGATAATGATCTCCGTGTTGTTCTCATTCAGTTTGAGTTTCCGCTTTGCCATCCAGATCTTAATGTCAGACAATAAAGACTGCAAGAAAGTGCAAATATTTTTCCCTATTACTGTATTTTGTTTTCTTGGTCTTTTTTTATGTGCACCACCTCACCTAGGTGGGAAGCAGAATTTATTTGAAAAAAAGAAAGAAAAATACATCATTATATTACAAGGTTAGCGGTTGGGCTAGCTACCTCCCCCTTGAACAGATACAAGTTAGAAAATCGAAACAATTGCCTCAGAATATAGAAGCATTTGGAGGTGATTCATTCGTGGCCACCCCCTCGGGGATCAAAGTGTTTGGCAATAGATAGATAGACTATTTTCTAACCCTACGTAAACAAAGTTTTACTTAGGCTTCTTACCCATTTCGTACCGGTGAAGTACTTTTCTTTTTATTATGGCAACTATTAGATTTTATTCAGATTAGGAAGGACGTCTACCCATTAAAAGGCTACAGACTATCTCAATTAATCCTTTTAGCTATCATATATTCTTCCTGAGCTTCCTAAAATTGTGTAAAATATAGCTGAAATCAAATACAAAATATGTCATCGGTACAGAAGGGGTTCACACCCTCTTCTAAAAGAGATAATGTAAGAAGTACAGTACTTAACTTGTTTTCCCTGTTCCTTTTAGGATGTAGCTGTACAGAAACAGCTTCCAAAATATCCCTATTATTTGCCCTCCACTGGGTGGCCCCTGCACGATCACAGGTATCCCAGTGCAGCGTTTCAGATAGGTACTGATCTCCGAGTACTCTGGTAAAGTGGTGTAATGGATTAGATGCTTATGTTCTGGGTGTGGTGTCCCGAGTTCAAATCCCGGGAGGACCATATGCTTTCATTAGTTTATTCAAGTACATTGGGGTTTGTAATTGATGATTGATGTTAAGAATGGGGTGTTACTTAAACTCTAGTTCTATTCATAGGGCTTACCGGATTCTTTGGGCTGCAGAATCGGATAACTAGTCCACTAGTGTGAAAGGAGAGATAGGGGTTCTGTTAAACTATAGCAATTCTGGCAGCTGAAAATGTAGCTCCTTCACCCTCACACCTGCACCAAAAAGGTTGCTAACCCTTGTGGCTTTCCCAACGTGTTCGTGAGCGGGGTAGGGAATAGCATTTCCAACAACCGACAAATTGGCAATGTCAGAGTTGTCTACATATTATTATGACTGTAGAGCTCTCTAGAGGGGCTTAAGTAACAACAAATTGCAGTGCTTTGGAAATACTGAGGGTGCAGGACTAGAGGTGTCTGGAGAGCTTGAAAACTTGAGGTGCCTAAGGTCCTTGAAGGAAGCCCTTTGGGGGGCAAGAGGGAGAGGGTTTCTACAGTATGTCTGTGGGCTGAAAGGGGTAGTGGGGTTTGTGGAGCATGGATTGTACTCGTACGCCTGATGCTGCCTCCTCTCATTGCTTTCAGTTGTTTATAGGCTAGTAGCCAGAGATAGCTGCCACAAATGACTAAGCAGAAGGGTGGTAGAGTTCTAGTCTAAACTGGAAATGGGAACTGTCAGGGAAACCAAGAAGGATTGTCTTATCGGAAAGGTCTAAGAGCAGGAAAGCCCTGCTCCAAGGGTCGGTTAGATTCTGAAATGTACGCGATACAAGGGAATTTAAGTCGCAGCCGCTATGCCAAAGCATCGCGATATTATTTTGATGTAGGCTACAGGTATTTATACTTAATTGGAGTGCATTAACTAACTTAAGCAAACCAACCTAATCAAACCTAAAATAATGAAGTAAAATTTAATAAAAATGTATCAAAATAAATCGTTAATAGGCGCGAGTATAGAGGAATAGCGGCTGCGGCCATAGAGTCCTCGCCGCCCGTGATTTAACCCATTGGTTACGGGAGACGTTCCGGAACGTCATGGCAATTTACAGCAATTTACAGGCTTTTAAAGCCTGTAGAATCGAGTGCGAGGGAGCTGGCCACACATCCTTCCTCTAGCCAGTCGGCCGCGGCACTGAGGACTCTGAGCCATAATCTCACGAGATATACAGCGCTGCCAAAGGCAAATATAACGCAACATTAGCGAAAATTTGCTAATTTTAGCGAATGTCTATTGAAGCGCTGTGGGTGAAGCCCGCGAGCTACGAAGCTCGTTTTGGTCATTTTGAAGCGATTTTCTTCCAGTTTTTGGCTGAATACATTTAATTTCATTCAGACACTTGCTTAATTAATCAGGAGTGCCTGAATGAGCCCTAATATGGCGGAAATAGGAGGAAATATGCCTGCACCGAATGGGTTAACGTCTATAATGACAAAGATGACATGAAATATGTTCTAATTCATAACTTTATATCTTCATATTATTTTAGATTACATATATCTCTCAAATGTTTGGATATATAATGATGTAAAAGAAAGCTTATTGAAAATTATTGGGATTGTATCAATTTATTCTTTATTAAAATTGCATGAACGTTGGCAAGTGATCTATCAATATTATATTGTGAATATTATGTAGGTTGATCCTTCAATAATATTAGAACATAATATTTTAATGTAGAACAAAATATAATTTATAGCGGTACAAATGCCGTTTATGGGAAAAATGCCAAATGTATTACAGTAGGCAAATAAGAAAACTTAATTTTATCACCTCTGCAGCTAGATAAATTAATTGTAGGTGAAAGGAAATGTAACCTGGACTAATAAACAACATATGAAAATACTCTGATTATAAAAATTGGGGCGTTTAAATATTTGGTAGCAAATAAAGGGCTCCGTTTTTGCAGTGTTGTCATTCTAGCTATTTTGTGCTAATTGTGTAATATTTTATTTATATATCTAGCAATTATTTTTTGACATCTAGAACAATGTTCTAACATAAAATTACATTTAAAATAGTTAAATACTAGAGAATATGGGTGTTTCTAATAAATTTTTAAGGTATTTTACCATTTATATTGCGGTATTCAAGCCTTGAATCAGGTACCTTCTTTCTAGCTACTTCTAGATAGTTCCTAGTTCCTTAGTTTAATTTTAGATATTATAGACATTTCCAAGTGACATTTTGAAGTTTATGCTATTCTTTCTATAATTTTCTTGTATCTAACGACCTTTGCTAACCAATCTAGCAAACTATTAAGCTAAACGTGTCAACTGGCAGCACTGATCATAACAACAGCTGATATTATATAGCTGGCAGTGCGCTAAATAATTATAGTTTGTCAGGTAGGCCTATATATTGGTATTTTCAAGCTGTCTGTCGTGTAATATTGTATTTTATGAATGATTCTTAATGCCATAAACTGACGGGAATGTGTAATAATTGTGGAATAGGCTAGGCTAAGCAGGTTAGCTTAAGGAAAGCGTTAGGCTACTGGGTATTGGATTTTGTTAGGCCTGTATCATTTGCAAACTAGGCTATTACCGGTAACTGGAACCCTTGGCCTCGTGGTGATGGGCTGGTCTATCAGAGTGAGAACTGAGCGATCTCTTCCATACCCATAGCTTACTCTGACTGTTCCTTTTACTTATAGGCTATATTTTCTAGATCTCAAGTGACGGCGTCTCTTCCGTGGATTGACCTCCCAATCTACCAAGATTGGAAGCCAAAGCGTTGGTAGATTGGAAGCCAAAGCGTCACATTTTTCCTTTGCCCCTCAACTTTCTCTTCATAATTGCTGAGGGGCACAGGGCCCTGGGTAGGTCTTTGGTTTCCCAGGCGTTTCCGCACCCTCCTCAGCTCCCTGCCATGGAGTGGCTACTGTGGCTTCGGTCACCCAGGCTTTATTGTGGTCGGCAGGGAGGGTTCTGTTGGGGCGCTCGGTTATGGTCTTGGTCTTGCTCGGGGCCTTGGGGCTGTTCGGCCAGGCAGCTTGGGGAACAACAACAACAACAACAACCCTTGGTCTAATACATACAAGGCGTCAGCACTGATTAGTTGAAATTAGGATAATATTCAAGGACACTAGTGCGCGTTATGAGAAACAATTTATTAGGGAAAATAGGCACCAATAGATTCGCCATATTTTTCTCCATATAGTCCGCATGGAGGATTTTCGTTATCAACAAATTGAAAAATACCCACTTCACAGACAAATACACCAAAAATCTAAGTCAAAGCAGGGGTGTGGGGGTGGCAGCCCCCACCTATAATACTAGGTTAGGTTAGGCTAATGTCCTCGCAAACTTTCAAAGGGGGTATAGGGTAGTAAACACTAGGATAGCCTATACCTGGTCAGAGGTAAGATGAAGAAGAAGAAGAGTCCTGCAGTAGTCTCCTTGAATGCTACCGAAATTAGGCTAGTCTACGCAATAGCCTATTTGTAACCCTACTAATCAATGGGGTACCGGGTAAGATTAGGAGTAGTGGGCGTACCACTACCAACATACAGCATAACTCATCTATAAAACATTAACCTAACCAAACACAACAACAGCAAAACAAATAGCAGGCTGGATCCTGAGAACCTTCCACACAAGAAATGAGAGGTGTATGTTAACACTGTGGAAGTCACTGGTCCTACCACGACTGGAGTACTGCTCTCAGCTCTGGTCTCCCCCAAAAGTAGGAGAAATAACAGAAATTGAAGCCACCCAGAGGACATTCACCAGTAAAATCCATGGGTTTCAACACTTTAACAACTGGGAGAGACTCAAGGAGCTGCAGCTGTACTCACTTCAAAGACGTAGGGAGAGATACATCATCATCTACGTCTGGAAGATTTTGGAAAAAAAGGTACCAAATCCAAACATCCAAGAGACTCAACACCAAAGGCGAGGGAGGCTGTGCTATGTGAGGACTACGCCGGGATCAACACAAAAAATCAAATCCCTGATCCATCACAGCTTTGCATACAATGGAACCAGACTGTTCAACTGTATACCAGCCCCTCTCAGGAACATGACCGGGGTGTCTCCAGACACCTTCAAGAAACACTTGGACATGTGGCTGGCCAAAATACCGGACCGGCCACCAACACCAGGATACCCCAGCACCAACTCCAACCGACTTCTGGAATGGAGAGTGGAAGAAAGGGAGCTGCCTGGTCGCAGTGGAGCCCCAGCTCAACTTTGTCACTAACGGACGGAATACAACAAAGTGTAACAAAGTGTAAGTGTAAACAACCTAACCTAACCTAACCTAACCTAGTATTCATGTAGTACTAGGTTAGGTGATAATATTCAAGGACACTACATCCGCCTTATTAGATACAATTTAGGGAAATTTCCCTATTAGGGAAAATAGGCACCAACAGATTCGCCATATTTTTCTCCATATAGTCCGCATGGAGGATTTTCGTTATGGACAAATTGAACAATACCCTTTTCACAGAAAAATACACCAAAAATCTGTCAAAGATGTCTAGCCCAATAGCGGGGGTGTGGGGGCGGCAGCCCCCATCCATAATACTAGGATAGGTTAGGTAAGGTTGTTAGGTTAGGCTAATGTCCTTTCAAAGGGGTATAGGCTAGTAAACACTAGGATAGCTTATACCCGGTCAGAGGTAAGAAGAAGAAGAGTCCTGATGTAGTCTCCTTGAATGCTACCGGTTAGGTTAGGTTAGGTTAATAATAATAATAATAATAATAATAATAATAATATTTATATTTATTCAGTTAGCAATTTACAGAGTTGGTACCACATAGTATGTTACAAATATGACATATACCAGCCTTGCATAATTCCAACTAAGGATAGCCCAATAAGGCCGTTAGGCGTATCATCGTATTTCCATTACTTACTTGGTCATACTTGGTAGAATTCCGTCCTATGTGGACGCAGCTAAAGTGGACCTCCGCTGCAGCCAGGCAGCTCCGCAACTCCCTCGTTCCGTCTATTTACTAACGAGTTGGATGCGGTGCTGGGATATCCTGGTATTGGGGGCTCGTCTGGTACTGTAGCCAGCCATCGGTCCAGCTGACGCTTGAAGGAGTCTGTCGTGACTCCCGTCAGTTCCCGGACGGCCTTTGGTACAGTATTGAAGAGACGAGCCCCATTTTTGCTGAAGTTGTTGTGGGCGACTGTTGCTATTTTCTGAGAGGTAGCCTCAGGTCCTCTTGATGTAGCACAGTCGCCCTTTTCTAACGTGGTTGTTGATGACTAGTCCCACGTCAGGTACCAGCCCTTCTAGGGTCTTCCACACGTAAATCACTAGGTAACGTTCTCGTCGTCTCTGAAGGGAGTAGAGCCGCAACTCCTTCAGGCGTTCCCAGTAATTCATGTGTTGGAGACCCCAGATCCTGCTGGTGAAGGTCCTCTGTAGAGACTCCAGTTTGCCGATGTCCCCTATCTTGTGGGGAGTCCATAGCTGGCAGCAGTATTCCACCTTTGGGAGGACCAGAGCCTTCCAGAGTGTCAGCATACAGGCCCTCTCTCTAGTTTGGAAGGTCCTGAGTAACCATCCTGCGAGTCTCCTAGCTGTCTCGGTGGTTTGGTTGATGTGGCGAGAAAAAGTTCCATCGGTACTCATTGTTACTCCCAGATCCCGCACATGTTCTTTTGGAGTGATGGTTTCTTGATTGGCCTGGTAGCTGACCAGTGCTCTCTTTGATGGTTTGTAGAGGGCCGTACCTTAGCAATTCAAATTTCTCGCCGTTCATCCTCATGTTGTTGGAATCTGCCCAGTCCAGAAGGCGATTCAGATCTTCTTGGAGCAGGGCCACATCGTCAGCTGTCTCTACCCTCCTCATTACTCTTGTGTCATCTGCAAATGAGGTGGCCTTGGAGTGCTGGAGATCATGATCAATATCCCCTATCATGATAAGGAACAGAAGTGGTCCTAGTACAGACCCCTGCGGAACGCCACTTATTACCTCGCTTGGGTCTGAAAGGTGTCCTTGGACCGATACTCTCTGTTCCGTATGTGTTAGGAAGCTGTGCAGCCACTTGCCGAGGTTTCCTCCTATACCTAGCTTTTTCAGCTTGTGAAGAACGAGGCCGTGATCTACTTTATCAAATGCCTTGGTGAAATCCAGGTATATCACGTCGACGTTCTTGCCTTTACTGATGTCTTCTAGTAGAGCCTCATGGTGGGCAAGTAGCTGCGACAGACAGGACCGGCCCTTTCTAAACCCGTGCTGTCCCCCGTTGAAAGCGTCGAGGTCCTCCATGTGCTTCGTTATTCTCTTTCTGACGACCCGCTCGATTATCTTTGTTATGTGCGAGGTTAGCACTACGGGCCGATAGTTTTTGGCCAGTCCTTTGCTACCCTCTTTGTAGATAGGTTTCACTACCCCTTCCTTCAGGGATGAGGGAACTGTACCGGTAGCTAGGGACTTGGCAGCGATTAGTTGCAGTGGTAGCGCCAGTTCAGCTTTGCAGGTTTTTAGGAGCTGTGCACTGAACCCGTCTGGACCTGTTGCTGAGTCGGCTGCTATGTCGTCAATGGCTTGAATTATATCATTAATTTCTGGGATTATGTCGGTCAGTATTGGTGAGGGAGAGGGCTCTTGCATTGTGAAGAAAGCCGCTGGGTCATCCACAGTTTTTTGGGGGTTAGGAAGACTGAAGACACTTTCATACTGTGCCCTTAGTATGTCTGCCATTTCCCCTGGGTCGGCCACCAGGTTTCCATCGACGTCTTCTAATGGCCCTACTGCCGATATGTTTTTGGATTTTTTGTTAGCGTATGAGAAGAAAAACTTAGAGTTACTGCTTATGTTCTGGACTGCTTGTAGTTCTTCTCTCTTCCTCTGGTCTTCATGGGATTTTAGGAGTTTGCTTTCAATCTCCTGAAGGGCCTTGTGAAAGTTGGTGGCTTTGCTATGTGGAGGATTTTTTGCCAATTTTCTTTTGTAGAGGCTCCTCCTCCTCATAAGGATGCGACGGTCCCGTGGGATGTGTTTTTTCTTAGCTGTACTTTTAGTCGGGACATTGGCTTTACATATTTCTTCACAAATTGTGGTGAATTTAGAGAGCATATTTGCAGCACTGTCTTCCGCAATTTTGGTTGCCCAGTCCATCTTTAATTTGTCTTTAATTTCAGCCCATTTAATATCTTTGTGGTAAAAGTTTAATTTTGCCATTCCTGTTTTTTCTTGCTGACCTTGCTGTGGTTTATTGAGCAAGGCATTTATTGCGAGAGACGCTTCGCAGATTTTGTGGTCCGACATGGTGGTCTCGTAGAGCTCGTAGGAGTACATAATCCCATGGTTATTGCTAGCTACTAGGTCTAGTATGTTAGATCCTCTTGTTGGTTCGGATATAAATTGGGTTAGGAATTTAGTCCGCATAAGAGACGTCAGTAGCCTAGCTTGTTGTTTTTCTCCATTCGTTCCTCCCACCACTTCCAATGTCTCCAGTTCATGTGTGGGAAATTGAAGTCTCCAAGGAGTAAGAATTCTGTGTTGGGTGCTGGCAGGTGGTGTACTGTGTGGATAATTTTGTTCACGACATCCTCAAAAAGCTCTTGTGTGGCGTTTGGAGGCCTATATACTGCCGTTATAACAAGATTTAAATCCTTGATGGAGAGGGTGAGGATTTCACATGTCCCGTTTGAATGGCTGTCCAGGATTTCTACTGCAAATTTATTCTTTATATAAATGGGTACTCCACCATGACTTCTATCCCTACGGTCTGTGCGGTAAATTTCAAAGTCTTGGATCCGCACCTCTGCATCAAGTATATCGTTGTGCAGGTGAGTTTCGGTCAGGGCGAGTAGGGATATGTTATCGGTGGCAGCGATTTCTTGCAGTAGGGGGACTTTGTTCTGATTACACCTTGGATACAGCCCTCTGATGTTACCTATTAGTATCTTGGTTAGTGGTAACTCCAGAAGGCCCTCTTCCAGTTGTCCAGTCCTTCTATTTTTCCCATCACTACTGACATCATTTGTTGAAGCTGTTCTTGTTGTGCAGCTAGTTTCTCGACTGTTTTCCGAAAAAACCCTGTATCATTAGTGTGGGCCGGTCTCTGGGTGTTCTGTCTCATGTCTACAGCTACGCTTTCCATTTCAGGCTCCTGTCTTGGCGATTTGTTGTTGTTGCGCTGGCTTCTGATTGGGGTTCTACTGGATGGATATCCCCTGGCTTGATTGGATGGTACTGGTGGAGGTTGTTGCTCTCTGTTTGGCCTTATGGTTCCTATGGTGTGGGGATATTTGCAGTTCTGGATGGTGCAAGCCCCGTTTTCCAGGGAGAATCTGCATAACACTTGATGAAAGTTTTTACATTGCTGGCCCTTATTACACCCTACTCGGCTGTCCATTGGGGTCCTTTTATAGATAATTTATGCTGTAGGCCTATGTCGGTAGTGGTACGCCCACTAGCCTACTCCTAATCTTACCAACAATGGTTAGGCTACATTAGATTCAATAGGGGTCATCCAGCCAGCTTAATGTACGATTAGGCTATTGAAGTTTGCACTCCAGGCTTGTCATTTTCTATTTCTTACAGTTTCTTACAGTAGATCCTCTGGAAAAAGGCAAACTAGGCCTGTGTATCCAGCTCAGTACCAGTACTTGCACTGCTGCGGTCGTTCACGGTGTTGGCGGCCGCGGTAGCAGACGCAACATTTTTACTATTCTGTATTTTTGCTTTATAGCCTAATCAAACTTCAAATCTTATCTTCCCCATGCTTTATCAAGATTACTTTCAAACACCCTTATTGATTCGGAATCGACTACATACTGGGGCAGTGCGTTCCACTCATTTACCACTCTATCACAAAATGAGTTCTTTGCCTTCTCAAGCCTATTTCTTTCTTTGTAAATTTTCTTAGAGTGTCCTCTCGTTCTTGTTCCCTCCCGCATCAAGAAGATACCTTCACACACATCCTCATCATACTTTCCTGACACTATCTTAAAAGTCTCTATCATATCCCCTCTCTTTCTCCTATATTCCAGTGTCGGAAGCCCCAGTGTCCTCAACCTCTGCTTATAGCCCGCGTTCTTCAACGTTGGTACTAGCTTGCTAGCTCTCCTCTGCACTTTCTCCACTGCTTCTATATCCTTTACCATATATGGAGCCTACACCTGGTTCGCATATTCCAGGTGTGGCCTAACCAGTGCTGTATAGAGATTCCTGAAGATTTCTTCGTCAAGTGACACAAATGTCCTCCTTATCAGCCCTACAATTTTATTGGCTTTGTTTATCTTTCCCGCTAAATGTTCTGAAAAATTTAACTTATTGTCTATCACTACTCCTATATCCTTTTTTGCATTCACTTCCTCCATCGCTTCATACATACTGTATCCTACCTTGTCTATCTTGCTTGTCCCAATCCGCATGTACTTGCATTTTTTTGGATGAAAAGGCATTAACCAATGCTCAGACCATCCCTTCATGCCCTCCACATCTCCTTGAAGCAAACCCATATCTTCCTTACTCCTCACTCTTCTATACAGCTTAGTGTCATCCGCATACAGGTATACCTCACTTCCATTAGTTATAACTTTTTTAGGTAAGTCGTTGATAAATATAACGAACAGTAGTGGTCCCAACACAGATCCCTGAGGTACCCCACTTGTAATTTCCCTCCACCCCGAGCCTATTCCATTCACCAGTACCCTCTGTCTTCTATCTTTCAGGAAGACTTCTATCCATTTCACACATTCCTCCCCTATATTATAGCTTCTAACATTCTCTGTTAACCTTTTATGTGGGACCTTATCGAAGGCCTTCATAAAATCGCAATATACCACGTCTATTACATCACCATCCTCTAGAATTTGCATCCAATCATCTACCACCTTAACCCTTGTCTAGCGGGGGGTTTTGGGCTTATTTGGGCATATTCAGGCCCTCCTGAATGATCAATCAAGTATCTGCATGAAAAGAAATGTATTCAGCAAAAAACTAGGCGCTAAAAGCTTCAAAATGAGACCATAACGAGCTACGTAGCACTCGTGGTTCTCATACAGTGGTACCAGTAACATTTGAGTTTAGCATATAGCGGTATATTTTTTCCAGCTACGCTCACTACTGGCTACACTGCCGGCCTCTCGAGAACACAGGGAGGGTGAGTCAGTGGGCGGCGGTAGGCCCTGGGAGTCGGACGTGTGGCCCGCTGCACTCCCGGCCATTTGCACTCAATTTTAACCCTTTAAAAGCTATAATAATGCTCCTAACTTGCTGCAAATTGGCGCCCGGCTATAGCCGGGCGCCGCTCTTTAAGGGTTAATTAGCTGTAGTACCGTCGACCTCCCCGGCAAGAATCCGAACTGTCTCCCACTGAAAAGTTTGTTTGATTTCATAAGCTCCATTATTCCTTCTCTAATTACCGTTTCCATTAGTTTACACACAACACTTGTCAAACTGACTGGTCTATAATTTCCTGGGTCATTTCTCTTTCCCTTCTTAAATATAGCTGTTATGTTATTTCCTGCACTTTTGACTATAATAGGCCTAGCCTCCTAGGCTAAAAGTCCATAGATGATAGACGACGTCCGCCCACTCCACTCGCCCAGTTTAATTTTGCCTATTAATTTTGCATCTGACCTTGCAAATAAGTACTGACTGCCACGGCTCGCGGTTGTGCAATTGTTGTTCGCCTCTATTAATTTGTTTACCTTTGTTTCAGAATGGGCGATAAAAGCAGCAATCCTCCGGCCCAAGAGTTCACTGAGCTAGACTGGATCACACTGAGGAATGACCTCGGCACGGTGGAGGTTCAGAAAGTTGAAACGGCCAGAGATAAATTCACCAGGAAATTCAAGGAAAACCCCTTGGTACCCTTTGGTTAGTTGAGTGTAGGGTCAAGTAAATAATGCACAATAACAAAATACAGTAGGCCTACAGTACTACACTAGCTACCAAGCTGAATAATATTGTCTAATAGTTCCAGAATACAGTATAATGAAAAGGACGTCACTGGTAAAGAACAGGTGGGATGGATGTAGATTCAGGGCGTACGGTTGTCATGTTTACATAGGGCGATCGCCGCGGTTAACTTCGCGTCTATTTTGACGGCGATTTTTTTTCCTCAGTTATTTGCCCCCTGCTGGCAATATATATGATGATGACAATATGTCATTGGGGGGGGGGGGGGGTGAGAGGGGGCAAAACCCCCCTTAACATATTATTGTATCCAATGGCTTTCAAAATACACGGGAACATGATTGGAAGCGTCCGAGGCCTCCCCCGACAGCGCCACCGTCATCTTTACATTTGTCGATCGCCGTGGTTAATTTCGCGTCTTATTTTGACGGCAAATTTTTTCGGTTATTTGCCCCCTGCTGGCAATATGTATGATGATTAAAATATGTCATGGGGGGGTGAGGAGGGGGGCAAAGCCCCCCCTCAACATATTATTGTATCAAAAGGCAGTCAAAATAGACGGGAACATGATGGCAAGTGTCCGACGCCGCTCCGCGTAGTGTAAACAAGGCTGGCGGTATGCCCGAACTCTACATTCTACCCGAACAGGTTAACCATCTGCTGTCTGGTATCTCTGAAATGTGACGTGTGGAGTGCCATGTGTAACCCCTGAACTGCCTATACTGTCGGCACCAACTTTTATTTTCACATAATCACTTACAGCAACAACACAATCTACACTCCTTGAGAGCTCTGTGGGAAAGCCCAACCGTGGCCATGACCTTTCTTATTGGCTCGGGGCTGTGCGGCCAGGCAGCTTAGGGAACGACAACAACAACAACTATTAAACTGAGGGCTGTTAGATCCCCCCTGGGACTCACCATTGCCCTGTGCTAGACCTAGGCCGATTTGGCGACTTCCAAAACGCAGCGAATACCACATCATCGTGTAGGAAATCCAATTCCGCATCCAATCATATATATATATATTTATATATATATATTGCATATGAATACCCAAAAGATGCGTGGTTGAGATGTTGTGGTGGTCCGTAGTTGAAAATATGGCGCAAAATTGGCAGTGAGTGGCCGTGCGTATTGGTCTGACGGAGGTAGGAAATAGGAATAGTAGAGTGGAGGCAAGATGGGACAGTAAATGTCATTGGAAGCTTACCTCATAAACCCTGACAGCCAGACTTCTTGTTTTTGTCATTTGAAGTGTTTTGGTACATGTTTAACATCTCTTTTTCCGAGAGTCGCAGCCTACCAGTAAAACCTCTCGAGAGGATTGTTGTAGCTGCTGGGTTAAAGGCTGGTGGGCTCGTCATCATCAGTGAAGGTGCCTTCTCCTCTCCCAAAGTCACCTGGAATAAAGAAGGGTAGGGTTTTGGATAGTAGATGAGTTGTATTCACCTATTTCACCTACAATATTTGTACTGTAGTTTACAGGAATTGAGCTGCGCTCGTGTTGTCCTGTCTCAGTTTGCTTTTAAAATCGTGGACATTTCTTGCTTCTACAACCTCCACACAAGTTATTCCATCTATCTATCATTCTATAAGGAAAGCTAAACTTTTTTGCATTGGACTTGCACCTGTTCTTCCTTATTTTATACATAATATTATGCTCTCTGGTTCTTTCATCGTCCAGCCAAAGTTGGACCAAGAGTATCTGTACGGTTAACTTCTGGATAGTTCAACACTTTTCGGAGATAGTGTCTTACAAACCCATGCCATCCTGGTATTCTGCAAGGGTATGTATGTTTGTACAGGTATATACTGTACTCAGGCACATACCCCATAGCAGGGGGTGGCCGACATATGCATACGTAAAATGGTTTAGCATTGTTTTCTATTACATACTGTACATTTTAACGGCTCAGATATGCATACAATAACACTACAGGTAATTAAGATAAAAGATTATTATCATCTATTACAGTCTGATCTTTATTTACCGGTGTAGAATACCTTACCTTTGGATACCTTTGGATGTGTTCGCCGCTCCTCTAGCGGCACCAAGGAGCGCGATGCCCCTCGTTATGGGTGGTGATTTGGTGCAGTAGACTGTTTGAAGCGACAGCTCGCTCCCTTGCGAGGATGGGCTCGTCTGGCACTTTTTGCAGTTCGACATCTAGGGCTCTCTTGAAGTTGTCTAACGAGGTGTCCCTCATGTCTCTTACTCGCCGTGGGAGTTTGTTGAAGAGACGTGGGCCTCTGTGTGATAACCAGCCCTCTCGCAGAGAGCCCATAGCACCCCTGTTATTCATCCGGGGGATTTCGCATTCCCAGCCTCTCCTATCACTGAATTTCATGACTATCGGAGTATGTAGGTTTGGTACTAAACCCTCTGCGATTTTCCACGTGTATATTATTAGGTAACGTTCTCTTCTACGTTCCAGTGAGTACAGATTCAGTGCTCTTAAACGCTCCCAATAGTGTAGATGTTTTATCGAACTTATATGCGAAGTGAAATTTCTTTGTACACTCTCTACGCAATTTATTTCACCTGCTTTGTATGGGGATGTTAATACGCTACAGTATTCAAGCCGCGGTAGCACTAGAGATTTGAAGAGCGTTATCATAGGCAATTCACCGCGTGTTTTAAAAGTACGCAGAATCCAACCCGTTAGACGTTTCGCAGCCGCCACTTTGACCTGGTTATGTACTTTTAAACCGAATGACAGCTTTCGCCCTGTACGGTATAATAATTCTGACAATAACACTAATTAAGATAACAAAAAAATTATCATCGCTTAAAGTCTGACTTTTCTTTACAGGTTGTGGAATGACAGCGTTCGCCTTGTGCTATGGTTTGTGGAATTTCTCCCGAGGCCAACACCGATCGTCCCAAAACATGATGAGGTTACGAGTGGTTGCCCAAGGCTTCACTGTGGCTGCTTTGATGTTCAGTATTGTTAAGGCTTCCACTAAGACTTAAGTAAACAATATTTGTTTATTCTTTATATATTTTTTTTTGTAAGATATTTCGGTCTAGTAGCAAAATGTACAGGTCTCCCTCGATTTACGATTGGGTTACATTCCTGAAAACCCGATCTTAGATAGGAAAATCATATAGCAAACTCTAAAATTAATGGGGTAAATGGGGATGCTTTCTCGGACCAGCCAAAACCCAACCCAAACTCATAAAAACTTCTATAATATCGTAAATCCGGGCATCGGATAGTGAGGGAGACCTGTACTATATTTTACATACATACTGTACATACACATACTGTACTTGTTTAGGAAATCGGGACAGGCCATAAATTTGATCTCACGGCTTCCAAATTCACTTTTTTTTTTTATAAGAACTTAAACCTTTGTATGTAATAGTTCCAGATTCCAAGGCAAATAGGCTAGAAATGCTGCCAACATTTTTGTTTTTGGCAGAAGACGTACCAAAACACGATGAGATTACGAGTATTTGCGAAGGGTTCACTGTGGCTGGCAGTCTTGATGTTCAGTATTGTTAAGGTTTCTAGTAAATAATGGCTGATTAAATTTTTTGAGGGCATTCAGACTGGTGGCATATATACATACACGGGTGTCAATCTGAAGCAATTTTTTTTGAAGACTTGGATGATTATGAGAAGGAATACAAGACAAATAATGTGAATTAGCATTGTTTTGGCCATTTTATCACTTTCAAAGACATAATTCAAACAATAAGCCAAAACTTGATCTTTGCGTATACAAAAATATATTATAATTCAAAACTTGCAAAATAAACAAGCCAAAACTAGGACGACACAATATAAAAGCAAAAGAACTTATAAATATCACTAATGTATGGGGAAATAACACTTTAATCAAATGAAATGTTTAAATAAAAGAACACAAAACCACGACAGAGTGTACAGTACATCACTACAAGAGCAAGTGAATCGGTTTCCCAAGCAAATTAATTGCACATATAACAACGCGTACTAAAAGGCTAAAAAGACTAAAAAGAATGGACTTGGCTTTCGTTTGACACACTGTACAGTACTGTACTATGCAATATACCGGTACAGTCGGCCTAATTAAGTGATGTCTCGGCACCAATTATGTTTCGATCAATAATTGGTATCGGAAATATTTACACATGATTTTTTCTTTTTGAGTGAGATATACCAACCTGTTCCTACACTTAGCCACCCTAATCAACATCTGACAGACATTAATGCAGCCCAGAGCGAGCCAAACGTAATGACAGCTGAGACATGACATTAGCGCGACTGTACATACATTGTGAGAATAGAGAAAAGTCGTACTGTACTGGGTAATTCAATTGCACAGCTTCCCAATTGAACTTATCAATATAATAACTACTTGGGTCTCCAATAGCTTTTTCATAATATATTAAGGGACAAAAAATAAATACGGGTAAATAAAAAAAGATAAAATAAGATAAATTAAATGTTGCTAGGAAAAAATTGTGGGCACTGGGAATCAAGGGACATGACAAGATTACGAGTGTTTGACAAAAGCATTATTGTGGCCGCCTTCAAGCTCAGTATTGTTAAAGCTTCCTCTAAATAATGGTCTTGTTCTTTTTGGCAATTCTAATCTGGCAGTTTTGAAAATAAATTGTAAAACTTGCAAAACAAATATAATAATAATAATAATAATAATAATAGTTCTTAAAGCTAGCGCATGCTAAGCTAGCTAAGGATAGCTCAATAAGGCCGATTAGGCGTATTTCCATTGGGGTCCTGTACTACTACCCCATCCCTTTGCTCATGAGGGATGGTAACGACTCAGTGCTAGTGAAAAATCTTTAATGCGCCGAGCGTGGGCGCGAACCCGGGCCTTCTGGGTGGAAGTCCGAGACGCTAGTCACTACACCAAGCGAGCCGCTAAACAAACCAAAAAACTGAAGGTGTGATACGACTCCCCCTTAATTATAATGTAAAACTTGCAAAATAAACAAACCAAAACTCTGACGAACACAGTAAAAAGACAAAACAACTTATCAAAATCGCTATGTGGAAACAACGCTTAAGCAAAAGAATAATTCTTTATAAATAAAAGAACACAATCCATCACATAGGGTGTACATTACTACATGAGCAAGTTAATCTGTATCCCAAGCAAACTAATCACACATATAACAATATATCACATATATCACACATATATCGTCACGTTCAAGGAATTAGTCAATTTGGGAAAGTTAGAAATTAACTGATGAACTTACCAAAATTAATTTAAAGCGACCAAGGAGTCCGTTAGGAGTCATTGCCGAGGTCCCAAAGAAGGATTTTGTAAATATCTAGGTTGAGTATGTGTTCTAACTTCTAGTAATACTTAGCCACTTTAGAACGGGTTACAACATTCTTTCTTTTAATCTGGCTATCATGAAGCAATTTTATGCAGATTAGGAAGTACAGTACTGTACATCTAGTAATCAGAATGGTATAGTACTGTATATCTCCGTTAACTCTCTGACTATCACATTATTCTTTCTAAGCAGTAACATTGTCTATTGATAGCCAGAATAAAATATAAAGACATGACCCGGACCGATAGGGTTAACTTGTACATTGTTTTATAGATCATGTGCAGTAAATATATATGATGTAATAATGGATTGTTCATTTACACTCAATATATCTATCCAGTAAGTTGCTACTTGATTGTTTAACCCCTTCTGTACCGGTGACATCTTTTTCATTTTATTCTTGCCATGCATACATACATACATACATACGTCAAATTTTAAGACTGAGTGCTCCACACATACGTGCAGTTTCAGTCTCTTGTCCTAATGGCGGCGTTCCAGGCAACCCTGTTAAGGGCTGCTTCACTTGTCAAGTTCTTGAAATTGAGATTGGCACGTATAGTCCGATCCCAGGTCTTCCTCGGTCCACCCCTTGGTGCAGCTCCCTCCTATTTAGACAATTTTGTGAAGTTTAAGAAGGATCTGTGGTGGTAAAAGGGGTTGAGTGTGATAGTTCGAAGCCTGTTAATTGTTGGAGGCCCCTTTTAAACTGAATAAACTCGTCTAATAGTAGTTAGAACAAGATAAACAGAACGTCACTGGTACAGAAGGGGTTAAATGGGTTGTTCATTTACACTCAATATATCTATTGTTACTTGATTTTTTAACCCTTTCATTACCATTCATAGCTGTGTTTCAACTATTATATTCAGCTTAGGACGGTAGTGTAACGATTATGAGGCTACAGACTATCTGAAATAACCCTTTATACTACCACAGATCCTGCATAAAGTCGTCTAAATATAGCTGATAATAAAACAACATATATCCCCGGAAGTGAAAGGGTTAGAGTGCTGCTAGTAACCATCAGCATATTTAACTAGCTTCAGTCGTATATAAATACAGGTAGCCTACTTGTCATTTATTAAAAGATATTACTATCTCTTGGTAATTTTTAATACTATCCTAGCAATAAAAAGTGTAATCCTCTCAGGTAATTGAAAATATAAAAGATTTGGGGCGTGGCATGGTCGGTAGCACGCCTGACTGCTGATCGAAGGGTCTGCAGTTCGATCCCACACCGTGCCATTGGTAGACGGCAAGAGTTTTGGCAGCTCGGTCTAGCGATGTGTGGCAAATGTCCAGTAAATCCCCTGTAACAAAGGCACAGGTCAATCAAGGGATTGACATCCCTGTCAATCAAGGGATAATGCGGCATTAAAAACTGCATCAATAGATTACTAAATTCTCTCTGCAGAATTATACAGTAATGCTCTCGGTAACGCGATGTTGAATAACACGCTTTTGTTCTCCCGCGGACACACTAAATGTGAAAGCTCTGAATAGTCGCGGACACACTAAATGCGAAAGCTCTGAATAACACGGAACATTTTCAATCTACCGCGGAATCGACTCGGCTTCGTGATGTCACACTCGGGTCCGATCGGCTTCTCACCTGCCCCTCCCAGTTTGTTTATCTGTCGGTCAGCGTGTGCCTCAATATTCTCGGTGATTATAAGGATCTCTCCCACTGTTATGTAACCGTGATGCCTCCCCCCATGTCCTTATTGTATTTTTATAATGTGTGATGTGTACTTTATTGTATTTCTATGATGTGTGATATGTACATTATGTGTAAAAAAAAAAAAATTTTGGGACGTTGGCTGGGACGAAATATGTAAAAAAATGGGACTTTGGAATTTTGGCTGGGACAAAATTATTATTTCCCATAAGGTATGTTATGGTACCATGTTTTTCGGTAACACTGTGCTGTGAAAGAACGAATTAACAGCGTTACCGAGAGCATGACTGTACTTTGGTTATCCTATCCCAGTTAAATATACTGTACTCAATAATTTGTGGCCATGTGGAACATATGGGAAGCGAGAGAATGACTAAGAGAGTGTACGAGAGTGAAGTGGAAGGACAGAGAGGGAGAGGGAAAGATGGAGTTATGAAGTACTGTATATGTGTGAAAGCGGTGCTGGATGGGAGGAGGGGCATCAACTGACTGGGGACAGGTGCATGGGGGCAATTCTGACTGTACTTTGGTTATCCTATCCCTGTTAAATATACTGTACTCAATAATTTGTGGCCATGTGGAACATATGGGAAGCGAGAGAATGACTAAGAGAGTGTACGAGAGTGAAGTGGAAGGACAGAGAGGGAGAGGGAAAGATGGAGTTATGAAGTACTGTATATGTGTGAAAGCGGTGCTGGATGGGAGGAGGGGCATCAACTGACTGGGGACAGGTGCATGGGGGCAATTCTGACTGTACTTTGGTTATCCTATCCCTGTTAAATATACTGTACTCAATAATTTGTGCCCATGTGGAACATATGGGAAGCGAGAGAATGACTAAGAGAGTGGTGAAACACATACAATAGCACTGGATATATCAAAGGCATTTGATAGAGTCTGGCATCAATCCTTATTGTCGAAGATGTCACACTACGGCCTTGCATCTGTAGTTCCACTCATTTCTTCTTATCTTAATAACAGAAAAATATGTGTAATGGTAGATGGCCTTTATTCTCAATTTCACTCAATAAATGCTGGTGTTTCCCAGGGATCAGTTTTGACCCCAACTCTGTTCCTCATTCATATCAATGATCTCATATCTACCACTCATAATCCAATACAGTACATTCTTCCACAGATGACTCAACACTACACAGTTCCTTCACATTTACCAATTCTTTCACCCAACCCGATCTTATAAATTCAAAAATAAACACTGCAATTTCTCTGAACCAGGACCTTTCTAAAATTAATGAATGGGGACAAAAGAATCTAGTTTCATTTAATGCACAGAAAACCAAGTACTGTACATTCAATTTTCTAACCGACAGAATCTCACTGACTCCCATATATTTTTTAATGATGTAAATATTCCCACTTCCCCTAGTATTGACATTCTCGGTGTAACATTAACTACTAACCTGAACTGGACACATGTTAGAAGCATTGCTAAGAATGCCTCTACAAAACTGGGACTCCTGTACAGAGTTCGAGAATTCTTCACTGACGAGCAGTTGGCCGTAATATATAAAAGTCATGTGCGCTCTCAGATGGATTACTGTTCACCTCTGTGGAGTGGAAGTGGAGTGGTTGCATTGAGGCAGTTGGACAAAATTCAAAATAAAGCTATGAGATTAATCAATAACCCTGCAATCACACAGGACCTTCTACATTATCCATACGAAGAAACGTTGCATCCCTTGCATTATTCTACAGATATTTTCACAGCAATTGTTCCGAGGAATTTGCTTCAATTGTGCCGCCTCTCCACATCTTTCCCCGTAGAACTAGGGCAGCTGAGAGCGCCCATGAATTTACACTTTCTCCTCCACAATGCAGAACTTCTGTTTATCAAAATTCATTTATCCCCAGAACTACTACTATTTGGAATTCACTTCCCTCGAGTTGCTTTCCACAAACTTACAATCTACAACAGTTTAAATCCAGTTGTTACAAACATTTTATGAATGGAGGATGCCTTTAGGCACATGGACCTTTTTTTGTTGTATCTGTGTTTTTCCTTCCTCCGTTCATTGTCTCAAAAAAAAAAAAAAAAAATAAATATATCATTCGTGGCCACCCCTTTGGGGATCACGGCGTCCAAACCATCTCGAGGTGTTCCTTTTCACACTTTCCAGCACATCTACATCCACACCACACCGCTCTCGTATTTCCTCATTCGTCTGTCTATCCCTCTATGTAACTCCGCACACACTTCTCAAGTAACTCATTTCCACCCCTCTCACTCTTGGTTCGAGTCTTCAACAATGTCTATGCTTTGCTCCCGTAAGTCAATGTCGGGATTACCACACTGTCATGCAAGGACTTCTTTACTTCCATGCTGACCATCCTATTTCTTGTTACTGCTTTCTGCATTCCTACAACCCTCTTCCCCTGTTGCACCCTCTCCCGCACTTCTTCATCTATAGGGCCTACTCCGATCTTTACTCAACACACCTAGGGAACGACTACTACTACTACTACTTGGGCGGGTGCCCAACCTCGAAAGGAGTTGAAATAGGGGAGCTATCCCCCCGCCAAAGGAGGCTTTCTAGGGCCTTTCCTAGCTGATGCTGAGAGGATTGGGTTTTAGTCATATGGTGATGGGCTGGTCTATCAGAGTGAGAGCTGAGCGATCTCTTCCATACCCATAGTTTACTCTGAGTGTTCCTTTTACTTATATATTTTCTAGATCTCAAGTGACGGCATCTATTCCGTGGATTGACCTCACTACTGCCAACCTAGATGTTGACAGATTGGGAGCTAAAGCATCACATTTTGCCTTTGCCCCTCAACTTTCCCTTCATAATTGCTGAGGGGCACAGGGCCTTGGGTGGGGCTTTGGTTTCTCGGGCGTTTCCGCACCCTCAGCTCCCCGCCTTTGAGTGGCTTCGGTCACCCGGGCTTTATTAGTGGAAAGCAGGGAGAGTTCTGTTCAGGCGCTCATTTATGGCCTTGCTCGGGACCTTGGGGCAGTTCGGCCAGACAGCCTGGGGGAACAGCAACAACAACAACTACTACTTGGAGGGACTCCTGAAGGAGAAGCCCTAGGGTAGGGTATCCCAAAGGATGGGGGCCTGGGGGTTTCACTGTGGGAAGAGGATCTTGGAGGGGCCAATGGTTGCACTCTGATGAAAAAACTTTTTTTGTAGAGCCATTTTATGAATGGAAAAGGAGCTAGATCCGGATAAAGAAGCTTCTAGGATTGCCCGTTGGAAGGGATTCCTGGAGAGCATCCCAGGGGGTAAGGGCCTCTTATGGCTCCTGTAGAAGGAGCCTTTGGGGAAGAGCATGTGGAAGAAGGGCGTCTGGACACTCCTCGGGAAGAGGGTTTCTGTATGGGCCACTCCTCTAGGGGCAGTGGGCACCTCTGGAAGAGGGGCCACTGGAGATGCCCTTGGGGGAAAAAGGGATCCCATGAGGTGCCCCTGTGGTAAGGAACCTCTAGGGGCATTCCTGGTTGAGGTTTCCCAAAGGAGGGGAACATGTGTGGAAAGATGTAGGCCTATCTTAGGAAGCTTCTGGGAGAGGGTTTGAGGGCTATATGCTGCAAGAAAGGACACTCCTTTGGCAAGAGGCAACTGTAAGCACATTATAGAGCCAAACCTTATTTATCTATTCTATAACTATTCTATATACTCAGGTCCAATCCCCACTTTTCCTATTTTTTTTTTGGGGGGGGGGGGGGGGCGACTTAAGACAGAGCCAGAATAGGGACAACATCACAGAAAAAAATGAACACCCAAAAACAAAATACAAATTCACACACATCTAGGTCATCCAGAAGACCCAGAGACCAGGGTCACCAAGGTCCCTCCAGCACTCCCCCCGGCCCCCGACCACCCGGAGAGGTTCCGATCTCGGCAGGCAGACATGCAGCAGAGCGAAACCACAAGCTCGCCCACCTCACTTTCAGGCGCACCCTTCATTTAAACCGTTTCCCCGGGCCAGGCGCCTGATAGACTAGCTATTATCTAGTCCAACTTGCGGTTCTTGATATCTGGCTAGTGATAATAACTAACCCAGAACTATGTATGTATGTATGTATATACTCAGGCACATAGTTGGGGGTGGCCGACTCGAGACAGAGCCCGAACAGAAACAATTCTTAGGGTCCAGGACCATTTTCGCGTTCCCTCGCCCCTAATTACTGTCTCGTCTAGCCCCCAGAAGGAAAAGTAGGACAATAATAGAGTTGACAGATAAAAATGGCCAAGGTTGGGTAGAGGCAGCCAAACTTCACTCTGGATAGGACCAGCCCTCACCCAATATACCTTTCATAATTATGTCAGTAGGCCTATAGCCTACCTCACCTGACTTACAGCTAACCTATAGAATCCTTCTTTACTATCTAACTATCTAAGAACATTTATTATGAATCAAACCAATTATGCCTTCCCTAATCTCAAGCTAACTAGAACCCTACCCATTATTTAGAAAGTTCCCAGTCTCAGTCTGTATTTTGAATTTGCCGCTCTTCTAAACATTGCTTTTTTATGGATATCGAATTCATACATTCCTAACAAAACTTTCTATATAACTGCTCATTGTTTAGTAACTACATTTAAAACACATTTTACTGTATTTGTATAGTCATCTGTTTATGAAAAACAATACCAATTAATACAAATTGCTAAATACATCTGGTTTTACTGATATACATTATGTTATAAGTAATTTGAGATTCAGCATTAGAATGTAAGCGAGCTTTCTCTGGCGTGGTCTTCTGTTCATAGTGGGCGTCGCGTTCTCTTTGTAAGTCTATTTTACCTTATATATTCGGTCCTAGTCCATATTTCACCATCCCCATTCATCAGCAAACTTATGAGTAGCTATTCTTGGACAGAATGACATGTGGGGGTTGTAGGAGAAGGGTAAAACACATAAATGAGTGACAAAATATCCAACGTGGGGCTTGCTGTTAGGCTATTCCTTAAATTCCTAACGTGGGGCATGCTGTTACTCCTGTTAGGCTATTCCTTAAATTCCCAACGTGGGGCTTGCTGTTTTTCCTACACCCTACAGACATAACCTAGCCGCGGCGGTCGAGTGGAGACTGGAGAGCAGGTCCACGTGTGAATCTGCTTGACCTGGGTTCGATCCCAGCACATAGGGGGGGCAATACAAGAGCCAGCGAAGGCTTCCTGCCCCAGTCCTCAACCCTCCGCGGCCCGCCTGAGATGTGATCACATGATGGATTCACATCCCCAGGCGGGGATGGTAATTAAGCCTATGGTAAGTCTAAGGCGGACATTTAGTGAGTGGTAGGCTATAGGCTATAGGCCTTAGGCCTAGTCTATTTGCTGTAAGTAGGCGAGACATCATGGCCTCTAGGGTATCCTCTCTAGGCCTAACTCAAAAAGGGCTAGAGCAAATTGCCTGTAAATTTCCACATTTAGGCTAGGCTATTCCATGACTGACTTCCTAAATGGTAGAAATATTGGTCAATATTTACGAGTCACACCACAGCTAGAATCTCATTTCTAAGGGTAGTTTTGGGTTCCTATCATTCTGTTTCATTGCTATATACTTTTTAACCACCGGAAAATATATATATATATATATATATATATATATATATATATATATATATATTTTTTTTTTTTTTTTTTTTTTTTTTTAAGCATTAGCCTAGGCCTAACCTAACCTAACCTAACCTAAATGTATTTGGGGTCTATTAGGTTAGGTTTGTTTTTTTGGTTAGGTTATAGTACGTCCTTAGCGTGTTTAGTTTTATTGTTATTCAGCCTTTTTACAGTAACAAAGTCTAGGGAAGCAGCCATCCACTTTTCACTAACTTGCAGCTTTAGGGCTATTTCTTCACTGATTTGGAGTCTGGAGACGACGGTAAAATTTAAATTTTCTGATATGACACGTCACACGTGTGAGTTTTTCCAAACAAAACATATGGTTACGTTCAACTTCAACAAGATTACATCGGCCTTATTTACCATGTGTTTTGTTGTTTTCTTCAAGGAAAGTTGTTTTTCATAGTTTGAGTGGAGGATTTGCATTAACTAATGTTACTTACCCATTAACCATCAATCTGAAGATACGGCGTCAAATCGCGCCATTTATTGGGTGAATCTTGCTTTTACAGTAGGTAAGGGAAATTGTGGGGTAAATTGGATACGATGGGTTGAGGGGGGGTGTTGCCCCCCCTCACCCCCCTTGATTTATTGTCATCCTCATATATGTAGATCTGTAAGGGGGCAAAAACAGTTTTGCCGGGACAGTAAACCCTCGCTATCTCGGACCTCTAGAAGTCGGAAACCCGGCCTACTCGGACTGGCATCGGCCTCTCGGAAAGTTCGCCGTATATCTCGGAAAGTTCCGAGATGTAAGGGGAATACTCCGAGGGCCCACATGGTCTGTCGGACAGGTGTCATATATCTCGGAAAATTCCGAGATCTAAGGGCAAATTCCGAGATCTAAGGCTACAGTGAGGTGGAGAAGGACAGTGAAATGGAGAAGGAAAGTGATATTTATAATATATGTCTGCTGGATACTGTACAGGTACTGTAATTTATCTTTAATCAAAGTTGTTAGTGATAGGGAAGTCTCCGTTTTCTCTGGTGGCTTGGACTCCCTCTTCCAATTCGGACATTTTCCTCTCTTAAGTCGGACATAAGTCGGACTTCGGACATCTCGGATTTTCGGTCATCTCGGACTGGGTCTCCCCCCAATTAGTCCGAGATAGCGAGGGTTTACTGTATTTTGGTTTTGTGAGTAACGCTCATGTCATTTATTGGGTGAATCAACACCCACCCCATCCTTCAAAACAAGAAGAAGAGGAGTCAAGTCGAAGGCTTCATTGGACGCAATGCTTTGTTTACGGTCGGGACTTTTTATTTTCGTATTATTTTTTGGTCTAGGCCTAATCGGGTGTTTTCAAGTGTCGATAACAAAATTCGGTACGATTTTAGTTACTGGACACCTATTTTGACAGGTACCGCCAATGATTTAATACATATTTTTTTTCGGTTTCCACGCATCCAACACCAAGCTACACCCTTTTCTGGTGTACGAAACACTAAAAAAGCAATGGGGACACTTTAATAATGATAATATGAGACGAAATATAAAGACAACCCGGTTGCGTTCGTGGAAGTAGCGTCGCTTTGTTTACTTTACACTCGGAGTGACTTCCCGGTCCCGCCTTGGCGGTCTACTTCAAATAGCTAAGCTTATAACCAGTTGTTGGGTCAATTTTTTGATAAAAGACTTGCGTTATAGGCCGTGGGATACAGGACAGGATCGAGGGGGGCTTTGCCCCCCCTCACCACCCCCGTGAATTATAATAATCGTCATATATGTGGCCAGCAGGGGGCAAGTAAAACAGCTGGCCGTCACCTCGAGCGTCCTGGGTAAACAAATCGCGACGATCCGAAACGACGACGGACCCCCCCCCCACATTTAAAAAGTTATACCGTTTTCAATACTATTACCGGACCAGAAAAAGGTGTAGATTGGTGTTGGATGCGTGGAAACCGAAACAAAATATGTATTAAATCCTCGGTGCTACCTGTCAAATAGGTGTCCAGTAACTAAAATCGTACCCAAAATTCCTCCATGCGGACTATAATGAGAAAAATATGGCGAGTCGCTTGGTCCCTATTTTCCCTAATAAATTGTTTCTAATAGGGCGGATGTAGTGTCCTTGAAGATTATCCATGTGGTAACGTTCAACAAGACTACATCGGCCTTATTTACCATGTTTTTTTATTTTTTTCTAAAAGGAATTAGTGTTTCATAGTTGTTTTGCATGGTTTGAGTGGAGGATTTGCATAAACTTACCCATTATCTATCAATCTGATGATACAGCGTCAAATTGCGCCATTTATTGGGTGAATCGCACCCATTATCTATTTATCAATAATCAGTGTTCCTCAGAGCTCTCCCAGTGCATACCACCTCCTTTACGTAGGGCACGTGGTACCCGTCTTGCAACTCAATCCCACCCCTACTCTGTGCAACTCTCCAACCCAAGAGTGAAACGTTACTCTCAAACTTTCTTCTACTCAACATCTGAGCTCTGGAACTCTCTCCCAGAATCAGTCTTTCCCTCTTCCTATGACTTAAATTGCTTCAAACTCCGTGTGTCCAGGCATTTTGGCTCGAACGTCCCTTGATTTTGGCCCTGTCACTCTTTCAACTATGGGGGAGGCACTCGCTATAGGCAGTTATGCCTTTTGCCTCCCTCAATCACATAGAAAAAAAAAAAAAAAAAAAAAAAAATCTGATGATACAGCGTCAAATTGCGCCATTTATTGGGTGAATCGCGCTTTTACAGTAGGTAAGGAAAATTGTGGGGTACATTGGATACACGATGGGTTGAAGGGGGGCATTGCCCCCTCACCCCCCCTGATTTATTGTCATCCTCATATATGTAGATCTGTAATGGGGCAAAAACAGGTTGCCGGTATTTCGATTTTGTGAGTAACGCTCACGCTATATATTGGGTGAATCGCACTCACCGCATCTTTCAAAACAAGAAGAAGAAGAAGGAGGCCTAGTCGAAGGATTCATTGTGCGCAATGCTTTGTTTACGGTCGGGACTTATTATTTTCGTGTTATTTTTCGGTGTAATCGGGTTTTTTCAAGTGTCGATAACAAAATTCCTCCATGTGGACTATAATGAGAAAAATATGGCGAGTCTATTGGTCCCTATTTTCCCTATTAAATTGTTTCTAATAGGGCGGATGTAGTGTCCTTGAAGATTATCACTTCGACCTCTGCAGTTTTCTTTGAGTTAGCTGTGGGCAGAAAACTAATTTTGGAGAGGTAATTATAAGAGTGAGAGAACTCTATTTCTTATTGCTAATCTGGCAACCTCTGCATCATATGTGCGTGAAAGGGTTAATCAATTTATTTACTGTAGGTAATGACATAGGCATAGATAGAAATGATGTACGAGTCATAAAGACTAATGTACTGTATATGTTACAAAGATTGAGATATCTCGCACACGTGTCAATCGGAAAAAATACCGATAAGATTTATAACAGCTTCACTACTGAAAGACCGTCACCTTGGACGAGTTTGATCTTAATTTTTTTACCAAAAAAATTAGGAAAATCACCACCAACTTACAGTACACTAACACTTCACCGAGTACATTACAATTTATTAAAATGTAAAAATTGCAAACTAAGCAAACCAAAACTGGGACAAAGACAATATAAAGTCAAATTAACTTATCAAAATCGCTATGTGGAAACTACGATTACTAAAATAAGATTAATGAAATAAAAGAACAATCCACCACATACGGCAGCCTCCCAGAAGCTGGGTGTGCTCAACCGCCTTAGGGGGTTCTTTTCCCCTGCACAGCTTCTTGCTCTGTACAGGGGCATAGTGCGCCCTTGTATTGAGTATTGTTCACATGTGTGGGGAGGTTCCTCTCACACCGCTCTCCTAGACAAAGTTGAAAGGAAGGCCTTTCGTATCATTAACTACCATCCACTCACCAACTCTGCATTCTCTCTCTCTCCGCCGCAATGTTGCATCTCTCTCGCTATTCTATCGCTACTATAATAATCAGTGTTCCTCAGAGCTATCCCAGTGCATACCACCTCCTTTACGTAGGGCACGTGGTACCCGTCTTGCAACTCAATCCCACCCCTACTCTGTGCAACTCTCCAACCCAAGAGTGAAATGTTACTCTCAAACTTTCTTCTACTCAACATCTGAGCTCTGGAACTCTTTCCCAGAATCAGTCTTTCCCTCTTCCTATGACTTAAATTGCTTCAAACTCCGTGTGTCCAGGCATTTTGGCTCGAACGTCCCTTGATTTTGGCCCTGTCACTCTTTCAACTATGGGGGAGGCACTCGCTATAGGCAGTTATGCCTTTTGCCTCCCTCAATCACATAGAAAAAAAAAAAAAAAAAAAAAATGGTAGTAGGCTATACAGTAGCCTACTGTTTGATGTGATGTCATATGATGTTTTATCGCTTTTCAGCTGTTTACAGAATGTCTAGGGAAGCAGCCACTCACTTTTCACTGACTTCGATAAGTACCGGTACAGTAAACCCTCTTTAGGTCGGAAACCCATACTAGCCGGATTGGCATCGGCCTGTCATACAAATCCTCCCATTTGCCGGACTTTTTCAAGATTTTTCCGACATTCTCTAAAACAGTGTCGGACGACACTCAGTTTTCGGAAAACTAAATGCAAATGTCCGTCATAACCGTCGTCTGATATATCTTATTTTTCCGAGATGTGTCCGACGCGCTCACTTTCCTGGAAACTAAGGGTAAATGTCCGTCATAACCAGAAATCTAGGGTACAAATAGAGTAGTCTCCGTTTTCTATGTTGACGCGGACTTCCCTCTTGAAGTTGTAATTTTTCCGTAGTTTCCGTTTTCATGGTTGACTCAGGACCTCCCCTCGTGAGATCTGTTTTTTCCTCTTTCAGGTCGGACACAAGCCGGAACTCGGACATCTCGGAAAATCGGACATTTCAGAAGTGGCCCCATTAGTCTGACGTGGAGAAGGTTTATTGTACATTAAAATAATATGCAGTACTGCATAACGTCGTGCAACGTCTTATAAGCTTGTCATGCTGAGGGACGTTGTTGTCTATTAGTATTATGCTCCCGTTTGCGGTGCTCTTGTTAATTGATTCGTTTGATCTTGACATTAATTTTTTTTTTCGGAAATTAGCATTTCGGTACTCGTTTTGGAAATTGTCACACCACTCACTAACCAAATAGGCTATGAATGTACTGTACAGTATGTATATACTGAGGCACATATCCCATAACTGGGGGTGGCCGACTCGAGGGAGTCTGAACAGAAAACAAAAATATTAAACAAATTCACACATCTAGGTTGCCCAGGAGAAGACCTAGAGACCAAGGACCATGAGGGATCTCCAGCAAAAGATTCCCAGGTCCCAGATCTCCCAGAGAGGTTCCGGTCACAGCAGGCAGACACACAGCGGAACTACCACAAATGGTGGGGTGATTCTCAGAGTGAGAGATGGTGTCCTCTACTTCCCATAGCCTTTTCTATCTTTTTCTCCTACATTTCAAATGGTGTAAGGATACAGTGATCCCAGTGCCTGCCACTATCTGGTGCAGATAGCCTCCTCTGTGGTGGAGGGGAAAGAACTTCCACCACCGTACTCCCTGTGAGGCGTAAAAGACGGCTGAAAGGGGCAGGAGGCTAGGCATCCCCCCCCCTTTAGAATTTACCTACTAAACGAGACAGAGATAAGGCCTGGGCGAGGCCTGAGTGAACAGTTTCAGTGGATACAACATGAGCAAAAATATTTTTCCAAGATGGCAGCTGAGTCCGATTCATTTTGTGTGGTAGTAGAACCACAATATTAGTTATATATTGGTTTTGACACATATATTGTTGAAGCCTGTGTGGCTAAACGGTACCACACTCGCCTTGTGCATGGGAGGTCCGGATTCGATCCCCCGTCAGAGTACCGGAGGTTTATTGATCTTCAGGCAGGACTTTCTATACCCTTAGCTGCATTGGAGGACATTAGAGTTGCGGTATACCAGTTTTGCATTTGCACATGTATTTGTTTGCACCTGATTACCGGGATTGAAAATTTGAGCTGATTACACTGGTTACAGACACACCAATGGGCGGTGAACTTAACCCGGGAAACGCTTAGAGCTATATTTTTTAACTCAATCTGTGCGGGCGATTTTACGCTATAATAGAGCTCGTTCAGGTACTCCTGATTGCTTAACCCTCTCCGACATATGACTCAATTTTGAGCCTATTAGGGATACTTTAAAACCTTTGTTACCAATCAGGGGTATTTATAAACCTTTAGTTTAGTTACTTCAACCTCTGCAGTTGTCTTTGAGTTAGCTGTGGGCAGAAAACTAATTTTGGAGAGGTAATTATAAGAGTGAGAGAACTCTATTTCTTATTGCTAATCTGGCAACCTCTGCATCATATGAGTCTGAAAGGGTTAAGCAAGTACAGTCAGGCCTGCCAATACGCGAGTATATGGGCGACACGCGCCCTTGCGGAATTGATATTCGTGTATTGGAAATATAGCTTTAAATGGGAATAAATTAATAGGGGTGGCACGGCCTAAATTAGGCCTATTTAACACCGTTAATTGCCACAAAAGTTACATTTATGTATACATAAAGATCCAAATCATAAGAAAATATAACAATAATAATAAACTCACCTTAAAATTAACAATATGAAGGCTAGATATGAATGGTGGGGGCTCCGAGTTCAGCTAAAGTGCCCCGGCCCCAGCCCCGGCACCATCATCGTCCGAAGAACTGTCCCTGTCACCAATCACTCTGTTGAGGACTTCTTGTTTTCTCACAGGGCACTCTTCCATTGACCGAAATCTTTCCTTGAGTAGGTCAACCGCAGCCAAGATTTGGCCCAGTTTACCTACAGACAGCTCCATGCGCGGAATGGCGGGGAGGGCTAGCGTACTAGGCGGACTCCTCGGAATTGCCCCTATATCGGCTCCGGAAACGCATTTTAGAAGTTCACTTCGCGTTTTCAAAATTTTGGGTATGATTCGACCCCCCCCCCCTCGCGTATAAGGTGGTTCGCGTATTGGAAGCTCGCGTATTGGCAGGCCTGACTGTACCTGAATTAAATTAAATCTTTTTAGCAATAAACTAGGAGAAAAGAGCTTTCAAATGACTATGTAGCTCGCGGGTTGCACTCACAGCGTTACTACATACATCGGCAATATTCGCTAATAATTAGCAATGCTCCGCTACATTTGCCTTTGGCAACACTGAATAGATCTTGCGAGACCCGCTGCGGCAAACGTACGTTACGTGCCGGAGAGCGGACGGGGGCCTGCCACGCTCCTGATCACTCGCACTCGTCTCCACAGGCTTTAAATTCCAGAATGTACCTGTACGGTAACCGCAGTGAAAGGGTTAAAGGACCCCCAGAACCGCACCTTTAACCCGTTCAGTACCGGTGACATCCTTTTTATTACCGGTATATTCTGGCAACTATTAGACAATTTTATTCAGCTTAGGAGGGACATTCCCATTAAAAAGCTACATTTGAGCTATAATATTTACCATTTTTTATTCTATGTGTATCAAGGAGGCAAAAGGCAGGCTGCATGTAACGAGTGTCTCCCCCAAAGCCAAAGAAGTGACAGATTGCCAAATTCAAGGGATGTTGGGCTCAAAATGCCTGGACAAACAAAGTTTAACCCTCTCAACACGGATGGGCTCTTAAACGCCCATAAAAAAGCATATACCAGGAACCCGGAAGGACTCTTGAACACCCCTGTAGTTGAAAGCCTGTGAGCTTCGTGTGCGAGGCGTCGGTCCGACGCATGTAAACAACAGCCGGCTGGACCGACGCCCCGCATCTCCGGCCACAAGAAGGAGAGCGGCGCTTGTTCTTGTGTGCCTGTATGTTGTTGTTAAGTATCGAATAGTAGTGTAAAGTGGCTGTTTTGACCATAAAGTTATCTCCAATGAAATCATCATCACAGCTCAACCAGTTGACTTAGAGAGCTCTACTTAATGCCATTCTACAGGTAAATAACACAGCTACGCTTGGGGATGCGCGGGAATGCGGGAAGCAGTCTGATTAACGAATATACGGTAGCCTAGCCTAGACGTTTTTCGGCCAAAACACCCGGTTTTCGAGGAATATATATATAATACATAGCCGGGGCTGGAGGGTTAAAGCAGTCTAAGTCATAGGTTGAATGGAAGATTGATTGAGGGAGAGCGTTCCAGAATTCACTTGAGTATTATTATGTTCTCTCCACTAACCAACTTTACTCCTAAACTCGATTAATGAAATTAACAAACACATGTGGCAGTCCGGGGATTCGAACCCAGGACGCTCATACCGAAAATCAACACACTTTATATTGCACCACAAAGACAGTTAAAGAATGTTGCACAAGCCTACAATTTATTATTTAGTTTTGAATCCTGCAGAAGAACGACTCATAAAATTGGCTAATTTTGGGGTTGGAGAGCTGGACAGAATAGGGGTGGGACTATGTTGAAAGACGAGTGCCTTGCTCTCGCCGCAAGGGAGAGGGTATGCACCGAGAGAACTCTGAAGAACACTGATTGTTGTTATAGCGATAGAAGAGTGAAATAAATGCAACATTACGGCGTGTAGAAAGAGATTGTAAGGAACTAGTAAGAGGAAATGAGTTGATGAGGTGAAATGCTTATGACTATACTCTTTCGAGAAGTGCGGTATGGGTGGAACCTCCCCACACATGCGAACAATACTCAATACATGGGCATACAGTGTCCCTATACAGAGAAAGAAGCTGTGCGGGGGTGAAGAACTCACAGACGGTTGAGCACACCTAACTTCTGGGAAACGGTTTTAGCAAGAGTAGTAACATCTTTCCAAGAAAGGTCGGATGAAAAAGAACACCAAGAATATTGATCGAAGATGAAGGGTCGATTTGTGTATTGTTGAAGAGCAATTGATTGCCTTGTGGAAGAATGCAACGGGTTGATATGAGAAATTGGGTCTTAAAGTGTCTTCCAGTTAATAGGTGTCTGAAATTACAGCCAGTTTGCTCCAGCCCTTTCTAAGTTACAAGAGATGAGATGTAAGATATCTGGCCAAATTAAAATGAATGTACTATGGTACGATATATTTAGAACAGATTTTGTTTTTCTTAGAGTTAATGTGAAGCTTAAACAAATGGGCATAGTACAGACTGTACCGGTTTAGGCTATAGCCTAATAATACTGTAAATTGATTTATAAATATTTCTTCACACACCTTTTCTTATACAGTAATGATTTAAAGTGTATTGTACAGTATATAAATCTAGGGGGAAGGCAACCCACATTTCATTAACTTGCATACAGTAATTCTCTGGAACAAGGTGTTAAACCAGGGCAACTGGATTTTAACCCATGAACTGCTAGAACATGTGCAGAATATAAGGCCAAGTTGAGGGATGGAGGAAGAGGGGGTGGGGTATAAAGGGGGGAAGGAGTGGAGGATGTGGTATGGAGAGATGCCACTGCTTTCTATGTGTCACCAAAATGTCAGACATTTCCTGGCACATGGCATGGTTTTTGAAGGGTTATTTTTACTTGTCTTCTCAGTCCATGGGTTAAGACTGCAAATGAATAGAGAAGGAATACCGGAAAATTAACAAGAGGTTGCATTGTTTTGGACCATTAACATTTTTAACCCGTGGAGCCCCGGCTAGTTTTGTAATGTTTGTTCACCAGAACCCGGCCGGTTTTCAAAAAATTGTTTTATTCCAGAAACAATAGCGAATGGGTTAGGAATGAAGGAAAAACCACGAAAAACCGCTCAAAAAGCTTAAAGAATGGTCCTACAGAGCCCCCGAAAACGTATTTTACAAGAGTAAAAAATTGAAGGCAATTACCCCAAAAAACCAGGTTATTGCGCGCTCACGCGCACGCACGTGGACTTTGAAAGTTTTCAACCATCGGCACGGTTGCGTGGGATACGTACACAGTTCCCATACAAATCTGAGCCCTCTTGAGTGGCTACACCTGAGGTTACGATCGGCGCAATTAGGGTGACGCGTCAGACGCGTCTCTGGGGCTGTGCGTTACATACATCGCCGACGCGTCAGACGCATCGCTGGGGCTGTACGGGTTAAAGAGCTGAACTTTAACTTTGTACTTTATATATAATACTAATAACTATGAGGAAGGGAATCGAATGAGACCTGATTTTAATGGATTAATTTTATTAATGTTAGGCTATTTAAACCTTTATTTGCAAATTCAGGTCAATTCTCTCTCTCTCTCTCGATCTATCAACTCATCTATATCTATTTAACCATCCACATCTTTTCCACCCACCACCCAATGCATACACACAGTACATGCAACTATTGGTTAAACAAATATATTGGGAAGTGATAAAATGACCACACTATAATGACATTTAATTTTACTCATGTATTTCTTCTCATTTATTGCCCCAGTTTTATAGACTGTCGTTATAACATCCTAAATATTAATGCTTACTTTTCTTTCTTTGGATCATATTTCTCATTGTTTGGCATTATTGCAGTCTAGTTTCCAAACCAGCTTTATGAATTCTAGAACAGGTTACCATACAGTAATCATATCTCATCCAAAGCTATCACTAGGCAGACAAACGAGACACTATTCAAACCCAGTCATATAATGGTCTCATCTTTAATCTATCTATCCAGGAGGATGGCCACGAATGAATCGCCTCTATGTGAGTATCCTAGGTTCGAGTCCTTGGAGTGCCACATGTATTTGTTGATTTCATTTATTGAGTTTAGAAGTGAAGTTGGTTGGTGAAAAAATATGAATTTAAAAAAACAAAATAAGAAAATTAATAGTTTTGCATTACTGTCCTTGTCTGAAAGTAACCGAATTACCAAAGTCCAAAACCATTAATTTACCTGTACAGTATGTAGATTTAGGGTTTGAAACCCTGCTATTACTTAAGCCGGTGTCACACGAGCACATTTTCGAGCAAATTTTACGGGCAATTATGGTCTGGAAGCTTAAAAAATTACACTATCAGAATTCAGCCGCCTAACGTAATCTACCTCCTGTCTACTTGCCGATACCAGTACGAAAATGTCTCAAAATTATAAAAGAAAAAACTTGCTCATGGGAAATTGACGGATAAAGCGCTTGTGACAGCGGCTTTAACCCATAAACAGCTACAATCCTTCCGGAAGCCACAGTATTTAAATGTGTAAAAATGGCCTTTAAAAAACCATGTCAGTGTCGGGAGATGTCTGAAATTTGGGCGACACAATTTTTTTTTATATTTTTCCATACCACTTCCTCCTGTAGGAATAGGTTTTTACACCATACCCGAAAGAGGAGTTATGGAGCTCCGATCTTACTTTCAACGATCCTGACAATTTTACCAACACACTTAAACTTCGTTTGATGCAAAAATATGCCCTGGGCGGGAGTTGAACTTGGTACCCTTGGGCTACGAGGCAGTCACTCTACCAGTTAGACCAATAGATATCTCACTTGCCCTGGTCGGCTCAAATATATTTCCGCATATTGTTTAGTTTAGGCTATCCTATTTTTACTGACTTTACATCACTTCACCGTCCGGGTAGCGAAGGCCCCGAATGAACAGAGAGGAACAAGCCTGAGCCGAAACGACCGTGAGTCCGTCAGAGAGAGGAGTCGGCTCAAGTTGAGCGGTGCAGCCGGTGCTACACACGCACCTTATGCTACACAGGCACATTAACGGCCTAGCTAGCAAATAGCGGGAGAGCCTGGTAACTCCATTCCACAACAATCACAACCTTGTTTGCGAGTCTCGTAACGCTCCCTGTTCTCTCCTATCCCCTTCCTTGCCCTGTAGGAACAGGTTTTTACACCATACCCTAAAGAGGAGTTATGGAGCTCCGATCTTACTTTCAACCATCTTGACAATTATACCAACACACCTAAGCTTCGTTCGATGCGAAAATAGCCTCCTGAAAATTTGCTCTGGGCGGGAGTTGAACCCGGGACCCTTGGACTATGAGGCAGTCACTCTACCAGTTAGACTAATAGAGATATCTCACTTGGCCTGGTCGGCTCAAGTATATTTCCGCATCTTGTTCAATTTAGGCTAACCTATTTTTACTGACTTTACACTCCATTCCCCCCCCCCCCTCCCTCCCTCCCTCCCTCAACTTGGCCTTATATTTTGCACATGTTCCAGCAGTTCATGGGTTTCCTTCGCAGGTATAATCATTGTTTTCCCAGCTTTCCACATTGATTTCCTACAATTGTTTTATTTTTCTTCTGTAGGTCCAGCGTCCCAAATGAGTCGAGAATACTGTGAGACTTCAAACAAGATTGTGCACTATTGGCAAAGTCAATGTGGCCACGTACGACTACCAGAAGTGTGGATCCCCCAGGTTGACTGTGATTTCACCTAAATTGTCAACAAGGAAGGTAAGACCATGTCATTTACCTGTTTATATATGTATGGATGTATATACTCAGGCACAATACCCCACAGCTGGGGGTGGCCGACTCGTGACAAAGCCCGAACAGAAACAACATTTAAGGTTCCAATTCTCAGTGGTCCGGGACCACTGCGTTCCCTCACCCCTTTCTTTGTCTCGTCTAGTAGATGAATTTTACAAAGGGAGGAGGATTCCTAGCCACTCGCCCCTGAAGTAGGGAAAGTAGTAGGCTACAGGAAGAGAGACAAACAGAAACGACTAAGGTTGGGTAGAGGATGCCAAACAGAACTCTGGACTGAACCAGCCCTCACCATTTGAGAGAAATAGTTGTACAGTTGGCTTGACAATTTCTTAATAGCGTATTTTCTAAACAAAAATATCAAACTGAATACACTACTGTAGTTACAGACTACATTCACAACCACAGCCATTATAACAGTATGATAGCACTCCACTTGCACCTCCATACACTAAACACTACAATGGGTGTTTAGGTATTAACACCCTCCCTCGAAACAAGGTAGAGGATCAAATTAATTCCCTCGAGCTGTAATTTCTAAAAAAATATAATCAGGGTGTAAAACAAGAACCAAGTTTATTATTAAGTCTTTATTATTGTATATGTATTGATACAACTATTGTTTATAGTTCAAATTATGTGTTTAGCAGTGATAAAATAGCCAAAGCTGCTCTTTCCTGAAAATGTTCTTGTATTCCTTCTCATATTCAGGTCTTCATACAAAATTGCTCTGGTTTGACACCTGTTTCTATTACTGTAGAGGTTAATGGGAAGTGTCAGCCAGGAAATATGTGTGGAAATTTACAGCCTGGTTGCTCTTTTCCGTTTTTGAGTTACAAGAGATGAGTCAAGATTTCTTGTCTAGTTATAGTTAACCCTTGTCTAGCGGGGTGTTTTGGGCATATTCAGGCCCTCCTGAATGATCAATCAAGTATCTGCATGAAAAAAAAAATATTTAGCAAAAAACTAGGCGCTAAAAGCTTCGAAATGAGACCAGAACGAGCTACGTAGCACTCGTGGTTCTCATACAGTGATACAAGTAACGTGGGAGTTTAGCGTATTTCGGCATATTTTTCCCAGCTATGCTCACTACTGGCTACACTGCCGGCCTCTTGAGAACACAGGGAACATGAGTTAATGGGCGGCGGTAAGCCCTGGGAGCCGGCTGTCTGGCCCGCTGCGCTCCCGGCCATTTGCACTCTATTTTAACCCTTTAAAAGCCTTAATAATGCTCCTAACTTGCTGCAAATTGGTGCACGACTTAAGTCGAGCGCCGATCTTTAAGGGTTAATAGACTACACACTGTACATAAAACATATATCGTGGCATTAAGTGTTGAAGCTATCCTGAAGTGCCTAGAATCTTATCCTTAATTTTGTACTAATTATTAAATTTTAGAGGTTCATTATGCTGTTGTAGTGTTCATATTGGGCCAGGATTTTTTGTCTTAGAGTGTACATAAATACACTATTGTACAGTACTGTATATGAGTAATTATTTAATGTAGAGCAATATTCTAGCTATTAGTTCAGTTTGCTGGGGAAGATACTCAGCGCTGGCAAACTGAGAGACTTCTAAAGCAGTTCTAGAAAAAGACCCTTCTATTAGTCATACAAAATTAGAGCTATGTTTTACTGATAATAATATTCTGGTCTTTTGTTTTTCAAAATGCCCAGTTCTTCCAGGGAAGTTCACCAGCGCTCGGAACGCGTTACACTATAATTAAGAAAAATTATATTCATATACAGTGAACCCTCAAACTACGCGTGGGATGCGTACTGTGATGTCGGCGCGTATGTTCGTTTGCGCGTACATGGGAGTTAAATATAAATGGGGAAAATAGATATTGGTCTGGGTCCGACCGAAAGTTGTACTATTTCTGCCTTTCATCACCTAAAATCCACAAATATATCATATTACTGTACAAATATGTTTTCATAACCTAATCTACCACACAAAATACATTTAATGTATACAAATAAGACACAAACGTAAATTAACTCACACTGGTAGTGGTTGAGCAATGCCGGATCTGCGCCATCGATCGATAGCACTGCGCCCGAAACGGATCGACCAAAATAATAGGCCTAGCCGCCTAGGCTTACTGGTAAAGTTTTGAGTCGAAAAGTAATTCACCCTGTATAGCCTATAGTTTCATATAGCCTACATAGTGTCAAGTGAGATAGTTCAATAGCTCATATACATACAGGTATTAAAGAATTCGCTTCACATCCAGGGGAGCCAGGGGAGAGCAGTGGGCTTTGAAGCGACTTTCGGAAGAAGTGTAAACAATCTCGCCTCCAACTACCGAACAGAAACAGATTTTCCATTTCCGATTTTGTTAGCTCAATAAATGATACATGCAATGTAAAACGAAGAACAGTCTTTTAATAGATTCATAATATCCTGTTGTGCTTTATAGATACATAATAATTTGGTACGGGAGATGATTGTGTCTCTCTGCACAGTCAACAGTGACGACGTTGGAGGGTTATTTTTTTTGCTCAGCGCCGCGTACATTTAATATGAACGTACTTACGTATTTGTTTCCTCAATTGTGGTTAGAGCGTAGTTTTATTTGGCGTAGATAAATTGTGCGTAATTTGAGGGTTCACTGTACTGTACAGTATAACAATACAATTTCATGTACAGTATAACCTCGCCCATCCAGACTAATTGGGGGAGAACCCTGTCTGGATCTGCCGAAAGTCCGGATATATATTCAGCCATCCAGACAAATCCGGATGGCTGAAACATGGAGTCCAGATATTTAACTTTAACAACCAGACTTAGGTTTCAGCCATCCAGGCAAATCTGGATGGCTGACATACAAGTATGGATATCTAACGCTGGATGTAAACAATACGTGCGGTAACCTACGTTCGCCAACAGGACAAATTCGTCAAATTCGTTTCCGGATTGACTTTTATTTTTCCCAAGCCATCCAGACAAGTCTGGTTGGCTGAAACTTGAGTCTGGATCTAAATGCCTGTCTGGATCTCTTGGGTTTCCGGATCTGAGAGCACCGGATGGTAGGGGTTCTACTGTATTTTTTTTCCTGTATATACTCCTTAGTCTATAATAATTCCAGTTTCAAAACTAAATTTTCCCAGTTTGACGCATATATATACGTGGATGGACCCATCATCTAGGAGTTTCGAGCACTGTGTGTGTTTTTTATATTTTAATATTTGTCCAACATCTGTAATGCTATCTATATATTGCTGGACGCCTTACTCCCCTTTATGAGGGTGGCCATACACACAATACACCCCAAGCGCACCTATCCCCTATGAGAAGGACAACCCGTGCCAGTTTACTGAAGGACTTGAAGGATGACCACTCAATGTAGGATCCACTCGACTCCGAGGCCTTTTATGTTTCATTTTAGCACTATTTTTTGTATTTTCCAGTGGTGTGCTGCTAGTTCATTCACTAACCTGCTTCACCCTTAGGTAAGCAGTACGGATTTGTAAAAGGTTTACTCCCCTAGACAAGTTGCCGACCAAAGCTGACAAGTCCCATCCACCCAGTTTTTTATAAGGTCATCTCCCCTAGATGGGTTGCCGAATGCCGACCAAAGCATCGAGTCCCATCCACCCTTCTATAATTCTTCTTATTTTACTTATTTACTTTTTTCTCCGCACATTTGAAATACTGTAATTCTCCTCCCACAGATTACGGTAGAGCATTAAAGCCGACATTAGACCACTGTACATCATCAATAAACCTCCGACGCCTGACCTCCCCCTGAGAAGCCATAGCTGAAACACCACCAGGATAACATCACCATAACCACCACCAGACCTGTTGGGAGTTAATTTGGAGAACTTATTGGTCTGGTTAAGCTAATTTAGGATGAAAAAACACAACTACCACCACCACCACAACCACCACCACAGAGGATTCAAAGGTAAAGTAACCCTTTTCGTACAGTTGACATTAGTTATACAGTACTGTATTATATATGTCTGCTTCTTTCTGATTAAACTTAAGGAAGCCTTCTCGTAATTTTTAAGATTTTAAGTCTAGAATTTTATGTTGAAGCAATACGATAGGTGAATAGGATATAAGAGCGGTATATATAAAAACTACGCCTGGATGCGTGGGGGGCGGTCACTGGTGTGCTCCGCTGAATGTCTGTCTGCTGAGACCGGGATTTCGGGGGCCGGGGGAGTGCTGGAGTGCCCTTACTGACCCATGGTCTCTGGGTCTTCTGGGCGACCTAGATGTGTGTGAATTTGTGTTTTGTTTTTTGTGTTATGTTATCCCTGTTCGGGCTGTCTCGAGTCGGCCACCCCCAGCTAGGCCTATGGGGTATGTGCCTGAGTATATACATACTGTACATATTATGAAAATAGTGATACTGTAAATGTATTAGTAGTCTTGTTAGCATATGTGTGGGGCCAGGCTACAGGATAGAATAACAAATGTTGAGCTGAGGAGACGTTTAGGTATAAAGAGTATTAGCGAGGTGATGCGTACAAGTAGACTGGGATGGTATGGACATGTGGAGAGAATGGATGAACAAAATTGGGTGAAAAAATGCAGGTCTGTGATTGTGGAGGGAGCTGCACCAAGGGGTGGACCGAGGAAGACCTGGGATCGGACTATACGCGCCGATCTCAAATCCAAGAACTTGACAAGTGAAGCAGCCCTTAACAGGGTTGCCTGGAACGCCGCCATTAGGACAAGAGACTGAAACTGTACTTATGTGTGGAACACTCAGTCTTAAAATTGTATGTATGTATGTATCCAGATCCAAGTATATCTAGTTAGCTGGTCTTATATTTAGTTAGTGTCACTGGTCTGGTTCCGTAGATTAAAAAAAGAAAAGAAAGACATAAACATGTTCCCATGTACAAAACTATAACAGTTACTTGTTTTATACCGATGCCACCGCTGTTGAATGGTGTCATTCAACAGCGGTGGCATCAACCGGTTATGGGGGGTCACAATCCCTGACTAACAAACTTTGCTCGATTAAACAATCTCCTCACCAATGGTAATCCTCCCTTCAACCGTCCCGTGCACTGGAAGTTATACTCACGCGCCTACGTATTGGCCATACCAGACTAACACACGGCTACTTGATGTCTACACCCCATGCTCCACAACCAGAATGTCAATCCTGTCACACTACCCTTACTGTTCGTCATATCCTTATTGAAAGCCCGTTCTATTCCCGCTCCCGTACACTTTACTTCGGCCGCAAATCTTACTCTGATTTGTTAACGGATTCTCCTACTTTCTCTATTTACCCCATCCCCACAGACCCTGACTATACACCCTTCACCAATCACCAGACAAAGCATATCATCAACAATCTCAAGCACTCACCCGCCTGTGGCCTAGACAACATAAGCAACATACACCTCAGACACCTGGGACCACAAGGCATACAAGCACTCACTAACATATCAAACTACAGCTATTCACACAACACAATACCAGACATTTGGAAGCATGGTATCATCATCACATTCCCCAAACCCAACAAAGACCCCATGCTACCCTCCTCGCACCGCCCCATCACACTCCTTTGCTCCCCCTCCAAAGTCATGGAACGCCTAGTATTACAACTAATTACACCTGTCCTACCCCTAGCTCCAACACAACATGGCTTTAGGCCACTGCACTCCACAAACACTCTTCTCACAGACCTTACACAAAGAGCTTTCGACGGCATCAATTCAGCTAGACCACCACACAGATCACTATTAGCCACACTCGACATTAGTAAAGCCTTCGATGCCATCCCCCGCCACAACCTAACAAACAAAATCTACAACACAAACATGCACAACACAAAACGGTGGCTGGCCAACTTCCTAGCAGGCAGATGTGCACACGTATCTTTTGCCGGTCAGTCCTCTAAAATCAGAAACTTTCCAAACGGAGTCCCACAAGGATCCGTCCTATCGCCCGCACTCTTCAATCTGTACATGCACGATATAACTACACCCAATACGCCCCAAATAAACTTAGCCTCCTATGCAGATGACATAACACTCACATGCACACACCATGACCCAAAAAGAGCAACAGATCTCCTTCAACCCTATCTCAACACACTACATGGCTGGTGCACTACAAACAGAGTTAATCTAGCCCCAGCCAAATCCACCGCAACCCTGCTCACAAGTTGGACAGGAGAACACGAATACATCCCTCAACTCACCATAAACAACACACCCCTAACACATACACACACACCCAAAATCCTAGGAGTAACATATGATACTCATATGACATTCAAACAGCACACCACAAACATTAAAAAGAAACTGACACCCAGACTCAACGCCCTCAGGTCACTTGCTCACACAAAATTTGGACACACCAAAGAAACTACCACCACAGTATATAAACAATACATAAGATCAGTGATGGAATACGCAAGCCCAGCCTGGGCTTCTAACCTAGCTGAAACACATCATAAGACCTTACAGACTATTCAAAACAAAGCCCTGAAGATCATTACAGGCTGCACAGCTACTGCACCCACAGATCACCTACATCAAGAAACCAAAATCCTCAAAGTCAAAGACCATCTGGACATGAGAGGCACTCAATTCCTGGCAGCAGCCTCCACGAACCAAGACCACCCACTAAACTACATGGCAACACACCCACAGACACCAAGAAATATCAAAACAACACCCAGCACACGGTATCACACACAATTATTGTCCTCTCTCCCTCCCTGCCCACCCCGAACCAACTTCCAGAAGCACATCCATACTCATATCTCTCACCGATCCATCCACTCACTCACAGACAACACGCAGCTGCATGCACGACCTCCCGAAATCCATCCTTCCGAATCCTCCCTTCCTCGCGAGGACAGAGTCCACCTGGCCAGGCTGAGATGCGGACACCATCCAGCTCTCCTGAGCTATCAGAAGAGACTGGATGACTCCGTTGTCGACACCTGCCCGGGATGTAACACAGCACCCCATACCATTAAACACATCATAGAAGACTGCATTTCACACAACCACTTACACCAACAACACAATCTACACTCAATGAGAGCTCTGTGGGAAAGCCCGATCGTGGCCATGGCCTTTCTCAGGGACTCGGGGCTGTTCGGCCAGGCAGCTTAGGGAACAACAACAACAACAACAACAACAACAACAACTAAAAAAAACATTATATACTGTATATACAGTATATAGCATAATTTGTATTAATTCAACACATTTCATATTCAGGGCAAGTACAAAAATATCAGGGCAAGTAAGGAATATATCAGGGCAAGTAAATTTCTGAATTCACTAGCCCGGGGCAACTAGATCTGGAACACTAATTTCCCAGCCTGGGAGAAATAGTGCTCTTTCTAATGTAAAGTGTATCTTTCTTTCAGAAATGGTTATTGGGTGGGTTATCGGGTGTATAGTAGGCTAAAAAGGGGTTAGTTCGGAGGGGCTGTCTGACCATAAGCATTTATTCCCATTGATTATTAACTCCACAATATGCGGATTCCGTAAATGCGGCGCATTTTGCAGCCCATATAGGCGCATTTACTGGGGGTGCACTGTAGCTATCTTAGTAATTTTCAGTGTCTTGAATTCATATTATCACCAACCAACCCACCAATTAACTTTCAAATAAACCTAATTAATGAAATCAATGAAACTAGGTACTCCAAGGATTCGAACCTAGGATAGTCGCACCAAATCTTGCGCACTAACCATTACGCTATCAAGACAGTTAAAGGTTTATGCACAAGCCTACGATATCTCTAATATAAGGTTTTGTAGTCTTTTTATTGTGAACCTAATTTAATTATATTCTTCACATTCCAGGACAAAATGCTTAAGTTTTAGGATCATGTCCACACAGTCTGAATTTTGTTTCCCTTACATAAATTTTGTCCTATCTTCTAGTTTTAGGGTGTTGGATCTGCAAATGAAAAGTGTGACTCAGGATCTATCTATCGCCCGACGCCGTGATCCCCGAAGGGGTGGCCACAAATGAACCGCCCCCATGCACCTCTGTCCCCAGTCAGTCGACGCCCCTCCTCCCAACCAGCACCGCCTTCATCCATATACTTCCTCACTCCATCCTTCCACCTCGCTCTCGTACACCCTCTTAGTCATTCTCTCGCTTCCTATACGTTCCATATGGCCGAACCATCTCCAGGTGTTCCTTTTCACACTTTCCAGCACATCTATCTCCACACCACACCTCCTTCTTACTTCCTCAGGACTAAGGATGCTGTGTTATTATATACTTCATCTTTTCCCCCAATATCTTTATTTTTTTGTATATACTGTATAATTATTATTATATACTTAAGACTGGTTTGTTACTTTACAGATATCCATTGTAATCTGTAAACCATTTAATACATGAAATTTGATAACTTAACTTAAATGCATGCCAAACACAGCAAACTTAATGATATACAGTATATAATTGCAATGAATATAAGCCAGAGATAACTAACAAAATAAAAAATAATAATGTAAAACTCTGGGCCAACTCTATGCCTATCTGAAATGTTAGAAAAATAAATAGTTTAAGCTTTCCCTCTCCACCTATTTTATCCACTTGTCATAATGGATCAACCACATCAGTAGCTTAAGCTGATACTGTATTCCAAATAAATATCACAAACGCCTAACAAAGAGTATATAATCTTATTCAAATTAACAGTACATGACTATTATATTATTGAGGATAATAGACTATAATACAGGTGCCAGTGTGATGCCAGCTTTATATTTTGTGCCAACTTTCCAAACCAAAATTTTATGTTAACCTTTTTGTTGCAGAACGATTGTAGGATGATGAAGCTGAAGAGATTCCACTACTATACCACCACTACCACTATACCAACCACAACTACCACCATCACTACTACAACTATGAAGAACTCACCTCTACCACCAAGATTTCTCCACCCCCTCACTCACTTACTAGGGGCTTACGCCATGGTGGTGCGTAGCTGCACTCACCCTCCGGCTTCATTCCCAGGAGTCTCACCACTGCACTCACCCTCCGGCTTCATTCCCAGGAGTCTCACCACTGCACTCGCCCTCCGGCTTCATTCCCAAGAGTCTCACCACTGCACTCACCCTCCGGCGTCTCACCACACGAGTTCCCAGGCTGCGACTAGGTCCACCCCAAGTATCTCCCGATGTGAATGGTGGACATTCTCCTCCATGAGTCACGTGGTCTTCTCCACTTAGAAATTGTCACCCACCACACGAGCAGGATTGACTTAAGGAGGGACGGGCAGTTTTTCTGGTCCCCTTTCTTCATGTTTAGCCCCATTGGTTTTCAGATTTTATGATGTTTGGCCTATTAGTTTGGCAATTTTAAGACCTTTTACCCCATTTCTTTGTCAATATTAAGACTTTTTGTGTCAAGTAGCTCCCGAAGTGAATGGTTGACTTTCTCATGACATGTTTAATCATTAACAAACTAATGGGGCGAATGTCTTAAAATCTGAAAACTAAAGGTGCTAAACATGAGGAAGAAGCGGGACCAGAAAAACTACCCATCTCCCCTTAAATCAGTTGGAGAGAGTAGATGCTCCATTATCTATTTATTTAGTTACCTATACCTTTTTACAGTTCAGGATGATGTTTTTACAGCCCCTTAGACAATCCAGCGAGTCCAGAGATATATTACGCATGATTATCCTGGTAATTTTTCTCATTTGAATGTTGTACAGTGGCGCTAATAAGTCATGTCTCAGCTGTCATTAAGTTTGGCTCGCTCTGTGCTGTATGTATTAATGTCTGTCAGATGTTAACCCTTCCAGCTCAGGTGTCCTTTTATAAGGACTGCGTCTACTTAGACCTTTCCAAAGCATTCGATAAGGTACCACATAAGAGATTGTTATCTAAGCTTGAGACGCTAGGATGTGTCAGGGGGAGTTTGCTGAAATGGATGGAGAGCTATCTAACAGATAGGGAAATGAGGACCAACATTAGAGGAACTTACTCATCGTGGCGGAAAGTTGAGAGTGGTGTGCCGCAGGGATCTGTGTTGGCACCTCTCATGTTCCTTATGTACGTGAATGACCTGCCGATAGGAATAAATTCCTACATGTCAATGTTTGCAGACGACATAAAAATTATGAGACAAATAACAAATAAAAGTAGTTGTGAGGAGCTGCAAGGGGATTTAGATAGAATATATGAATGGAGCACCAAGTGGAAAATTAAATTTAATATAAGTAAATGCCATATTAATTAAAATGTAAAACTTGCAAACTAAACAAACCAAAATTGGGACAAGGACAATATAAAGTCAAATTAAATTATCAAAATCGCTATGTGGAAACAACATATGTTAAATATGGGAAGAAGTGTGAATAGACCAAATTGGGAGTACAGGATGGGAGATAATATAATTAGCAAGGCCGAAAAAGAAAAGGATTTAGGGTTGATTATACAAGATAATTTGTCGCCAGAGAAACATATTAACAAGCTCTTTAGCGGAATGTATGCAATGGCCGGGAATATGAAAGTTGCTCTGAACTACTTGGATGAGACCATGGTAGCGAAAATTATGAAGAGTATGATTAGACCAAGATTGGAGTATGCAGCAGTGGTGTGGTCCCCGCATCTAAAGAAGCATATTCACAAGTTAGAAAGAATCCAGAGAGCAGTCACTAGATTGGTTCCAAGTCTCAGAGAACTGCCATATGAAGGGAGGCTAGACAAATTAAATCTACCGAGTCTAAAAGAGAGGAGAGAGAGGGGAGACATGATAATGATGTACAAATGTACCCGGGGGCTGGAGAGGCTGGATAGGGAGGATATATTAATTATGGATACAGGAATAACTAGAGGCCACAGCTACAAAGTAAAAAGACCTACCTGCAAGAACGATATCAGGAAGTTTAGCTTCCCCTATAGATGTATTGACAAATGGAATGGGCTGGAGGAGGAGGTACCCGGGTGTCCTTTTAACAGACCGTAAGCTTGAAAGCCTATTCAGCTTGGTCTGAACGCCATGCGTCCGACGCATGTAAACAAAGCCGTTCATTGCGTCACCACACCTCCGAAAACAAGAAGGAGACGTCGGATCAATGTTGTTGTTGTATGATATGACGAAATTAGTGTCTGAAAAGCTCCGATATTGTCAACATCGCGGCAAAATTCGCCATCACAACTGAACCAGTTGACTTAGAGAGCTCTACTCAACGCCAGTCTATAGATTGGAAACCGCACTACGTTTAGGGATGCGTGGGAAATCTCTAGCAGTTAAAATAACAAAGATACGGTAGCCTAGGCCTAGACGTTTTTCGGCCAGATCGCCCGGATACGACCTCCGTCCTTTGGTAAGGCAGCCCGGGTCGGAAGGGTTAAATAGGGTGGGCAAGTGTAGGAACATATTGGTATATCTCACTCGAAATTAAGAAATCCTATTTAGATATTGCTGATACAAATTATATAGAACAGAATATACTTGGTGCCGAGACATCACTTATTAGGGCTACTATACAGTACCTATTATATGTGTACAATACTATACCTATTATATTCGCAAATGCTATGTTCAATTGAATAGAATCGCACAAGAATATTTAAAATGCCCAACAACTCGGGATTGTCGAAGTTGGTTGTGAGAACTTAATTTTAAAATAAGAGAAGGTACTGGTAGATTTTAATCCAGGGTCCAGAATTCAACATTTCAGGAATTGGTACCATCAAGAGAGGGAAATTTGTTTAGCATGAACTAAAATAAACAACTACCATTAAATTTGACACATATTGCCGAAGGATTTTTATGTTGAAATCACAGCTCTAACAAAAAATAATCCTGTGTTATAAAAATGTATAGTTATACTGTACTTAAAAGACATGGCTGATCTTTTGTTTAGAGTTCTATATGTGTGTACTGTATATATACAGTATACTGAGGCACATACCCCATTGCTGGAAGTGGCCGACACGAGACCGAGCCCGAAGAGAAACAACATTCAATGTTTCTATTTTCAGGATCCGGGACCACTTTCGCGTTCCCTCGCTGGTTTCTGTCTCCTCAAGTAGGAGAAAGGGAGGAGAATACAATTATGAAAAAAAATGTATTCCTCAAAATAACTTACCTTTATCACAATTTAAATTTGCCACAATTCGTAAACAAACAAAAAGCTCTTGACCCTCTCAAATGTTACCAATTTACACTGTTTACCCTTAGACTTTGACAAGTGTTCCTAGACAAACCCCATCATTGTCAATTACTATAGTTTTTGCTAAAATCTAGCCAGTTTATAAAATATCTATATACGTAGATACTCAGGCACATACCCCATTTTTTTTTTTTTTTTTTAAAAGAGTTGTAATTGCAAGACCTGGATTATTACAGTAGAGGTACTCGTATTGCCATTACAATTAGCGTATCATACTGGCTAGCTACGAATACAGTAAAACCACAGTAATTATCACTGGCAGTGATGGGATTTCTCTAGGAATACTGACTTATATAACTATATATTTTGGGCGGGTGCCCAACCCCGAAAGGAGTTGAAATAGGGGAGCTATCCCCCCGCCAAAGGCGGCTTTCTAGGGCCTTTCCTAGCTGATGCCAAGAGGATTGGGTTCTAGTCATGTGGTGATGGGCTGGTCTATCCGAGTGAGAACTGAGCGATCTCTGCCATACCCATAGCTTACTCTGACTGTTCCTTTTACTTATATATCTTCTAGATCTCAAGTGGCGGCGTCTTTTCCGTGGATTGACCTCCCTACTGCCAACCTAGAAGTTGGCAGATTGGGAGCCAGAGTGTCACATTTTTCCCTTGCCCCTCAACTTTCCCTTCATAATTGCTGAGGGGCACAGGGCCTTGGGTGGGGCTTTGGTTTCCCGGGCGTTTCCGCACCCTCCTCAGCTCCCTGCCTTGGAGTGGCTTCGGTCACCCGGGCTTTATTAGTGGTAAGCAGGGAGGATTTTTTGGGGGGCACTCGTTTATGGCCTTGGCCTTGCTCGAGACCTTGGGGCTGTTCGGCCAGACAGCCTGGGGAACAACAACAACTATATTATTTTGTTAATCCCTGCTATTTCGGAAACTATTATTGGTATCACTATAGGCACAATCACCACAAAGCTTAAAACCATTACTATTGTTCGATAATAATAAGAGCTGATTACACTGGTTATAGGGCAACACTCACAGCCACTCCAACAGTAAAGTAATATTCACTATGCACCTTCTATAGTATATGCAACAAGTTGGCGACCTTGCCTAAACCGAGTGCATGTTGTGGGACTGTCTCTTAACCCCTTCAGCACAATGATGTCTTTTTTACCTATTATTCTGGTTAAAACTAGATGATTTTATGCAGTTTAAGAAGGTCAGAAGTTATTGATAGCCTAATGCTTAGTGTGCGGAATTTCTGTGTGAGTATCCTAGGTTCGAATCCATGGAGTACCACATGTATTCATTACTTTCATTGATTTCATTAGTTAGGTTTAATTTAATTGGTGGTTGGTGAAAACAAATATGAATGTACTCCTTTGAGTCATAGAGGTAGAATGCAAACTAACAATAAGTCGGATAAAGATAAAAATTACGTCATTATGCTGAAGGGGTTAATCACCAAAAAGCCCTCTGATATCTAGCACTGTACTTATTCTAGTTGTATTTGTGGGAGTGAGCATGCTCGTTGATTCCCACCTCCCAAAACCCCCATTTACTGTTACTGTGTATGTGAAAGCAAGGGTTTAGAGCTAGAACGGTCATTGTCAAGCTTCAGTGCAAGAGCGACAAATTATTTTATTGTCCCTTCTTCCACATGTTTGATAAAGGTGATTAGTTAGTAGTCACCCCTTTAGGGATACTGTAGGCATCTGGTAAAAGAAAATTATAGATTAAAAGTCATATATGTTTTGTTTTGCAGATATTGAATTGGCAATATTAAGTGTTTATTATAGCACTAGTGAAACCGGTTATTTTTAGTTTGTTGATTAAGTATCTCAACATAGCCATAGTATGACATTGGCCACCCTAGTTCTCAGCCCCATTATGTTTATTTTAAACTGGCGAGAAATGGTTGTATCCATATCGTTATTATTTGGCTATAGTTTTTTTTGTATAGCAGAGTATGGTGATAATTTTGAAAACTTTGGCATTAATTGGATGCAAAGGCAAGTTTCTTACATTTCCATTAATTATCAAGAATTCATGTGCTTTTGGAGTACATTTTTGCCAGGTTAAAAACAAACGTGTATATATATATTATAGAAATATCTTATATTTACTTATATATAGTATGTGCTCCCCTATATATATTTTTTCTTCTACAAATGGAGTTGCATTCCGGTGAGTTCCATTTTTTTTTTTCAATTGAATATAAAGTTTATTTATTACAAGCTATTTTTTCAAACATTTGAGTTTGCTCTAAGGGTGGTATCACAAAAAACACCTATAAACTTTTTTCCCAACTTTATTCTAGCAACAGTCTATTCCCCCCCCAAAAAAAAAGGGAAACGTGGTTATTGGGCCTGAGTAACTACATAGATAGACTTAATTATCATTGATGACTACTGTTCACCACTTTTAACTCTTTCCTTATGACAACTTAGGCTCAGGCTCACAGCATCCAAATCTTAGTAAAATAATATGGCAGTAAGTCGGATTGAAGACTTGTTATTAATTAATTTCAAATGAAATTCTTTGGATGTAGATAGTTAGGTTTGATTTTTTTATATCTTGACTTGAGCCTTCCTAATGTAAATAAAATCAGCTGATATAAACAAATATCACTGATTGAAAAGACTTTAAAATATTTTCTTTCTTTCCAGGTGTGGCGATGGTTGATGGACGTCAGAAGAAGGAAGAATCATCGGGAGCAGGAGCAGTCGTCTTCGAGATCCAGCGATTCTGCTTCTGTCTATCCTTTTGTTTTTTTCTTTTTTTATGTACGTGTGATGTGATGTGAGGGTGGTGGTAGTGGGAGTGATTTAGTGTGTGTTGGGGGGTGTTGTCTTTAAGCTGTTGTACATTGGTTGACATTAGTGGTTAAACAGTTTGCTGGTCTAGGTCTTGGGGCTTGCTGTTGGGTGCATGAGGTAGTAAAGCCTCTAACTGACGAAAGAACAAGACAGTGGGACACATATTCCTGAAGTGTATATGCATATTTACACATTCACTCGACTTTACTATGATAATTCTAACTCGCCCTAACCTAACCCAAGCGAAAGTTTGTATTCTGGTTAGAGGTTACTGTGATCATAGTAATCTTAGAGGTGTAGCATAGAAACTTGGGACTATGCGACCAAGACCAATAGCGAATGCACTACTGTCCTGAATGCTACAGCTTACAGAACCACCCCAAAAGAGCCCCTCCCTCTCTCCGAGGGGGAGACCAGGCGTGGGAGTTGTTGGGGTCAGGCAAAACTGTATCCAGTCACCCAGCACTCTTATCTTTCTACCTTACCCTTCAGCTTAACTCTTTTTCTCTCCTTCACCTAGTCAGCAGTGTGGTGGTTGTGGCGAGGGTGTGGTGGTCATACCACCACACACTCATCACTCACCTACAGTCAAGTCTCGAAACTCAGTTGTGAAGATTTATGGGGTGTGATGTCAAGTAACTCTTGACATGACATAACATACAATCCCAACGGAGTCACTGATCAGCTGTGGCGTCTCTTTGTGATTTTCTCTTCTGAATGTGATATGGCTCATAACCTTATCACACCAGAGCTTCACAAATGAGTTCCTATTAAAGCTGAGGTGGTACATTAGTGATTGTAATGTTCTGTGATACAATGTATCACACAGTCATCACATCACAAATGTCTCCCTACAAGAGGTGGTGACGGCTGTTTTGGATTGTGGTTAATGTCTTGGTGTGTCGCTGGGACAACCATGTTACAGGCAACCACTGTTGCACATAGTCTGCACTTTGGTGTACGTTCAACTGCACCACAGTCGTCACCACTAACACCTGATGCCTGGGTACTGTCACCCCTCTCGCATCACAGTGCGAATGGTGACTGTGTGTGTATTTTCTCTCCCCTTCTCTACACCCCTCCCCCTACTAATTATATATTTTGTTTATTACAGATTAGCAGTAGGCCTATCCAGTAATCTTATGTGTTCTCGTTAAGGTAATTATATATTTTAAGTTTTTGTGAATGCAATTCCATTTGTTTGGGGAGCACATTTAAATGGTTTATGTACAGTAGACTATTCTATGTAAACAGGCGAATAAAAAAGAAAATACTGAAGTTAAACCTTTTATTTAACCAATGATGATGTACAATGTTAACCAATGATGTATAGAAAAAGTAAGCAGTACGAACGGAAGTAAAAAAATATATTTAGTCAAATGGTATTGTTCGACCACTGAATCCTGCTTCTAGAGAGAATGGCAAGAAGAATGTTTAAATGCAAGTTTAAAATTTTAATTTATACAGTATATACTAAACAAACCAAAACTGGGACGATACAAGATAAAGTAAAATAACTTACCAAAATCGTGGATAGTGGAGCTCATTGAGGAGTCTAGATTTATTCACTTTTGGTTAATAAATTTAACAAGTGGTTGAAAGGAAGCCAATGCACAATAATAATGATTATTTAATTTATAAAAATAATGATTACAGTATATATTATATCTGTGAATACGCAAGCCCGGCCTGGGCTTCTAACCTAGCTGAAACACATAAGACCTTCCAGACTATTCAAAATAAAAAGCCCTTAAAATCATCACAGCTAGCACACCCACAGATCACCTACATCAAGAAACCAAAGTCCTAAAAGTCCAAGATCATCTAGACATGAGAGGCACTCAATTCCTGGCAGCAGCCTCCACGAATCAACCACCCCCTACACTACATGGCAACACACCCACAGACACCAAGAAATATCAAAACAACACCCAGCACACGCTATCACACACAAATACTGTCTTCTCTCCCTCCCTGCCCACCCCAAACCAACTTCCGGAAGCACATCACAAATACTGTCTTCTCTCCCTCCCTGCCCACCCCAAACCAACTTCCGGAAGCACATCCATACTCATATCACTCGCCGTTCCATCCACTCACTCATAGACAACACGCAGCTGCAAGCACGACCTCCCGAAATCCATCCTTCTGAATCCTCCCTTCCTCGCGAAGACAGAGTCCACCTGGCCAGGCTGAGATGCGGACACCATCCAGCTCTTCTGAGCTATCAGAAGAGACTGGATGACTCCGTCGTCGACACCTGCCCGGGTTGTAACACAGCACCCCATACCATAAAACGCATCATAGAAGACTGCATTTCACACAACCACTTACGCCAACAACACAACCCAGCCCCTCCCTCACCCCATCCTCGTGCACATAACATTAACATTCTCCAATTGAACATAGATGGCATCAACACAAAGAAACACAAACTCTCACACTTCATCAAGCAACATAACATACACATTGCCATCTTACAAGAAACAAAACTCCACACAACACAAAAAACACCCACATTTCATGATTTCACCACCATCAGACAAGACCGGGCTGTCGGCGGAGGCGGTGGACTCATCACCCTGGTACACAAAGAAATATCATACATAGTTACCAGTGTACAAACCAAATCCCTCCTCCCCCCAAATGATAACACAACAGAAGTACAATAAATTAAAATACGCACTGGCAACAACTCCAACATAACCATCATAAACACATACATCCCCTACAGTACCAAATGAATACAGACCACACTTACAACACATCACAAACACCCCACACATCATCCTGGGTGGTGACTTCAACGCCAAGACGTCGGCCTGGTTTGTCAACAACCCCGACACAGACAGAGGGCTGGTACTACAAAACCAAACTGATAACCTCATCATCCTTAACGACATCCATCAACATACCCATATTCCTCACCAAGCCCTCTATAACCCATCATCTCCAGACATCACCTTTTGCTCCCCAGAACTCGCCCCCACAACATCCTGGAGGGTGGTCGGAACCTTAGGCTCTGACCACCTCCCGATCATTATCACCACCAAAACCAGACTCACCCCAGCTAGCCACAAACACACATACACCAATTATAAAAGAGCTAACTGGGAAGCATTCACAAATGAGACAGAACAACACTTCACAACTCTATACAGTACACCCATCACTAACATCAACAATGCTGTACACATACTCAATAAAACTATCCAAAACGCTGACAAGAAACGCATTCCAAGAGGTAACAGAAAAAGACACAAACCCCAACTTCACACCAGAAATTCAAAACCTCATCAGACAACGCGACATACTGAAACACTCCCCAGCACCCCACACACAAGACATCACACAACAAATTCAAGCACTCAACACCCAAACTAACAACAAAATACAAGAACAAAAACTAAACTGGAATAACTTCCTACAAACACTTGATAAAAAAACTCTACAAAACACTAAACAGCATCACACTTTCCAACAGCAACACAACCACATGCTGCAATCACAACAACAGAATCTACTCCTTCATGTAAACAACAAGCAAACACACTCGTCAATCACTTATCACATGTCAGCCACCTAAAACCTCACAAAGACGACCGACGTGTCATCCGACGTAAGAGACAATTCCCCACAGACCCTGACTATACACCCTTCACCAATCACCAGACAAAGCATATCATCAACAATCTCGAGCACTCACCCGCTTGTGGCCTAGACAACATAAGCAACATACACCTCAGACACCTGGGACCACAAGGCATACAAGCACTCACTAACATATCAAACTACAGTTATTCACACAACACAATACCAGACATTTGGAAGCATGGTATCATCACCACATTCCCCAAACCCAACAAAGACCCCACGCTACCCTCCTCGCATCGCCCCATCACACTCCTTTGCTCCCCCTCCAAAGTCATGGAATGCCTAGTATTACAACTAATTACACCCGACCTACCCCTAGCTCCAACACAACATGGCTTTAGGCCACTGCACTCCACAAACACTCTTCTCACAGACCTTACACAAAGAGCTTTTGATGGCATCAACTCAGCTAGACCACCACACAGATCACTATTAGCCACACTCGACATTAGTAAAGCCTTCGATGCCATCCCCCGCCACAACCTAACAAACAAAATCTACAACACAAACATGCACAACAACACAAAAAGGTGGCTGGCCAACTTCCTAGCAGGCAGATGTGCACACGTATCTTTTGCCGGTCAGTCATCTAAAATCAGAAACTTTCCAAACAGTCCCACAAGGATCCGTCCTATCGCCCGCACTCTTCAATCTGTACATGCACGATATAACTACACCCAATACGCCCCAAATAAACTTAGCCTCCTATGCAGATGACGTAACACTCACATGCACACACCATGACCCAAAAAGAGCAACAGATCTCCTTCAACCCTATCTCAACACACTACATGGTTGGTGCACTACAAACAGACTTAATCTAGCCCCAGCCAAATCCACCGCAACCCTGCTCACAAGCTGGACAGGAGAACACGAATACATTCCTCAACTCACCATAAACAACACACCCCTAACACATACGCACACACCCAAAATCCTAGGAGTAACATATGATACTCATATGACATTCAAACAGCACACCACAAACATTAAAATGAAACTACACCCAGACTTAACGCCCTCAGGTCACTTGCTCACACAAAATTTGGACACAACAAAGAAACTACCACCACAGTATATAAACAATACATTAAAGATCAGTGATGGAATATGCAAGCCCAGCCTGGGCTTCTAACCTAGCTGAAACACATAAGACCTTACAGACCTTACAGGGGAGGTGTGGTGGAGTGGTCATGCCACTGGATTGGTAATCCAATGGACCCGGGTTCAAATCCCGATATGTCAATGGGAAGATATTATTGGGATTGAATTTGTGCTGTACCTAGTATCAGTGCATTACCACAAAGCCCACCGAAATGCCAAAAAAATACCCTCATTGTTCCCTGATTAAATAACACTGTATGAATATTCCCATATTCAAAATATGTTACAGGGGGACAATGCCTAGTGAGTTCACTGCTCAATAGGTGGCATTCTGAGAGTGAGGGTCTGAGTCTGGAGGGTGAGACGGTGAAGCACTTGAGCGAAGCAACCAGCCGCTTCAGAGATGGAGCTGCTTTGAGCCATGATGGATGCTTCACATGTCTCACTCCCCAGGCTGGAACAAGACCTCACGGGCTTCACCGTGTTGAGCGGTGGAATGTACAGGCTCTCAGCCTATGCCCGAGAGGGAGTAGTTGGAATATAGAAAAAAAAAAAAAAAAAAAAAAAAAGACTATTCAAAACAAAGCCCTGAAGATCATTACAGGCTGCACAGCTACTGCACCCACAGATCACCTACATTCACATGACGAAAACATATCAAATCCATGAGGCTCACAAACCCCATACCATAAAACGCATCATAGAAGACTGCATTTCACACAACCACTTACGCCAACAACACAATCTACACTCAATGAGAGCTCTGTGGGAAAGCCCGATCGTGGCCATGGCCTTCCTCAGGGACTCGGGGCTGTTCGGCCAGGCAGCTTAGGGAGGAACAACAACAACACAATTTACACTATTTGAGAGCTCTGTGGGAGAGCCCGACCGTGGCCATGGCCTTCCTTAAGGACTCGGGGCTGTTTGGCCAGGCAGCTTAGGGAACAATAACAACCCGTTTTACTGTCACAGAACCTTTTATAAACTGCACAAAATCGTCTGAATATAGCTAGAGTAAAATTTAAAAAACTTCCCCAGTACAGAAGGGGTTATAGCAAATTATAAATCTTTGGAATAAACTACCACAAGATGTTTATGGGTGGATGGGACTCGTTAGCCTTGGTTGGCAACTCATCTAGGGGAGACAACCTTATACAAATCCGGGTGGATGGGACTCGTCAGCCTTGGTTGGCAACCTGTCTAGGGGAGTAAACCTGATACAAATCCGTACTGCTTACCTAAGGGTAAGGCAGGTTAGTGGATGGATTAGCAGCACACCCCTGTAGAAAAATAATGCTAACAAGATACACAGAGGGCCTCGGAGTCGGACGGATCCTCAATTGAGTGGTCAATCCTGGAAGTCCTTTACTAAACTGGCTCGGGTTGTCCCTCTCACAGGGAATAGGTCCGCTTGGGGGCATTCTGTGTATGGCCACCCTCGTAAGGGGCGTAAGGCGTCCGGCAATAGATAGATAGAAGATATTTTAAATTGTGAGACTGTATTAACTTTCGAAGTAAATTTGAATAATAATAATACCTGTACTGTACTTGTTAAAGCCCTCGGATTTCATGGTGGCTCACGGGTTAGTCAGTCTCCACCATTTGATAAATAATCAACCACTAATCTACCCATAAAGTCAAAAGCTCAAAACATCAAACATTATTGAAATACAGATAGCACGTTGTGTGGACCACTCCGTCTTAAATTAAAATTATATACTATATGTTCTGGAAAGGTGTCAAGAAAGTTAGGGAGGGTAACAAGGGAAGTAGTGAGGGTGTGAAAGATAAGAATGGACGAGTGATAGCCGAGAAGCAAGAGAGTCGAAAGATGGAGGGAGTACTTCAATGAATTGTTGAATGTAAAGAATGAAACGCCAGCAAACATAGTTGGATGGGGTATGGGAAGGAGAAGAAGAGATGTAGTGGAGGAGGAGGTGGGGATCAGGTCAGAAGTGTATGAAGCCATGAAAAGAGTGAAGATGGGGAAAACATCAGGAATAGATGGAGTGTGTGGGGAAATGCTAAGGTATGGTGGTGGTGAGATAGTGATCGAATGGGTATGGAAAATGTGTAAACTAGCATGGGAGAAGGGAAGTGCACCTGATGACTGGAATACACGCATAATAGTCCCCCTGTATAAGAGTAAAGGGGAAAGAAGAGTGTGTGGTAACCACTGAGGGATATGTCTGCTAAGCGTAGTAGAGATGTACAGTAGGGTAGTGATCGAGAGAGTGAGAGCGAACATGGAGAAATGTGTAGGTGACGAGCAGGGTGTGTTTAGGAAGGGAAGAGGATGTGTAGACCAGAATTTTTGCCATGAAATGTGTTGTGGAGAAATATTTGGAGAAGGGACAAAAGTTGTATGCTGTATTTCTGATGAGCGATAGTGAACGGGAGTTGCAAGGTCTGGTAAATATGTTTGGAACAGTGTGTGAAAACGGAATCTGAAGGTAACTGCAGGGAAGAGCAAGGAAATGGTCTTTGAAAGGGGTGCAGTCACAGAGTGTGAAGTGAGGTTGAACGGTCAGGCTATGGAGAATACATACATAACATTTTAAGACTGAGTGCTCCACACATACGTGCAGTTTCAGTCTCTTGTCCTAATGGCGGTGTTCCAGGCAACCCTGTTAAGGGCTGCTTCACTTCTCAAGTTTTTGGATTTGAGATCGGCACGTATAGTCCGATTCCAGGTCTTCCTCGGTCCACCCTTTGGTGCAGCTCCCTCCACAATCACAGACGTGCATCTTTTTACCCAATTTTGTTCATCCATTTTCTCCACATGTCCATACCATCCCAGTCTACTTGTACGCATCACCTCGCTAATACTCTTTATACCTAAACGTCTCCTCAGCTCATAATTTGTTATTCTATCCTGCAGCCTGGCCCCACACATCCATCTCACCATTCTCATCTCATTACGTTCCATTCTGTTGACATCATCTACTTTAACGGCACACGTTTCTGAGGCATACGTCATTGCACTTCTAACACACGAGGTATACACCTTTCCCTTCAGGGGGAGAGGCATTCTTTTCATGGTCAGAATTGGCAGCAGTTCTCTGAACTTCCCACAGCCACATCTAATTATAGCGACAGTGGCAGCTTCGGCCCCACCACCGGCAGAGATGGTATCTCCTAGGTAACAAAACTTGTCCACCAGCTCCAATGACCCATTTCCAAAATTCACAGCCACAGGATCATCATTTAACACAAGCTCGGCTTGGCACACTACGCACTCAAATTTCTCTATTTCTGATTTATCCTTCGGCAGGGGTCCTTTTATTCTACTACAGCGCTTACTCCCATGGTACACCCAACATCGACAGATGCTACATCGAATCGAGTTAGCGCCCACACACTGCGCATGGGTATGCACCGCTCTTTTCCACATTGCCTTGTCTCAATCTACAATGCATAACCTTGGTTTTGTTAATATTGACTCTTAAACCCTTGTCAGCTCATATAAGTATTTGGGCAGTGTGCTGAGTAAAGATGGGAGTATGGATGAAGAAGTGAGGGAGAGGGTGCAACAGGGTTGTAGGAACACTGAAAGCAGTAATAAGAAATAGGGTGGTCAGCATGGAAGTAAAGAGGTCCTTGCATGACAGTGTGGTAATTCCGACATTGACTTACGGGAGTGAAGCATGGACGTTGTTGGAGAGACTCAAACCAAGAGTGAGAGGGGTGGAAATGAGCTACTTGAGAAGTGCGTGCGGAGTTACATGGATGGATAGACAGACAAATGAGGAAGCATGAGAGAGGTATGGTGTGGATGTAGATGTGCTGGAAGGTGTGAAAAGGAACACCGAGATGGTTCGGTCATGTGGAACGTACGGGAAGCGAGAGAATTACTGGTACTAAAAGAGTGTACAGGAGTGAGGTGAAAGGACAGAGAGGGAGAGGTAGACCGAGTGAGAGGTGGAAGGATGGAGCTTAGAAGTATACTGTATGTGTGAAAGCGGTGCTGGATGGGAGGAGGGGTGTCGACTGACTGGGGACAGAGGCGTTTAGTTCGTGGCCACCCCTTCGGGAATCACAGTGTCCAGCAATAGATAGATAGATAGACTATCACAATACTGCTGCTAACTGTAGCCAACAGCCGATTCACCACAATACAGTAGTAAACCAGAAGTGCACAACTGTTCAGTGCATTTACCTAAATAAGGCTGAGTGGACAAAGATACCCTAATAATGCCATGCTTGTGGATTCATTGTTATATGGTCCAATAGCACCCACCTGTCTGGATTCATTGTTATATGGTCCAATAGCACCCACCTGTCTGGATTCAATAGCACCCACCTGTCTGGATTCATTTATACAGTATAGTTTATTTTTGTTTCCCTTGATGCAGTTTTTAACGCCATACACTCCCTTGATTGACAGGGGGGCTAGGGCATGCCCTTATTACAGGGACTTAACTTGACATTTGCAACGAATCGCTAGACCGAGCTGCCCCCAACTTGTGACATCTACCAATGGCAAAGCGTGGGATTGAACTGCTGATTCTTCGATCAGCAGTAGACGAGTTACCGACCAAGCTACGACCTGTGGCATGTGGTTGATTAATTATCAAATATCGGATATACAGTACAGACTAACCCATGAGCCACCAGTAGGTTCACTCGGGCTTAAACATACAGTAGTCATAATGGAGGTGAACCTTGTCAAATAATACTTTTATTACACCATATTTTTTCTCCAATACATACATACATACATAAAATTTTTGCGTGACTCAAACTCAAAGCTTAAATAGTAACTCATAATACCGGTAGTTAAAATACTTATTAGTGACAAAAATCTACCCCAGATGGTATGTCACCAAAGCGTCAAACCGGAGCAATTTAGTGTGAAGACCAGAACGACTATGATCAGGAATGCAAGAAAATTAGCCTGAAATAGCAGTTTTGGCCATTTTATCACTTCCAAAGACATAATTTGAACTATAAACCATATGAACCTATGAACGTACTGTGCAATAATAAAGACACAAAACAATGGACTCCGCTTTGGTTTGACACCCTGGATGTAATAAATGTCCACTAACTCCAGGAGCACATTTAACCCCTTCTGTACCAGCGCATGTTTTTTTATTCTTGCTATATTTAGATGACTTTGAGCAACTTAAGAATAAGTGGTAGTAAAAAGGATTAAGGGAGATAGTTTAAAACCTGTACATTTCTGGAGGCCAATTTTAAACTTAATATAATCATCTAATTATTAATGTAAAACTTGCAAAATAAACAAACCAAAACTGGGGCGACACAATATATAGGCAAAAGAACTTATCAAAATCGCTATGTGGAAATAACGCTTTAGCAAAAAAATAGCAGCCAGAATAAATTTAAAAAGACATAACCGGTACAGAAGGGGATAATGCTAGGTGAACAGAGGCTCGGATATTACAAGACTTGCCCAGGGATGGAACCCAGGTCCTCTTGAATGTGAGCCAATCATGCTACCAATACACAACAGGTAATATTTAAGGTGTGTCTCCTAGATTTGTACCCGTAGCTACTTAACAAACCTTGTAAAGTGATGTTGGTTGATCACAAGGGGTCATGGTGGTTGGACTGCATTCAACATCACTCCGAACTCCACTCAAACCTGGAAGGAAAGGAAAAACAAATTCAGTATATATACCTGGTGACATTATATTTAACCCTATCTCAACATCTTTTCAAACTTTTCATAAACCTGGAAGAATGTGCATTATAATTAAACTGTATTTCTTATCCAGGTGACATTATATTTTGTGGCCTCTATCCATAGGCCTACTTCTCTTTAAATTTGTCTCCTTAACCCATAGGCTGCAGGGACCGTTCTGGAATGCCATGGCAATTTATAGCAATTTACAGGCTCTTAAAGCCTGCGGAGACGAGTCCGAGTGAGCGGGAGCGTAGCAGACCCCCCGTCCACTCTCCAGCCAGTCGGAACCAATATTGTGTGTGTGTGAAAGGGGTCTTAGGGGGGATTATTTTAATACTCTGATAGATAATTATTTGGAAAAGGCTCGCCGCATTATTATATTTTATTAGAGACAATGCAAGTCTATGGATTCCATACATACATCAAATTTTAAGACTGAGTGTTCACATGTGCAGTTTCAGTCTCTTGTCCTAATGGAGGCATTCCAGGCAACCCTGTTAAGGGCTGCTTCACTTGTCAAGTTCTTGGATTTGAGATCGGCGCGTATAGTCCGATCCCAGGTCTTCCTCGATCCACCCCTTGGTGCAGTTCCTCCACAATCACAGACCTGCATTTTTTCACTCAATTTTGTTCATCCATTCTCTCCACATGTCCATACCATCCCAGTCTACTTGTACGCATCACCTCGCCAATACTCTTTATACCTAAACGTCTCCTCTGCTCAACATTTGTTATTCTATCCTGTAGCCTGGCCCCACACATCCATCTCATTACGCTCCATTCTGTTGACATCCTCTACTTTAACGGCCCATGTTTCTGAGGCATACGTCATTGCACTTCTAACACATGAGGCATACACCTTTCCCTTCAGGGGGAGAGGCATTCTTTTCATGGTCAGGATTGGCAGCAGTTCTCTGAACTTCCCCCATATACAGTACAGTACGGTACATGATCATAGGGTGTGAGGTTGAATGGTCAGGCTATGGAGAATGTCAGCTCATTTAAGTATTTGGGCAGTGTGTTGAGTAAATATGGGAGTATGGATGAAGAAGTGTGGGAGAGGGTGCAACAGGGGAAGAGGGTTGTAGGAATGCTGAAAGCAGTAACAAGAAATAGGGTGGTCAGCATGGAAGTAAAGAAGTACTTGCATGTCAGTGCGGTAATCCCGACATTGACTTACGGGAGTAAAGCATGGACGTTGTTGGAGAGACACAATGTACCAAGAGAGAGAGGGGTGGAAATTACTTACTTGAGAAGTGCGTGTGGAGTTACATGGAGGGATAGACAGACGAATGAGGAAGTACGAGTGCAGTGTGGATGTAGATGTGCTAGAAAGTGTGAAAAGGAACACCTTGAGATGGCTCGGCCATGTGGAACGTATGGGAAGCAAGAGAATGACTAAGAGAGAGTACGAGAGTGAGGTGGAAGGACAAAGAGGGAGAGGTAGAAGGATGGAGTTAAGTATATGCGTGAAAGCGGTGCTGGATGGGAGGAGGGGCGTCAACTGACTGGGGACAGAGGTGCATGGGGCGATTCGTTTGTGGCCACCCCTTCGGGGATCACGGCGTCTGACAATAGATAGATTGATTACCAAACACTGACGCAGAAAAAAGCACATGTACACTACGGTACCGGTATATAGAATTGCATACAGTAATCTTTCATTTCTGAAAGTATTTGTCATAACTCGCGTGACATCCTGTATATTCAGAGTTATTGCCATATTACCCAAAATCCTGCATTCCCAAACTCTTGGCTATCGGAATTGGAACTAGGAATGGCCATAAAAATTGCTTAGGCCTACCTCACTTTCTAACGATGAAATACCTGTAGAGCAGAATACAGGTATAAAATAGAACAATATATCGTCAGGTACAGTAGGTCACATTATCGATCGTAGCAAACCAAGGTGAACAAATCGTCAACCGAAAGGCCTAGTGATCAGCTGGCTGCACGTGGACATGATTAATGACGAAAGCCATTGACAGTTGTGATCCATAATTTCCCATATAAATGGTATTTAGTTTTCTTTCAAGTTACACGGGTTAGAGCCTTAGACAAACCGGGTATTCTGTAGAACAACTTGATTATGGGATTCCTGTCTTATGGAATTTGTTTTTCGCTATTACCTTACTCAGGGGACCTTACTGATACGAGGATAAGTGCTACTTTTCTTATTTTGCCAATTTGATTTTCACTCCCCTATAACATATTTTTGTACAGCCAGTACACTTTGCTTACATTCTAGCCTCCTTGGAGGCTCCTCCCCGAGGTTCAGTAGCCAATCAGAGTGGAGCTTCATCTACAAGACGTCAATACATTTTTAGGTATAATCCTGTGTAGTGGGTAGGTGGACCTGTACATATATCTCAATAATTTGGTAATGTTACTATATATTTTTACATTTTACATTCATAAATAGTCCACTAATATACTAGGTTAGGTTAGGTTAAAGATATTGTTCAATGTTTCGGGATGGATGTAGTTACCGGGTGTACCACTACCGACCTACAACATAAATCATCTATAAATACTTATAAATCTATCATACTAGGTTAGGTTAGGTTAGGTTAGGTTGTTTGGTTAGGGTAATGCATTTTTGTATCCAAAGGCAGTCAAAATAGATGGGAACATGATGCGTAGTGTAAACAAGACGGGCGGTACACCCGGTAACTACATTCTTGCCAATGTTTCTTAGTAAATAGGCATCTGAAAAACAGTTGTTGTTGTTGTTGTTGTTCCCCAAGCTGCCTGGCCGAACAGCCCCAAGGCCCCGAGCAAGGCCAAGGCCATAACTGAGCGCCCCCACAGAACCCTCTCTGCCTACCACAATAAAGCCTGGGTGACCGAAGCCACTCCATGGCGGGGAGCTGAGGAGGGTGCGGAAACGCCCGGGAAACCAAAGTCCCACCCAGGGCCCTGTGTCCCTCAGCAATTATGAAGAGAAAGTTGAGGGGCAAAGGAAAAATGTGACGCTTTGGCTTCCAATCTTGGTAGATTGGGAGGTCAATCCACGGAAAAGACGCCGTCACTTGAGATCTAGGAAATACATAAGTAAAAGGAACAGTCGGAGTAAGCTATGGGTATGGCAGAGATCGCTCAGTTCTCACTCTGATAGACCAGCCCATCACCATATGACTAGAACCCAATCCTCTCAGCATCAGCTAGGAAAGGCCCTAGAAAGCCGCCTTTGGCGGGGGGATAGCTCCCCTATTTCAACCCCTTTCGGGGTTGGGCACCCGCCCAACTGAACTGAAAAACAGTTCTACCCGCTACATAGGATCTTGCCCATTTTTATTGGTACTTTCCTTTTATCGACAGCCAAAGCTGAAGATTGCAGGGTAAACACCGTAGACTTCATCGACTTTTCTTTCGGCGCCCGTCAATCTTTTATTGTTTTAGATACCCAACCAGCGGGGGTGTGAGGGCAGCAGCCCCCACCCATAATACTAGGATAGGCCTAGGTTAGGGAAAGTTGTTAGGTTAGGCTAATGTCTTTTCAAAGTCCCAAGATTGTTGGGGAATCAGAATTACAATTAACAATGCAAATGCTAATAAAAAGGGCTTTCTGCACTTTCTAACAATAAAAAACAAACTTACAAAACATTACATTAGAAAAATAAAAAATAAAAAAAATAGAATAGGCTAAAAGGAGGAGTTGCTCTGCAGAATTACCAAATCGAGTAAACCCTGCATTCCCAAACTCTCCCCTAGATTGTTGGGGTATCGGAATTACAATTAAAAATGCTAATAAAAAGTGCTTTCCGCGAATGCCGGCTTATTCGGACCATATCAGTGGCCGATTCGGACCATGCCATTGGCTGACTTGGATCATGCGATTGGCTGACTTGGATCATGCCATTGGCTGACTCGGACCATGACATGGCTGACTCGGACCACTAATATATTGTCTGGTGGCATAATGGTTTCAATCTGATAAAATACCATGGCAAGAATGTTAAGTGCGGGCGTACCGCCAGCCTTGTTTACACTACGCGTACTGGCGTCGGACCTTTCCCATCATGTTCCCGTCTATTTTGACTGCCTTTGGATATAAAAATACATTAGCCTAACCAAACAACCTAACCTAGTATTCATGTAGTAATGACAGAGGGCAAATAGCATAAAATATAGCGTCGAAATAGACGGGAACGTAACTGCGAGCGCACAACATGACGACCGTACGCCCGATCACTACATCCATCCCAATACCGGTACCATTACAGGTTTGGCGGGAAATATGTATTATTTATATATGCAAATTAAGTCTTAAGTGTGATAGTCTTTACCCATTTCATTTCCACAGATCCTTCTTAAGCTGTTTAAAATGTCTAATGAGAGCCAGAAAATATAGCTAAAGCTTCAAATGGTTATTGGTTCAATTGACAATAATTTGTTTTCCCGATTCAGTCTCAGTTGAGATTTCTGGACAATGACAACCCTAGACAATGAAGATTGTAGGATATGATTCAAGAATATTCTGTAAACTTTTTTGTTGTAGATTACGAAAAGGGGCTATGAAAAGTTCTATGGTCATTTTTCGACGAGCCTCGTAGTCTTGGGGGATTTACATTGAATTTATTTTTATATACAGTATATTTAGGCCGTGGTGGTCAATTGGTGAGCACGCTCGCGTGTGAATCTGAAAGACCCGGGATCGAATCCCTGCCACGGCGGACATTTAGTGGGTGCGGTAGTACGTCCTAGCATGTTTCACATGCTTGCACCCAGTCAGGGGACATCCTGACGACGTATACAGACTAAACACACATAACAAAGCCTCTCCAACACCCCTTCTCCCCTCTCAACACTCTTCTCTGAGCTTGTGACGATAAAAATGGAATGGTCAGTCCTGTAAAGAATCGTAAGATTCAGAGTCGTAAAGATTCCAGGACGAGCTCATTAGCGGTGGATCCCCAGATCGACCGTGGTGATTGTCACCTAAACATCTACAAAAGTACAAAGTACAAAAAGTAAAGTATAACTCTAGGGAAGTTATCCAGCTTAATACCGGGTCGAAACCATCGATATATTATTTAAGCTTATATGTTAGTTATATCATGTACTTCATTGGCATATATCTCCAAACCGTCGGTAATTCATTATAATATACGCCCTAAATCACTAACAAAAAATTGAAGGAAGTAGTATCCGGGCTACGGTCGGCATGTTTACATAGGTTGTACGCTCGCGGTTTCGCTTTTTGTTTTCTGTTAATTGCCCCCTGCTGGCAATATATATGATGATGACAATATGGCATGTTGGGGGGGGGGGGGGGGGGCAAAGCCCCCCCCCCCCCCCCCAACTTATTTTTGTATCCCATGGCAGTAAAAATTGCCGGAAATGTGATCGCGAGCGAGCAAATGTTTTATTGCTTTGGTGTCTTAAGATTGATGGATAATGTTTATTTTGCAATTTCCGATGGGGTTCACAAAAAAAAAAAAAAAAAAAGAAAAAAAAAAAATGTAAAAAACGTCTCCAGTGTTAAACAGGATATTTACCAACTCTAGTAATTGGTCCGTTGCAAATAGCAGTGTATTCGGTAGAAGCGTAAGGACAACTAATGATGTAGAGGGCTACATCATTAAATTTTGTCCTTATGTTTCTATTCTACCGAATACACTGATATTTTCAACTGAACAATTACTAGAGTTATTTATGTAATTGTTTTCAACATAAATCACCCAAGAATACGAGGCTTGTTGAAAAATTACCATGGCTGATTCAGACCACAATGAGGCTGGTTCGGACCATTAGTTAAAATTATTTTCGGTGGTTATCACTGACAAATCAAAACCGTATAGGCTACCTGGGCCGAATAAGCCAGGTCCGAAAATTATTGTGGTCCGAATGAGCCGGCTACCGCTTTCCGCACTTTCTAACAAAATACACACTTAGGCCTACAAATCATTACAATATAAAAATGAAAAATAGGCCTATAAGTTGTTCTGCAGAATTACCGCCAAACCCAAAAGCGGTCAAATTAACAGCGAACCTAACTGTTGTGACCGAGAGAGCATGCGAACCGCGGCGAAAGGCTCCTTCATTGATACAGGCTACACTTAGCCTAGAGTTAATCAAAAAGTGGGAAAATACTGTATAACCGAAAGTACCACTAATTTTCCCATGGTTTTAGTTATTGGTTTTAAGTAGTTTTCATCATTATACAGTACAGTAAACCCCCGCTCTTTCGGACTTCAATCTTTCGGAATTCTCAGACTTTCGGACTAGCATTTCAATTCGGACTCATGGTTCAGCCTTTCGGATTTGTCCGAAAGGCTGAGAAAAATTAAATCGCATTCGGACCAAAGAGCCGAGTTTCGGACTTGTCTGGTTAGGTGAATGTGTATTCGGACTTATAAACTTCGGACATTATTTCAGACTTTCGGATTTGTCCGAAAGGCTGAGAAAAATTAAATCGCATTCGGACCAAAGAGCCGAGTTTCGGACTTGTCTGGTTAGGTGAATGTGTATTCGGACTTATAAACTTCGGATATTATTTCAGCCTTTCGGATTTGTCTGAAAGGCTGAGAAAAATTATTTCGCATTCGGACCGAAGAGCCGAGTTTCGGCCTTATAAACTTCGGACATTATTTCAGACAAGTCCGAATGGCTGAAGTGCGAGTTCGGACTCGGCCCTTTCGGACTTTTGACTCTTTCGGACAGGGGTCTCCCCCAATTAGTCCGAAAGAGCGAGGGTTTACTGTAGTTAAAATTAGTTACAATCCCCGGAAAATGTGATTTCTCCCATTATCCAACGATCTTAAAACACTCAGATGTAAGTCATTTTCAGAGTAATATACCATTTTTGTTTTTGCTTTTGGAAGCTTGGATACAGGATGGGTTGAGGGGGACCTTCGCCCCCCCTCATCCCCCCATGACTTCTTCAAATCAGCATCTATTTTAACAGTAAGGGGCTTAATAAGAGTTTCACTGCCGTCAATATGGAGAATTATAGAGTTTTTTTGGGTTAAAATTGAAGACAACCCGGATACGAGCCCCATCGATAATTATCAGTGTTGTAGAAGTTTCATGGACGATACTATGTTGGTGTACATGTAATTACCGTCGCAAATTAACTGTAAGTAAAATACGAGAAACGGTTGGATTGTTCACCGATAAACAGGGAACGTGAGCTGGGTTTAGACCGTCGCTTACCCATAAAAAGGGAACGTGAGCTGGGTTTAGACCGTCGCGCACCCATAAACAAAGAACGTGAGCTGGGTTTAGACCGTAGGTTAGTTTTCGGTTAGGTTAGGCTAATGTTGAAAATACTAAAATGCGATGGTCCTCGGTATTAAATAAGGTAAATCTACAGTTATACTACCCCTCCCCCCCCACCACCTCCCCCCTTCAAAACAGCGTGTTTTTGGATGGTTCAGCAGACGCGGAAACTGGAAAAAAACTTATTTTGATAAAAAATTATCACCAACCAGATAAGAGTTTTTCATTTTTTTTTTTTTTTTTTTTTTTTCTTTGATATACAGTGTTGTTTAATACCGAGGACCGTCGCATTTTAGTATTTTTAACATTAGCCTAACCTAACCTAACCGAAAAGTAACCCGTTTCCACGACGGTCTAAACTCCCCCTCACGTTCCCTGTTTATGGGTGCGCGACGGTCTAAATTCTGCTCACGTTCCCTCTTTATGGGTTTGCGAAGGTTTGTAATACTTCAATGTATCTATTTCAAGTCAAATATACATTTCCGCGCATCATCAAACCATACTAAGTCTACTACTAATAATATTAACCCATTAGTACCAACAGAATAGCGACAAAATAGGGGTAATATAACTGTAGATTTATCTTAAACAACACTGTATAGGCCTATCAAAGAAAAATAAACTAACTAAAATTAACTAGTAAAAAGGCTGTCCGGGGTCTCTTCAATTTTACAGTACCGGTACTTTATATAAGCTAGTGCACATAAAATGTATCTCCGGAGATTGAAACATATTTTAGTATGATCTTCGCTACACCCTTATTCTATAATAGCCTAGCCTTCAAATATTGAGAAATAATTAGTGGTAGGCTAGCCTAGTTTCGGTAATAAGTACCGAAAATTGATAGGCCTAGACCTATGATGGCTAGGCTACGATAGATTGGTCAATATTACCTTAATCTAACTCTTCATATCCTTGCTTTCATAGCGTGGGGACTGCTTTCTTATTAGGGCTTACCAAATTCACGTAAATGTAAGCAAACCCGGCAACTAAAGACGGGCACAAATTCTGATCGATGTGGGCCTAGGCTTTTAAATTGTGTCTTAGGTTGTTATTAATCAATTATACAAACATTCATAGTATACACCAGGCACACAAACACAATAATTACCTTTCTATCCCGAATGAAGGCCAGAAAATGGATGATCACTCTTCTTCTTCTTCTTCTTTTTGTGGAGTTGCTGTCCCCTCTCAAGGCCAGCTCACCTATGCACCGGTGACTTCTCCAGAAACAGATAGAGCTAGATTTAAGAATTAGTTTAGAAATTATGTAGTCGTAGAAAGGATAGTTAAAGACAAAGAATTGAAGTATATAGCTTAAGCAGAACTCTCCCCTCCTTATTTTACCCCCTCCTCCACCCCCCAATATCTTGTTCTCTCCTTATCTTAATTTATCTTTTCCCCTCTCTACTATTTAATCTCATTTTTCTTCCTCCCCCGCTCTGGTCCTCATCCTATTCTATCCTATTCCGTTTTCTCTTCTGCCACACCTGCTCCAGGAATCTTTTCACTACCTTCATTCTTTTCCCCATTTCCCCATCTACCCCCTCTTCTGTCTCGAGACCTAACACAAATTTTACACCCTCCTCTCCTCCTCCTCTTTCTGCTCTTCCCATTCCCTCTCCCCTACCACCCGTTTCAACTCATTTTCCAACCCCTCTCTCTCCTCTTCATACCCCTGGCACTCTGTCACTATATGTTCTATTGTCTCCTCCACTCTCCTCCCTCCCACCTCACACTGTAGACACTCTTTCACCCCCCCATTCCACCTCCATGTTCTCCTATTTGTCTCTAATGCTCCTGCCCTAGCCTTAAACAGTAGTTCAGCTCCCCAACTTCCGTCATAGAACTCCTCTTTTCTCGGGCTCCATCCCGTACATTATTCTCGGCACTTCAAAGTCCTTCCACACCTCTCTTACTATTTTATATTTATTTACTCTGGTTTTTGTCACATTCCACAGTTTCCCACTACACTGCTCCACCTTCATGATTTTCTCATTCATTGTCCTTTGTCGCCCTTCCCTCCCTATCCATACCCCTAAATACTTCACTTCCTCCCTTGTTTCTATTCTTTCCCCTCCTATCCTCATTTCTACTGCCTCTGGTCCATTTACTACTATCATACTGCTTTTCTCTACACTGAACTTCATTTCTAGGTCTCTGCCAAACCTTTCCGCCTCCTGTAACATTTCCCCCATATCTTCCTCTGTCTCTGCTGTCAGCACAACATCATCAGCAAACGTCAGAATTGCTAGCCTATACTGCCCTATTTTCACTCCTTGACCCTTACTCTTAATTCTCCTCACCAACTCCTCCATGCACATTGCAAAAATTAATGGTGACAGGTTACATCCCTGCCTTAACCCTTTCCTTCTCCTGATTCCTTTCACTGCAATATTTTTCCACACAATCTCTGTCTCCGCCCCTTCATACATATTCATTCCAAACACACTATAAACACACATTAAGTAGGATCCTTTCTTCTACATACTCTCCTACCCTCTCCTTTAGTATCCCATAAAATATCTTATTTATTATGTTTATTACCGTTATTGGTCTATAACTCCCCATTTCGTGCACATTTTTTGCTCCTCCTTTGTAAATCACCCACTTCCTCCCAGTATCTTTTTATTTCCTCTCCAATTTTATTTACATCCCTAACTTTTTCCCCACCTACATTCAGCTCCACTACTACCTTTTCCCTCCTCTATTGCTCTTATTAAGTTTTTTTCATTCCTCTACCTTTCCTCTCTCTAACACTCTCTCTGCTACCTTATCATTTTCCATCTTTCTGGCTTATTAGCCTCTCTACACTTCTCTATCTTCTCCTTGTGAGACTTTATGCTGTATCTTATTTCAAAGCTTTCTTCCAAGACTATCCCCCTCCCTTCTCCTCCCTCTGCCCCTACTTCCTCCTCCCTTTCCTCTCCCTTATTCGTTGATAGTCAATCTACTTTGTTCTTCTCCCGTGCCGACCACCTCTCTTCTCGTCTAACAATCTCCTCTATCCTCTCTGCTATATGTCTTTCCTCCTCCCTTTTTAGGTGCCACCCATCTTCTTCAAAACTCCCAGAATCCACCTCTCTGTCCAAATCTAGGAAACTAAATCCTTTAATCCCCTTTTCCTTTAGCACAGAGTTCATGCACTTTGTAAGCTCCTTAATCTCATCATTTGTCGCAATCCTTACCTTCTCATAACTCCAGCTCTCTTTGGGCCTCCTCAGGATTCCCACCATTACTATGTTCACTCTCTTTTCTTTCTTTCTTATTTCCCTTAATCCTTCTTCAATCTCTGCCATTGTTCCCCTCACTCCTTGCATCTCCAGACCATTTCCCCCTCCCTGTATTACTAAGGTTCCTTCCCCCCCCTCAAAATTTATGTTTCTTGCCTGCTTCATTACCTCCCATATTCCTGCCCTTCTTAGGCTAACTACTTCCCTTTCTGACATAGACTCCCAGTTGCTCCCAGTGGCGCTCAGCTGATTCTGACAACACGCGTGGCCAGAAGCAGCGTTACCAAGATATAACAAAAAGAGCACAATTACGCTACATAAGTCCTAAAAAGTTGCTAAATAGTACAACATTTAGAATATCACTATGCAAATCTCACAATGCCTAGAATATCGCTTAAGAAAGGCTAAAATCTCCATAATACACCTCAAATTTACGTATCTTGATATTAGTTAGATCAAAAGCTAGCGATTTCCAGAATGTAACTACACAAATTTAATCATTTGAATATAGTTTAAGTTAATCAAATTACTAGACTGTAGCTACAACCAATCTCTCAAAACGCAAATAATTACCGATAGATCGAATTAATATATCTAAATCTAGCAATAAAGTAGCTAAATTAGTAACACTGGGCAGTAGTTCAAAAATATCCCGAGACTATCCTTCTACTCTAAACTTTCCCTCCTACTAACGTTTCTGAGCCAGTACCGATTTAAAGGTCAGCCCTGTGGATCTACACGGTCTGCAGGCGGGTTCGATAGAAGAAGAAATGGCGGGAGTTTCAAATCAATCTGATATCAAACAAGAGCCTTTTCCTCAACTTATATCGGCAACTATGGTCTAGCAGCTGATGAGTTCAACATTTTAACCCCTTAAGCACAATGAGTGAGTGTATGTATGTATGTATATACTCAGGCACATACCCCATACCTGGGGGTGGTCGACTCAAAAGAGAGCCCGAAAAAAAAAATAATAAAATCTAGGTCGCCCAGAAGACCCAGGCCTATTTGGGGTCTTCCAGCAAAAGAGTCCCAGGTCTACTGGGAGACCTCCCGGAGAGGTTCCGGTCTCAGCAACATAAATAACATTCCACATGGCCAACCCACTGTAACACACCAATACACATCACCTCACTGCACAAGTTAATTAAGCTTACCTTTTATGTGGAAATTCCTCTAGGTTGTGAGTAGCAGTAACTGCTTTATAAACTTAATTCAGCGACTGTACTCCCTAACTGTTGTACTAAAGCTGGCAGCAGAACCATCACCCACCACGTCTTTTAACAGAAGAGATTACTGATAATTAGGATCAATCCCTTCCGCACGATGATGCCTTTTTAACCTTTGATTCTGGCTAATTTGTTATTAATAAAATAGTTTAACCAGACCACTGAGTTTCCCAAAAGAACTCTCACAGGACTGGCCCGAAGGATTAGATCAAGACGGACAACTAATCAAGACAAGATAGATACTGTAGAGAAGGGCAGGAGGTGAACAAATCTATGAAGGATGAGGCAAGAACTGTTACACTGCAGCACCAACCAAGAAGTAATCAAGGACAAAGAATGAGAGATCAGGACTAAGGAAGAAAAAATCAGAGCGAGATGCAAAAATATGCACTACTGAGGGGAATCAAGTCAGCTCGGCTGGTTGGCGACCGAAGACATAAATCAGGTCAAGTCACAACCTAGCCAGGCCAACTAAGAGGGCCCAACAGGGTGGCATATGATATAGGTCGCCCGAAGAACAAGCGGATGAAATAGAATAAGAACGGAAGGGGAAAATCATAGAAAGAGGACAGAAAAACTAAGCAAAATTAGTCAAGCCGACGCCGAAAGCTCGAGGGGTGAGGGAAATAACCATAACCATCCCCCCTCAAGCTCCAGTCGCCGGCCCCGAAGCCCTCCTACCGCGACAAGGAGCGTAGTAGTAGGGGGGGCTAATGACATTGAATAGAATATAGTTCCTAGCCAACAATCCTTCGATATTTATAAAATGTTGGACGTGACATGGCACGAGCATCCCAATAAAACTAAAGAGGTTTAAATAAAGAAAACATTGAATATCGCAAGCGTATAATAATATCTAAAACATAGGTATAATGGAATATTGCATATATATTTATTGTACATTACGACACATTAGTAATTATATTAGATCACATATGCACTAACTATAAACTATAATATTAATACCGGTAAAATTAAGGGGATGTATTCGTTTACTTATGGATTTATTATCTATTTTTGTTTCCTCCCTAGACCTCCATCAATCTTATAAAAACACCCCTTAGACCCCCCTTCGAGATAAATTTGTAATTTTTTTGGTAGAAAAATGTCCCGGACAAAGGCTGATTCCTTTTAAAATTAAAGGCTTGCTATTGCTCACCAGGAAAAAAATTGACCCCTAAATAGCACGAAAGGTTCTAATATTGACAAAGAAAAGGGCTGAAAGGTCTAAAAATTGCCAAACTAATGAGGCGAACATCTTAAAATCTCAAAACTAATGGGGCTAAAATGAGGGAGAAGGGGGTCCAGAAAAAAACTAAATTATCCCCTTAACCCTTCCCGCCCGGTTGTCATTTTAAAAGGACACCGTGGTAGATAGGCAGGAACTCGGGTGTCCTTATATAGTCCGTAAGCTTGAAAGCCTATTCAGCTTGTTTTGAAAGCCGCGCGTCCGACGTGTGTAAACAAAGCCTGTCGGAGGCGACGCACGCACCTTTGGCAGCAAGCAGACGTCAGAGCTTTGTTGTTGTGTGGTCTGCAAAGACAGATTCAGTCTTGAAAAGTGTGTCACATTGCTAAAATCGCGGAAAAATGCGCTCCTCAGAAATCGTCAACACAACTGAACCAGTTGACTTAGAGAGCTCTACTAAACGCCAGTCTACAGATTGGAAACCACAGTACGTTTAGTCATGCGTGGGAATTTTCTAGCAAATAAAATAACAAAGATACGGTAGCCTAGGCTTAGACGTATTTTGGCCAGATCGCCCGGGTCTCAACAACATCCTTAGGATAGCGCCCCCGGGCCAGAAGGGTTAATGTGTTGGATATAATTCATAACCGAACATTTTGTTTACAGTATATCGAATCAGCTATGGCTGATTGTGTATTAATAATCCTTATAAGATCCCATGACGCAATTCTTTTCTGTTTTCTAAGCTTTTCGTCTTTTTACTTAGCTCGTCCAAGTTTTGGTTTGTTTATTTTGCAAGTTTAACATTATATAATTATTACTAGATGATTTTATTCAGATTAGAAAGGGTTTATGGAAGTCAGAGGTTAATTGAGATAGTCTTTACCCTTATAATTCCCACAGGTCATTCCTCAAAACTATAAAACCGTCTAATAATAGCCAGAATAAACGGTGAACATTAAAAGTTCCCATTCTCAGGGTCCGGGACAACTTTCGCGTTCCCTCGCGCGTTTCTCTGTCTCGTCGAGTACTGGTAAGGCTGAAGGGGGTTTGTAACTCTTGACTGTTTGCCCTCACAAATATGAAGTGCTCTCAGAAATAAAGATTCTTTTTCGTTTCATTTGTTATAGATTAAATAAAAACACCTTTATACACTCAAATACAACTCCAATGAACACAACTTTCTACAAATAACAATAACGTTCTCTTACATAACTAAAGAGGGACTCAGTAGAACTCTTCATCATCGTTCTTAGCAGCTTTCTTATTCTTGATCTGGTCTTGATTGTTGTAGAGGTCAGCAATCTGGAACAACAAGGTTTTTATTACATTAATAAACAACACTGGTGACAAGGATAGACAGAATTAGAAATGAGTATATAAGAGGGACAGCGCATGTACAGTTGGTCAAAGTTCCAGCTGGCCCACCCTCGCTCTGGGGCTCGCAGAATTATCTGGCAATACTGGTTTAGGAAGGAGGTGTTTTACAAAGATTGGGATTGGTAGATCTGATTTCGGCTATATCATTGTTAGAACATATACTAATTATAATGTAAAACTTGCAAAATAAACAAACTAAAACTGGGACGATACAAGATAAATGCAAACAAATTATCAAAATCGCTATGTGGAAACTACGCTTAATAAAACAAGGGAAAGTAAGCCTATCTCAAATAAAAATGCATACATCGCTATGTATGATCCCGAACATTCACCCAAAGTTCGTAGATTTGCTTAAATATTCAAGTTATTATATTTACTGATTGGCAATGCATATAAAACCTGCTGGCTGCCACAACATACTTTACTCAATTTTATAAGAATACATATTTCTGTTTTATTAGTGGCTGCTTAATGAAGGAGCATTGTCTTCACAACGTGAATATTACAGTCTTGCAGTAATATACAGGATAGACACAGATAACACATTAATTCAAAATAAAGCTATTAGATTAATCAATAACCCTGCAATCACACAGGACCTTCCTACATTATCCATACGAAGAAACGTTGCATCTCTTGCATTATTCTACAGATATTTTCACAGCAATTGTTCCGAGGAACTTGCTACAATTGTGCCGCCTCTCCACATCTTTCCCCGTAGAACTAGGGCAGCTGAAAGTGCCCATGAATTTACACTTTCTCCTCCACAATGCAGAACTTCTGCTTATCAGAATTCATTTATCCCCAGAGCTACTACTCTTTGGAATTCACTTCCCTCGAATTGCTTTCCACAAACGTACAATCTACAAATGTTTAAATCCAGTTGTTACAAACATTTTATGAATGGAGGATGCCTTTAGGCACATGGACCTTTTTGTTTTATCTGTGTTTTTCCTTCCTCCGTTCATTGTCTCTTTAACCCTCCAGCCCCGGCTACGCATTACATAAATATTCCCCGAAACCCGGGTGTTTTGGCCGAAAAACGTCTAGGCTAGGCTACCGTATCTTTGTTATTCTGACTGCTTCCCGCATTCCCGCGCATCCCCAAGCGTAGCTGTGTTATTTACCTGTAGAATGGCGTTAAGTAGAGCTCTCTAAGTCAACTGGTTCAGTTGTGATGATGATTTCATTGGAGATAACTTACGGCAACAACAGCCACTTTACACTACTTTTCGATACTTAACAACAACATACAGGCACACACGAACAAGCGACGCTCTCCTTCTTGTGGCCGGAGATGCGGGGCGTCGGTCCAGCCGGCTGTTGTTTACATGCGTTGGACCGACGCCTCACACACCAAGGTCACAGGCTTTTAACCACTGGTACAATGTTGTACCACCCGGGTTCCTCGGGTCAAAACAAAATGGTACACACGTGTACCAGCCGGGTTTGAAGGGTTAAAAAAAAAAAAAAAAAAAAAAAAAAAAAAAAATGGCACCACTACACCAGTATTACCAGCTAATTCTGCGAGCCCCAAAGCGAGGGTGGGTCAGCTGGAACTTTGACCAACTGTACGACGGCTCAGGGACAAAGCGAAAGAGGCTAGATTGAGGTGGTTTGGACATGTGCAGAGGAGGGATGCGGAGTATGTTGGTAGAAGGATGCTTGGGATGGAGCTACCAGGCAAAAGAAAAAGAGGAAAGCCAAAGAGGTGGTTCATGGATGCAGTGAGGGAGGACATGTGGGTGGTTGGTGTGATTGAGGAAGATGCATGGGACAGGGTGAGATGGAGACGAGTGATCCGCTGTGGCGACCCCTAAGAGGAACAGCCAAAAGAAGAAGAGGAATAAACAACACTGGTATTATTTAACTCTAAAAGCGATTTTGATAAGTTATTTTGCCTTTATATTGTCTTTGTCCAAGTTTTGGTTTGTTTAGTTTGCAAGTTTTACATTTTAATTCTAATAGGCACATCATCATTCAGTTCAATGCATCACAAAGCATAAAAAAAAAAAAAAAAAAAAAATCAATCGTACAATAAGACAAATTAACTTCTCAAAATGGATTGTGTTCTTTTATTTAATAATTTTCATTTTAGTAAACGTTGTTTCCACATAGCGATTTTGATAATTTAATTTGACTTTATATTGTCCTTGTCCCAATTTTGGTTTGTTTAGTTTGCAAGTTTTACATTTTAATCACTATGGATATAACATAATGAAGGTTACCGAAACATGAAAAAAGACAAAACAATCACATAAAAACAAAATATATACTGTACAGTACAGTATATTATACAGTATACTGTATAATAAAATATAATAAACAACCCACTTTCAAAAGTATCTCTCTACTCAGCCTGTTTCATACCACACAGGAGAATATTTGGATCTCATCCTTCTATCTGATTCACTGTCTACTTTTGTTTATGTTTCCAGCCTGTTGCTCTGGCAGCTCATTAAGTATTATTTCTCCAAAATATAAATAATACCGGTATTTTTACTCATCGAGACCTTGAGGCCGTTGCAACCAATTCAAATCATAACACTATATAATGATAGCAATATATGCAGGTGAATACTGTACCAAGAAAACTGTTCCACACATATATATGCCCGTATTTTGCTACAAACTAAATGAGTTCCGGTATATACATCAATGGGTGAGGACTGGTCCTATCCAGAGTGAGGTTTGGCATCCTCTACCCAACCTTAAGCCATTTCTGTATGTCTCTTTTACCGTCCTACTTTTTCTTCTGCGGGCAGGCTAGGAATCCTCCTCCCCTTGTAAAATTATCCCACTCAACGAGACAGAGAAAGGGGTGAGGGAACGCGAAAGTGGTCCCGGACCCTAAGAATTGGAACTTTACAGGTTTCTGTTCGGGCTGTCTCGAGTCAGCCACCCCCCGCAATGGGGTATGTGCTCGAGTATATACATACATACATATTATATATACATTACATCAATGAAATAAAATTGTCCTAAATGTACAGTACAATCTACTGGGCCGTAACCCTTATAAGGCTGAAAATATATAACAATGACTCAATAATATATATAAACTATACATTACCTGTGATGCACTGGTGGCATCTTCTGGCGTCTTGTCCTCTCTGATCCGCAGAAATCTTGGGAACCTCAGAGATATACCTTTTTCCGGGTCAACCTGAAACAAGAAAAATAACCATTGCAAATTAGGGAAACAAATACCGGTAGTGGTTAAACATTAAATTCTGGATAATAGTCACGTAGATAAAGAAAAGAGGGATACAGTTGATTAGGCATTCAAACATCCAAAAGCTAACTTTACCTAGAGCAAAGATGAGAAGGAAATTAACCCTAAGATTTTCACATTAATTTTATTTTTTAAACACAATTCTCGCAGTGCCCGTCACCCGATGGGCAGGTTTTTCCGGCCATTATGTGGCCTGGCAGCGAGGCCAGCTGTTACAGGCAGCACATGAGGGCTTCATCTGGAGCCGACGGATCCCGGGGACATACTGAGGTGTAAGAGTTTGCTTGCACATCTGCAGCGTCACACAGCGAAAACAGCCCAAAATTGCTAATTTTTAGCGAATTTGCCTTTCGTTTGCAAGATTGATGCAAGACAACCAGACGCTGTACAGAGTCTTGCCCATGGCCTTCCTTAGGGACTTGGGGCTGTTCGGTCAGGCAGCCTAGGGAACAAAAACAACAATAGTACTTACAATGCCCGCTGCTGCCTTATGAACTGGAGAAATGGACAGATCAGCACATTTAATCTCCCACACTTGTACCGGCTCAAACTAATGCCCTTTCTCCCTCATGTTTAGCCCCATATCCCCTTAAAATGTACTTACAATGCCAGCTGCTGCCTTATGGACTGGAGAGATGGATAGATCAGCACACTTAATCTCCCACACCTGCACCGGTTCAAACCAATGGTCGGGGGCAATGTTGTTCTCGTATCTGGGGCATAACAATACAAAATTAATCAAAACACATAAGGAAAGTTTTCAAATAATATTTGTAAATACATTAAAGTGCAATATCAAAGAAAGAACTGTAATTGGAAAAACAAACAAAAATATAGAAAATAAAATTAAATAATAAAAATATATAAAAATCACCTGAAGGCAGAGTTTCAATATAAAAGTGTCATAAAAGTATTCAACCTAGACAATTATAAAGTAAAACTTGCAAAATAAACAAACTAAAACAGGGACGACACAATATAAAGGCAAAAGAACTTATCAAAATCAATTAAGGTGTTAATGAAATATTGAGTGTAGGTATATTTAATACACACCTGTAATATGATTTGGGTTTTTCGATGATGTGGTCTTTGAAGAATTCCGAGTGTTTCTGCAGGGATTCATCTGTGAAACCAGTCCCAATCTAAAATATGAAACAAAAAAGGTAGGTTGTGAAAGATTTTGTGAAGAAACTTAAAGGCTGATATACTTTTACAGTATAATAATAATAAGCATGTTACTTATTTCTCACAAGCGCCAATTTTTTCGCAGAATTCACTGGCGCTCGAAAACCAAACCAAAAAAACAAACACGAATCGCTTAAATCAATGAAACACAAAACCTATACGCATCACCCAGCCACCAGCAATGGCAAATAGCCTACATCCTATAGCCCTCGATGATGACACCCCTCTCGAGATCATAGCTTCTTTCAAAGAGAAGTCTTAAGTTGCCTCTTGAAGCACTCGACAGAACTTAGTTGTCTCATGGTCAGTGGCAGTCTGATATATAACCTTGGAGCCATGTAAGAGAATGATCTTTCAAATTAAAATGTAAAACTTGCAAACTAAACAAACCAAAATTGGGACAAGGACAATATAAAGTCAAATTAAATTATCAAAATTGCTATGTGGAAACAACGCTTACTAAAATGAAAATTATTAAATAAAAGAACACAATCCACCACATAGGGTGTACACTGTACATTACTACATGAGCAAGTTAATCTGTTTCCCAAGCAAACTAATCGCACACATAACAACGCACTATCGTCACGTTCAAGGAATTAGTCAAATTTGGGAAGTCCGGGACGTTCTGGTAAATTTTACTAAACTCTGCATGAATAAAGAAACTACATGTTAAATGTCAGATGTTAAAAGAAAGATGACTGCCGGAAAGCCCACGGCTCATCAAGACGCAGGGGGTCATCATCATGGCGCACGACTACAAATAGTAATGACTGGTACTGTAGTGGATGAGCAATAGAGAAGTTAGGTAATAATATATGCAAGCAATAACACAAACTAGACTTAACAATAAAAAAAACATTAGTTCAGTGTTTGATACTACTCATTCTCTGAGTGGCAAGTTGGGAGAAGAAACTCTTAACTTTTCTCAAAGTTATGATCTTTGAAGGTAACTAGGTTGCTTGCTCTCCCTTTCACACACATACTATCCAAAAACCTGTAGTACATAAATATAAATACCTTGCATAGCGTCTGGTACTCTTCATTCTGGGCATCATAGCAGGCCAGCAGGAACCCACCATAATGTCCAGCACGTTTACCTTTACCCATGTATCCACCCATCACCACTACGTCGATCGTATCACCAACCTGAACAACAAAACAATCATGATAGGATTAATTTATATCTATCTACTCATGCCCAATCCCCACTTTTCCATTTTGTTTTTTTTTGGGGGGGGGGGGACTCAAGACAGAGCCAGAATAGGGACAACACAAAACACAACAGAACAAGTACTGTACCAGTATTAAGGCAGTGTCACACGATAAAGTTTTCTGGCAATGTTTACAGGCAAATGTTGTCTGGCAGCTTCAAAATCTAAGTTCCATAAAAATCAATCTATCTTCAATCTAGTTACTAATTCCAATGCAAAAGAGCTTCCAAATAATACAAGAAAAAATATGTTCATCAAAAAATTGCCCGGAAAATGTGCTTGAGACACAAGCTTCAAGTGTTGAGAATAATTTAGCTATAGGCTACCCTGTTCCAAGTAAGTTGGCCAAAACTCTTGAATATTAACCTCTTTAATAAAAAAATTACTAGAGTAATAAAGCTAATATTTCTACCTTTTGGGAAGCGTCAGCTAGGGAATAAGTGTGGACATTTACAGCCCATTTACTCTAGCCTTTTTTATTTATTTCTAGCCTACCTATAGTATATAGAACAGGGTATAGTGTTTCTTCTTTTTCTTTTTATTTAGACCAATTGTTGGACTTATTCTTTTTGGATATTTTATCAGTTAGTTACTTCTAGGTTGAGTTCTACAAAACAAATCTTGAAGAGAAAAATATCCTGAAAAAAAGAGGAAGAAAATTATAATGTAAAACTTGCAAAATAAACAAACCAAAACAGGAACGACTCAATATATAGAAAAGAATTTATCAAAATCACTGTGGAAATAAATTATCAATAAACAGCACTCACCCCATCCAAATAGTCTTTCTTGAGCTTGAGCCAGTTGTGTGATCGCTTGGCAATCTCATAGGTGGCGTCCACATCCAAAGTCTTCACCATTAGTCCCTCACAATTACCTGAAAATGTAAAGTAAATATATGAGTAAGAAAAGCCCGGCCATGGCCTTCCTTAGGGACTAGGGGCTGTTCGATCAGGCAGCCTAGGAAACAACAAAAATAATAACAACTTCAGTGAAACACACTATACAAAGTTACTCCCTCAACTTGACTCTTGTTGGTCCCTCAATCTCTGTGGTATTACACAGCCATATCACCAGACTCATTTCAGTACACTCGAGTTAAAAATAATACTGCTTAATATTACCTTTGATAGATTCCTCCAAAAATTCCTCAATGTCTTCAGTGTTGGTGGAGTCCATATTCTTGGCAAACACAAACTCTCCTTCCACCTCCTTGAAGTTATCTTGGAGCAGTGCGCGGCGTTGTTCAAAGGCCTTCTTCACCATGGGTTCACCATTCAGGTATAACAGGTCGAAGGGGAACACACACACTTGTACCTTGATGTCCTTCTCATCGGCATCCTTAAAAGAAGCGCAAAATAAATACTAGTAGCTAGGAGAAAAAAACAAAAAATCTATCTATCTACCTATTATACTCAGGCCCATTCCTCCCTTTCCTTTTTTTTTTTTTTTTTTTTTTGGGGTGGCCGACTCAAGACAGAGCTAAATAACTAAATACAAATTATATATATACAGTACTGTACAGTATATTATAATGTAAAACTTGCGAATATACAACAAAATTAGGTATGTGCCAGAGTAGATTGATAGATAGCTACTGTATGTCAATGGCTATCAAATAAATTAATCATAAAATTAATTAATTTCACTCCCAACACCAAACACCTCCCATTGGGGTGAAATTAATGAAAACATGTGATCCTACTGGGATTCAAACTTTGGTTACCACATACAGATCTGAATATAAAATACAACACTTTCAGATACAATACAGTATACCTTATACCTTGATGTCCTTCTCATTGGCATCCTACATGGAAAGTTCAAAATACATACCTGGTAAATATATGAAGAGATATTCATTTAATATATCACAAAAGTTTGTAAAACAATAAAACCGCTGTCAGTCATACTGTACTATTCGGAAGAGTCCCAGAAATGTAAAACTTATAGAAGCGTGAAACACCTTCAGTCTTGCACACTTGTATTGTGCTATTTTTAATTCTATATCAAAGATTAGGGTACGTATGTATATATATATACTCTGGCACATACCCCATAGCTGAAACAACATTTTAAGTTCCAATTCTTAGGGTCTGGGACCATTTTCACCTTCCCTCGCCCCTTACTGTCTCGTCCAGTAGGTGAATTTTTACAGGGGAGGAGGATTCCTAGCCTCTTGCCCACAAAATTCGGGTGATAGTCAAAATTATATAAAACCTTATACAGACATTTAGCTGTCTTTACATTCTTAGACAAACTATATCATTGTCGATGGTAATTAAACTTACTTTTCTTTTCCTGGTGCTGAGAATCTGGAAGGGAAGGATTTGTTTCTTCTCCCGGTCCCAAGCCACAGCTTCTGAATCAATAACACAAGACTTAACATCTTCTCCCAGAGCGTTTTTGAAGCGGGCGATAATATCGGGATATTTGGTGGTGTTGTCCTCTTGGTTACGACTGTAGATGCTGATGCTGCCGTCATCCTTCATGTGGATCTAAAAAAATAAAAAAATATAATAAAATAAATAAATTAATAAATATATATACGTATATATCTATCTATATGCTCAGGCCCAATCCCCACTTTTCGAGAAAAAAAAAAATTGTATTTTCCTCTATTTTATTATTACCTTTTTTTTTTTATTTTCTTGGGGGTGGCCGACTCAAGACAGAGCAAGAACAAGAAAACACAAAACACAAGACAAAACAGCGAACAAACACAGACAAAACACAAAATTCACACACATCTAAGTCACCCAGGAGAATACCCAGAGACCAGGGTCACCAAGGTCGCTCTAGCACTCCCCCGGCCTCCCGGAGAGGCTCCGATCTCGGCAGGCAGACATGCAGCGGAGCCAAAGCCACAAGCCCGCCCACCACACTTCCAGGCGCACCCTTCATATTAATCGTCTCCCCGGGCCAGGCGCCTGATGGACTATTATCTAGTCCAACTTGCGCCCGACCCCTTCCCCCAAATGACCACGTGTTCACTCAACTATTCACAAGCATTCTCCATTCATTCCTGTTTATTACCACTTCCTTTGCCTGATCTATAGTCATTCCTCTATCATCCAAAGCTTGTCTTACAGTCTCTCCATCTCAATGGGGGTCTTCCTGCCCTTCTATCTCCTCTTGTATCTGACTCATATATTCTCTTTATAAGCCTTTCATCTCCCATTGGTTCAACATGACCATACCAGCTCAGCACCCTTCTGTCCACTCTGGCTGACAAATGTTCCTGCTGCCCCACTCTCCTAGGTATATCTTCATTCCTCAATCCATCTCTACGGGTAACTCCACACATACTCCTCAAGCAGCTCATCTCCATCACATCCAGCTTTCTTCTCTCCTTTTTCTTCAGAGACCATGTCTCAGCCCCATACAGTACATCACTGTTGGCACAACAATTCCTTGATACATTGCACTTTTTACTTTCATTCCGAGATTTCTCGTCTTCCACATACTTCCCATTGTTCCAAACATAAATTAACTTTTTCTCGCATAGGACGCGATTTGAGCCTATTCTGGGATACTTTAAAGCCTTTGTGACCATCATGGGTGTTTAGAAACCTTTGCTTTAGTTACTTCAACCTCTGCACTTGTCTTTGAGTTAGCTGTGGGCAGAAAACTAATTTTGGAGTGGTAATTATAAGATTGAGAGAATTTTATTATAATGTAAAACTTGCAAAATAAACAAACCAAAACTCTATTTCTGATTGTTGATCGGCAACCTCTGCATCCACAGGATAGCGAGAGGGTTTAAATAATTTGTAAAAAAAAAAAAAAAAAAAAAAAAAAAAAAAAAAAAAAAAAAAAAAAAAAAAAACCAACCCAACAGTACCGGTACATGAAAAACTAAATCTGTAAAAAAAAAAAAAAAAAAAAAAAAAAAAAAAAAAAAAAAAAAAAAAACGGTACTGTACTGGTAAATTTAAATAAAAAAAATCATAATTTTAAATTTATTGATAATGGTACTATACCCAGTTGAATTCTCCATGGATGGTTTAAGCAATTAAGTCTTCCTGAACTTGAAAGGAACAAAAACAAAAATGGTATAGGTAGTGCCAACGAACTTGAAAAAAATCTTGATCCTTGACCTCTTTGTAACTCGAAAGGGCCTAAAGCAAACTGGCTGTAAATATCCACACCTATTTCCTGGTGGACTCATCCAACATCATAGAAACTGCAGCCCGATTGCATTAATTCATTTTGAGCTATAAGAAATTAAGGGGTCAAGATTATTGTCAAGTTCGCTGGCGCTAACTATAGCACAGATAAGGGTTCATATAATGTAAAGTAAACATACACACCTGGGCACGCTCTCCATCGTACTTGAACTCGCATGTAAACTTTGCGTTCTCGAAGCGCCTGAGAACCTCCGAGACGCCTGTTGTAGGATGAGCCAACATGGGTTTAAGAGGGATGCCAGGGGTCAGCTGACAGTGTTTGGGTAACTCCTCTAAACCTTCTGTCAACAGTACCGGGATGATCTTGTCGTACGAGGGGAACTCACTGTAAACATAAAAGGGAAAGTTAGCGGTATCCAAACACATACAGTACTGTAGCCTACACTTTATAAGGCGGGTGCCCAACCCCGAAAGGGGTTGAAATAGGGGAGCTATCCCCCCGCCAAAGGCGGCTTTCTAGGGCCTTTCCTAGCTGATGCCGAGAGGATTGGGTTCTAGTCATGTGGTGATGGGCTGGTCTATCAGAGTGAGAGCTGAGCAATCTCTGCCATACCCATAGCTTACTCTGACTGTTCCTTTAACTTATATATTTTCTAGATCTCAAGTGATGGCGTCTCTTCCGTGGATTGACCTCCCAATCTACCAAGACTGGAAGCCAAAGCATCACATTTTTCCCTTGCCCCTCAACTTTCTCTTCATAATTGCTGAGGGGCACAGGGCCCTGGGTGGGGCTTTGGTTTCCCGGGCGTTTCCGCACCCTCCTCAGCTCCCCGCCATGGAGTGGCTTCGGTCACCCAGGCTTTATTGTGGTCGGCGGGGAGGGTTCTGTGGGGGCACTCGGTTATGGCCTTGGAATTGCTCGGGGCCTTGGGGCTGTTCGGCCAGGCAGCTTGGGGAAGAACAACAAGAACAAGAACAACAACAACAACACTTTATAATGTAAAACTTGCAAAATAAACAAACCAAAACAGGGACGACACAGTATAAAGACAAAAGAACTTATCAAAATCACTGTGGAAATAACGATTCAGCAAAATAAAATTTTGAAATAAAAGAACACAAAACCACCACATAACTATGAGTAAGTGAATTTGGGTTCCAATCAAATTAAGCCACGCATACTGTATATTAACGTACTCTCGTCATACTCAAGGAATTAGTCAATTTGGAAGTTCAGGACATTCTCAAAAATTCTGCTAAATTCTGTATGAATGAACGATTTGACAAGAGACATCTGGTGTCAAAATGTAAGAATTATAAAGTGTAACTAACCAGTAAGTAGTCTTGAGGAGGAGGCCATAGTTGTCTATCTTGGCCTTGAGTCTGTCCGGGGCTATACCAGTACCAGCATCCAGTACCTCCGGGGGGTACTCTTGGCTCGGGGGGGTTAGGAAGCACGCCTGGGCTATGGCCTGGAAACAAATAGTAAATAAATTAGGGGATTAATCAAGCGAGGAAGGGCCTTTACTTTGATACAAAAAAATGCTTTATAGCTTTTTGGGGCTTCAGCCTTATTAGGGCTTTTACCCAGTAGGCTGTTGACAAATAGTTATATTTTTATTATTATTGTTATTAGTTTCTTCAGGTCAAATAATTAAACCTGAAAAAGCTGTAAAGGAAAACAATTTGTTATAATACCGAACATACATTTTGAGATTTATCCTCATATGGTGCCTCTCTTACATTATTTTTTGCTTTCTGATTGGTGGATACATAAAACAAATACCTGTACATAAATAAAACAAATAAAATAAATAAAAAATAAATAAAAATAAACTATGTATTCAACTGACCTGTAAGACAGACTGTTCTGCCAAACCAATGCGTAGTTTACCGCCCAGTGAGCGGATGAGGTAGCGAGCCTCGGATAATCGACAAGCCACGTACATCCCCTTTATCTTGTCTATCTTCCGGCTTTGGGACTGGAAGGTGAAATAAGATCAGTATTAGTAATAGGTACCGGTAGGTAATAGTCAGTAGTAGTAGCAGTAATAGTCAGTAATAGGTAGGGTCTGGGTTAGTTATAAGTCAAGGTATATTTGCTCCAAGTATTAAAATGTAAAACTTGAAAAACAAACAAACCAAAACAGGAATGCACAATGATGATGATGATGATGATGAAGCAGTTTTTGCCACCATGCACTCCCTGCTCAAGAGCTGGGCTAGGGTGGGTGCCCTGATGATCAGGGACTTCAGTGAACAGTTATTGTTGTTCCCTAAGCTGCCTGGCCGAACAGCCCCGAGTCCTTAAGGAAGGCCATGGCCACGGTCGGGCTCTCCCACAGAGCTCTCAAATAGTGTAAATTGTGTTGTTGGCGTAAGTGGTTGTGTGAAATGCAGTCTTCTATGATGTGTTTTATGGTATGGGGTGCTGTGTTACAACCCGGGCAGGTGTCGACGACGGAGTCATCCAGTCTCTTCTGATAGCTCAGAAGAGCTGGATGTGAATGTGAGCAGTCAGTGAACAGTTGCCACAGATTGCTAGACCGCACCGTCCAACAGACCTGACTTCTGCCAAAAACACACTGGCTGGCCCGAGATTCCAACCATGACAAAATATCTTATCAAAATCACTAATAGGAATATTACTGGGTTAGCTAAAAGATAAGGTAACTAAGGTAAGGTTAACACCTCTGACTACACAGTCTGTCCATTATAAATAGGCCAGAAATCCTATCATTAACTAAAATAACTCAAATAGGACTAGAGTAAACAAGGGAATAGGTGTGGAAATTTACAGCCCATTTGCTCTATCCCTATTGGGTTATAGAAGTTTTGGGTTAATATTTTAATGTATAATTTATTGTGATAGGCATAGGTCATGTGCAGATAGGGATAACCCATTACGATACAAAGGCCTTTTATCCATTGGGGCGAAAGAATAATATATTGATTAGATTGATATCCAGTCATATACTTAACCTTTAACTGTCTTGATGGTGCAATGGTTAGAGTATTTAAGATCTGTATGTGGTAACCCAGGTTCGAATCCCGGGACGATCGCATGTATATACCCAGGCACATACCATATAGCTGGGGGTGGCCGACTCGAGACAGAGCTCAAACTATACCCAGGCAAATACCCCATAGCTGGGGGTGGCCGACTCGAGACAGAGCTCAAACTAAAACAACATTTAAAGTTCCAATTTATAGGGTCCGGGACCACTTTCGCGTTCCCTGGTCTAGTAGGTGAATTTTACAAGGGGAGAAGGATTCCTAGTCTCCCACTTTCATTAATATAATTGGGGGGTGTTTGGTGTTGGGAGTGAAATAAATAAATTAGATTATTACTCACAGAATTGCCAGTCATAAGGGCGATCTCCTTGAGCTTGTCAAACACTCCCTTCAAGGTGAGGTTGGCTGGCTGGAACATTAGTCTCTGGCTGGACCGTGACTGTTCTGCTACAATACCCAGGTCACCTTGTTTCTCTGCATCACCTTTAACCATGTCCACACTCCGACCTGATGCCTGGGCGATAGTGCGCATCAGGATGGTCTCTCCAACACCTAGCTCCACGCCTGTACAAAGAGTAAAATAATAAAATACATGAGCTGGATCCTTCGGACTATGGGCCATATTTTCAACAGTCACCACACTATACTCCTCCTGATATTGATTATGATCTATCATATTTACAATGACTGAGATCATAGCATATGTACAGGAGGTATTCTGATTGGTTATCATGAAGCTCCTATCAAGGTTGCAATTTGGACTGGCAAAACTAGTATGTTGTATATATAATATGCTCATGAAATCACCTATTCAACAGTCTTCCCAATAATCTTGGTTGTAAGTTAACTAGGAATATAGCCCAATACCGGTGCTGTACTACATTAATTATAATTAGTATATACAGTCAAGTGACAGGGACAATTGGTTTGGGAAGATCACCAATGGCTCAGGAGAAAACTGTGGTAAACTTTATTGAAGCAAAACTTCCTTAGACTACAGACAAAGTAAGCATGTTTAGACAAAGTAACCTGGAGGTATTTTTGGCTTGACCATCTCTTAGTGGGAGTTTCACAGGAGGAAACAAGAAGTACAAGACAATACTGAAAAAAAAAAAAAAAAAAAAACACTCACACACACACTGATAGGATGATTAACTATACAGTACCGTCAGAAGCCTGAGCGACCTTGTTAAGACACGGGTATATACAGTAGAGCAGATCATCGGGTGTCAACACTATCACTGAACACAGGAAGTTGGCCAGGATACTGATATCATGATTAACTATACCTTCAATCACCTCAATCAACCCTTATGACTACCATATATCCTTCCTAAGCTGCATAAAATTGTCTAAATATAGCAAGAATAAAATATAACAGACGTCGCCGGTACGTACAGAAGGGGTTAACTATACTATACCTTCAAAAGCGGGAGCGACCTTGTTCAGACACAGGTATATACAGTAGAGCAGATCCTCGGGAGTCAACACTATCACTGAACGCAGGAAGTTGGCCAGGATCTCAATGGTACGCAGGCGGCCGCTGGTGTTTTCTATCAACTCCATCGTCTTAGCCAAGGCCAGGTACGGCACTCTGGAAAACATTAGGAAAAGAGGTACCATTATTCCACTGCTATTTCAAAATCATTATGTAGCCATACAATTACACTTCTATTTTATAGAAATTATTTTCCAAAGACCTATCAGCTAAATTGTTGCAACTTTAATATTAACCCTTCCAGCCCGGGTGTCCTTTTATAAGGACACCGCGGCAGATGGGCCGGTATCCGGGTGTCCTTTTAACAGACAGTAAGCTTGAAAGCCTATTCAGCTTGGTCTGAACGCCGTGCGTCCGACGCATGTAAACAAAGCCGTTCATTGCGTCACCGCACCTCCGAAAACAAGAAGGAGACGTCGGATCAATGTTAATGTTGTATATGACAAAATTAGTGTCTGAAAAGCTCTGATAGTGTCAACATCGCGGAAAAATTCGCCATCACAACTGAACCAGTTGACTTAGAGAGCTCTACTCAACGCCAGTCTACAGATTAGAAACCGCACTACGTTTAGGGATGCGTGGGAAATTTCTAGCAGTTAAAATAACAAAGATACGGTAGCCTAGGCCTAGACGTTTTTCGGCCAGATCGCCCAGATACGACCTCCGTCCTTTTGTAAGGCAGCCCGGGTAGGAAGGGTTAAAGTAGCAGTTCCGTTTTGCCCAAAATAAAAATGGCGTACCCAACTTTGCGATGCAAAATTTTACTTTGGTATTTCAGACAAAGGGCCATATTCATGAACTTGTGAGAAGGGTGCTGTATTATATGATACTGTACCTAACATTAGGGAACTGACTGCAGATATAGAAAAAGAACAAACAAATATAATACAATAACATTAATTATAAAATAAATAAATAAATAGATCCTTGCATGACAGTGTGGTAATCCCGACACTGACTTACGGAAGCCAAGCATGGACGTTGGTTGAGAGACTCAGACCAAGAGTGAGAGCAGTGGAAATTAATTACTTAAGGAGTGCGTGCGGAGTTACATGGAGGGATAGACAGACTAATGAGGAAGTAAGAAGGAGGTGTGGTGTGGAGGTAGATGTGCTGGAAAGTGTGAAAAGGAACAACTTGAGATGGTTCGGCCATATGGAACGTATGGAAAGCGAGAGAATGACTAAGAGGGTGTACGAGAGCGAGGTGGAGGGACAGAGGGGGAGAGGTAGACCGAATATGAGGTGGAAGGATGGAGTGAGGAACTACATGAACGAAGGCGGTGCTGGTTGGGGGGAGGGGCGTCGACTGACTGGGGACAGAGGTGCATGGGGGCGGTTCGTTCGTGGCCACCCCTTCGGGGATCACGGCGTCAGGCAATAGATAGATAGATAGATATATTACTTAGTTTCTTACAGTATGAAGATTATTTCTACTTATTTTGTTGATCAATGAAGCAGCATTCTCCATGGAAAGTTTTGAGAATTTGTCTGAAAGTCCAAACAACGGAGGGAAATACAAAGATACCTGATAATCTGGTTTGGACTATCGCCCCTCTTTTTAAATTTATACTGTAGTTTCAATCTCAAGTCCTACGGCGACGTTCAAGGCAATCCTATTCTGGGATGCCTCATTATAGTCCATTAATTCTAGGTTGGGCAGAAATCGTAACCTCTAACCTCTGTAACTCAAAAAGGGCTAGAGCAAATGAGCCGTCAATTTCCACACATATTCCCTAGCGAAGTCTTCCTATTTGGTAGAAATATTAGCTCGATTACTCTAGTCCTTTTTGAGTTATGAGAGGTTAAAGGTTACAATTTCTTAGCTCGATTACTCTAGTCCTTTTTGAGTTATGAGAGGTTAAGGGTTACGATTTCTGCCCAACCTAGAATGAACAGACTTTAGTCAAAGTTTACAAATTTGAGGTCAGATTGTAGAAAAAGAAATCATGTCCTTCTAGGTCTACTCCACCACACAGCTTCCTCCACATTCACAAATTTGCCTGGCCCTCTCTGCACCCAATTTTGAGTGAAGAGATACACCAACAACCATGCATACAACACTTGCTTTTCAGATCTGGTCCAAAAAGTACCGTTAATTCGGCTTCTTTTCCACATTTACTTTCATTTTATTTTATTTTATTAATCAGCCACTTCACATTCACTACACAAAGCAACTAAACTTTACAGCACAAACATACAAACCCAATAAACACAAATACCAACACTTACTTCTGAGATCTGGTCCAAAAGGCATCATCAATCGGGTGGTACTTCTTCTTGCCCGGGTTGTAATCCGCCCCGACCTCCTTCGCTCCCCCCGTCTTAGGCTTGGGGGCAAACGGATTGATCTTCGGCTTCTTTTCCACCTTTTCTTCTTTCTTTTCTGTCTTCGTCTTCTCTTCTTCTGCCTTTTCCTTTTTCTCCACCTTTTCTTCATCTCCCTCCTCCTTTATAGTTTTCACCGGGGAGGTTTCTTCCTTCTTGAACTTTGGCGAATCTTCCTTTTTCATCTTGGGGGATTCACTGTCGTCGTCTTCTTCCTTCTTAATTTTGGGCGTGGTAGCTTTCTTCTTTGAGTCTCCCTTATTTGCTTTAGGTGTCGCATTTTCTTTCTTCGCTTTAGGTGTTCCATTTTCTTTCTTTGTCTTGGGCGTACCCTTTTTCGTTTTGGGAGAAGCATCATTATCGTCATCATCCTTCTCCTTCTTCATCTTGGGTGTGGCAACTTTCTTCTGAGGTTTTTTCTTCCCTTTCTTCTCTGGCTTCATTTTCTTCATGGGTGATGAGCAGTTTTCTTCTTCCTCTTCTTCTACAAGTTTAATTTTGATGGGAGACTTGTGAGTTGTTGGGCTCGAACCTTCCTTATCCTCCTTCTTTGGGGAGCTGGGCGGGGATTTCTTTGGTTTTTGTGCTAAAAAATCAAATGAAAATTAAGATTCTGTTGAAACATACTGTAAAGTAAGACTATAAAATTTTAGGATTTATGAATAGACGCAATATATGTAGGCTACTGTATTATCAAGTGTGCTTATAAAGAGAACTAGTGCTTATGACAATAGAAAACAGTAGCTTTTTAACTACAGTAAACCCTCGCTCTTTCGGACTAATTGGGGGAGACCCCTGTCCGAAAGAGTCAAAAGTCCGAACTCACACTTCAGCCATTCGGACTTGTCCGAATGCCTGAAATAATGTCCGAAGTTTATAAGGCCGAAACTCGGCTCTTCGGTCCGAATGCGAAATAATTTTTCTCAGCCTTTCAGACAAATCCGAAAGGCTGAAATAATGTCCTAAGTTTATAAGTCCGAATACACATTCACCTAACCAGACAAGTCCGAAACTCAGCTCTTTGGTCCGAATGCGATTTAATTTTTCTCAGCCTTTCGGACAGATCCGAAAGGCTGAAGCATGAGTCCGAAGTTAAATGTAGTCCGAAAAGGACGGAGGTATTTTCTCAGCCTTTCGGACAAATCCGAAAGGCTGAACCACAAGTTCGAATTGAAATGCTTGTCCGAAAGCCTTGGAATTCCGAAAGAGTGAAGTACGAAAGAGCGAGGGTTTACTGTAGTACTGTACTGATATTGTAATTTTAATACTGCTTGTGTGGCCACTGATTTGGTGACCCTGGTCTCTGGGTCTTCTCCTGGATGACCTAGATGTGTGTGAATTTGTATTTTGGTTTTGTGTGTTCATTGTTTTCTGCTATGTTGTCCTTATTCCGGCTCTGTCTTGAATCCCCCCCCCCCCCCTCTAACCTCTGTAACTAAAGAATGAATAGAGTAATCAAGCTAATATTTCTACCAGTTGGGAAGAGTCAGCCAGTAAATAGGTGTGAGAATTTACAGCCCATTTGCTCTACTTCGATTTGAATTATAGAGGTTAGGGTTTATGATATTTAGCCGACTTATGATGAATGGGCTATAAGGTGGTGGTGGAGTGGGGGGGGGGGGGCTCCCACATAAAAAATATGATTCAGTTAGGGATTTCCTTCTGTTACCATTACCAGACTGCCATCTTAGGGTCACCAAGACTCACATGTGAATGCATGATGTAGATTCTCTGGCAATGTGCATTCTTCATCTGGTTAACTTCAAAGGCAGACTCTTGCCCAGAATTTGACCACATGAAGATTACACTTATTGCTGGGATTGTGTTAGAACTGACAGAGCTATTAATTTGTTATAATTATTTTTAACATCGTTCTTAACACCAGTAACACCTCAAATGAAATTATTGAAAGCATGTGATTCTCTTACTCACGTCGGCCACCCCCCAGCTATGGGGTATGTGCCTGGGTATACAGTATACATACATACATACATACATACATACATACATACATACATACATACATACATGTGATTCTCCCAGGATTAGAACCCAGGATATCACATACAGAACTTACACGCCCTAACCATTACACTATCAAAAAAGTTACAAAAGATAAGTACTGTACTGTACTTCAATAACAGAAGCTTAACTTACCAAAGAAGCTGTGTATGCCAGCAGGTTTGGGTCGGCTTGGAGTAGTCTTTTCATCCTTCTTATCTGTCTTTCCTTCCTCCTGTTCATCCACCTCCATCGGTTCCTCTTCTCCATCGTCTTTGTCTTCTTGTTTTTCAGTTTCCTCTTCGCTGTCGTCCGTGTTTTTATTTGTATCTTTTACCGGCGACCCCTTTTCTTCAACTTCCTCTTTCTTCTCAGTCTCCCCTTCGTTGTCGTCCTTGGATGGCGACCCCTTTTCTTCATCTTTTTCTTTCTTTTCAGTCTCCCCTTCACTGTCGCTCTGTTTTTCGCTGCTGTCCTTGGATGGGGACCCATTTTCTTCCTTCAGTTTCCTGATCTTGGCTCTCTGTTTTTCTTCCATTCCGTCACTCTTGCGTTTCATTTGCTTACGGGCTGCAAAATCAAAGAAAAGAATGTAAGAATATTAGAAAATTGAGGAAAGAAAATTAGAGTACCCAGAACCAAAGGCAAGAACATATTGTACATATTATAATGTAAAACTTGCAAAATAAACAAACTAAAACTGGGACGACACAAGATAAATGCAAAAGAACTGATCAAAATCGCTATGTGGAAACAACGATTAATAAAATAAAATTTTGAAATAAAAGAACACAATCCACCACATAGGATGTACACAACTACACGAGCAAGTCAATTTGTTTCCCAAGTAAACTGATCGCACATATAACAATGCACCTCGTCATGTTCAAGGAATTAGTCAATATATTAGGAAATAAAATGGAAATGGTGTAAGAATATAGAAATTATAATGCCCGGGGAGCCGGTATATATGAAGGGTACGCCTGGATGCATGGTGGGCGGGCATTGTGGCGCTTCGCTGCATGTCTGCCTGCAGAAACCAGAGCCTCTCCGGGAGATCTGGGACCTGGGAATCTTGCTGGGGACCACAAATGGGCCTGGGTCTCAAGTCTTCAAACAAAATTGCTCCGGTTTGACACCCTGTCATCAATCTATTGCCAGACACCTTGATCTCTGAGGGGATGACCATGAATGAATCGCCTCCATGCGCCATTGTCACCCATCAGCCGGTGCCCTGCCTCCCACCCAACACCACTTTCACTAATTTTGTTCTTCTATATTCCCATTACTCTCTCTCCGGCATAGGCTGAGAGCCTGTACATTCAACCGCTATACATAGAACGATAAAGCCTGTGAGGTCTCGTTCCAGTCTAGGGGGTGAGACATGTGAAGCACTTTTAGTAGCTGCAACCAGCCCCTGCCATCTTGCCTTCGCTCATAATAATTTAGTAATTCTCTCTCACCAATACATCTAACTTAGCTCTATTAATTATAAGTAGGCGAGAAATTCCAATCCCATATAACTAAACTTGTACTACAGTAATCCAGCTGTTTATTATCTACCATTTGGAAAGAGTCATCCAGTAAATAGGTATGGATAGCACAACCCATTTGCCCTCCCTGATTTAGGAGAGGTCTATTGATAATGAACAGACTATAATATTAATGATACAGGTCTCTCTCGATTTACGATTGGGTTAAGTTTCTGAAAACCCGATCTTAAATAGAAAAATCATATAGCGAACCCTAAAATTAATAGGGTAAATGGGGATGCGTTCTCGGATCTGCCAAAACCCAAACTCCTAACAACCTATAATATGATTAATATCGTAAATTGGGGCATCAGATAATGAGGTGAGGGAGACCTATACTGTAAATAAAGAAAAGAAAATATCTTACCAGTTTTTCTAAGAGGGGGAACTGTGGTTGGGGTGAAACCAGTGGGGAGTTGTGAAGATGACGGGGAACTTCTCTTGGGCGTGGATTGCGATTCGTTGGCATCTTTACTGGCACCTTCATCGCCATCTTTCATTTCGCTATCATCCTTCTTTCCCTTCACTTTGTTGCTATCACCCTTCCCTTCTTTCTTTGTTCCCTCTTCGTCCTTTCCTTCCTCCGTCTCCATTTCCTCGCCACTTCCTTTCTTCCCCTCTTCATCACCATCCTTCTTCAGTTTCTTATTGGTCTTTTCCTTCGCCTCTTTCTCAGGTTTTGTTGGCGTCTTTCCTTTGCTCTTGGGTTCCTTGTCCTTGTCAGCATTCTTGGGGTCGTTGTCTTTGCTGTCGATGGAGAATCTGGCCAACTTTTTCTTCACTTTGTTTTCCTTCTCCTCGTCGGATTTGTTTGGGGAGGAACTGAAAAATAAAAATATAAATTACTTTCAATTAGAATTACCTAATAAGAGTATACAAATTTCTCTTAGTAAGGATGGAAAGACTTCACATAGTAAATAATGGTAAACATCCCCTAAACCACTTCCAACAGAACTAATTTTCACTCTAGACTCAACACTGATCATGCCCCTCCCTCCCTCTAACCATATTATATAATTTGTGAGCATCGTTACAGAATATGTTAGTCAAGATGAATTAATTCTTATGCTTCCAATTAAATATGCTAGCAGTGACAAAATTATGTTTGTACTTTTCTACTATAGGTAGTGCCAATGAACTTGACAACAATCTCGATCCCTGACCTATTCGTAACTCAAAAGGGCCTAGAGCAAACTGGCTGTAAATATCCACACCTATTTCCTGATGGACTCTTCCCAAATTATAGAAATGTCAGCCCGATTACTTTCATTAATTTTGAGTTATAAGAAGTTAAGGGGTCAAGATTATTGTCAAGTTTGTTGGTGCTACCTATAGTACTGCCACAGGATCCAGATGGCCTTAGGTTAAACTGTGTTGGTGGTGTAATGGTTTAGATGTTTATGTTCTGGGTGTGGTGTCCCGAGTTCGAATCCCGGGAGGACCATATGCTTTCACTAGTTTATTCAAGTGCATTGGAGTTTGTAATTGATGATTAATGTTAAGAACGGGGGTGTTACTTAATATGTGGAATATGGCTATTTGCAGTGTAGTGTCCCAAAGAACCACTCAATACCATGCTGCCTAAGGGTAGCCCTGATATACTTTCATTAACCCCTTCTGTACCGGTGAGGTCTTTTACATTTTAATCTTGCTATTATTAGACAATTTTATGCAGTTTAAAAAGTGCCTCCAGCAACTAAAAGGCTTCGAACTATCTCTCTTAACCCTTTTTACTACCACAAATCCTTCTAAAGCGGCACAAAATTGTCTAATTATAGCTAGAATAAAATTAACCCTTAAAGAGCGGCGCTCGACTTAAGTCGTGCACCAATTTGCAGCAAGTTAGGAGCATTATTAACTTAATTAAGGCTTTTAAAGGGTTAAAATCGAGTGCAAATGGCCGGGAGAGCAGCGGGCCAGACAGCCGACTCCCAGGGCTTACCGCCGCCCATTAACTCATGTTCCCTGTGTTCTCGAGAGGCTGGCAGTGTAGCCAGTTGTGAGCATAGCTGGGAAAAATATACCGATATATGCTAAACTTCCATGTTCGTGGCACCACTGCAAGAGAACCACGAGTGCTACGTAGCTCATTCTGGTCTCATTTTGAAGCTTTTAGTGCCTAGTTTTTTGCTAAATATTTGTGTTTTCATGCAGATACTTGATTTATCATGCAGGAGGGCCTGAATATGCCCAAATGAGCCCAAAACACCCCGCTAGACAAGGGTTAAAAAGATGTCGCCGGTAGAGAAGGGGTTAACTAAATATACTGTACCTGGTCGAGGGCTGGTTATTGGGGGCCTCCTCATCCTCGCTGTCACTCTCAATGACTCGAGACTTGCGACGAGTGGATGTGGATTTCTTCTTGATAGGGGATTCCTCGGTTTCGCTGTTCACGGATCTGCAAAGTACCGGCATATCATAAAATAAAACACCATTTATTTTCCAGTCAGAATTTGAAAAAGAACACAAAACTATTTGTTTTTCCATACAACATCCATATCTATCTATCTATCTATTGCCTGACGCCGTGATCCCCGAAGGGGTGGCCACGAATGAACCGCCCCCATGCACCTCTGTCCCCAGTCAGTCGACGCCCCTCCCCCCAACCAGCACCGCCTTCATTCATATACTTCCTCACTCCATCCTTCCACCTCTCCTTCGGTCTACCTCTCCCTCTCTGTCCTTCCACCTCGCTCTCGTACACCCTCTAGTCATTCTCTCGCTTTCCATACGTTCCATATGGCCGAACCATCTCAAGTTGTTCCTTTTCACACTTTCCAGCACATCTACCTCCACACCACACCACCTTCTTACTTCTTCATTAGTCTGTCTATCCCTCCATGTAACTCCGCACGCACTTCTTAAGTAATTAATTTCCACTGCTCTCACTCTTGGTCTGAGTCTCTCAACCAACGTCCATGCTTGGCTTCCGTAAGTCAGTGTCGGGATTACCACACTGTCATGCAAGGACTTCTTCATTTCCATATCCTATCATATATTTAAACACCATTATATATTGAGACAGAAGTTGAAGAATATAAACAATATTTTCTTCCATACCGTCTTGATGGTGTAATGGTTAGAGCGTGTAAGTTCTGTATGAGATATCCTAGGTTCGAATCCTGGGAGAATCACAAGCTTTCATTTATTTTATTTGGGGGTTATTGGTGTTAAGAACGATGTTAAAAATACTAATACAGCCATATGCCGCCCAAGAAAGGTGACCAGTAGTAGTGTATGAAATGCATGTTGAATGTTACTGTATATACTGTTGGAGTGGCTGTGTGTAATCAGCCCCATCTTGCTGATCAGGTGCAAGCATGAGGATGAATGACAATAAGCAACGATACTATACATACATACAAGTTTTAAGACTGTTTTGTCCACAGAGAATGTGGTTACAGTCTCACGTCCTAAATGGCGGCGGTTTTCCAGGCGGCCCTGTCAAAAGCTGCCTCTGTTGTCAAGTTTTTAATTTTGAGATTGGACCGGAGTACCTGATCCCTATACAGTAATATTCAAATTTAAAGTTACTCATGCCCTACACAGGCTCCAAAAAGTACTTCAGTGTGTCCGTGGAAACATTTAACTGGATGCAGGCAATTTCAACCCCGAGCTCCGGAAAATTACAAGAAAATAGAAATTACTAAAGACAATATTGTAGGGTGTATAGTTCACCTAGTTGTAGTATACAGGAATTGAGCTAGGATCTTGTTGTCCAGTCACTAAATTCTATTTTTAACCAGTTTAATTTTAAGAAAGCAAGAGTGTTTGTATCTTAAGAGCAAGCTAGAAGTGTTTTTTTTCTATGTGAATAAGGAAGGCAAAAGGCAAAACTGCCTGTGACGGGTGCCCTTATTAACCCGTTCAGTACCAGTGCCGTCCTTTTAACATTATTCCGGCTACTATTAGACGATTATATTAATTTTAAAAAGGGTCTGCAACAATTAATAGGGTTTGAACTATCTCACTTAAACCTTTTTATTACCACAGATCCTTATTAAACTGCAAAATAAGCTAAATATAGCTAGAATAAAATCTAAAAGACGTCGCCGGTACAGAAGGGGTTAACAATCTTAAATGTATTGTAACTTACTTTTCTTCTTCTTTTTTTTCCTTCTTGGGTTTTGATTGTCCTCCTATTGCTCTACTCCCCTCGGGCTTCTTGGCCTTCGGGGACGCAAAGAATGACCTGAAATGATAAAAGTTAAGGTTAGCTACCATACAGTATATACTGTATATATATAAGGCCTATAGGCTACTGTACTGTAGGCTATTTGGTAACAACGGGATGGATGTAGTCATCGGGCGTACCGTCGTCATGTTGCGCGCTCGCAGTTACATTCCCGTCTATTTCGACGCTATATTTTCTGCTATTTGCCCCCTGTCATTACTACATGAATACTAGGTTAGGTTAGGTTAGGTTGTTTGGTTAGGCTAATGTATTTTTATATCCAAAGGCAGTCAAAATAGACGGGAACATGATGGGAAAGGTCCGACGCCACTACGCGTAGTGTAAACAAGGCTGGCGGAGTGGCGGTATGCCCGCACTTAACATTCTTGCCGTAACAACCCCCAACTTAGGCTAACTCTTAAAATATTTTATATAGCCTAAGAAAACCACACATGGCCCAGGCTGTGATCCTACAGCTAAATAGATCATAAAACTGACAAAGATGAAACAATTAGGTTCTGAATTTCACTATTCGGTAGAATTTTACTTTATTTTTAGGTTTCCACGTTACACGCATCCATCAACAACCTACACCCTTTTCTGGTCTGATACTAGTAATAGAAACGGTAATTATAGGGAATAGGCTCGCACCCTTATTTTTCATGTGTTTTCCTCCAGATTTTGAGAAATGAGTTTTCATGGTCTAAGTTATGATTCCAATGTGGGATACACGATGGGTTGAGGAACTTAAGCCCCCCCTCACCCCCCCATGAATTATTGAAATCGTCATCTATGTTGCCAGCAGGGGGTAAATATCGATTATATTGCATAAAGAAGGCATTTGTAAACAGTGAGTATGTCCGAAAGAGCTCCGAGATTGATTAGAATGGGCGTTTTTTCTATTAATATCGGGTTTTATAAATGTGATCAAAATTATTCTCCCACAGTGGATTATACAAGAGTACAGCTACAGTATAAGGATTCCATAGACCTACATTGTCCCAAATAAAGTATGTATAATAAGGCTGCGAGCCTATTCCCTATAATTATCATAGAAACGATTTAATATACTGTATAATGTTTTTAATGTAGTTTTCGACGGTCAAATTGGATTTTAGGTCACGTACAGTATGTGTTTTTTGTATTAAAATCCTTTGGGATGGATGTAGAGTTCGGGCGTACGGTCGTCATTGTTTACATAGGGCGCTCGCCGCGCTCGCACTTAAGTTCCCGTCTATTTCGACGCTATATTTTCTGCTATTTGCCCCCTGTCATTACTACATGAATACTAGGTTAGGTTAGGTTAGGTTAGGTTAAAATAGACGGGAACGGTCCGACGCCACTACGCGTAGGCCTAATGTAAACAAAGATGGCGGTACGCCCGCTCATTACATCCTACCCAATTCTTTTTCTCATCAGTTCCTTCATTGATTAATGTGTTTTAAGGTGTTTTTCCTTCTGCAAATTTATATTTAGGCCTACCCATTATTTTGCAATATTAAAACATGCCCCCTAAAACCATATTTTGTCATTACCCTAACCTGACAACCAAACCTAACCTGGGGGCTGCTGCCCCCAGACCCCCGCAGGGTTAGCATTGATATAGAATATGACAGAATACTAAAAATACGGTATAGCCTAAAAGTGAAAATATTAGTTCTCAGCTGGTTCAAGATGGCCACTATTTTTCCTTCCACCCTTAGGCTATTTAACCTACAAAGTCTAAGGAAAAATAATTTAATAGGCTATGCAGCGGTAAAGACATAGCCTAGGTAGCATTCAAGGAGTCTACAACGGACTCTTCTTCTTCTTCTTCTTACCTCTGACCGCGTATAAGCTATCCTAGTGTTTACTAGCCTACGCTATACCCCTTTGAAAGGACATTAGCCTAACCTAACAAGCTTACCTAACCTACCCTAGTATTATGGGTGGGGGGCCGGGGGCTGCCACCCCCACACCCCCGCTATTTGACATCTTTGACAGATTTTTGGGTTCAATGTTATTTTAATACCACAAATTTTGTTGATATATTTGAAGATAAATATTGAATCTATTATCTATATGCTCTAAAGATCATAAGAAAATTTGTTTTAACCCTCGGCAAAACCTAATAAAAAAAGTATGGTACTAAAATTTCTTTTTCGTAACAAGGTTGTCAATACGGTACTTTCAGTCATCGATAGCTCTAAAGATCATATGGAAATGTGTTAAACCCTCGGAAAAACCTTATATAAAAGTATGGTACTAAAATTTAATTTTCGTAACAAGGTTGTCAATACGGTACTTTCCCGTTATCAATGTACAATCAAGCTGAAGATTGCAGAGTAAACACCATAGACTTCATCGACTTTTCTTTCACCTTCGTATAATCGACAGCCAATTTTTTTATTTTTTATTAAGGGATTAGTACTCAACCAGCGGGGGTGTGGGGGCAGCAGCCCCCACTCATAATACTAGGTTAGGTTAGGTAAGGTTGTTAGGTTAGGCTAATGTCTTTTCAAATCACTATCGAGGGGCTGTCTCAATATCGATCGATAGGCCTAATGGGGAAAATAGGTTTTCCCGAGATTTCTAATTAATTACAAACACTATATATTGATGCAAATGACCAATTTTGTTTATAAAAAACACTGAAAATTCGTGGTAGGCTATTAAAATAGGCCTAGTAATATTTTTCCGATTTTTGGTATTTTTCTGTGAAAAGGGTATTTTTTCAATTTGTCAATAACGAAAATCCTCCATGCGGACTATAGGCCTATGGAGAAAAATATGGCGAATCTGTTGGTGCCTATTTTCCCTAATAAATTGTTTCTAATAAGGCGGATGTAGGCTAGTGTCCTTGAATATTATTATCTCAATTTCTGACACCGCTAAGTAAATTATAAGTTAGCTTATTACGGTATTATTCATGCCCCAACTATTCTTTACACCTTCATAAACATAATATAAAGATAAGAGACACCAAATCACTCACAAAATCGACTTTTGAACCATTATAATAGTGGCTAGGACCTGCGTAGAATTTTCCCGCCCAATTTTCTGGAATAGGTAAACAAACACGAGGCGCCATCTGTTGACATTTGAGGGAACCATTCAACCATTCGTCCCCTTTCAAAATATCCCGCCATTACGTTTGTTTCTATTATAGTGGTATATAACTGAATTATTCGTTTATTGTGACATTATTATTGTCTCTTAAGTTATAATTAATTAGAATAGTATGGATATGATTGACAGCTTTGAGCAAAGTGGATTGACAGTTACGTTTTCTATGAAGATCGACAAAGTTTGTTTTTCAGTTTTTTACAGGGTAACTAATATATAAAGAAGAATCGCGCTATTCTGCACAGTGTTCATTCCGGGTTGAACAAACATCTCCATAGATTGAAATTGGCCCCGGATCCATACTGCCCTTGGTGCAGAAACACCGAAGACACCGTCACTCATTTTCTTCTGCATTGCCCACGATTTCACTCAATGAGAACAATCCTTAAAGACACCTTAAACAGGATGAATATTAATAACATAACCATCCCCGTTCTACTAGGAGCAATAGATGTGACCCCAGAGAAAAGGCAGAGAGTGATACAATGCACAATTAATTTCCTTAAGAAGTCGGGGAGAATTCCACGACTTTAAAGGCAGTCCTGACAAAACCGTCCTCGCTAGGGTTTATTAGTGACGCTCTGTTGCTACCTTCCCTCCAACACATCAACAACAACAACAACAACATTATTCTGTTCGAATCCGAGACTGGCTCTCACAATATTCTTATAAATAATTTAGAGTAATGCCTGTCGTGGCTTACCTGTTCTTATATCTAACCTAGAGTATTACCTCCGAGGTGAAGCCATTGATTTCGGGGTCTGATGAGCGATTGGTGCTTCTGGATGCGTGTGTGCTTGCTTTTTGTGGGCGAACTGTTATGTATGCATTGTGTTCTTCTCCTGTCATCTATTTTGCCTTTCTCGAGTTTCTTGCCGATCCTCCTCCCTACCCTTTGAGGGACTAAGGGCTGGTGGCTACTGAGTAGTGCTGACTGACTATTACCTCTCAAGAGTTAGCTCAAGTATTAGACGCATGTTGTGTCTTGCCTATACTCAGCTACCTTACCTGCACTTATAGCTAACCTCAATACAAAAAGAGTTTAAACAGCCACAAGTACTACAAGTTATCTTTTCCTGTCTGTCCTTCCCTTCAAGAGGTACTACGTGGGAATCTTTATTGTAATTTGAGTGGATGACTGCATGGACAACTCAACTAGGCCTAGTATACATTATCAATTAGATCCAACTCCATCAATAGACCATTTTAACCAGTAGATTTCAACCCCTAGACCATTTCAAACAAACACGCGATCTCACCAACTCAACTAAAAATATATAATAGTTTTAATTCATATTATCACGAACCCACCAATTAACTTCCAAATAAACCTAATTAATGAAATCAATGAAAATAATGAAGGATTCGAACCTAGGATACTCACACCAAAATTCAGCGCACTGCCATTACGCTACCAAGACAGTTAGGTCAGGTTAAGTACTTTAAGTGAGTCTTTCCTGTCTATATACTTAGATATAAGGACTATTCTTAGGGATCCCATGCAGTTAAATGAGACTACACCCACCCATACAGTCACACACACACACATATACACATACACCCACACTCACACACACCCACTCTCTCACACACATACACAGCAGCTATATTTGTCTTGCGTGTAAGTTAAATGGCTTCTACGTCGTTGATGAAGCCTTGTTTTGTAAGACAGGACGAGCTGGTTCATGTGGTGGAATGGTCAGGTGCAGGAGGAAAAGTAATATATATATATATATATATATATATATATATATATATATTAAACTTAACAACAGAACTGATATTTCAGCAAATTGGGAAGAGTCAATTGTAGACAATTACAGCCCGTTTGCTCCAACCTTGCCTGATCTAGACAAAGGTAAAATAAATGTCTAGACTATGGCATAATGAAGTTGAGCGAACACAATCTAATATTAGATTGGGGTGATTGTAGACACCAATCGAGCAGAGCAATACCCAGGGGAGGCCTCATAGGCAAGGAGTTGCTGGAACTCCTGTTTCATTTGTCTGGCTTCCCTCACTGTTTCTGTTTGTGTCTCACCTACACAGAGAGTAATCCAGCTAGCTCACACAAACACCTCTTCTTCCTATATATTTCATTACACTAAACAAGCGCACAACTCTTATTTCCAATACTGTAAAAAAAAAAAAAAAAAAAAAAAAAAATGGTTAGGCTATCCCACTCTTTCAAACTTTGGAGGGGACACTTGTTACAGACAGCTTTGCCTTTTGCCTCCTTCATAGGGCCTACACATAAACACAAATAAGTTACATAAGAGAGGCTGCAGGATCCGAGCCTGTATGTCGTAACCCACTATAAGGGCGACCCTTTCTTCCGTTTACGACAAGATGCTCTTTTAAGAGGGTAGGGGTGGGGGTGCGAAATTCTATCCATCTTTTATATGCTGCTTTTCCTTGTGTCCTACGCATCAGACGCCCTTTTGCCATAACCCATAGCAGTACTTTTTCATGTGCATGAAGGAGACTAAAGGCAAAGCTGCCTGTAACAAGTCCCCCCCACCCCTCCCAGGTTGAAAGACTGATAGAGGGCCAAAATTAAAGTACTACGTTAGAGGTAATTTTGGTACGTTGGAAAGCAGTGTGGTGTGCTTGTTAAGTGTAGTGAAATGAATAGAAGAAGAAGGTGTTTGTGAGAGTTAGCTGGATTAATCTGTGTGTAGGCGAGGCACAAATAATAACTCCGGTCCGATCTCAAAATAAAGAACTTGACAACAAAGGCAACCCTTAACAGGGCCGCCTGGAATGCTGCCATTTAGGACGTGAGAATGTAACCACATTCTCTATGGACAAACGGTCTTTAAACTTGTATGTATGTATGTAGTAGGGGAAGTCAGTCAAATGAAACAGGAATTCCAGTAACATAACTATATACCATATCTAAACTCCCACCCGCCTCTAAAATCAAGGCTTATGGCGAACATGACTTTTTCTATTGCACTAGACATATCAAAAGCCTTCGATAGAGTCTGGCACAAATCTTTAATTTCTAAACTACCCTCCTTCGGTTTCTATCCCTCCATCTGTACCTTTGTCTCTAATTTCCTTTCCGGCCGTTCCATAGCCGCGGTTGTGGACGGCCATTGTTCACTTCCTCACCCTATAAACTCCGGTGTTGCTCAGGGCTCTGTCCTATCTCCTATTCTTTTTCTAATTTTTATAAATGATCTCAACTGTACCTCAATTCCCATCCATTCATACGCAGACGACTCAACCTTACACTACTCCATTAGTTTTTCAGAATGCCCCAGCCAGCAATCCCTCAACGACAAACGTAATGAAGCCATAGAACTCTTAAATTATGATCTAAATACTATCTCCAATTGGGGCAGAGAAAACCTTGTTACCTTTAATGCTTCCAAAACCCAATTTCTCCATCTATCTACCCGTAAGGAACTCCCAGCGGACTATCCCTTATTCTTCAACAATACAAAAATCAATCCTTCATCTTCTCTCAATATTCTTGGTGTCTCCTTTTCTTCTGCTCTCAGTTGGAAGGACCATATTACCAGTCTTGCTAAGGCAGCCTCCCAGAAGCTGGGTGTGCTCAACCGCCTTAGGGGGTTCTTTTCCCCTGCACAGCTTCTTGCTCTGTACAGGGGCATAGTGCGTCCTTGTATTGAGTATTGTTCACATGTGTGGGGAGGTTCCTCTCACACCGCTCTCCTAGACAAAGTTGAAAGGAAGGCCTTTCGTATCATCAACTCCCGTCCACTCACCAACTCTCTGCAATCTCTCTCTCTCCGCCGCAATGTTGCATCTCTCTCGCTATTCTATCACTACTATAATAACAGTGTTTCTCAGAGCTTTCCCAGTGAATACCACCTCCTTTACGTAGAGCACGTGGTACCCGTCTTGCAACTCAATCCCACCCCTACTCTGTGCAACTCTCCAACCCAAGAGTGAAACGTTACTCTCAAACTTTCTTCTACTCAACAGCTGAGCTCTGGAACTCTCTCCCAGAATCAGTCTTTCCCTCTTCCTATGACTTAAATTGCTTCAAACTCAGTGTGTCCAGGCATTTTGGCTCGAACGTCCCTTGATTTTGGCCCTGTCACTCTTTCAACTATGGGGGAGGCACTCGCTATAGGCAGTTCTGCCTTTTGACTCCCTCAATCACATAGAAAAAAAAGAAAAAACAAATGTATGGTGCCTTGCGTAAGTGGTGGGTGGGGAGAGAGCCTACTACTTTGCTAGCCTAACCTTCCTCTTAGTAGCACATATTGTTAGAATGAAGTCCGGACTGCCTAGTAGGGGTCGCAAGGTCTGTGCAGTGTGTGTATCAATATGACTCTACATTCTCTGTAATTCTCTGTGCGTGTACAAAGGGAGTCAAGCAACAACAGACTAGCGGCCCCTCTAAATCACTGCTCTGTGTGTGAGAGAGAGAGAGAGTGTGTGTGTGAGAGAAAGAGAGAGAGTGTGGGTGAGAGTGTGTAACTCTATGTAACTGTGTGTGTGTATGAGAGAGAGAGAGAGAGAGAGAGAGAGAGAGAGAGAGAGAGAGGGAGAGAGGGCCTGCATTAACCATCACTCCCCACACACCCACACCCACACCCCTACTGAACTGTTTTATAATAGGTTACGTAATAAGTGAACAGTGGGGGTACCTCTTTATGTGGACCTCGGAGTTTGGTTGGTGGTTCTTAAGGGGGTACTGCTCGCTTTTTATGGACCCCCTTCTCCCTCATGTTTAGAATGTTAGTTTTGAGGTTTTAAGACATTCGTTCCTTTAGTTTTGCGATTTTGAGACCTTTCGTGCTCTTTAAGTGTCGTTTTTTTCCTGGCGAGCGTTAGCGAGCCTCTAGTTTTAGAAAGAATCGGCCTTCGGCCGGAATTTTTTTCTACCGAAAAATGTACAAATTTATCTTGAAAGGGGGTCTAGGAGGTGTTTTTCTAAGCTTGATGGAGGTCTAGCGAGGAAACTCAAAAATATATAAATAACTAAATATACCGGTATAGATTAACAAAACAAGCACTATCCCCTTAACCTTATTTGGCCCATGGGAGTTTTTTTTTGGTTCTTCTGTTTCACTCTAGTAGTTTGGATATTTTAAGACGTTTCACCTCATTCACCTCATAGCATGGCGACAATAACACGCCCCACCTCATTCAGGTGTCAATTATTTGTTCCCAGGAATTAACCCATACAGTACCGGTGACAACCTTTTCGTTATATTATGACAAAGATTAGACGATTATATTCAGCTTGGGAAGGACCTCTAGCAATAATAAGGCTTCAAACTATCTCAGCCAACCCTTTTAACTACCACAGATCCTTCCTAAGCTGCATACTATCATCTAAATATAGCTAGAATAAAATATAACACACGTCGCTGGTACTCAAAGGTTTTAAGGGGATGGGCATTTGTTAGTTTGAAGGCAATCTGGGAAGGCTTTTTTGTTAGCCTAAGGGAACAAACGGAAATATTTTGCTCGACAATGGCAAAAACAGAAAAATCCTCATAATAAATAAGGGGAGATGGTCCGTTTTTCAGGACCCCTTTCTTCCTCATGCTTATCCCCATTAGTTTTGAGATTTTAAGACGTTTACCCCATTAGTTTGTCGATTTTAAGACCTGTTGTTGTTGTTGTTGTGTCTAATAGTAGTTGGTTGGTTGTTGTTGTTGGTGTTGTTGTTGTGTCTAGTGGTGGTTGGTTGATTGTTTTTGTTGTTGTTGTTGTTGTTGTTGTGTCTAGTGGTGGTTGGTTGATTGTTTGTGTTGTTATTGTTGTTATTGTGGCTAACGTTAGTAGGTTACTGCAAGATAACTGTAAATGTAACACAAAAATACATAGCTAGCACACATATCTAGCCCCCCCCCCCCCTCCCCCTTCCCCTTCCCCCCATACACACACATATTACTGTACACAGATACATACTTTCCACACACACACACACACACACACACACACACACACACACACACACACACACACACACACACACACACACACACACACACAACAGATGATGGTAGTTAGTCAGTGTCACGAATATGATTGTACACAATCGATTACTGAAGTTCTTTGTTTGTGTGTGCGTGTGTGTGTGTGTGTGTGTGTGTGTGTGTGTTGTAGCTATCCCTGAACAACGACACAACACAGAGGAGTTGGACTGGATAACATCTCGGAAAATTTACAGATTACGTGTGTGTGTGTGTGTGTGTGTGTGTGTGTGTGTTTGACAGAGAGAGGAATATATATAAATATATACATATATATATAATTATATACACAGTATATATAATATATATATATATATATATATATATATATATATATATATATATATATATATATATATATGTTTCTAATCTCTCAATGGGGTTCGAACCGTCGACCGTCAGGACGATAGCCGACGCTTTAATCAACTACACCAGACTGCCGTGGTGTAGTTGAAAGCGTCGGCTATCGTCCTGACGGTCGACGGTTCGAACCCCACTGAGAGATTAGAAACATTTAGTGGCTCACGTGTATTTGTGATATATACTCAATATATATATATATATATATATATATATATATATATATATATATATATATATATATATATATATATATACTGTATATATATACAGTATATATATAGAGAGAGAGAAAGATAAGTTTAGTATGTGCCTCGGGTACATATGTGTGTGTGTGTGTGTGTGTGTGTGTGTGTGTGTGTGTGTGTGTGAGAGAGAGAGAGAGAGAGAGAGAGAGAGAGAGAGAGAGAGAGAGAGAGAGAGAGAGAGCGAGAGCGAGTGAGAGCGAGTGAGAGAGAAAAAAGAAATATTTACATACAATAATAAGGCGAATGCTTGGTGGGTGGGGGGAGAGCCTACTACATTACTATCCTATTCTTCTATTTACCAATGTCTACTACTTCTACAATTAAGGGGAGATATGGCGCTTTTCTAGACCACCTTCTCCCTCATCTTTAGCCCCATTATTTTGACGATTTTATGAACTTTCGCCCCATTTATGTCAATTTTAAGACCTTTCCTGCCACTTAGGTGTCGATTTTGTCCTGGCGAGCGATAGCGAGCCTGTAATTTAAGAGGCACCGGCATTCAGCCGAGACATTTTTCTACCAAAAAATTTACAAATTTGTCTTAAAAGGAGGTCTAGGGGGCGTCTTTTTAAGCTTGATGGAGGTCTAGCGAGGAAACTAGAAAAATAATAAATAAATGAAAAACTCGACCAAAAAGTGAAGGATCTGCCCTTAAGGGGGAGGTAGTGAAGGATCTGCCCTTAAGGGGGAGGTAGTGAAGGATCTGCCCTTAAGGGGGAGGTAGTGAAGGATCTGCCCTTAAGGGGGAGGTAGTGAAGGATCTGCCCTTAAGGGGGAGGTAGTGAAGGATCTGCCCTTAAGGGGGAGGTAGTGAAGGATCTGCCCTTAAGGGGAGGTGTTTAGTGCGTTTCCTAGACTTCCATTAAGCTTGAAATTACACCCCCATTGATCCTCTTTGAAGATAAATTTGTACATTTTTCGGTAGAAAAATTTCCCGGCCGAAGGCCGGTTCCTCTTAAATTACAGGCTCGCTATCGCTCGCCAGGAAAAAATCGACACCTAAATGGCACGAATGGTCTTAAAATTGACAGAAATGGGGCGAGGGTTCTTAAAATCGACAAACTAATGGGGCAAGCGTCTTAAAATCTCAAAAGCAATGGGGCTAAACATGAGGGAGAAAGCGGTCCAGAAAAAAATCCTCCAGGTGGAAATCTCCCCTTAAGTATCGAGAAATCAGCTACTAAGGGATTCAATTTAACCATCAGCTGGGGCAAAAATAGACTATAGGCATGTACAGTCGCGCTAATAAGTCATGGCCCAGCTGTCATTACGTTTAGCTTGCTCGGTGCTGTATTAATGTCTGTCAGATGTTGAATAGGGTGGGTAAGTGTCGGAACATGTTTGTATATTTCACTCGATATGAAGAAATGAAGCTTAGATATTGCTGATACTAATTATTGATCAAAACATACTTGGTGCCGAGACATCAGTTATTAGCGCCATTGTACTAGCAAATGATGCATATTGGCCAAGCAAACCCCATTTCATGCCATTCACTATTGGAAAAGAATCTAAAAGTGATTTCTGTAACTATGTTAACCCCTTCTGTACCGTCGACATCCTTTTGATTCTTAATATTGACAAAGAAATGAGGCGAAAAGTCTTAAATTCTCAAAACTAATGGGCCGGACGTCTTAAAAATATGAAAAATATATGGGGCTAAGCATGAGGGAGAAAGAGGACCAAAAAAAACAAAAAAAACAACCCATCTCCCCTACTAATAATCGATTTTAGTGTATTTAGGAAGGATCTCTAACAAACATATGGCTTCGAACTATCTCAATCTAGTCTTTTAATTTTTTTTTTTTTTTTTTTTTATTAAGGTGACAGTTACAAAGTGGTGTACAATCTATCTTATTCTAGTTACATTGTAGTTTATCTTATTGTACCAGTACCTCCCTACAATCAACCTAGTTGTTCCCCAATTCGTCCCTCCGCCACGACCATTTCAAAGTGCAAGTCTCTCACTCTTGTCCTCTGTAGCGGGGAGGACCTTGTACCCCTGAGACACAGGAGTGCAGACCTGAGAAGAGAGAAAGAGAGCCGGCATCTCATCTAGTCTTTTAACTACCACAGACCCTTCCTAAGCTGCATAGAATCGCCTAAATATAGCTAGAGTTAAATATATCAGACGTCGCTGGTACAGAAAGGGTTAACAGTTGTAATCAAGTTTTCCAAGCAGTGTAGGCTACTGTCTATACCCTGTTCCAAATAGGTAGGCAAGACATCGTGTAACCTAACTTCTGTAACTCAAAAGGGGCTAGAGCAAATGGGCTGACAATTTTGCACACTTATTCCCTGGCTGACCCTTTCCAAATGGTAGACATATTAGCTGGATTACTCTAGTCGTTTGTGAGTCATAGAGGTTATTGTTACATTTTGTTTGCCTAATTACTTGGAACAGAGTGTAGTGGATTAGTTTGAGAAGAGTGTGGATACTATTTTGCACAATATATAAAGAGCTTGCTAAACACTATACAATCTATCGGGGTCAAGAGAGACAAAGCTAAACGGAC
>CM064501.1:11015887-11095887 GCA_032716605.1 Paralithodes platypus | reverse complement strand
ATAGACAGACAACAGACAGACAGATAGATAGGGGGGTCACCAAATGAAGTTCAAGAGGCGAAGTTAAGTCTGAAGGTCAACTATATTTTGAAGATCAGTGGTCTAGTGAGGGGATGATAGATAGATAGATAGTGATAGATAGATATATAGATAAATATATAGATATAAAGAGGGACAGATAACTAGATAGTTAGACAGATATATAGATGGACAGACAGATAAAGACAGACATATATACATAAATAGATAGATAGATAGACAGATACATAGATAGATAGATAGATAGATAGATAAATACAAAGATAGGTAAATAGATAGACAGATAAACAGACGAATATACAGACAAACAATAAAGCTCCAAAGATCAAGCAGAGTCTGGAGGTCAAAATGGCTAAAAGGAGGAAGATGAGCAGGCTAGCGAGGTCAAGATATTGGGGGGGGGGGGGGGGTTAGTAGTAATATTTATTATTATTATTATTATTATTATTATTATTATTATTATTATTATTTATTTATTTATTTATCTATTTATTATATTCATATATATTTTATCCGCAGCACGCATTTTTTATATATATTTAATTATGTACAGTGGTGAGAACTAAAATAATAATGTGAATTTGGGCATACTATACCCTGTTTCAAATAGGTAGACCAAAACACATAAAACCTTAAAATCTGTAACTGAAAAAGGTCTAAAGCAAATGGGCTGTACATTTCCACACCTATACCCTGGTTGACCCTTCCCATATGGTAGAAATATTTGCTCGATTACTCTAGGACTTTGTGAGTTAAGGATGTTAATGTTCAAGAGTTTTGGCCTACTTATATTGGATAGATTATAGTTCACCGGTATTTCCCGAACAAGGGTTTTGGCCCCAGCGTCCTTCCTGTTGAGGGTAGGATTTCCGATGTGGATGTAGCTTGCAAACCTTGGAGGTGTCTTTAAGGGGGGATGGACATATTTATTAGCTCATTATTATATCTTTGTTTGTATTCCTACTTTCATTCTCACCCACACATTCCTTGAACCCACAGACCCATAGTCTCTTACACGCTCCTTCCATTTGTTACTTGCAAACAAACATGCACCTTCTCTCGCTGCTCCCTCACTCACTCCAGCACACACACCCATTCCACACTACCACTCTCTCACATCTGTACCCCTCCATTTGGTCTCAGTCATTCCACATACATCCAGCCTGGCATTCACTAACACTTCCAGGACCTTCCTCTCTTTTGTGTCATCATGCAAGCCTCTTACATTCCAAGTCGTTATTCTAAGACTGTCCATGGTAAGTCGGGGTTCGTCAATATTAGGTCCGTCCACATCCGAGGCTGTTCATTCGTTCATCGTTGCAGTAAGTATTTTTCACGGGTGGGGGGTCGCAAGCCCACCGATCCAACCACTTTAGTCGCCTTTTACGACAAGCATGAAGCACGTGGGGCATATTCTATTCCCTTACCCCCAGGGGGGAGGGGGGGGGGGGGGTTACTGTACTGTACTGTACTGTACATTTCATGTAATGTGAAAAATTTGATTAATAAAGTAGATTAAATCTATGTTAGGACAAATCAAATTGCTGGTGTACTCGTAGTGAAGTGATGAGTGACGCCTAGTATGGTTGCAGTGTTAGGGTATATACAGTATATAGGGCAGGGTCGGGGAACTAGGTTAAGAACACTACACACTCACACACATCCCCCTACCCCTACCACCATTCAACAATCTCTATGCAGGAAGGGGAGAACGGGTCAGCTACTTTGCTAAATCATACACATTTATACTTTTATACCATTTATTACGTTTAGCTTCTTTCTAGTTAGTTAAAATAGCTACTTTGCTAAACCATACAAATTTTTTACTTTCATACTATTTATTACGTTTAGCTTCTTTCTAGTCAGTTAAAATAGGACTTCGTAGGCTATCAACCCTTCTGGATTATTAAGCCAGCACACTGTTAAGACAAGAATAGCGTCAGGACTGGAACCCCTTCTCGACAACTCGTCCCTTGTTCTTTCTATATGCTAACTAACTAACTAACTAACCACACACACACACACACACACACACATGGTTATGATTACTGGGCTACCTATAATGTTTGGATTTGTTTGTTTATGTGAGTGAAAGAGACAAAAGGCATAGCTGCCTGTAACAAGTGTCTCGCCCAAATCTGAAAACATGACAGAGAGCCAAATTCAAGGTACGCTACAGTCAAACTGTCTACACGTGCGGAGCTTGAAGTAGTTTAAGGGGGGATGGGCCGGCATTCTGGACCACTTTCTCCCTCATGTTTAGCCCCATTAGTTTTCAGATGCTAAGATGTTTGACCCATTAGTTAGTCGGTTTTAAGACTTTTCGCCCCATTTCTTCGTCAATATTTTAGACCTTTCGTGCTATTTAGGTGTCTATTTTTTCCCTGGCGAACGATAGTGAGCCTGTAATGTTGGAAGAACCGGCCTTCGGCCGGAAATTTTTTCTACCGAAAAATGTACAAATTAATCTAGAAGGGGGATCTAATGGATGTTTTTTTTTTTTTTTAATTTGATGGAGGTCTAGGGAGGAAACTAGAAAAATACTGAATACATGCAAAAATCGCCCAAAAAGTGAACCATCTCCCATTAAGTCATAGGATGAAGGAAAGACAGATTGAAGGAGAGAGTTCCAAAGTTGAGTATAACCATTATTATCAGCGTGTATCTCAGTGCCTCTCCCTGGACATGAGAGCATTCCTGTACCCATTATTTTGACAATAGAATAATTATGTAGGGTCGAACGGCCAACATAACCCTATGGATGTGGTCACCAAATGTCATGGAAAGAGAGAGAGAGAGAGAGAGAGAGAGAGAGAGAGAGAGAGAGAGAGAGAGAGAGAGTGTGAGAGTGAGAGAGAGAGAGAGAGAGTGTGAGAGTGAGAGTGAGAGAGAGAGAATGTGTGTGTGTGTGTGTGTTTTTGTTATTGCTCCCTAGACCTCCATCAACCTTAAACAAAACAAAAAATCCCCCCCCCTCCCCCTTTTCAGATAAATCTGTACATTTTTCGGTAGAAACATTTCCTAACCCTTCCTAAATTACAGGCGAGTGCGCCAGGAAAAAAATCGACACGCAAATGACACGAAAGGTCTTGAAATTGACAACGAAATGGGGACAAAGGTCTTAAAATTGTCAAACTAATATGGCGGAACGTCTGAAAATCTCGAAAACTAATGGGGCTAAACATGAGGAAGAAGGGGGGGACCAGAAAACCAACCAACCCCCCTCTTAAACACAGTAAAAGGGGGTGGGGGAGGGGGGGGGTTGTTGTTTATGTGATGAGTAATAATAATAATAATGTTGACACTAATAATAATAATAATAATAATAATAATAATAATAATAATAATGTTAATAATAATAATAATAATAATAATAATGTTAATAATAATAATAATAATAATGTTAATAATAATAATAATAATAATAATAATAATAATGTTAATAATAATAATAATAATAATAATAATAATAATAATAATAATAATAATGTTAATAATAATAATAATAATAATGTTAATAATAATAATAATAATAATAATAATAATGTTAATAATAATAATAATAATGTTAATAATAATAATAATAATAATAATAATGTTAATAATAATAATAATAATAATAATAATAATAATAATAATGATGTTGACACTATTCCCAACATGGTCTATATAGATGAAGAACACTACTTATACAACTGAATATTATATGGCCGCTCACGATGATATATTATTTTAAGTCATCTCTACGACGCAACACCACTTCACTTTCCCCAATACACTGTATGGGGAGATGGGCCGTTTATCTGGTCCCCCCTTCTCCCTCATGTTTAGCCCCATTAGTTTTCAGATTTTTAGACATTTGCCCCATTAGTTTGTCGATTTTAAGACTTTTTGCCTCATTGTTTTTGTCAATATTAAGACCTTTCGTGCTATTTAGGTGTCGATTTTTTTTTCTCCTGGCGAACGATAGTGAACCTGTAATCTTGGAAGAAACGGCATTAGGCCGGGACATTTTTCTACCGAAAAATGTACACATTAATCTAGAAGGGGGATCTAATGGATGTTTTTTTTGTTTAAAGTTTGATGGAGGTCTAGGGAGGAAATTAGAAAACCAATGAAAAAATATATAAATGAGCAAATCAATAAGCCCATTTCCCTTAACTTAGCTATCATTAGACGATTTTATTCAGATTAGGAAAACTATCTAGGAATCATAGAACTACACACTACCCCTTCACAGGCTTCCTCCTAAATTCCAAGCTCGCCAGGATAAAATCGACACCTGAATGGCACGAAAGGTCTTAATATTGACAAAGAAATGGGACGAAAAGTCTTAAATTCTCAAAACTAAATCTGAAATCTATATGGGGCTAAGCATGAGGGAGAAAGGGGACCAGAAAAACGACCCATCTCCCCTTAAGGTGATAAAGGAATTCCTCATTAAATGTTATTATATGGCCGATCACCACCCCACCTTTCTTAACTACGTACTACCACTCTTAACCTTGTCAATACACTGTTAAGGGAGCCCACCTTGCTGTTTTTCTCTTTCTCTCCCTCTCGCTTTGGCTTTTATCCATTCGGCCCCATTCAGCCTACTGTTTTAATACGTTTACCTCCATCCAGGTGTCAATATTTTCCGCGAGCCAGCATATACTGTATACATTTTTTTTTTGACAGCAAGCTAAATTTGTAAATTTTTCGATAGAATAATGTCGGATTTCTCCATACAATGCTGGTTCGCTATCGCTCACCAGGAAGATATCGACACCTGGATGGGGATAAACGTCTTAAAACAGTTGGCTGAATGCAGCCGAATTGATACAAGCCAGGGGAAGAGAGAAAATGAGAGAAAGATAAAAAAAAAAAACGGTGACTCCCCCCTTAACAAATATGGGTTTAAAAAAGGTATGAAGGGGGTAAATAAAGTGTCCATAATAATCTACTCATGTAAAGGTATATTGGTTGCAATAAACCCCTCCAATGGGGGACCGGCAAACGTCGTCTGATGCTCTTTCCAAAACACCCAATAGTAATCAGTTTCCATCCAGTGAGTCGAAATATATAAATCGAAGTCATCAAATTATCACTCATTTCTATAATCATTAATGTTGCAGTCATATTAGTTTTAAATTCTATTCAGTACATTGTCCAACATACACAGTATATATGATGTGTACAACATAATATATTAGGCCTAGAGAGACATGGCCACTTCCTGGGTAAAGTGGTGATAATATAATGGTCAGTTGTCCCACAGCCTTGCCACTTCCTGGGTAAAGTGGTGATAATATAATGGTCAGTTGTCCCACAGCCTTGCAACTTCCTGGGTAAAGTGGTGATAGTATAATGGTCAGTTGTTCCACAGCCTTGCCACTTCCTGGGTAAAGTGGTGATAATATAATGGTCAGTTGTTCCACAGCCTTGCCACTTCCTGGGTAAAGTGGTGATAGTATAATGGTCAGTTGTTCCACAGCCTTGCCACTTCCTGGGTAAAGTGGTGATAGTATAATGGTCAGTTGTTCCACAGCCTTGACCCTTCCCTTCATTCAGTAACAATGGAATGATTACCAGGATCATCCACATAACAACCGTGGTGGTGGAGGATGTGCCTACACCCTCCTCCACCCTCCCTCCTTCTCTCCTCAGAGTGGGAGTAGAAGAGAGTTGTATGTTGTGTGTAGGTTGTCACTTCTAACCTCTGTAACTCAAAAAGGGCTAGAGCAAATGGGCTCTAATATTTCCACACATCCTCCCTGGTTGACCCTTCCCAATGGAATGACTACCAGGATCCCTCACCCACATAACAACAGTGGTGGAGGATATGTCTACACCCTCCACCCTCCTCCTTCCCTCAGAATGGGAGTATAGTATTGTTTTTTGTATATATACTGTTTATATATATATATATATATATATATATATATATATATATATATATATATATATATATATATATATATATATATATATATATATATATATATATATATTATATATATATATATATATATATATATATATATATAATATATATATAATATAATATATTTTTTTTTTTTTTTTTTTTTTTTTTAAGTAGTCTGTTTTCTTTCCAGCGTATAGTACATTGCCGTGTCGCTATCTGGATTATTTGGGTATTATGAATATCGTAGATGGAGATACAAGGTACAGTAATTGTTTAACATGTCTAAATTGACTGTTTCAACCCAAGTGTATCCCCTGGCTATGAAATTGACCCATCATACGCTCTCGCTCTCTCTCTCTGTTTATATATATACCGGTATATATATATATACTGTATATATATATATATATATATATATATATATTATATATATATATATATATATATATAATATATATATATATTATATATATATATATATATATATATATATATAATATATATTATATATATATATATATATATATATATATATAATCACCCTTATTGTTGGACAAATACAGGTCAAAAGGGACACGTGTACCAGTTTTTTAAGTCCGCGCCTGTACACATCTTATCTACCATAACAAAAAGTATATACGCCTTTTATCTGTACCACAACAACCCAGTTCACAATAGGGTTCAGTGAGCTTAAGGGGGAGGTAGTTGCTTTGTCTCCCTCATGTTTAGCCCCATTAGTTTTGAGATTTTTAGACGTTCGTTTCGTTAGTTTGGCGATTTTAAGACCTTTCGCCCCATTTAAAACTTTTCGTGTGATTTAGGTGTCGATTTTTCCTGGCGAGCGATAGCGAGCCTGTAATTTAAGAGGAACCAGCCTTCGGCCGGGACATATTTCTATCGAAAAATTTACACATTTATCTTGAAAGAGGGTCTTGGGGGTGTTTTTTTTTTTAAAGCTTGATGGATGTTGGAAGAAAAGAAAAAATGTATATAGGAGCAAATAAATACGCCCCTCTCCCCTTAAGTCTGTCCCTGTTCACATCTTATCTCCCATAACAAAAAAGTGTATACGCATTTTATCAGTACCACCACAACACAGTAGTTCACAATAGGGTTCAGTGAGGTTAACTCCTTCACCACCATTACGCATTTTTACCTTCGATTCTGGCTGGAATTAGACGATGTTAGGCAGTTCCAGAGGGACCTATGTTACTCAGTTGGTTTATTGAGATAGTATTTACCCCTTTGAGTCCTAGATATATCATCTAATTGCATCCAAAATATGAGTTATGTAAATTAAGAAGGACCTATGATATGCAAAGGGCTTGTTGAGATCACATTTACCCCTTTGGATCCTAGAAGTTGATTATATGCGAAAGAAAATCGTCTAATGGTATCCATAATATGAGTTATGTAGTTTAAGAAGGACCTATGTTATCCAGAGGGTTTATTGAGATCGTTATCACACCCCCACCCACACAAACACCCACCCACATACACACACACACATACCCACCCACACACACACACACACACACCCACACGCACACATACAAACACACCCACACACACACCCACACGCACACATACAAACACACCCACACACACACACACACTGTCACCCACACACCTCCAAGAGCCTGCTCTAAGTCAACAATCACGTAAACACAATAATCTTATCTAGTTATCAAGTGTATAACATTAGTGTCCATAACTTAGCTACCTCCTTCCATTAAGGGGAGATTGTCGGTTTTTGTGGACACCCTTCTCCTTCATGTTTAGCCGGCATAAAATGCCCATTAGATTTAAGATTTCAAGACGTTCGGCCCATTAGTTGTCGATTTTAAAACCTTTCACTAATTTTCTGTTAATATTAAGACTTTTCGTGTCATTTAGGTGTCGATTTTTTTCCTTGCGAGCGATAACGAGCCTGTAATTTATGAGGATTCGGCCTTCGGCCGGGACATTTTTCTATCGAAAAATGTACAAATTTATCTTGAAGGAGGGTCTTGGGGGGGGGGGGGGGGAGGTAAGTTTGGTGGAGGTCTTGGGAGGAGCACTTACCCGTTCATTTTGTTCGTGTATAACAGAAGGCAAAGCTGAAAAGAAATAAAAAATAAAAAATAAACAAATTAATTAACTATGTATCTATCTATCTAACTAGCAATCTATGTATCTAACTAATTAACTGACTGATTGACCCTCGCTCTCTAACTAACTGACTCCCCCCCCCCTCCCTTCCGCCTTCTCTCTCTCTCTCTCTCTCTCTCTCTCTCTCTCTCTCTCTCTCTCTCTCTCTCTCTCTCTCTCTCTCTCTCCCTTCCCCCTTCATCCCTGTCTCCCCCCCCCCTTACTCTTAATCTCTCTCTCTCTCTCTCTAAAGCGTGGAAAAAAGCTATAATCATTCCCATCCCTAAACCAAATGGGGAGAGTAGACCCGTTTCCCTCACATCGTGTATGTCCAAAATGATGGAGAGAATCGTGTTGGAGAGGCTATTATATATATCAGACGATAAATTGTGCAACAATCTGTTCGGTTTTAGAAAAGGTAGGGGTACATCTGATGCAGTCATAAAGTGTCTGGCCAACGATAATGATTACTGCAGGGTATACGTGGATCTCAAGGGCGCCTTTGATAAAGCAAATGGAGAGGTAATTTTGTTTGAATTAGCTAACATGGGTGTAAAAGGAAAATTATTACATTGGATAAGAGATTATTTATTTGGAAGGAAGGCGCAGGTGTGGTATCAAGGGGCTCTTTCTGAGGAAAGGAAACTTGACCTGGGTACACCACAAGGCGGGGTATTAAGTCCATTCCTCTTTAATGTCCTAATGAATAGGATAGCTCAAGATATGCTAGGTCCAGGTGTTAAAATAACAATATACGCAGACGATATAATGCTGCAAAGCAGTAGCGTTGAGAATATGCAATTGGCCCTCAACAAATTTGGGCAATTAACCCAGAAGCTAGGGCTAGTAATTAATGAAGAAAAAACTAAATTTCAGTGTCGTGCTATGGGCGATAAACAATTAGCTGTGAATGAAAAAAATATTGATAGGGTTAGGAGCTATAAGTATCTAGGCATCTATATAGGATATACATCAGACAGTAAAGATGCCGAGTTACATCATATACAAACACAATGTAAGGCACGTATGGCACCCTTGAAATCCCTAGCTTGGAGTGGTACAGGTGTTGGTGTACAGGTACTGCGGATGATGTACCTCACCACTATTAGGTCAGTGGTGGAATATGCCAGCCCCGTTCTGTCTTGCCTTGGTGAAGGAAGGTTGGATAAAATAGAAACTATCCAAAATGAGGCTATGCGGGTTATATTAAACTGCCCAAAAAATGCGATGGTAGCTGCTATGAGATTAGAATTAAATTTAACAACCTTGCGACACAGAATAGAGGAAGTAAACCTAGTATCGGCAATGAGACATATACGGTCAGGTAGTGGTGAAAAATTGGCACAAGACGTCAACGATGGCATACGTAAAATTCGAACCTTCAGGAGGCAAGGCAAGAGGGGATACCTAAAAGAACTAATACATAAAGTAGAGAAATTTGACCTAATAAATTTCTTTCTGGTCGAAGAGAGGGCACAAAAACCTCCACCCTGGGAAGATAAAGGCGTGGATATAAATATTATCAAGCTGGGGAAAAAGAAAAGTATGTACGAGACTGGGGAACTTAAAATAATTGTTGAAGAAAAGATAAATGAATTCAAAGATGATAATGTTGCGCAAGTATACTGCGATGGCTCTGTCACAGAAAATGGGAGAGCAGGATGTGGGATACTGGTGAGTGACGATGTAGGTAACGATAACATATACAGTGAATATTATTATAGAATAAGTAACAACGTGTCCTCTACGCAGGCAGAAATATGTGCTATGTTATACGGGTTAAATAAAATAAGAGGGGGAGAAGGTGATGTGTGCTTTTTCGTAGACAGTCGAAGTGCTTTGGAATCTATGAACAGCAAAAAACCCGTGTATGAAAAGCTGGTATCTCAGTGTAAGGTTATTATAGATGAACTACGCAATAATGGGAGAATGGTAAAATTTACGTGGATACCTTCACATGTTGGGATAATAAATAATGAAAGAGCGGACGAACTTGCTAAATTAGGAACGGAGAAAGACACAATAGATTACGAGTGCATTCAATCTTTAAGACAAATTAAATCAACAATTAGAAAAAAACAAAAGGATGCGGAACTTTTTATGATGCAAGAAAAACACGCGAATAGTGCAACATTCTATCACTATAATAACGTTGCACGGCGAACTAGCTTTATTTTTTTTTTTTTTTTTTTTTTTTTAAGAGACAATGAATGGAGGAAGGAAAAACACAGATAAAACAAAAAGGTCCATGTGCCTAAAGGCATCCTCCATTCATAAAATGTTTGTAACAACTGGATTTAAACATTTGTTGATTGTAAGTTTGTGGAAAGCAATTCGAGGGAAGTGAATTCCAAAGAGTAGTAGCTCTGGGGATAAATGAATTCTGATAAGCAGAAGTTCTGCATTGTGGAGGAGAAAGTGTAAATTCATGGGCGCTCTCAGCTGCCCTAGTTCTACGGGGAAAGATGTGGAGAGGCGGCACAATTGAAGCAAGTTCCTCGGAACAATTGCTGTGAAAATATCTGTAGAATAATGCAAGGGATGCAACGTTTCTTCGTATGGCTAATGTAGGAAGGTCCTGTGTGATTGCAGGGTTATTGATTAATCTAATAGCTTTTTTGAATTTTGTCCAACTGCCTCAATGCAACCACTCCACTTCCACCCCACAGAGGTGAACAGTAATCCATCTGAGAGCGCACATGACTTTTATATATTACGGCCAACTGCTCGTCAGTGAAGAATTCTCGAACTCTGTACAGGAGTCCCAGTTTTTTAGAGGCATTCTTAGCAATGCTTCTAACATAATGTGTCCAGCTCAAGTTAGTAGTTAATGTTACACCGAGAATGTCAATACTAGGGGAAGTGGGAATATTTACATCATTAAAAAATATATGGGAGTCAGTGAGATTCTGTCGGTTAGAAAATTGAATGTACTTGGTTTTCTGTGCATTAAAGGAAACTAGATTCTCTTGTCCCCATTCATTAATTCTAGAAAGGTCCTGGTTCAGAGAAATTGCAGTATATACGGAAACTTAAGAAGTGCTTGGAAGGACTCCTTGTGCACACGACTTAGGTTAGGATATTGTTACATGTGGGAACTTGGTGTTCCTAAAGGAGAACACGAAATATGTTGTCAACTATGTAAAAAACCAAGAAGTCATACCTTAAATCATTATATACTGCACTGCCAACACCTAGCGAAATATAGAAACAATGTCATAGATAAGGTCGATGAACAAATTATATGGATGTTCAATCATAATATGATTACTCAAATAATAGCCAAATGCAAAAAAATACAATACATCGTAAGGTAAATATACATAAAACAAAGTTTAGGATTTAGTGTTATGATTAGTATGTAATTGATAGCCTCATTATATCATTATTGTTATTATAATAATAAATGTGTATGTATACACTGTATATTGTGAAATTTGTGTGTTATTGTATGAATTATTGTGTGTATAGGTATGTATGTAGGTATATGTACATGCATGTGTGTGTGTGTGTGTATGTATGTATGTATGTATGTATTTATGTATGTATATGTATGTATATGTGTATATATATATGTATATACTGTATATGTATTTATGTGTGTATGGGTGTATGTATGTGTGTGTATATGTAGGCATGTATTAAACTGGAGTGGGAGGGTCATTCTATGACATTAAGGAAAGTAGAAGGATTATAGCAAACCCACGCTAAGCCTAAGCCCAGCTTAGCTAAGGGTCCTTCTTAAACAGTTAGGGACAACTGGTTTGCTAACAAGTATAGAGATAAAAACTTACTAAATGTTGTATTCATGTCTGTGTTGATATTGTACATGTATAATATGAGTAGGGTAAAAGACTGTTTTATCACCTTTGCCCTTTTGAGACGTGTAATTATGTATTCCCATGTATTTATGCTTTCTCAATAAAGAATCAATCAATCAATCTCTCTCTCTCTCTCTCTCTCTCTCTCTCTCTCAATCACAAACCACCGTGGGACACTGTATGATGAAACTCACGTAAACATTAATAATCTTATCATGTTCCCAAGAGTATAAAACATTGGTCCTTGATAAATTGACTAACTTAACTAACTCTAAATCTCTCTCTCTCACACACACACACACACACACACACACAAACACTCCCTTTCTCACCCCCCCCCCCCCCCAAACACACACACACTCACTCTCACTCCCTCCCTCTCTCTCTCTCTCTCTCTCGTCCTTGATTAATTGGCTAACCCATTGTAGCCCTCTCGCTTACACGTGTTTAAATACCATGCTTTCCAGAAGGCTTATGGCAACTCCTGGGTTAACCACTTCTATACCGGCGCCGCCTTTATTAGTTTATTCTAGCCACGTTTAGACGATTTTATGAAGCTTAGGAAGGATATACGGTCGTTAAAAGGATTAATTGAGGTAATCGTTTGCCTTTCAGTTAGTAAACATCCTTCTTAAGCTGAAAAAAATCGCCCATTAGTTGGCAGAAAATAATGAAAAGGACGTGACTGGTACTGAAGGGGTTAACAAGTTCCTGTGCCACATCTTAAACCACTGATCTCGTGACTCGAACACAAGATTCACATTTGTGGGCTCGCCCATTAACCCCTTTCTGTACTGCCGACATCTTTTTATTCTGGCTACCATTTAACGATTGTATTCAGTTTAAAAAGGGGTCTTCAGTAATTACCAGGCTTCGAACTATCTCACCTAACCCTTTTTACTCCCACAGATCCTTCTTAAGGGGGGTGACCTGTTTTTGTTCTGTCCTTTTCTATCTTTCTCTGGCTTGTATCCATTTGGCCCCATTCAGCCTACTGTTTTAAGACGTTTATCCCCATCCAGGTGTCAATTTTTTACTGGTGAGCGGTAGCGAGCCAGCATTTTTTTTTTTTTTTTTGACAGCAGGATAAATTTGTACATTTTTCGATAGAAACAATGTCTCAGGCGAAGCTTTCTTCATATAATGCTGGCGAGGGAAGAAATCGACACCTAGATGGGGATAAACGTCTTAAAATAGTTGGCTGAATGGGGCCGAATGGATACAAGCCAGAGAAAGAGAGAAAAGGACAGAAATAACAAAAAAGCAGGTCACCCCCCTTAAACAGCACAAACCTTCTAAATATAACTAGATTAAAATTCATAAGACGTCGCCGGTACAAAATAGGCTAAATAAAATCGTCCAGTTTTAGCCAGAATAAGTTAGAAATGACGTCATCGTTGTGAAGGTTATAATCTTATCTGGTTCTCAGGAGTAAAGAATGCCTTGTCGATAAAATTTAACCCCTTCTGTACCGGCGACGTCTTTTTCATTGTATTCTAGCTACTATTAGACAATTTTCTTCAGTTTAAAAAGGGCCTCCAGCAATTAACAGGCTAAGAACTATCACTTAACCCTTTTTACTACCACAAATACTTCTTAAACTGCACGAAATCGTCTAAATATAGCTAGGATATAATTAAAAAGACGTCGCCGGTACAGGAGTTGAGTCATAGGATGAGGGACAGACAGATTGGGGAGAGAGTTCTAGAGCTTGAGTAGAAGAAAAACTGTGAGCATGGCGTCATCATCGTTCTGAAGGACATAATCTTATCAGATTCTCAGGAGAAAAGAATACCTTATCGATAAAATTTAACATCCTCTCATAACATTGTTTGGGGTTGAGTCTCCAGGCTGTTTATAGGGAGAGTAATATATGGCGACCGGACATCTCTTCCAGTAGACCCTTTCAACATATCTATCTATCTATATACTGAGACCCAATCCCCACTTTTCAGATTTTTATTTATTTATTTTTATATTTATTTTTGTGTGTGTGGGTGGGGGGTAGGGGGGGGGGAACTCAAGACAGAGCCCGAATAGGGACAACACGACAGAAAACAATGAACACACACAAAGACACAATACAAATTCACACACATCTAGACCATATCAACCAGAAGATCTATATTGTCAACCTATGCCAACTTGACCAGTACAGTTAGGTTAGGTTAGTTTAGAAGGGAATACAAAGGAAGACAAGCAACAACAGACTTAATTGGCCCTACTATAGTCTATTCGCTGTAAGTATGCGAACAATCATGACCTCTAACCTCTGTAGCTAAAAAACGACTAGAGTAATCCACCTAATATTTCTACCATTTGGGGAGAGTCGGTCAATTAGTAATAAATGTGGACATTTACAGCCAATTTGCTCTACCCCTTTTTTAGTTACAGAGGATAGAGTTCATGATTTATCGCCTACTTACAGAGAATAGACTATAGGCTGCTTGTAACAAAGAAAAGAAAAAGAGAATGCACATCCATCAACTGAAGGGCTTCAGCTCCAGAAAGACTGTGGTCAGAAAACGAAATTACAGAGCTATGTACAGTACGATACTGAAACGGTCACATTACTCAGGTACAAACGCCATCAGTCGGGGGCTCATGGCAAGATATTTATCAATGAATGGTAGACATCAATGGTCTACTGCACTAAAACTTTGTGAGTGGAATATAGAACACACACACATACACACCGTGAACACCATTGGTAGTATTTGTGAGTAATAATTTGAACACAACTTCACTAATCTGGGATTTCAGAACTCAGTGAAAATACATGCGATAAATACCTGACAAAAAGAAAACATCGAATTGTTATGGAAATATCAATATTACACAACGAGTATGTGCACCAGTTTTCTATAGACAGTGTTCTATATTATTCTATTTAGTTTAATAATACCTAACATTTTTACCGTAAACAATTCTCTCTCGAGAAGACTGGTTGCTCCTGCCTGTCAATAACCGAGCGTTGATTGGCTGACTGGCCTGTGAAAGGAGGTGTGTCTGATTGTGATTGGTTGAAGTACCTGATGATAACACATAAGAGGAGGTTACGCTGATGTACCGTATATGTCTATGTCTATGTCGATGTATATGTATATGTCTATGTCTATGTATACGGGATAAAACAAGTGAGTATGGCGTAATGTACAGTATATACATATAATTATGTGGCCAACTGTACGGTAGCGCTAATAAGTCATGTTTCAGCTGTCATTACGTTTGGCTCGCCCTGTGCCATATTAATGTTTGTCAGATGTTGAATAGGGTGGGTAAGTGTAGGAACACGTGTGTATATTTAACTCGAAACGAATAAATCAAGTTTTAAATATTGCTGATGCCCATCATTGATCAAAATACTGTATACTTGGTGCCGAAACATCACTTATATGGCCGACTGTACCTGTAGATAACATAATACAAGAAGAGGTTGCCCTGATATAAGCCTATCTTAATAAATAAAGGTCAATGTTTGTCTGTTTGTCAGTTACCCGACAATTGTTACTAAACTCCTCCCACAGTTTTGGTGCCAGGTGGGAGTGTGGGGCACCGTTGGAAAGCCCAGGCTTTGGAGATGGTTTTAGGAGAGTTTAGTGAAAATCAGAGACACTTTTGTTTAATAAAATTTTCGGCAGAACTTATGTAGTATACGGGAACGAAAAAAAAAATCGAAACAAATGGCCGTTTGGGGCAGGAGGCCTCCGATCGAAAAGGTGTATGGAACGAAAGTTGTTCGCAGCTCTCCTAAATGGGGGTACGGATGAGGTCAGATCCAAAATCGGAGGTCATTTAGCGGCCGAAATCGAGGTCGCCGTTTAATGAGGCACAGGGAGGTCGAGGCCGGTGATTATGGTTGTAGTAGTATTGTGATGATTGTGGTAGTAGTGATTGATGATGGTGATTATGGTAGTAGAATTTAAACCCGGGCAACGCCGGGTACCCCTCCTAGCGTACTATACAGGATAAAACAAAATAATGTGTATTGCGTAATGTTTACCAATATCACTAGAGATCCTGTATTGAGAGAGACTGGTTATCTTTCTGTTTAGACTACATATTGTTGCTTAATTATATATATATATATATATATATATATATATATATATATATATATATATATATATATATATATATTTATTTGCTATTCCTTCCACTTTCAGTGATGGATTAAAGATCATTTTATTATTATAGTGATAGGAGATATCGAAGATAGAGTGATAAAAACAAATTGAGAGAAGCTCACCTAGCAAATATATTAATGTATGTATGAATGTATGTATATATGTGTCTATGTAAGTAAGCATGTATTATGTATGTACACACATCATGTACGTGACTATGTTGTGTATACCTTGCCTGCATTGATAAATACAGTCATGGGGTACAGCTGCACCCAACATGACGTGATAATATTGATAACAGATTAACAACACTCATCTCTCTCTCTCTCTCTCTCTCTCTCCATATATATATATATATATATATATATATATAATATATATATATATATACAGTATATATATATATATATATATATATATATATATATATATATATATATATATATATATATATATATATATATATATATATATATATATATATATATATATATATATATATATATATATATATATATATATATATAAATACTGTATATATACATATATATATCTATCTATCTTTCACACACACACACGCACCTTCTCTCTATCTTAGAGAGCCTTCTGCTTTGTTAGCCTTACCTTCCATTTAGCAGAAAATTTGGTTAGAATTAAGTCCCGACTGCCCAGTAGGGGCCGCAAGGTCTGTGCAGTCTGTATATCTATGTAACTCTCTCTCACTCTCACAAACACACACACATCCTCTCTCTCTCTCTCTTTCCATCCCCTATCTCACTCTCTCTCTATCTATCTCAGTATATCTCTCTCACACACATTTGTCCACGTGTACATAGTTTAGCATTACAAAGAGAGATATCGGTGGCTATAAGTTTACCAAATAGCCTTGCAAGGTTTTCCTGACTAAGCGCGTGCGCGCACGAGTACACAGCATTACCTCAGACCACTGTTGACATTATAAGCAAAATTTTACCTGAGTCTTGCACAACGGTATCATGTGTGTGTCTGTTGTCATTCCACTCTCTCTCTCTCCCTTTCTCTCATCTCCCCCCTCTACCCCTCCCGCCCTCTCTCTCTCTCTCTCTCTCTCTCTCTCTCTCTCTAGTCACGTTTCTTGAGTGTGATCTCCAAGTTTGCAGATGACATAAAGCTTGGAACGAATGTGAAGGACCCCAAAGGAGTTGACCATCTCATGATGGACCTCAACATACTGGGTGAATCGTCAGTGACATGGCAGATGCCTCTAAACTTGGAAGTTCAAGGTGATGCATATCGGCCAAGCAAAACCCAAGTCAGGCTTTTCGCTATTGGGAATGCCTCTTGAAGCAACTGACTTGGAAAATAATTTGGGTGTTCTGACTAGCAGTGACCTGAAGTTTTCCTAGCAGTGCATTGAAGTAGAGAACAAAGCTTAGGTTATATTAACCCCTTCGATACCGGCGATGTCCTTTTTCTCGTATTTCAGCTATATTTAGACGATTTTATACAACTAAGGAATGACGTGTGTTAGCTAAAATAATTAATTGGGATACTTGGAAGCCTTTTAATTAGTGTATGCCCTTCCTAAGCTAATCATCAGTGTCTAATAATTGCCAGAACATAATGAAAAGACGACCTCGGAAATGAAGGGGTTAAGAGTCAATTGAAGTATAGAAATAAGGAAACAGTCCTCACACTTTACAACGCTCTGATACGGCCTCTCCTGGAGTATGTTGTACAATTCTGGTCTCCAGCACTCAGGAAAGATATAGAGCGACTGGAAAAAGTACAAGCTAGGGCTACAAAGCTTATTCCATCGATTAGAAGACTGAGCTATGAGGACTGGTTGAAAGCTCTTGCTCTCTTTCCATTGGAAACACACAGACTACGAGGTCAGCTCATGGAAGTTTTTATAATACTAAATGGGTTTGGCTATATAGATTATAGCAAACATGTTTGCCTCAATGTGAATAAAACACACAACCATGCTGGAGGGTTTGAATTGAAAAGGTTCAGCATTAGTATTTGTGGAAACTTTTTCACATATAAGATCTGTTCTACCTGAAATAAATTTTTCTCAGAAGTTGTAAACAGCTCTTCAGTAGAGCAGTTCAAGAAGAGAGTAGATCACATTTTGCACACTCTGTAATGGGTGTAGTGCACTCAACAGTCTCTCTCTCCCACTTCGAGTATTTCCCCGGAATGGACCGTACGGTCTCTGAGATACTAACCATTACTTGTAACTCACTCTCACAATCTCTCTCGCTCTCTCTCTCTCACACACATACATACACATCTCTCTCTCTCTTTAGCTTTCTCTCTCTCTCTCTCTCTCTCTCTCTCTCTCTCTCTCTCTCTCTCTCTCTCTCTCTCTCTCTCTAACCACATCACCTCAGGCTAGTGTTGACAGTAAAGCTAGAAAAGCGTATGTGCTCGCGGAAAAGTAAGGACCGCGGCCGGAAAATCCCGCGGCCGCAATGGCGTGTGTTTCTCCTGTGTGGAATATTCCCTCAAGCCTCCCCACCTCCCAGGGTGTAGATAGTGTTAGGCCACAGGGGGATGGTAAGGGCGAGAGTCACGGGGAGATAGTATGGGAAAGTCGACCTTGTGGGGGAGCGCTGGATGGGACTTTCTCTCGCCTCCCTGGCTTCACTCCGGTGCCGTTTATGGGGAGAATTTTGACACCCTTGGCTATCTAGTTTGTTGCAGGATGTTCTTGGGTAGCATAAAGTGCGGGGGTAAAGTAGGAAGAGGCTAAACTAATTACACCAATACCTTTTCAGGTCGTATACTATAGAGGTTATCTAGGTTCTTTTCAGGTCGTATACTATAGAGGTGGTCTAGGTTCTTTTCAGGTCGTATATTATAGAGGTTATCTAGGTTCTTTTCAGGTCGTATACTATAGAGGTTATCTAGGTTCTTTTCAGGTCGTATACTATAGAGGTTGTCTAGGTTCTTTTCAGGTCGTATACTATAGAGGTGGTCTAGGTTCTTTTCAGGTCGTATACTATAGAGGTTGTCTAGGTTCTTTTTAGGTCGTATACTATAGAGGTTATCTAGGTTCTTTTCAGGTCGTATACTATAGAGGTTATCTAGGTTCTTTTCAGGTCGTATACTATAGAGGTTGTCTAGGTTCTTTTCAGGTCGTATACTATAGAGGTGGTCTAGGTTCTTTTCAGGTCGTATACTATAGAGGTGGTCTAGGTTCTTTTCAGGTCGTATACTATAGAGGTTGTCTAGGTTCTTTTCAGGTCGTATACTATAGAGGTTATCTAGGTTCTTTAACATGATTGCATACTTTGTATATGTTAATTATACATGACCTATATATATTTATGCTTTCCATATGTATATCATATATTCATTTATTTATTTATCTAATATATTCATATATTTATTATTCATATATTTATTATTCATATATTTAGGAAGTGGCCCACATGAGGTAATACTGTAGGTGTACATATTTTAAGTTAGATGATATAATCTTAATTAGTCTATAAGCTTACCTAAACCTTAAGGGGAGGTATTTAGTTTGTTCCCTAGACCTCCATCAAGCTTAAAATTACACCCCCTTGAGTCCCTTTCAAGATAATTTTGTAAATTTTTCGGTAGAAAAATGTCCCGGCCGAAGGCCGGTTCCTCTTAAATTACAGGCTCGCTATCGCTCGCCAGGATAAAATCGACACCTGAATTGCACGAAAGGTGTTAATATGGGGTGAAAGTTCTTAAAATCGCTAAACTAATGGGGCAAACGTTTTATAATATCAAAAGCAATGGGGCTAAACATGAGGGAGAAAGGGGTCAAGAAAAAAAATCCCTCAAGTGGAGATCTCCCCTTAAGTCACCCTACACTGCCTAAAATACGGGTATGAAAGGGGTAATTCAAGTGTCCACTAATAATGTACCCCTATAAAGGTATATTGGTAGAAATATACCCACCTACTATTAAGGAGAGAAAGGTAAATCACTATCAATATACCCCAATGATCTTACCTACCCCTTTTACAACCTAGATTATCACAGTTCATACCTATCTATCTTAATTGACCCTTTCACGCATTTATGACGCAGAGGTTGCCAGATTAGCAATAAGAAATAGAGTTCGCTCACTCTTATAATTACCTCTCCAAAATTAGTTTTCTGCCCACAGCTAACTCAAAGACAACTGCAGAGGTTGAAGTAACTAAACTAAAGGTTTCTAAATACCCCTGATGGTAACAAAGGCTTTAAAGTATCCCCAATAGGTTCAAAATCGCGTCATATGTCGGAGAGGGTTAATTGACCCTTTTTACCACCACAGATCCTTCTCAAATTGCAGAAAAAGTCTAAATATAGCTATAATAATCAAAGGAATGTAAATCACTATCAATATACCCCCAATGATCTTACATATTTACCCTTTTTATAGCCTAGATTATAACAGTGTCTAATCTTACTGAACTATTCTAGAAACTTGCTTATCAGGGCTTATCAGGAATACACTTAGGAGAGATGGTTCATTATATAGTATTTTTTTTCTTTTTCTCTCACTTATTTAGTATTTTTCTAGTTTCCTCCCTAGACCTCCATCAAACTTTAAGAAAACAACCCCAGGATCCCCCTTTAAGATATATTTGTACATTTTTCGGTACAAAAAGGTCCCGGCTGAATGCCGGTTCCTTCCTAAAAAAAAAAAAAAAAAAAAAAAAAAAAAAAATTACTGGCTCGCTATCGCTCGCCAGGAACAAATTGACACCTGAATGACACGAAAAGTCTTAATATTGACAAAGAAAAGGGGCGAAAGGTCTTAAAATCGCCAAACTAATGGGGCTAAGCATGAGGGAGAAAGGTGTCCAGAAAAACAGACCATCTCCCCTTAACCCATTCTGTACCGGCGACGTCTTTATTTCTTGTATTCTAGCGATATATAGACGATTTTGTGCAATTTAAGAAGGATCTGTGGTAGTAAAAAAAAGGTTGAGTAAGAGAGTTGGAAGCCTGTTAATTATACTGAATAACATCGTGTATTAGGAGCCAGCATAACATAACATCGTGTATTAGGAGCCAGCATAACATAACATCGTGTATTAGGAGCCAGCATAACATAACATCGTGTATTAGGAGCCAGCATAACATAACATCGTGTATTAGGAGCCAGCATAAAATAACATCGTGTATTAGGAGCCAGCATAACATAACATCGTGTATTAGGAGCCAGCATAACATAACATCGTGTATTAGGAGCCAGCATAACATAACATCGTGTATTAGGAGCCAGCATAACATAACATCGTGTATTAGGAGCCAGCATAAAATAAAAAGGATGGAACTGGTGCACACTGGTACGCCCCATTAGTTTGTCGATCTGGTTTCGTACCATTTATTTATGAATATCGTACCATTCATGGGTCTATTTATTCCTGGCGAGCGACACCGAGCCTGTACTTTTAGAGGAACCGGAACTAAATAATACAAAATAATAATAATAAATATATAAATAATAAACAAATAAATACAAATCTACCCTTAACCCCGGCGAGAAACTATGTTGATTACCGAACAGTGGTAGGAATGAAGCAGAGAGATACCATATTAAGGGGGATTTTATGGACTCCCTTCACCCTCATGTTTAGCCCCATTTGTTTTGATAATTTTAAGATGTTCGCCCCATTAGTTTGGATATTTTAAGACCTTTCCCCCATTTTTTGTCAATTACCCTTATAATTATTCTTAGTATTCTTATTCTTATTCTTATTAATAATATTATTATTATTATTACTTTTATTATTATTAGTATTACTCTTAATATTATTATTATACTTATAATTATTATTATTAATAATACTATTATAATTATCATTACTATAAAGGAATATTTTGAGCTAACTGTACCAATTAGTGAACTGTTTGTGTCTCGCTAATGGACCAAAATTTAGCGAGACAAAGTGCCTAAAATATTCCATGGACAGAGAAATATAGTCTCATTACAATATATGACCATGAACATCACGCTGTACAGCATGACCCCTGTACAGCTAAGGACAAATATATTTTTTATTAATTTCACCACAACACCAAACACCTCCAATGAAATTAATGAAAGCATATATGTGATCCACCAGGATTCGAACCCGGGTTATCACACACAGATTTTTAGACACCTTAACCATTACACCACCAAGACAGTTAAAGGTTTATGCACACGCCTACGACTTATCCATTCTCGAATACTGGATATTAATCTAATCATGTTCATATCCCCACCGCGCTATGGTAGCCTAATATTTACGTGAGAACGGCCTCGCTACCAAATATCCCTGAACCTACTGATAATCTAGTTTTTATTAATTTAAGGTTTATAACCATATTTCTATTAACCCTTTCTGTACTGGCGGTCTTTTTAATTGTATTCTGGCTATTAATGGACGATTTTATTGATATTAAAATGGGCCTCCAGCAATTGACAGACTTCGAACTATCTCGTCTAACCCTTTTTTACTCCCACAGATCCTTCTTAAACTGCACACAATCATCTTAACATAGCTAGAATATAATTCAAAAGACAAAAGGACTTAACAACGGATCTTTATAAATATTCCAGTTATTAATATATGTTTAGTTATAGCAATAGCATTTTTAGGCTATGTGCTACCATGAGGACAAATATCTTTCTGAGGGGCCATAGTCAATTTTAGGACCTACTCAAAAAGAAGAACTATAATTTTTGTATATCTGTTTTCTTTAATTGCATCTAATAACTCTTTGGGTCTTTTCCCATATATTTGTACAAGCTAACACTCTTATAATATGTACCGTTTTATTACAGTTATATGTTCTATGTCACACATACACCTATTTTCTATGACACACATACACCTATTTTCTATGACACACATACACCTATTTTCTATGACACACATACACCTATTTTCTATGACACACATACACCTATTTTCTATGACACACATACACCTATTTTCTATGACACACATACACCTATTTTCTATGACACACATACACCTATTTTCTATGACACACATACACCTATTTTCTATGACACACATACACCTATTTTCTATGACACACATACACCTATTTTCTATGTCACACATACACCTATTTGCTATGACACACATACACCTATTTGCTATGACACATACACCTATTTTCTATGACACACATACACCTATTTTCTATGTCACACATACACCTATTTTCTATGACACACATACACCTATTTGCTATGACACACATACACCTATTTTCTATGACACACATACACCTATTTTCTATGACACACATACACCTATTTGCTATGACACACATACACCTATTTTCTATGTCACACATACACCTATTTGCTATGACACACATACACCTATTTTCCATGACACACACACACCTATTTTCTATGACACACATACACCTATTTGCTATGACACACATACACCTATTTTCTATGTCACACATACACCTATTTGAGTATATGTTGAAAGATCATAGGTGTTTGAAAGTTCACTCTGCTACATTTTTACATTAACAGGAAAAATCAATATGTTTGAAATATGTACCATGCCAGTGTTGGTAGTTATAAGATGTTCTATGACACACACACACACACACACACACACACGGAAGGGACTGGAGTTCTTGCAGAGAGGCTCCAGTCCTGACGTTATTCTTGACTTACAGTGTGCTGGCTTAATAATCCAATAGGGTTGATAGCCTCTGAAATCCTATTTTAATTAACACACACACACACATATACACACACACACACACACACAGGCTCACTATCGTTCGCCAGGAAAAAAATCGACACCTAATTAGCACGAAAGGTCTTAATTAAAATGTTGATATGGAAATGGGGCGGAAGGTCTTAAAATCGACAAACTAATGGGGAAAGCATCTTAAAATCTGAAAATTAATAAGAGATAAACATGAGGGAGAAGGGGGTCTAGAAGCACGACCAATCTCCTCTTAAGATCTGGCATGTGAGTCCCAGTGTTGCCAATTTAGGTACTTTCCCGCTAGATCTGGCATGTGAGTCCCAGTGTTGCCAATTTAGGTACTTTCCCGCTAGATCTGGCATGTGAGTCCCAGTGTTGCCAATTTAGCTACTTTCCCGCTAGATCTAGAGGTATGTACTTCGATCTAGCAGCAAAATTATACATCTAGCGACACGAATTCTAGCGATATTCTGGAGAGTAGAGCCATTTCAGAGAGATATTGTAGAGATTGTGGCATTATTCTAGCGACATTCTGGAGATTTAAGCCATTTTTGAGAGATATTGCAGAGATTGTGGCATTACTCTAGCGACATTCAGGAGATTTAAGCCATTTTAGAGAGATATTGTAGAGATTGTGGCATTATTCTAGCGATATTCTGGAGATTTGAGCCATTTTAGAGAGATATTGCCGAGATTGTGGCATTATTCTAGTGATATCTGGATATTTGAGCTATTTTAGAGAGATATTGTAGAAATTGTGGCATTATTCTAGCGACATTCAGATTTGAGCCATTTTAGAGAGATATTGCCGAGACTGTGCCGATATTCTAGCTACTAGCGGCATATATTTCCTCTCTAGCGGACTATATTTCCTCTCTAGCGGACTATATTTCCTCTCTAGCGGACTATATTTCCTCTCTAGCGGACTATATTTCCTCTCTAGCGGACTATATTTCCTCTCTAGCGGACTATATTTCCTCTCTAGCGGACTATATTTCGTACCCCTGGACTAGCAAGGCCTTCTCTACATAAAGCCTGGCATGTGTCACCCCAAGTTTGTCGAATTTAAGAGCTTTCATCCCATTTCTTCGTCAATATCACGACCTTTCGTCCCATTTATGTGTCGATTTTTTCCTGGCGAGCGATAGCGAGCCTGTAATTTAAGTGGCAAGGACATTTTTCTACCGAATAATGCATAATCTTTTCTTGAAGGGGATCATGGGGGTGTATTTTAAGCTTGTTAGAGGCATAGGGAGCAAACTAAAATCCTCGTTTAAGGGGAGGTCTCCACTTGAGGGGTTGTTTTCTTGACCCCTTTCTCCCTCATGTTTAGCCCCATTGCTTTTGATATTATAAAACGTTTGCCCCATTAGTTTAGCGATTTTAAGAACTTTCACCCCATATTAAGACCTTTCGTGCAATTCAGGTGTCTATTTTATCCTGGCGAGCGATAGCGAGCCTGTAATTTAAGAGGAATCGGCCTTCGGCCGGGAAATTTTTCTACCGAAAAATGTACAAATTTATCTTGAAAGGGACTCGAGGGGGTGTAATTTTAAGGTTGATGGAGGTCTAGGGAACAAACTAAATACCCCCCCTTAAGATGGGGATGCGTCAATTTCTTGCTAGCTTAAAAAAAACCCCAGGTCCCTTAATAAAACCCCAGGTCCCTTAATAAAACCCCAGGTCCCTTAATAAAACCCCAGGTCCCTTAATAAAACCCCAGGTCCCTTAATAAACCCCAGGTCCCTTAATAAAACCCCAGGTCCCTTAATAAAACCCCAGGTCCCTTAATAAACCCCAGGTCCCTTAATAAACCCCAGGTCCCTTAATAAACCCCAGGTCCCTTAATAAAACCCCAGGTCCCTTAATAAAACCCCAGGTCCCTTAATAAACCCCCAGGTCCCTTAATAAAACCCCAGGTCCCTTAATAAAACCCAGGTCCCTTAATAATCCAGAAGGGTTGCTAGCCTCTGACTGAGTAGCAAGGCCCTCTATACATGTGTGTCACCTCCAGAGACCCGGCCTTTGATACGGCTTCCCTGTGTGTATTTCTGGGACAAGGAGGAATGGATAAGATGGACTACTGTGACGTCACTAGTACATAAGGGCTCAGAGGCTTTTATGTTTTAGTTATCTATTATCCTATTATCTCTCTCCCTCTGTCCCCCCCTCTGTGTGTGCGTATATATATATATATATATATATATATATACCGGTATATATATATATATATATATATATATATATATATATATATATATATATATATATATATATATATATATATATATATATTATATATATATATATATATATATATATATATATATATATATATATATATATATATATATATATATATATATATACACTCTCTCTATATATATTATATATATCAAAGTCACTCTCACACTCTCTCTCTCTCTTTTCTCTCTCTCTCTCTCTCTCTCTCTCTCTCTCTCTCTCTCTCTCTCGTGCACCGGGATGTATTACCGACGGAGGGGCCGTAATCACTATAGTGACAGTCTGTTCATTCTAGGTTGGCCAGAAATCACACTCACTCTTACTCTTACTCTCTCTCTCTCTCTCTCTCTCTCTCTCTCTCTCTCTCTCTCTCTCTCTCTCTCTCTCTCTCGTGCACCGGGACGTATTACCGACGGAGGGGCCGTAATCACTATAGTGACAGTCTGTTCTAGGTTGGCCAGAAATCACACTCACTCTTACTCTCTCTCTCTCTCTCTCGTGCACCTGGACGTATTTCCGACGGAGGGGCCGTAATCACTATAGTGACAGTCTGTTCATTCTAGGTTGGCCAGAAATCACACTCACTCTTACTCTCTCTCTCTCTCTCTCTCTCTCTCTCTCTCTCTCTCTCTCTCTCTCTCTCTCGTGCACCTGGACGTATTTCCGACGGAGGGGCCGTAATCACTATAGTGACAGTCTGTTCATTCTAGGTTGGCCAGAAATCGTAAACCCTAACGGTCCTAACCTCTAGAGTAATCGAGCTAATTTTTCTACCAGATAGGAAGACTTGGCCAGGGAATAGGTGTGGAAATTGACAGCTCATTTGCTCTAGCCCTGTTTGAGTTACAGAGGTTAGAGGTTACGATTTCTGCCTAAACTAGAATGAACAGACTACAGTATATAACATTCAGACGCAACCATGACATTTTAATGCAGCGTGAGCAATTTGGTACACTAGCCGACCACTGGGAATTGACAATTGCGAGTTTCGGGCTATAAGGAAGTTGGATCAGTAAACTTCGATACCAAACACAAATGAAACAATAATGTAGGTTTCTGATGGATAGAAAGTAGGATGAATTTGGTTTTGTGTATTTGTAGATGCATTACAATCACATTTGGTTTAGTGTATTTGTAGATGCATTACAATCACATTTGGTTTAGTGTATTTGTAGATGCATTACAATCACATTTGGTTTAGTGTATTTGTAGATGCATTACAATCACATTTGGTTTAGTGTATTTGTAGATGCATTACAATCACATTTGGTTTAGTGTATTTGTAGATGCATTACAATCACATTTGGTTTAGTGTATTTGTAGATGCATTACAATCACATTTGGTTTTGTGTATTTGTAGATGCATTACAATCACATTTGGTTTAGTGTATTTGTAGATGCATTACAATCACATTTGGTTTAGTGTATTTGTAGATGCATTACAATCACATTTGGTTTAGTGTATTTGTAGATGCATTACAATCACATTTGGTTTAGTGTATTTGTAGATGCATTACAATCACATTTGGTTTTGTGTATTTGTAGATGCATTACAATCACATTTGGTTTTGTGTATTTGTAGATGCATTACAATCACATTTGGTTTTGTGTATTTGTAGATGCATTACAATCACATTTGGTTTTGTGTATTTGTAGATGCATTACAATCACATTTGGTTTTGTGTATTTGTAGATGCATTACAATCACATTTGGTTTTGTGTATTTGTAGATGCATTACAATCACATTTGGTTTTGTGTATTTGTAGATGCATTACAATCACATTTGGTTTTGTGTATTTGTAGATGCATTACAATCACATTTGGTTTTGTGTATTTGTAGATGCATTACAATCACATTTTAGCTGATAATTCTGCTAAATATCGATATACAAAAGTCCAACTTCCTTATAGCCTGAAACTCGCAAGAGGTCAATTATCGTGTGGCAAACGACGTATGCTGATCGTTGCCCCGACGCCAATTTTGTCCTAGATAGTGACCACCCACGCCAAAAATACTATATGTGGGACCCAGGCTTAACTATAAAAAAAAAAAATAGCTAATTATTTTCTATAGGTCTATTAATCGACCTAAATATTTTGCTCTTGTTCTCTTTCACACACACACACACACACACACACACACACACACACACTCTCTCTCTCTCTCTCTCACACAAACACGCTCTCTCATTTATTGCCACCCCCACACTCACATATTCTCTCTCTCACTCTCTCTCTCTCACTCTCTCTTTCTCTCTCAGTAAACCAACCAACCAACCACTGTACACCTACTGTAGGTCACAGAAACACTTCAAACCACAGGAAACTTCCACACCATCTCTCTCTCTCTCTCTTTCAATGTTGCATAGCGCAGACCCCTCCCGCGCACTCTCTTGCTCTTTTTCTCTCACTCTCACTCTCACACACACACACACACACACACACACACACACACACATATCTCTCTCTCTCTCTTACACACACGCAACATTATTATTTTTTTCTCTCTCTCTCTCTCTCTCTCTCTCTCCCTTTAAGAGTAACAATTTCAACATAACCTAAGACGTTCCAACCATTCATTACCCCAAACCCCAACACATTTATAACACTCTTTACAAATGTGGGCCAATAATTATGAAACATGTGTGGATGGAAGCGAGCTGACCGATATTACGCCAAGGGATTATTTTATGATTATTATGTGTACTAGTTTCGCCATATGGTTCGATCATGCATATACATATACACGCACACTAACATACACAGACTCATACACACACATACCAACACATGAACAAACCAGCCATCTACATACACAACATCCACCCTTAAACACACACACCCACACCCACACAAACAGACATACCTACGCACACACACACATATGCAGGAGCCACCCACGCACCTACTCCCACACAAACAAAGACCCACACTCATCCATACCCCGCACAGAACAGCCACCCACGCACCAACAACCACACACACTCTCACCCACACCAACATCCACACACTCGAAGGACCCACACACAGTCACACACCCCGCACAGAACAGCCACCCACGCACCTACTCCCACATACAAAAAACATCCACACTAACAAACACACACTCATCCATACACAGCCCGTAGCCTAGTAGGTAGAGCTCTCGTCTCACACACGAGGGGTCGGGGGTTCAATCCCCGGCCGGGCGGAGACAAATTGGGCTTGTCTCCTTTCATGTGTTAGCCTCAGTTCACCTAGTTGTAAATAGGTACCTGGAATAAGTGGACGACGTTGTGACGTCCCATCTGGGGTTGGCAAAAATGGTACAAGGCGAGATGGGTGTCATATGGTTCACCTAAGCTGATGGCTACCTAAGCCTTCGGGCGAGACGGTACCGTCTATAGTGAGAATGGTACCATACAGATCCACCCTAAGCCTTCGTTTCCGATGTCGCCAATTGGCTAAATACAGACTACACACACATCCACAGCCATTCCAACAGTACATAAAACACTTAACATGCATTTCACGCAATACATTCCCAGTTAAGGAGGCGCGATAATAATGAGCTTAGCTCGCATTGCGTGGATTCCCCTTGACGAACAAGTAACTGAGTAACTGAGAACATCCACCCACACAAATAAACACCTACCCATACACATAGGATCCACCCACACATCTACTCCCATACCAACAAACACCCACATGACCCACCCACACACAAACATATACACACACACTCTACATAGAACACCCACAAACACCAACCCACCCACACACTAACAAAACACACAAAGACAAACACCCGCACCCAGAACACCCACCCACAAACAGAACACAAACCCACACACATCCAAATCCATCCACACTGATCCGCCCAATTCCCAGCACCTATCGTTATCACCATTTCCGTTATATAATCAGTGTAGCGATACCGTTTATCATACACAAGGCCACAGCTTCACACCACTACTGTGTATTACCTTTATCCCGTACAGTAAGTATTAAGGGTAATAAGGGATAATTAAGTAGTAAGGGATGGCCGTATTTATTTCATCTTGTATATACAGTATATATATATACCGGTATACATTATTGAGGCTAATTTTCTAGGTCAGTATATTTTAACTTACTACTATAATCCAATACCTGTTTATATTAGTTAACTCTATATAATGTGAGGGGGATCTTTTTGAACCCCGTTTGCTCCATTAGATTGGCGATTTTAATACGTTTTGTTCCACTAGTTAGACGATTATGACATTCTGTCCCATTCAGGTGTTGAGCGAACAATAGTAAGCCTGCATAATAAGGAAAACTGGCCTTACGCCCCCCCCCCCCCCAGGAAAATTGTCTAACTTTAGGCATAAATGAAGATGAAAAGGTGCCATCGCGCTGAAACTTTGTCTCATATACCTACTCACACCCACACATAATTATTTATCTCTCTCTCTCTCTCTCGCTCGATCAAACACTCACTTTCACACCCCCACCCACACTTACTTACTCTCACTTACTTAAACATACACACACTCACTTACACACACACATACACACTCACTTACACACACACACACACACACCCACACTCACTTACACACACACACACACACACACTCACTTACACACACACACACACACACTCAGAAAACTCGTGCCTGGCGAACCTCTTGACACTATCTTACAGGCAATGCATTTCTCTCTCTCTCTCTCTCTCTTTTTCTTAGTCTTCCTCTCTGTCTCTCTGTCTCTCTCTCTCTCTAAGGCCGGTCACCAAGGCGCCAGGACACTTATGTACACACACGCACACTCATGTACACAAATATATTCACTTACACGATATTAAGCACACGCACACTGTCACACATATCGTCTCACACACACACGGTGACTCTCTCTCTTACACACACACACACACAGTCACTCTCTCTCTCACAAACATACACACAGTCACTCTCTCACACACATCACACACAGTCACTCACTCTCTCTCTCTCTCTCTCTCTCACACACACACACACACACACACCGTCACTCACTCACTCTCTCTCTCTCACACACACACACAGTCACTCACTCACTCTCTCTCTCTCACACACACACCGTCACTCATAACCATATACCAACACACACAAACACACCAACACACACACAACCACCCACACACACACAGTCACTCACTCACTCTCTCTCTCTCTCACACACACACACACACACACACACAGTCACTCACTCACTCTCTCTCTCTCACACACACACACACACACACACACACACCGTCACCATTACACACACACCCCCACACAGTCACCATTACACTCCCACCCCCACACCCACACACACAGTCACCATTACACACACACCCCCACCCCCACACACAGTCACCATTACACCCCCACACCCTCAGTCACCATTACACCGCGTCATTAATCCACTACACATACATATTCAAACATTATACAGTATATTATTATAAGCAACGACACAAAAGATACATAAACACAGTCACCATTACACCCCTACCCCCACACACACAGTCACCATTACACCCCTACCCCCACACACACAGTCACCATTACACCCCCACCCCCACACCCACAGTCACCATTACACCGCGTCATTAATCCACTACACATACACCCACACACACAGTCACCATTACACCCCCACCCCCACACACACACAGTCATCATTACACCGCGTCATTAATTCACTACACATACATATTCAAACATATACAGTATATTATTATAAGCAACGACACAAAAGATACATAAACACAGTCACCATTACACCCCCACCCCCACACACACAGTCACCATTACACCCCCACACCCACAGTCACCATTACACCCCTACCCCCACACACACAGTCACCATTACACCCCCACCCCCACACCCACAGTCATCATTACACCCCCACCCCCACACCCACAGTCACCATTACACCCCCACCCCCACACACACAGTCACCATTACACCCCCACCCCACACACAGTCATCATTACACCCCCACCCCCACACCCACAGTCACCATTACACCCCTACCCCCACACACACAGTCACCATTACACCCCCACCCCCACACCCACAGTCATCCTTACAACCCCACCCCCCCACACCCACAGTCATCATTACACCCCCACACCCTCAGTCATCATTACAACCCCCACCCCCCACACACACAGTCACCATTACACCCCCACCCCCACACCCACAGTCACCATTACACCCCACCCCCACACACACAGTCACCATTACACCCCCACCCCCACACCCACAGTCACCATTACACCCCCCCACCCCCACACACACAGTCACCATTACACCCCTACCCCCACACACACAGTCACCATTACACCCCCACCCCCACACCCACAGTCATCATTACACCGCGTCATACATTAATATATAATAATCTTGTACATGCATGATTACGTTCACTTAAGGGGAGATTTCCACCTCAAGGATTTTTTTCTGGACCCCTTTCTCCCTCATGTTTAGTCCCTTTGCTATTGAGATTTTAAGACGTTCGCCCCATTAGTTTGGCGATTTTAAGAACCCTCGCCCCATTTCTGTCAATTTTAAGACCATTCGTGCCATTTAGGTGTCGATTTTTTCCTGGCGAGCGATAGCGAGCCTGTAATTTAAGGGGAATCGGCCTTCGGCCGGGACATTTTTCTACCGAAAAATGTACAAATTTACCTTGAAAGGAGGTCTAGGGGGAGTAATTTTAAGCTTGATGGAAGTCTAGGGAATCCACTAAAAACCTCCCCTTAAGGGGGGTGACCTGCTTTTTGTTATTTCTGTTCTTTTCTCTCTTTCTCTGGCTTGTATCCATTCGGCCCCATTCAGCCAACTATTTTAAGACGTTCATCCCCATCTAGGTGTCGATTTCTTCCGACAGCTTTATATGAAGAAATCAGGCTTCGCCGGAGACATTTTTTATCGAAAAATGTACAAATTTAGCCTGCTGTCAAACAAAAATCAAAAATATGCTGGCTCACTACCGCTCATCAGTAAAAAATTGACACCTGGATGGGGATAAACGTCTTAAAACAGTAGGCTGAATGGGGCCAAATGGATACAAGCCAGAGAAACAACAAAAAATACAGCTAAACATTATAATTACCTTCTCCACAGTCCACCTCTGATCTCCAACAGCAAGAACACGGATCCAACCAGAGACGTTCTTGCCTTACTAATTTGTTTAAGGGGGGATAGGCGGATTTATTTGCTCATATATATACAGGCATGTATTTTTTATAATTTTATTAGTTTCCTCCCTAGAACTCCATCAAGCTTAACAAAAAAACATCCCCCAAGACCGTCCTTCAAGATAAATTTGTAAATTTTTCGATAGAACACTGTCCCGGCCAAAGGCCGGTTCCTCCTAAATTACAGGCTCGCTATCGCTCGCCAGGAAAAAATCGTCACCTTAAGGACACTAAAGGTCTAACAAATTGACAGAACTGGGGCGAAAGTACACGGAACCGCCAAGAGGCGCTCCTGCCTTACTAATTTGCTTAGCCTTTTGTCAGAGGTATATGAAGCGGTATGTTACAAGTCATATGATATAGTTGAAATATAATTGATTAATTTCACTCCACACACCAAACACTTCCCAACGAAATGTATGAAAGCATGTGATCCCACCGGGATTCTAACCTGGGTTACCACATACAGATTTTAAACACTCTAACCATTACACCATCAAGGCAGTTATAAACATAAATTGGACTTCGATAAGGCCTCCAACAGAGTCCCACAAGAAATACTGATAATATGGGTAGAAGTACATGGAATAGGTGGGTCAGTATTTAAGGGGAGATCTCCACTTGAGGTATTTTTTTCTTGACCCCTTTCTCTCTCATGATTAGCCCCATTGCTTTTGATATTATAAAACGTTTGCCCCATTAGTTTAGCGATTTTAAGAACTTTCACCCCATATTAAGACCTTTCGTGCCATTCAGGTGTCGATTTTATCCTGGCGAGCGATAGCGAGCCTGTAATTTAAGAGGAACCGGCCTTCGGCCGGGACATTTTTCTACCGAAAAATGTACACATTTATCTTGAAAGGGACTCAAGGGGGTGTAATTTTAAGCTTGATGGAGGTCTAGGGAACAAACTAGATACCTCCCCTTAAGTGGACTACAGTAGGTCATGGTTTCTTGGTAGGAAACAAGAGTTAGCATAAATGCATAAATGCGCGGAAGTTCAGTGTGAGTATCCTAGGTTCCAGTCCTTGGAGTGCCACAGGTATATGTTGATTTCAGTGTGAGTATCCTAGGTTCCAGTCCTTGGAGTGCCACAGATATATGTTGATTTCAGTGTGGGTATCCTAGGTTCCAGTCCTTGGAGTGCCACAGGTATATGTTGATTTCAGTGTGGGTATCCTAGGTTCCAGTCCTTGGAGTGCCACAGGTATATGTTGATTTCAGTGTGGGTATCCTAGGTTCCAGTCCTTGGAGTGCCACAGGTATATGTTGATTTCAGTGTGAGTATCCTAGGTTCCAGTCCTTGGAGTGCCACAGGTATATGTTGATTTCAGTGGGGTATCCTAGGTTCCAGTCCTTGGAGTGCCACAGGTATATGTTGATTTCAGTGTGAGTATCCTAGGTTCCAGTCCTTGGAGTGCCACAGGTATATGTTGATTTCAGTGTGGGTATCCTAGGTTCCAGTCCTTGGAGTGCCACAGGTATATGTTGATTTCAGTGTGAGTATCCTAGGTTCCAGTCCTTGGAGTGCCACAGGTATATGTTGATTTCAGTGTGGGTATCCTAGGTTCCAGTCCTTGGAGTGCCACAGGTATATGTTGATTTCAGTGTGAGTATCCTAGGTTCCAGTCCTTGGAGTGCCACAGGTATATGTTGATTTCAGTGTGGGTATCCTAGGTTCCAGTCCTTGGAGTGCCACAGGTATATGTTGATTTCAGTGTGAGTATCCTAGGTTCCAGTCCTTGGAGTGCCACAGGTATATGTTGATTTCAGTGTGAGTATCCTAGGTTCCAGTCCTTGGAGTGCCACAGGTATATGTTGATTTCAGTGTGAGTATCCTAGGTTCCAGTCCTTGGAGTGCCACAGGTATATGTTGATTTCAGTGTGAGTATCCTAGGTTCCAGTCCTTGGAGTGCCACAGGTATATGTTGATTTCAGTGTGAGTATCCTAGGTTCCAGTCCTTGGAGTGCCACAGGTATATGTTGATTTCATTAATTGAGTTTAGAAGTGAAGTGGGTTGGTGAAAAATATGAATTAAGTCAGATTGGGGTGCAGTCCAAAGTAAAGTCCCCCTAGTCAATTATTCTAGTTGTGCTATTTTTTTGTGTATTATTACCTTGATTTTGGCTCTCTATCACTCTTCCAACCTTGGGGGGACACTTGTTACAGTCAGCTTAGCATTTTGTCTCCTTCATGCACAGACACAAATACCATGATTTAGGTATAATTAGCTGGGTCAGTAAGTTAGCAGTCGATACTAAAATGGGAAGCCAGATACGGATAGTGACGGGTAATGACTGAGTTGACTGACTTCTTAACAGTTTAATGATATATATTTACACACTATACACACACGCATACCCACATCACACTCTGACACTACACACTCATACACGCACGACGTATATATATATATATGTCCACCTTTAAAACACATCCACACACCCACACATAATATATACACACACACACACATTCGCACACGCACACGCACACGCACACAACATTAAACCAAAGTAACTGTCACGCACAAACCACACTTAACAATTAGTGACCATGCTAGCTTGGTTTAGGAGATTAATTAGTGTCAGTTTTCCTATTATACGTTCTGCAAGTCTTAATTATATTTTAGTCTCTCTCTCTCTCTCTCTCTCTCTCTCTCTCTCTCTCTCTCTCTCTCTCTCTCTCTCTCTCTCTCTCTCTCTCTCTCTTATATATATATATATATATATATATAAGTGTGTATGTTAATTTTCGGTGTGAGCATCCTAGGTTCGAATCCCCGGACTGCTACATGTGTTTTTTAATTTCATTAATCGAGTTTAGGAGTAAAGTTGGTTGGTGGAGATAACATAATAATCACACGCCTGTCCGATATGGCACTGTAATTAATCAAGGGTATGGAAGAGGTATATAAGATCACTGGGTGTATTGAGAGTAATTAATCAAGGGTATGGAAGAGGTATATAAGATCACTGGGTGTATTGAAAGTAATTAATCAAGGGTATGGAAGAGGTATATAAGATCACTGGGTGTATTGAGAGTAATTAATCTAGGGTATGGAAGAGGTATATAAGATCACTGGGTGTATTGAGAGTAATTAATCTAGGGTATGGAAGAGGTATATAAGATCACTGGGTGTATTGAGAGTAATTAATCTAGGGTATGGAAGAGGTATATAAGATCACTGGGTGTATTGAGAGTAATTAATCTAGGGTATGGAAGAGGTATATAAGATCACTGGGTGTATTGAGAGTAATTAATCTAGGGTATGGAAGAGGTATATAAGATCACTGGGTGTATTGAGAGTAATTAATCTAGGGTATGGAAGAGGTATATAAGATCACTGGGTGTATTGAGAGTAATTAATCTAGGGTATGGAAGAGGTATATAAGATCACTGGGTGTATTGAGAGTAATTAATCTAGGGTATGGAAGAGGTATATAAGATCACTGGGTGTATTGAAAGTAATTAATCTAGGGTATGGAAGAGGTATATAAGATCACTGGGTGTATTGAGAGTAATTAATCTAGGGTATGGAAGAGGTATATAAGATCACTGGGTGTATTGATAGTAATTAATCAAGGGTATGGAAGAGGTATATAAGATCACTGGGTGTATTGAGAGTAATTTACCTTTTATCCATGTATAAGATGGGGATATTACCTTAAAAGGGTATACTATTATGGACACTTTATTTACCCTCTTCAAACCCATTATTGTCCATACCCATTATTACCCACATCCAACAAGCGCTTTCACAACAGCCGCAGGTTTTTTAATTGTATCTTTCTGAATGCTTTGAACGATGCCTAAATATCCTTTCTCAATTACACTTAAAGACTCGCATAATTCCTTCCTAAACCCTTCTGTACCGCCGACGTCCTTTTAATTATATTCTCGCTTTATTTAGAGGGTTTTGTGCAGTGTAAGAAGGATCTGTGGTAGTAAAAAGGGGTTAAGTGAGATAGTTCGAAGTCTGAAAAGTGATGGAGGCCCTTTTGAAACTGAATAAAGTTGTCTAATCGTAGCAAGAATAAAGTTTACAAGACGTCGCCGGTACAGGAACGGGATTAACCGAATACACATATCGTCTATCGCTCGCTGGAATATAATACAATTCTGCGCCAACGATAATTGAAGGATTTAATTTGAAAAGTTATTGAGTGGGGGATGAAGGAAGGATTTAGAGGGGTTGAGAAGGATTGGGATTTGAGTGAAGGTGGGATGATGAGAGACTTACATAGACTTACATAGATACACTGGCCACACAGATATTGCAATCCCTGAGATGCCTAAATTACAGGTTCGCTATCGCTCGCCAGGAAAAATCGACACCTAAATGACACGAAAAGTCTTAATATTGACACAGAAAAGGGGCGAACGGTATTAAAATCGCCAAACTAATGACCGAACGTCTTAAAATCTGAAAACTAATGGAGCAAAACATGAGTAAGAAGGGGGACCAGAAAAACATACCATCTCCCCCTTAAAAGGACGTCGCTGGTACACGAAGGGTTAAGGGTGGTATTCTTAAACAATTATTTCCCTTCGCAGCGCCTGATACCGAACGAAGTGTGGGAAGGAGTGTTGTTTAGAGATTAGATGGTTTAGTTAGCACTCCCGTATCTCATGGTAACGACATTGTTCAGGTTATTTCGTCCCTTAACGGCTCTGCGAAAGTAAAGAATTGTTTAAGAATAAAGAGCCTTCATTGACTGCTGGTAGGGTCATCAACATTGACATACTTTGGTGATGTGAAACTCCTGTGATAGATAGATAGATAGATAGATAGATAGATAGATAGATAGATAGATAGATAGATAGATAGATAGATAGATAGATAGATAGATAGATAGATTGATTGATTGATTGATTGCTAGATAGATAGATTGCTAGATAGATTGATAGATAAATTGATAGATAGATAGATTGATAGATAGATTGATAGATTGATAGATAGATAGATAGATAGATGGATTGATAGATAGATATAATGATAGATAGATAGAATGATAGCTAGATAGATAGATAGATTGATAGATAGATAGATAGATTGATAGATAGATAGAAGAGATAAATAAAGATACATAGATAGAAACGTTGTCAATAAAGTGCTCCTCCTCACATGGTGTTTACATTCATTCTGTCTACTTTTCGAATTCTATTTAAATTTTTGTTTATAAATGTAGGCTAGTTTGCTTATCTTCTCCGTCACTTTATTTTATATTCTATTCCATTTTCATGTTGTGGTTATAAATCTTCTCATCTATAGTTCTCCCCCTTTCTTCGCTGTTGTTGCTTTCTCTTCTTTCATATCCTTTTCTTATATTGTTTATCTCTTATCGTTTCCTATCTTATCTATTTTATTTTTCTCAGACAGCCAAATCTACAGGGAAGGTGAATATCATGATTTTGTGGCGCCAAGCCCTATCTTTGAGAAATTATGTTCTCTTTAATCTTGTATTAGCTCTCTCTCTCTCTCTCTCTCTCTCTCTCTCTCTCTCTCTCTCTCTCTCTCTCAAGCAGCTGCCTAGACGAGAAAAAAAAATCTCAAGAAAGATTAGCAAGAACATATACAAAAAACAAACATGATCTCTAATATTAACCAAGACACCCATGAAAGCAAAAGCAACGCCCAAGAAGTCAAAACAGATGAAGTGCTTGAGGATATAATTCGAGGAAATTACAGTATATTAACCCTTTCTGAACCGACGACGTCGTTTGTATTTGATTTGAGCTGTATTTAGACAAGTTTATGTCAGTCAAGTGTATATGTGACGTATATATATATATATATATATATATATATATATATATATATATATATATATATATATATATATATACTCTCAGCCGGACTCGAACCACCGAGAGTGAGGACGAGTGTTAACGCTTTACTCCACTACACCACGGCGTGATAAAGGATATTTAATCTTTTCCTATTTATCCCTGTAAGGTATCCTGGAATATGGCTCCTAAGAATTATGTATGAATTGAAATAATCCATCTCCTAAATATTCATAGGTAAAGTTTAAGTAGCCTTTATTACGGCGTAGAGTAGTGAAATAATGCATGGGCACTCATCCTGACTGTCGGTGGTTTGAGTCCGGCTGTGAGTATAAACACATTTAGTAGCTCACGTGTATTTATGAGATATACTTGATATATATAACTAAAGGGAACGGTCACCCTAGAAATATTTTGCCATCAATTTCCACAAGCACCCCCCCCCCCCCCCCCACACTCACACACACACTAGTACAAAGAACCTCAGATGGATGTGGTTATATACACTTCTAGCTAACTTATCTCTGGGGTAGGGAGAGGGATGTGTATATGTGTGTGTACGGTTCTGGGAATGATGTGTGTGTGTGTGTGTGTGTGTGTGTGTGTGTGTGTGTGTGTGTGTGTGTGTGTGTGTGTGTGTGTGTGTGTGTGTGTGTGTGTGTGTGTGTGTGTGGTGTGTGTGTGTGTGTGTGTGTGTGTGTGTGTGTGTGTGTGTGTGTGTGTGTGTGTGAAAGAGAGACGGTGAGATAAACAGTGAGATTGAGTGTGTGTGTGTGTGTGTGTGTGTGTGTGAAAGAGAGACGGTGAGATAAACAGTGAGATTGAGTGTGTTACTCAGTTACTTGTTCGTCAAGGGGAATCCACGCAATGCGAGCTAAGCTCATTATTATCGCGCCTCCTTAACTGGGAATGTATTGCGTGAAATGCATGTTAAGTGTTTTATGTACTGATGGAATGGCTGTGGATGTGTGTGTAGTCTGTATTTAGCCAATTGGCGACATCGGAAACGAAGGCTTAGGGTGGATCTGTATGGTACCATTCTCACTATAGACGGTACCGTCTCGCCCGAAGGCTTAGGTAGCCATCAGCTTAGGTGAACCATATGATACCCATCTCGCCTTGTACCATTTTTGCCAACCCCAGATGGGACGTCACAACGTCGTCCACTTATTCTAGGTACCTATTTACAGCTAGGTGAACTGAGGCTAACACATGAAAGGAGACAAGCCCAATTTGTCTCCGCCCGGCCGGGGATTGAACCCCCGACCCCTCGTGTGTGAGACGAGAGCTCTACCTACTAGGCTACGGGCTGTGTGTGTGTGTGTGTGTGTGTGTGTGTGGTGTGTGTGTGTGTGTGTGTGTGTGTGTGTGTGTGTGTGTGTGTGTGTGTGTGTGTGAAAGAGAGACGGTGAGATAAACAGTGAGATTGAGTGTGTGTGTGTGTGTGTGCGATGTTGTTTGTGTATGTGTGTATGTGTGAGAGTGAGTGATTATCAGTGTGTGAGTTAGATAGATAGATAGATAAAGAGAGAGAGAGAGAGAGAGGGGGGGTGTTGATGGATGCTGTCCCTGAGTGTGGAAAGTTCCCAAGATGCATACTTAAATCCAACCCTGGCGCCAGTCCTGCATAGACGTACATACATACATACATATTACACACATACATACATACACACACACACACACACACACACACACATTCACCTACACATAGCCTCTCTCTCTTTCTCACACACACACATACAACTACTATCTCTCTCACTCTCTTTCACACACCCACACATAGCCTATCTCTCTTTCTCTCACACACACACAAACATATACCTACTATCTCTCTCACTCTTTCACACACACACACCCACTCACCCACACATAACCTATCTCTCTTTCTCTCTGACACGCACAAACATATACTATACCTACTATCTCTCTCACTCTCTGTCCCATACACACACACACACTCACCCACACATAGCCTATCTCTCTTTCTCTCTCACACACACAAACATATACTATACCTACTATCTCTCTCACTCTTTCACATACACACACACACCACACTCACCCACACACACACACATAGCCTATCTCTCTTTCTCTCTCACACACACAAACATATACTATACCTACTATCTCTCTCACTCTTTCACATACACACACACACCACACACACACACATAGCCTATCTCTCTTTCTCTCTCACACACACAAACATATACTATACCTACTATCTCTCTCACTCTTTCACATACACACACACACCACACTCACCCACACATATCCTCTCTCTCTTTCTCTCTCACACACACACACATACACCTACTATCTCTCACTTTCTTTCACACACAAACATATTTAGTCTATTTAAATATTTACGCAGTTATGCGAAATTAATTACCTTTAAATAACAGATAATTACACACGTGTGCACACTGACACACCCACACCCACACACGTGCACTTAACATCTCTCTCTCTCACACACACATTCACTCACTATCTCTCGTAATCTCTCTCTCTCTGTCACACACACACACACACACTCACTCTATCTCTCTGACTCACTCACACTCACTCTCTCTCTCTCTCTACCTACCTATCTATCTATCTATCTCTCTGACTCACACGCTTACACTCTCTCTCTGTCGCTCGCTCTGTTGAGGCTGAGTGTGGAAAGTTTCACGATGCTCCCAGGCGTGTTTTCAAGCAAGCCAGAGTGCATAGAGTACATGCAGGAGATAGATAGAGAGATAGATAGATAGATAGATGGATAGTTAGTTATATAGATGGCAAATATATAGGTAGGTAGATAGATAGATAGAGAGATAGATAGAATATATATTTAGTTAGATAGATAGATCAAATATAGGCTAGGTAGATAGATTGATTGATAGCTATACAGGTAGATAGATAGGCATAAAGATAGAATATATAGTTAGTTAGATAGATAGATAAAATTTAGGTAGATAGATAGATAGATAGAAGATATAATAGATAGTTAGATAAGATATAGGTAGGTAGATAGATAAGACAGATAGATAGATAGAAAGTTGGATAGGTATAGCTATAGGGGTACATAGAAAAAATATAAGATGAATTGAAATAAGAAAATAATATTACATTGCATACATTAGGTTATGATCTACCTGCAGGATTCAAAGGGGTAAATAGGATCTCAATAAACCTTCTGGATTACACAGGTCCTTCATAAACTATATAACTCTTATTTTGGTTACCATTAGACGATTTTCCTTCGCATACAATCTACCTCCGGGGCTCAAAGGGGTAAACACGATCTCAATATACCCTCTGGATAACACAAGTCCATCAAGAATCAAGGGTAAGGAAGGAGGAGTCATCGTGGTGAAGGGGTTACTGGGGACTGGGGACAGATCTACCACGGGTGCCTCATAAGGTGATGGAGTCAACATCTATGACTCTAAACAAAGCCTTATCAGCACCAATAACAAGATAAAGAGCCGCAGTCTTAACGGAAGATATATATTTATTTATTTATTTATGTAACCCTTTCACTACCTTGTAACTTTATTCTGGTTACTATTAGACGATTTTATTCAGCATAAAAAGGGCCTCCAGCAATAATCAGGCTTCGAACTGTCTCACTTAACCAGTACAGAAGGGGTTAATTTATTATATATTTATCTTTATTTTGTTAATTTCCTCCCTATACCTCCATCAAGCTTAAACCAAATACCCCCGTTAACCCCCCATCGAGATGAATTTGTGGATTTTTCGGAAGAAAATGGGCCGGTTCCTCCTAAATTCCAGGCGAGCGATCGATACCAAAATGGCACGAAAGGTCTTAACATCGCCAAACTAGTGGGGCGAATGTCCTATAATGTCAAAACTAATATAGTTAAACATGAGGGAGAAGGGAGTCCAGAAAAGCCCCCTTAACCCTTTCGGCAAGTTGATGCCAATATTCTATATTTTATAAATCATTAAGCGATTTTCTTTCAGTTTAGGAATTGACTCTAATATCACAAGAACAAAAACTACTACTACCCTGCTACTACTACTACTACTACTACTACTACTACTACTACTACTACTACCCTGCTACTACTACTACTACTACTACTACTACCCTACTACTACTACTACCCTGCTACTACTACTACCCTGCTACTACTACTACTACTACTACTACTACCCTACTACTACTACTACCCTGCTACTACTACTACTACTACTACTACTACTACTACTACTATCGTATAACACCCAAAGGCCTTTCTTAAACTGAATAAAATCGCCTAATGAGAGCCGAATACAACGTCCAAGGGTGTCATAGGGTACTATATACATATCTACCTAACATGCTGCTCAAAGGGTCAACAACTATACAGCTATAAACAAGGTCTTATCAATACCAACAAGAAGATAAAATGGTCTTATCTATGTCCAAACGAGGAAAGAAAATACAGCTGTTTTTGTTATTATTATTTTGTTTTAAAGGTAGCTATGTGATCAGGTAAATCATAGGAAATCATTAATATTTCAATAATATTCTTTTAGGTTAACTATTTTTGTTTTAACCTATTCTGTACCGGCAACGCATTTTTCATCATATTCTAGCTATATGTTCTGTATATGAGTAAGTAAAATAAATGTGTATATGTACTGTATATCACTTACTCTCATGGTTATTTTATGATAATTTGTATTCTGCACCTGCATCATTATTGTATTTATTTATTGTTTTTGTAAACTGAGCTTACCATCTTCACATCTGTACATCTCATGTTCATCCACTAAATTGTAAAATGTGTATTTTCAGCTCATGAGGCTGCCATTCTTTAATAAACCGTTTATTATTATTATTATTATTAGTATTATTATATTTAGACGATGTTCGGGCAGTTTAAGAAGGATCTGTGGTAGTAAAGAGGCTTAGTTGAGGTAGTTCGAATTAGCCTATCAATTGCTGGAGGCACTATTTAATTTAAACTGAATAAAATAATTTGATAGTAACCAGAATATATTGAAAAGGACTTGGCCGGTACAGAAAGGGTTAAGGGGGAGGTAGGGGGAGGGGGGGGGTGATTGTTTTTTTATGGGCTCCTTTCTCTCTCGTGCTTTGCCCCTTTAGTTTTGTGATTTCAAAATGTTTGGCCCATTACTTTGACGGATTTAACACCTTTCGCTCCATTTCGTTGTCAATTTTAAGACCTTTCGTGCCATTTGGGTGTCGATCTTTTCCTGGCGAGCGATAGCGAGCCTGTCATTTCAAAAGGAACAGGCCTTCGGCAGGACATTATTCTACCGGAAAATGTACAAATATATCTTGAAGGTGGGTCTAGGGGGCTGTCTTTTTAAGCTTGATTGGAGGTGTAGCGAGGAAACTAAAACATAATTAACTAAGTAAATATATAGACCAAAACACACCCACTACCCCCCTCAACACCCACTACCCCCACTCAACACCCACTACCCCCCTCAACACCCACTACCCCCCCTCAACACCCACTACCCCCCTCAACACCCACTACCCTCCCTCAACACCCACTACCCCCCTCAACACCCACTACCCCCCTCAACACCCACTACCCCCCTCAACACCCACTACCCCCCCTTAACACCCACTACCCCCCTCAACACCCACTACCCCCACTCAACACCCACTACCCCCCTCAACACCCACTACCCCCCTCAACACCCACTACCCCCCTCAACACCCACTACCCCCACTCCACACCCACTACCCCCCTCAACACCACTACCCTACCCCCCTCAACACCCACTACCCCCCCCTCAACACCCACTACCCCCCTCAACACCCACTACCCCCCTCAACACCCACTACCCCCCTCAACACCCACTACCCCCCTCAACACCCACTACCCCCACTCAACACCCACTACCCCCCTCAACACCCACTACCCCCCTCAACACCCACTACCCCCCTCAACACCCACTACCCCCACTCACACCCACTACCCCCCTCAACACCCACTACCCCCTCAACACCCACTTCCCCCCTCAACACCCACTACCCCCCTCAACACCCACTACCCTCCTCAACACCCACTACCCCCCTCAACACCCACTACCCCCCCTCAACACCCACTACCCCCCTCAACACCCACTACCCCCCTCACACCCCACTACCCCCCTCAACACCCACTACCCCCCTCAACACCCACTACCCCCCTCAACACCCACTACCCCCCTCAACACCCACTACCCCCCTCAACACCCACTACCCCCCCTCAACACCCACTACCCCCTCAACACCCACTACCCCCCTCAACACCCACTACCCCCCTCAACACCACTACCCCCCTCAACACCCACTACCCCCCCTCAACACCCACTACCCCCCCTCAACACCCACTACCCCCCCTCAACACCCACTACCCCCCTCAACACCCACTACCCCCCTCAACACATAAGGCCTTACAATTAGCGCCAGGACACCTTTTTAACCTTTGATTCTGGCCACAATGTGAAGATTGTATGCAGTTTAAAAATGACCTATGTTACTAAGAGGGTTTATTAGTTTTTGCGATTTTAAGATCTTTCGCCCCATTTTCGGTCAATATTAAGACTTTTCATGTCATGTAGGTGTCAATTTTTTCCTGGCGAGCGATAGCGAGCCTGTAATTTAAGAGAAATCAGCCTTCGGCCGGGAAATGTTTCTATCGAAAAATGTACAAATTTATCTAGAGGAGGAGGGTCTTGGGTGGGTGTTATCTAGAGGAGGAGGGTCTTGGGTGGGTGTTATCTAGAGGAGGAGGGTCTTGGGTGGGTGTTATCTAGAAGGAGGGTCTTGGGCGGGTGTTATCTAGAAGGAGGGTCTTGGGCGGGTGTTTATCTAGAAGGAGGGTCTTGGGCGGGTGTTTATCTAGAAGGAGGGTCTTGGGCGGGTGTTTATCTAGAAGGAGGGTCTTGGGAGGGTGTTTATCTAGAAGGAGGGTCTTGGGCGGGTGTTTATCTAGAAGGAGGGTCTTGGGCGGGTGTTTATCTAGAAGGAGGGTCTTGGGGATGTGTTATCTAGAAGGAGGGTCTTGGGGATGTGTTATCTAGAAGGAGGGTCTTGGGGATGTGTTATCTAGAAGGAGGGTCTTGGGCGGGTGTTTATCTAGAAGGAGGGTCTTGGGCGGGTGTTTATCTAGAAGGAGGGTCTTGGGCGGGTGTTATCTAGAAGGAGGGTCTTGGGCGGGTGTTATCTAGAAGGAGGGTCTTGGGCGGGTGTTATCTAGAAGGAGGGTCTTGGGGATGTGTTTATCTAGAAGGAGGGTCTTGGGGATGTGTTTATCTAGAAGGAGGGTCTTGGGGATGTGTTTATCTAGAAGGAGGGTCTTGGGGATGTTTATCTAGAAGGAGGGTCTTGGGCGGGTGTTTATCTAGAAGGAGGGTCTTGGGCGGGTGTTTATCTAGAAGGAGGGTCTTGGGCGGGTGTTTATCTAGAAGGAGGGTCTTGGGCGGGTGTTTATCTAGAAGGAGGGTCTTGGGCGGGTGTTTATCTAGAAGGAGGGTCTTGGGCGGGTGTTTATCTAGAAGGAGGGTCTTGGGCGGGTGTTATCTAGAAGGAGGGTCTTGGGCGGGTGTTTATCTAGAAGGAGGGTCTTGGGCGGGTGTTTATCTAGAAGGAGGGTCTTGGGCGGGTGTTTATCTAGAAGGAGGGTCTTGGGCGGGTGTTTATCTAGAAGGAGAGTCTTGGGCGGGTGTTTATCTAGAAGGAGGGTCTTGGGCGGGTGTTTATCTAGAAGGAGGGTCTTGGGCGGGTGTATCTTGAAGGAGGGTCTTGGGCGGGTGTATCTTGAAGGAGGGTCTTGGGCGGGTGTATCTTGAAGGAGGGTCTTGGGGATGTGTTTATCTAGAAGGAGGGTCTTGGGGCGGGTGTTTATCTAGAAGGAGGGTCTTGGGCGGGTGTTTATCTAGAAGGAGGGTCTTGGGCGGGTGTTTTATCTAGAAGGAGGGTCTTGGGCGGGTGTTTATCTAGAAGGAGGGTCTTGGGCGGGGTTTATCTAGAAGGAGGGTCTTGGGCGGGTGTTTATCTAGAAGGAGGGTCTTGGGCGGGTGTTTATCTAGAAGGAGGTCTTGGGCGGGTGTTTATCTAGAAGGAGGGTGTTGGGAGGGTATATTATCTAGAAGGAGGGTGTTGGGCGGGTGTTTATCTAGAAGGAGGGCCTTGGGCGGGTGTTTATCTAGAGGGAGGCTGTTGGGCGGTTGTTTATCTAGAAGGAGCGTCTTGGCGGGTGTATTATCTAGGAGGAGGGTGTTGGGGGGGTTTTTTATCTAGAAGGAGGGTGTTGGGAGGGTATATTATCTAGAAGGGAGGGTCTTGGGCGGGTGTTTATCTAGAAGGAGGGGTCTTGGGCTGGTGTTTATCTAGAAGGAGGGTCTTGGGCGGGTGTTTATCTAGAAGGAGGTCTTGGGCGGGTTTTATCTAGAAGGAGGTCTTGGGCGGGTGTTTATCTAGAAGGAGGGTCTTGGGCGGGTGTTTATCTAGAAGGAGGGTCTTGGGCGGGTGTTATCTAGAAGGAGGGTCTTGGGCGGGTGTTTATCTAGAAGGAGGGTCTTGGGCGGGTGTTTATCTAGAAGGAGGGTCTTGGGGATGTGTTTATCTAGAAGGAGGGTCTTGGGGATGTGTTATCTAGAAGGAGGGTCTTGGGGATGTGTTATCTAGAAGGAGGGTCTTGGGCGGGTGTTATCTAGAAGGAGGGTCTTGGGCGGGTGTTTATCTAGAAGGAGGGTCTTGGGCGGGTGTTATCTAGAAGGAGGGTCTTGGGCGGGTGTTTATCTAGAAGGAGGGTCTTGGGCGGGTGTTATCTAGAAGGAGGTTCTTGGGCGGGTGTTTATCTAGAAGGAGGGTCTTGGGCGGGTGTTTATCTAGAAGGAGGGTCTTGGGCGGGTGTTATCTAGAAGGAGGGTCTTGGGCGGGTGTTTTTTAAGCTTGATGGAGATCTAGGGAGCAAACTAATAACATAATAAAAACAAACATAAATGAGGAAATATACACCTGTTTTTTTCTTTATTTATCTCCTTTTCTCTGGCTTGTATCCATTCGGCCCCATTCAGCCAACTATTTTAAGACGTTTATCCCCATCTAGGTGTTGAATTCTTCCTGGCGAGCGATAGCGAGCCAGCATTATATGAAGAAATCCGGCTTCGCCGGAGAAATTTGTCTATTGAAATATGTACACATTTAGCCTGCTGTCAAAAACATTTTAAAAATATGCTGGCTCGCTACCGCTCACCAGTAAAAATTTTACACCTGGATGGGGATGAACGTCTTAAAACAGTAGGATTAATGGAGCCAATTGGATACAAGCCAGAGAAAGAGAGAAAAGGAGATAAGAAAAGCAGGTGTCGATTTTTTTCCTGGCGAGCAATAGCGAGCCTGTAATTTAAGAAGAACCGGCCTTCAGCCGGGACATTTTTCTACCGAAAAATGTACAAATTAATCTTGAGTGTCAAGGGGGTGTTATTACAAGCTTGATGGAGGTCAAGGGAACAAACTAAAAACCTTCCCTTAATGTGACTTCACAAATCTTGGGGGAAAAAAACAAAATAACACACACACACACACACACACACGACCTATTTTTCACTACACTGTTAAAGCTACCGGTACACTCTAAGACAATAATCCTGGTCCATTGTAAACCCTCGAACAGAAAAACGAACAGGTAGACCGAAAGTGAGGTGGAAGGATGGAGTTAGTTAGTTATGTAGAGCAGATTAACCAGACCACTGAGCTCCATACAGAAAGGAAGGATGGAGTGAGGAAGTATATGGATGAAGGCGGTGCTGGTTGGGAGAAGGGGCGTCGACTGACTGGGGACAGAGGTGCATGGGGGCGCTTCGTTCGTGGCCACCCTTTCGGGGATCACGGCGTCAGGCAACAGATAGATAAATAGATAGAAAAACGAACACCTTTAGCCCAATTTCCTTGTCAATTTTAAGACCTTCCGTGCCATGTAGGTGTCGAATTTTTGTTTTCCTGGCGAGCGCAAGTGAGCCTGCTTAGTAACCATAGTAACCACATACACTACCAAGGGCGTACAATTATCTACCCAAAATCCCAAATACAAACTAGATGATGGAACGTTATATTCCGACAACAAAGAGAGAGAGAGAGAGAGAGAGAGAGCGAGAGCGAGCGAGCGAGCGAGCGAGAGAGAGAGAGAGAGAGCGAGCGAGAGGAGGAGAGAGAGAGAGAGAGAGCGATAGAGAGGAGAGAGCGAGAGAGAGAGAGAGAGCGAGCGCGAGAGCGAGAGAGAGAGAGAGAGAGAGAGAGAGAGAGAGAGAGAGAGAGAGAGAGAGATTAATCAAACACAACATAACAACCATAGGAATTCCCATAAACATACAATTATCTCCCAAAACTCCCAATTACAAAATAGATAAAAGAACGTTTTTTTACCGACAACAAGATCCCCATGGGAATTACCAGCGGAAAAACCCACCGCTACTTTCAGTCTTCACCGGAAAACGTTCAACGGAAAACTAAAGCCGGTTTCACACGAGCTCTTTTTCCCGGCAAGAATAATTTGGAGCAATTCTCGTCTGGTAACTTCAGAATTAAACTTGTATTAGTCTTAAGCCAACAACCATATTCATATTTCCAGAATATACTCACTTTCATTTCATCTGACGGTAAATTGAATCAATTAACAACTATTTTCTCGACAAATAACGGAAACATAAGAAACTACTATGTCCCTGCATCATATTAATTAGCATCATATTTCACTACAAAATCTTCAAAATAACTGATTAATCTTGATGGGAACTTAGCAATTTACCGTCATCTGAAAAGAAACAGGGTTATAGTTCCCGATACCAGTGTAAATATATCCGAACTATTGCGAGAAAGAAATTCCTCTCAGAAAATTGCCGGAAAAAGCGCTCGTGTGACACCGCCAAAGAGGATTAACACGATATTTGTTTCCCGAATTTCCTTATCTGCAAACCATTTTTTTTTTTTTTACTAAATATCCATTTTTACAGCTCCAAATTCCTCGATGCCCCAAACTCGCCAGTGGTTAATTTAGCGCCAGCAGAAAACAAGCACACTATAGTATGGATAACATGAATGGCAGTCTCAAGCAGCCCCTGAAGGACCAACAATATGTGCTTACCTTTCTATGGAGTGCCAGGATGTCAAACGAAAGCAGAGTCCTTTCTTTTGAGTCTTCAGTATTGTATGTGCAAAGATAAAATTACGGTTTATAGTTCAAATTGTGTCATTGCAAGTGATAAAATGACCAAAACAATGCTATTTCGTGATAATGTTCTTGTATTTCTTCTCATATTTTATCAAGTCTTCAAACAAAATTGCTGCGGTTTGACACCCTGCCTGAGTATGGACCCCCCCCCCCCCCCACCCCACCCCACCCCACTCACACACACTCACACGCACACAGATATCTACCGATCTGTGTCTCCCTTGTATAATAAAAACATGTCGTACTTACCACTTGTATTGCTTGTAGATATACGAGTATGTAAATCAGCACACATCCACACACTTACCTTCAAGCTGGATAAAAGGAAAAATGGCGTCAGTGAGTTGAAACACATTACATAACAAAGATAATATATACACACACATGAGAGAGAGAGAGAGAGAGAAACAACAAATGGCGTCAGTGAGTTGAAACACATTACATAACAGATAATATATACACACACATGAGAGAGAGAGAGAGAGAGAAACAACAAATGGCGTCAGTGAGTTGAAACACATTACATAACAGATAATATATACACACACATGAGAGAGAGAGAAACAACAAATGGCGTCAGTGAGTTGAAACACATTACATAACAGATAATATATACACACATGAGAGAGAGAGAGAGAGAAACAACAAATGGCGTCAGTGAGTTGAAACACATTACATAACAGATAATATATACACACACGAGAGAGAGAGAGAGAGAAACAACAAATGGCGTCAGTGAGTTGAAACAAATGGCGTCAGTGAGTTGAAACACATTACATAACAGATAATATATACACACACATGAGAGAGAGAGAGAGAGAGAAACAACAAATGGCGTCAGTGAGTTGAAACACATTACATAACAGATAATATATACACACACATGAGAGAGAGAGAGAGAGAAACAACAAATGGCGTCAGTGAGTTGAAACACATTACATAACAGATAATATATACACACACATGAGAGAGAGAGAGAGAGAAACAACAAATGGCGTCAGTGAGTTGAAACACATTACATAACAGATAATATATACACACACATGAGAGAGAGAGAGAGAGAACAACAAATGGCGTCAGTGAGTTGAAACACATTACATAACAGATAATATATACACACACATGAGAGAGAGAGAGAGAGAAACAACAAATGGCGTCAGTGAGTTGAAACACATTACATAACAGATAATATATACACACACATGAGAGAGAGAGAGAGAGAGAGAGAAACAACAAATGGCGTCAGTGAGTTGAAACACATTACATAACAATAATATATACACACACATGAGAGAGAGAGAGAGAGAGAACAACAAATGCGTCAGTGAGTTGAAACACATTACATAACAGATAATATATACACACACATGAGAGAGAGAGAGAGAGAAACAACAAATGGCGTCAGTGAGTTGAAACACATTACATAACAGATAATATATACACACACATGAGAGAGAGAGAGAGAGAAACAACAAATGGCGTCAGTGAGTTGAAACACATTACATAACAGATAATATACACACACATGAGAGAGAGAGAGAGAGAACAACAAATGGCGTCAGTGAGTTGAAACACATTACATAACAGATAATATATACACACACATGAGAGAGAGAGAGAGAGAGACAACAAATGGCGTCAGTGAGTTGAAACACATTACATAACAGATAATATATACACACACATGAGAGAGAGAGAGAGAGAGACAACACATGGCGTCAGTGAGTTGAAACACATTACATAACAGATAATATATACAACACATGAGAGAGAGAGAGAGAGAGACAACAAATGGCGTCAGTGAGTTGAAACACATTACATAACAGATAATATATACACACACATGAGAGAGAGAGAGAGAGAGACAACAAATGGCGTCAGTGAGTTGAAACACATTACATAACAGATAATATATACACACACCATGAGAGAGGAGAGAGAGAGACAACAATGGCGTCAGTGAGTTGAAACACATTACATAACAGATAATATATACACACACATGAGAGAGAGAGAGAGAGAGACAACAAATGGCGTCAGTGAGTTGAAACACATTACATAACAGATAATATATACACACACATGAGAGAGAGAGAGAGAGAGAGAGAGAAAAAAAATGGCGTCAGTGAGTTGAAACACATTACATAACAAAGATAATATATACACATGAGAGAGAGAGAGAGAGAGAAACAACAAATGGCGTCAGTGAGTTGAAACACATTACATAACAAAGATAATATATACACACACATGAGAGAGAGAGAGAGAGAGAGAAAAAAAATGGCGTCAGTGAGTTGAAACACATTACATAACAAAGATAATATATACACATGAGAGAGAGAGAGAGGGAGAGAGAGAGAGAGAGAGAGAGAGAGAGAGAGAGAGAGAGAGAGAGAGAGAGAGAGAGAGAGAGAGAGAGAGAGAGAGAGAGAGAGAGAGAGAGAGAGAGAGAGAGAGAGAGAGAGAGAGAGAGAGAGAGAGAGAACAAAATTAAGCGAAGAAATCAGCCTTTGGCAGGGACAATTTCCTTCCGAAAAATCTACTACATACGTAGAAACTTTACTCAGGTTTGGAAAGGCCTTTAAAAATCAAATGGGTTAAATCTATCTCAATTAATCCTCTGACTCCAACAATTCCTTCTTAAGCTGAATAAAACCATCTACTAATAGCCAGGCAAAGGAAGAAATCTGTCATCGTATCGTGAAAGGGTTAAGTCATTATAAATTTCGCCACCAACTCGTTTCTCTGGATATCCAATTTCAAACTCGCTCAACGATTAACTGTGTGAATATGATATGATGATATACATTTTGTATCTCCCCCACACATTCACTCTCACTCTTTCTCTCTCTCCCTCTTTTTCACTCTCAATGACTCACTCGCTCTCGCTCTCTCTCTCTCTCTCTCATTCCTACATAAACTGCAGAAAATCATTTATATAGTCTCCCTAGGTGGCCAATGTCAGGCTGTCCCAAATATTAAGAGGGGAGATGGGTCGCTTTTCTGGTCCCCCTTCATCCTCATGTCTAGCCCCATTACTTTTCAGATTTTAAGACGTTCGGCCCATTGGTTTGGCGAGTTTAATGACCTTTCACCCCCATTACTTTGTGAATATTAAGTGCTTTCGTGCTATTTAGGTGTCGTTTTTTTCCTGGCGAGCGATAGCGAGCCTGTAATTTAAGAGGAATCGGCCTCTGGCCGGGACATTTTTCTATCGAAAAATGTACAAATTTATCTTGAAGGAGGGTTTTGGGGGGTGATTTGTTAAGCTTGATGGAGGTCTAGGGAAGAAACTAAAAAAATATTAATATAATTATAGATAAAGCGGCATATATACCGGTACTGTATATTACGACCTCCTGCGTCCCTATCAACTATTGTACCTGGGCTTCCAATGATCAGGCTTTCCCAAACATTAAACCTACTTAGACGTTTAGTGGCGATGTTTATGATAATTGTAAGGAAGATGTGGAAGAGGTTATATATATATATATCTATTACAATAAAAAAAAGTCTAATAAAAGCCCTGACTCACAGCCGAAAGACGATTTAATCACTGGTTATAATTATGTCACAATGTTTAAGAGCTAATTTCCTGGCGTTTTATCCTGGATATTAACAAGACGATATAAAAAAAAAAAAAAAATAACAGTAGCCCTCCCCAGTACGTTATCGGTGACATATATAATAACAGTAGCCCTCCCCAGTACGTTATCGGTGACATATATAATAACAGTAGCCCTCCCCAGTACGTTATCGGTGACATATATAATCTTTAACTTGATTCCCAGTGAGATAACATTGTCCTTGATGATAATGTTAATCTAACCCTTGAGCTCAACAAAATCGCTATCTATCCATCTATCTATCTATCCATTCATCCATCCATCCATCCATCTCTCCCCCTCTCTCTCTCTATCTATCTATCTATCTATATATCTATATAATTTATCTATCTATCTATCTATATATATATATATATATATATATATATATATATATATATATATATATATATATATATATATATATATATATATATAAATATATATATATATATATTATAGATATATATATATATATATATATATATATATATATATATATACTGTATAATATAACATATATATATTTATATATCACAAATACACATGAGCTAATAAATGTTTATATACTCCCAGCAGGACTCGAACCTCCAACATTCAGAAGGAGTGTCCAAGCAATTAATCCACTAAACCACGGCGTGATAAAGCAATCTTAACCTTTTCCTATTTATATTAAGAAGGGAAATCCTACTTGGGTAATGTATTTCAATGCATACACAAGTCGGAGGATCCAAGACGTCGCCGAGAACATTTGTATTTGATTTCAGCTACATTCAGACGATTTTATGAAGCTTACGAAGAATATATGGTAGCTAAAAGTATCAATTGAGATAGTCTGTGGCCTTTTAATAGGTAGACGTCCTTCCTAAGCTAAACAAAATCGTCTGATAGTTGCCAGAATATAATGAAAAGTACAGAAGGGGTTAAGAAGATGCCAGACCACAAGTGCCAGAAGAAATTGACGGAAAAAGCTGTTATGGGGGTTGAGCTGTAATGATGTCTGTATGGGCTCTGGAATATTGGTAGGGAACACACATTGATAGTATTTATTTCATAGCAGACGATTTTAGGCGAGCGATAGCGAGCCAACAAAAAATAAATAAAATAAAGGCTCGCCTAAAATCGTCTGCTAAAATAATTATATATTAATAGGCTCGCTTACGCTCGCCAAAACAGATCTTGTGGGGGTAAGCTGTAATTATGTCTGTAGTGGGCTCTGGAATATTGGTAGGGAATTTGGTAGGGAACGCAAAATTCCTCCAGGTAGGATTTTCCCAACTCCTAAAAAATCATATAAGTCGTAAAGAGAAAGAGAGAGAGAGAGAGAGGTGGAAAAGAGGGGAGCGAGGGAGTCAAGGAGAGAGAGTGAGTGAGTGAGTGGGGAGGGGTGAGAGAAAGACAGGGGGAGGTGTTAGGAGGGGAGGGGGCGTGGCTTGGGAGGGGGGGGGGGGGGGAGGGGGAGAAGTAACCTCCATTATCTCTTTTTGTTTAGAAAAAGAGAATAGAGAGATAAGATAGATAGATAGAAAGAAAGAGAGAGAGAGAGAGAGAGAGAGAGAGAGAGAAAGAGAATGGAGAGATAAGATAAATAGATAGATAGAAAGAGAGGGAGAGAGAGATAGCGAGAGAAAGAGAGAGAGAGAGGGGGGGGGGTAGAGAGGGGGAGTCAGTTACATAGATACACAGACTGCACAGACCTTGTGGCCCCTACTAGGCAGTCCGGACTTAATTCTAACAACATTTGCTACTAAGTGGAAGGTAAGGATAGCAAAGCAGAAGGCTCTCTCTCCACCCACCACTCCGGAAGCGGATTTTGAAGATAAACTAAGAGGGAAGCAAAGAGAGGGAGAAGAGGGGGTAGAGAGATAGAAACAGGGGAGGGGCTAGGCGGAGGGAAAGGGGGCGGAGTCAACATAGGAAGGGGAAAGGGGGGAAGGAGGGAGGGGAGAGAAAAGCGCGCGCACCTAGTTTTGGCGGGAGAGGTCGCGGAAAGTTCCACCAGACAATTCCCCACGTGTTGCCTCAGAGACTGTAGTGCCAGTGTAGCAATTTTACGCTAGGGCTATAAACAGTTACTTTCATCTAGCGAAATTCATTGCTATTTAGCTATTTCCATTCTCGATGTAGTGTGAAGCTTTGATAATGATTGTGGTGACATATTTCTAGCAATTCCCTGGGAATTGTGCCATTTCTCTAGCGATATTCTACACAGTTGCACTATTTAGCGAAATCCTAGCAAGATAAGTACTGATCTAGCAGCATTTTGAGATTTTGCGATGGAAACACTTGCTTCATCTGGTATGAACTGTACTGAACCGGACTCAGCCATCCCCTAAACCCAGTACACCCTTTTACATACCGGCCGGCGAATACATGTTTTATCCTTCCGCGATGGAGCACTTATACGTATGGTCGACTCAACCAGTAATTATCAACCAGTGCAAAGTTGAGTGTGAGAGGGATCTGCCTTGTGTGGGCCAATCGACTTTCTGCAGACTCCCATGTTCTTATGTTCTTAGATGGGTGACGAGATGGGTTAGGTGTAAAAGGGATTTGCCTTGTATGGGCCAATCGGCTTTCTGTAGACTCCCACTTTCTTATCTTATTTATTTTTTTAATTGGCCTCTTGCGAGTTTCAGGCAATATGGAAGTTGGAGCCGTAAACAAAATGAAATTAAAAAGAAATACAATAATAATACATGTTTCCGATGGATGAAATGTGTTTAATTTGATTTTATGGGTTTATAAATGGACTGCAATCATAGTTTAGCTGGTTATTCTGTTAAGGGGTTTTATGGGTTTATAAATGGACTGCAATCATAGTTTAGCTGGTTATTCTGTTAAGGGGTTTTATGGGTTTATAAATGGACTGCAATCATAGTTTAGCTGGTTATTCTGTTAAGGGGTTGTATGGGTTTATAAATGGACTGCAATCATAGTTTAGCTGGTTATTCTGTTAAGGGGTTTTATGGGTTTATAAATAGACTGCAATCATAGTTTAGCTGGTTATTCTGTTAAGGGGTTTTATGGGTTTATAAATAGACTGCAATCATAGTTTAGCTGGTTATTCTGTTAAGGGGGAGGTATAGTTGCTGTTCCTCCCTTCTGTTAAGGGGGAGGTATAGTTGCTGTTCCTCCCTTCTGTTAAGGGGGAGGTATAGTTGCTGTTCCTCCCTTCTGTTAAGGGGGAGGTATAGTTGCTGTTCCTCCCTTCTGTTAAGGGGGATGTATAGTTGCTGTTCCTCCCTTCTGTTAAGGGGGAGGTATAGTTGCTGTTCCTCCCTTCTGTTAAGGGGGAGGTATAGTTGCTGTTCCTCCCTTCTGTTAAGGGGGAGGTATAGTTGCTGTTCCTCCCTTCTGTTAAGGGGGAGGTATAGTTGCTGTTCCTCCCTTCTGTTAAGGGGGAGGTATAGTTGCTGTTCCTCCCTTCTGTTAAGGGGGAGGTATAGTTGCTGTTCCTCCCTTCTGTTAAGGGGGAGGTATAGTTGCTGTTCCTCCCTTCTGTTAAGGGGGAGGTATAGTTGCTGTTCCTCCCTTATGTTTAGTTCCATTAGTTTTGAGAATATATGACGTTCATTCCATTACTTTGGCGAATTCAAGATCTTTCGTTCCATTTATTTGTCAATATAAAGACGTTTCGTGCCATTAGGTGTCGATTTTTTGCGGGCGAGCGATAGCGAACCTGTTACTATAGGAGGAACCGGCCTTTGGCAGACACACTTTTCTACCGAAAAATTTATAAATTGGTCATGAAGGGGGGGGGGGGGGGGGGTTAGTCGGTGTGTGTTTTTTTTTTAGCTTGATGGAGGTCTAGCGAGGTTACTATAAAATAAATAAATACATTAATTAATAAACACCCGTAAATAACAACTTAACTACCCCCTTAAATATCGATGTTTACAGCTCCAACTTCCTTATAACCCAAAAACTCGCAAGTGGTCAATTAACCAAGGCCACGTGACCAGTATATTAACCCTTTCAGTACCAATGCCATTCTCTTCATATTATTGTGGCTACTATTAGACGTGAAGACGTATTAGAGGTGAAGCTGAACGGTCAGGCTATGGAGATCGTCAACTCTTTTAAGTATCTGGGCAGTGTGTTGAGTAAAGATGGGACTATGAATGAAGAAGTGCGAGAGAGGGTACAACAGGGGAAGAGAGTTGTAGGAACGCTAAATGCAGTAACAAGAAATAGGGTGGTCAGTATGGAAGTGAAGAAGTCCTTGCATGACAGTGGTAATCCCGACACTGACTTACGGAAGCGAAGCATGGACGTTGGTTGAGAGACTCAGACCAAGAGTGAGAGCAGTGGAAATGAATTACTTAAGGAGTGCGTGCGGAGTTACATGGAGGGATAGACAGACTAATGAGGAAGTAAGAAGGAGGTGTGGTGTGGAGGTAGATGTGCTGGAAAGTGTGAAAAGGAACAACTTGAGATGGTTCACCCATATGGAACGTATGGAAAGCGAGAGAATGACTAAGAGGGTGTACGAGAGCGAGGTGGAGGGACAGAGAGGGAGAGGTAGACCGAATGAGAGGTGGAAGGATGGAGTGAGGAAGTACATGAACGAAGGCGGTGCTGGTTGGGGGGAGGGGCGTCGACTGACTGGGGACAGAGGTGCATGGGGGCGGTTCGTTCGTGTCCACCCCTTCGGGGATCACGGCGTCAGGCAATAGATAGATAGATGTAGTTAAAGAAGGGCCCCCAGCAATAAACAGGCTTCGAACTATATTAACTAACAGGGAGGGTTCTGTGGGGGCGCTCGGTTATGGCCTTGGAATTGCTCGAGGCCTTGTGGCTGTTCGGCCAGGCAGCTTGGGGAACAACAACAACAACAACAACAACAACAACAACTACCCCAGATCCTTCTTAAGCTGCACAAATCGTCTAAATATAACTAGAATAACATGAGAAAAAGCCGTCGCCGGTACATAAATGGCTAACGACCTTGATGTAGGCATAACTAGCAAGATCAGTAAATGTTTGGATAACACAACAATAGGGAGTTATTACCCCTTGAAGCTCTGACGCGTTTTAGCAGTATATATTGGCTATCATTAGACGATTTTATGCAGCTTAGGAAGGATCTGTGGGTATTTAAAGGGTAAAGACTCTCAATCAACCCTCTGACTTCCATATCTGAATAAAATCGTCTAATAATTACCAGAAAACAACACAGAAATGCGTATTGGAGCTTGAAAGGGTTAACCCATTTTGTACCGGAAACGGCTCTATAATTTTATTCTTGCTACTATTAGTCTATTTTATTCAGTTCAAAAAGTGCCTCTATCAACTAACAGGCTTTGAGTTATCTCTCTTAACCCTTTTTACTGCCATAGATCCTTCTTAAACTGCAACCAAACGTCATAGCTAGAATCAAATTAAAAAAACTATGCCGGTACAGAAGGGGTTAATACTGATAAGGATATTCAGGCTCTCCAAGGAGATCCAGATACACTACACGAATGGATAGTAAATTGGTAGATGAAGTTCAATGTAGACAAAATAAATAAATAAAATAAAATATACCGATATAAACATTAGAGGAATGGACAGTAAATTGGCCGACGAATTTATATGTTGATAAATGCAGTCTTGTTGTTGTTGTTATTGTTGTTGTAGTTCCCCAACAACAATGCATTTATCAACATTGAAATTCGTCGGCCAATTCAAGTAGTAAAATTTGGTAAACCGATAGAAAATGCAGGATATAAACCATATAACAATATATATAAGTAACTCAGATAGTGAAAAGGATTTGGGAGTCATCGTCAGCAGTAATACGAAACCAAGAAACCAATGCATCAGTGTTCGAAATAAGGCAGCGTTCTTGTATTTATATATATAGAAGCGTGAGTAACAGAAGAGCAGTCGTAATCTTGAATCTTTACCTAGCATTAGTGAGGCTACATGTGGATTATGCTGTTTAATTTTGGTGTCCTAATTACAGAATAGACATACATTCCTTGGAGGCAGTACAACGAAGAATGACAAAAATTATCCATAATATTAAAAATCATCCATATAAAAGAAGGTTTAGGATATTACGTTTACATTCGATAGAGAGGCGTATGGTTTGAGGGGATATGATAAAATTGTTCAAGTGGGAAGGTGAGATTTATAAAGGGGACATCGGACGATGTATCTGAAGCTCAATGATGGCGAAAGAACTCGAACACATAGTTTCAAATTAGATAAGTTTCGTTTCCGAAAAGATATTGGCAAGTACTGGTTTGTCAAAAAAAGTTGTAGGTATGTGGAATAGGCTATCGAGTGCAATAGTAGGATCAAGAACGAAAGGTAGCTTCAAGATAAAATATAACTGCGCATAGACGAGATGGGCTACGTGTGGAAGGGATCTGCTATGTTCTTCATACACAACACAGTCTGCAAACTAGAGAGACGAAAGCATACACAAGTGCAGTAACTACTTACTTAAAGTTGCAGCTATGTTTTTTTAAACAAAACAACAAGACTTAAAACAAAAAAATGCAAGTGAAGCAATTAAACTTCGTAATTTTTCTTAAAGTTAGCACCATATTTAGTTTCATTTACAACTGAAGAATTAATTATAACCTTAAGTGAATTATGTTTCCTAATTAATAAACAGTGTAAACAATGAAACAAATTAAAATATGGCGCCTTAAAGTGATGAATGGTTGTCCTGAGAATGGACCTAGGTCCCCCCCTTAACCACCAACTGTGTCAGCTCAGCCTTATCAATGTCAATGTGAATCTTGGCAGTCTTTGACCCTAGAGTTTATTTTACTACATGTACTTTTGTCCAACAGATCACTATATTTTCTTCATTTTATATACAGTATATATATATATATATAATTATATATATATATATATATATATATATATATATATATATATATATATATATATATATATATATATATATATATATATTATATATATATATATATATAATATATAAATATATATATATATATATATATATATATATATATATATATATATATATATATATATATATATATATATATATATATATATATATATATATATATATATATATATATATATTAGTTTATTTATACATAGATAGCCTACATTATTTAGTGTGTAGGTGATGAGTATTCGATCTGTGTTAGTGAATGGGCTAACTTGGGTTTATCTGTTAACTCACCTCTTCCTCCTCCTCATTCATGCCACTATCTTATCTATAATCTCTCATATAGTCCACTGTTCGTCAAGTACCTGCATCACTCACTGTGCATCACAAGGGTATAAGTCAAAACGGCCACAAACAAAAGTCTAGACTCCAAAATAGTGACAACCAAAACGGCCATACTCCTAAACGGCCACAACCAAAAAGAGCTCAGTCTATTAAAACTAACCTTACTCAACTTGCCTAACTAAATCTAACAAAACTGCAGATATAGATGAGGTATAGATAAAACAGATATAGATGAGGTATAGATAAAACAGATATAGATGAGGTATAGATAAAACAGATATAGATGAGGTATAGATAACAGATATAGATGAGGTATAGATGAGGTATATATAAAACAGATATAGATGAGGTATAGATAAAACAGATATAGATGAGGTATAGATAAAACAGATATAGATGAGGTATAGATAAAACAGATATAGATGAGGTATATATAAAACAGATATAGATGAGGTATGGATAAAACAGATATAGATGAGGTATAGATAAAACAGATATAGATGAGGTATAGATAAAACAGATATAGATTAGGTATAGATAAAACAGATATAGATGAGGTATAGATAAAACATATATAGATGAGGTATATATAAAACAGATATAGATGAGGTATAGATAAAACATATAGATGAGATATAGATAAAACAGATATAGATGAGGTATAGATAAAACAGATATAGATGAGGTATATATAAAACAGATATAGATGAGGTATAGATAAAACAGATATAGATGAGGTATAGATAAAACAGATATAGATGAGGTATAGATAAAAGATATATATGAGGTATAGATAAAACAGATATAGATGAGGTATAGATAAAAGATATATATGAGATATAGATAAAACAGATATAGATGAGGTATAGATAAAACAGATATAGATGAGGTATAGATAAAACAGATATAGATGAGATATAGATAAAACAGATATAGATGAGGTATAGATAAAAGATATAGATGAGGTATAGATAAAACAGATATAGATGAGGTATAGATAAAACAGATATAGATGAGGTATATATAAAACAGATATAGATGAGGTATAGATAAAACAGATATAGATAAAACAGATATAGATGAGGTATATATAAAACAGATATAGATGAGGTATAGATAAAACAGATATAGATAAAACAGATATAGATGAGGTATATATAAAACAGATATAGATGAGGTATATATAAAACAGATATAGATGAGGTATATATAAAACAGATATAGATGAGGTATATATAAAACAGATATAGATGAGGTATATATAAAACAGATATAGATGAGGTATATATAAAACAGATATAGATGAGGTATAGATAAAACAGATATAGATAAAACAGATATAGATAAAACAGATATAGATAAAACAGATATAGATGAGGTATAGATAAAACAGATATAGATGAGGTATAGATAAAACAGATATAGATAAAACAGATATAGATGAGGTATATATAAAACAGATATAGATGAGGTATAGATAAAACAGATATAGATAAAACAGATATAGATGAGGTATAGATAAAACAGATATAGATGAGGTATAGATAAAACAGATATAGATGAGGTATAGATAAAACAGATATAGATGAGGTATAGATAAAACAGATATAGATGAGGTATAGATAAAACAGATATAGATGAGGTATAGATAAAACAGATATAGATGAGGTATATATAAAACAGATATAGATGAGGTATATATAAAACAGATATAGATGAGGTATAGATAAAACAGATATAGATGAGGTATAGATAAAACAGATATAGATGAGGTATGGATAAAACAGATATAGATGAGGTATAGATAAAACAGATATAGATGAGGTATATATAAAACAGATATAGATGAGGTATGGATAAAACAGATATAGATGAGGTATAGATAAAACAGATATAGATGAGGTATAGATAAAACAGATATAGATGAGGTATAGATAAAACAGATATAGATGAGGTATAGATAAAACAGATATAGATGAGATATAGATAAAACAGATATAGATGAGGTATAGATAAAACAGATATAGATGAGGTATAGATAATTATTATGTTCCTTCCAACAACCAACCATACTCCTAAAATCGATTAATGACATTTACAAACACATGTGGCAGTCCGTGGATTCGAACCCAGGATGCTCACACCGAAAATCAACACCTTATACATCGCACCACGAAAACAGATATAGATGAGGTATTAAAGCTAAAGAACGGCGACATAACCCGCTCAAATGGTTTCAAGTTAGATAAGTTTAGATTTAGGAAAGATATAGGAAAGCACTGGTTTGGAATTAGAGTTGTTAACATGTGGAATGCACTGCCCAGAACAGTAATTAGCTCAGAAACAGTTGAAAGCTTTAAGCATAAGTTGGATTCCCATATGGGTGATATGGGCTGGGTGTGAATGGGAGCTGCTTCATGTGGGCCGCATGGCCATATGCAGTTTCCCGCGATCTTATGACCTTATGTTGTTATGTAATTGGGGTTGGGTGTGACAGGGATCTGCCTTGTGTGGGCCGATCGGCTTTTTGCAGACTCCCAGTTTCTTATGTTCTTAAAACTGACCCTGACCTAACCTAACCTAGATGAGTAAAACACTTAACCCTTTGAGGATTATGGCGCTTTTTGACAGTTTTTGTTCTGGCTTTCATCAGACGAGTTTATACAGCTTAGGAAGAATCTGTGGGGAATTGAGAAGGTAAAGACTGACTCTATTAAACCTCTGACTTCCATATACCCTTCCTAATCTGAATAAAATCGTCTAGAAATAGCCAGATTAAACTGTCGAAACGCGTCAAAATCTTCAGGTGGATAAACTGGATTATTCCGGTCGCAACGCAAGCCCTTTGTCGCAAGCAAACCACATTTATTTCCAACACAACTACATTACCTTCAACGTACCTTGATTTGGGTTCTTTATCACTCTTTCAAAGTGTGTGTGTGAGTATGGGGGGGGGGGGGGGGGGAGGGGGGAGAGAGAGAGAGAGAGATGCTACAGGTAGCTTTGCCTTTTGTCACCTTCATATATATATATATATATATATATATATATATATATATATATCTTTTTTTCTCTCTCTCTCTCTCTCTCTCTCTCTCTCTCTCTCTCTCTCTCTCTCTCATGATTAGCCCCACTACTTTTCTAATTTAAAGACGTTCGGTCCATTACTTTGGCAATTTTAAGACCTAAGCATGAAAGAGATGGGGGACCAGAAAAACGACCCATCTCCCTTCAATTATTTATCCAGCATTGAGCAATTGAGCATATGATTTACATGCATATTTTCAAATTGTAAATAATATATTTAATGTCGAACACTGCCTCATTTACACAAGGAGTAGCCTAATCCAGCTAACTCTGGAAATGTACAGCCTATTTGCTCTAGCCATCTTTGAGTTACATAATGATGGAGGGTACGATTTTTTGGCCTACCTATAATGAATTAACTATAATCAGAATTCCATTAACCCCTTCTGTACCGGAGACGTCTTTTAAATTATATTCTGGCTACTATAAGATGATATTATGCCGTTAAAAAGGGGCCTCCAGCAATTAACAGGCTTCAAACTATCTCACTCAGCTCTCTTGACTACCACAGATCCTCTTCAAACTATCTCACTCAGCTCTCTTGACTACCACAGATCCTTTTCAAACAGAACAAACTCGTCTAAATATAGCTCGAGTGAAATGTAAAAGACGTTGCCGGTACAGAAGGGGTTAATACAATCCTTATGATATTTTAATTGGCGGTGAGTGTTATTCCGATGAAACAGAAGAACTATACACGTTTTAAACAAGGCGCGCTGTCAGTCATCTTGAGGTGAGCTTGAGACGATGGGTTTGCGACGGAATCGGAAAACGCAGCATTATTATTTGTATTATATTTATTACAATTTGCTTATTGTTTCACCTCTCTATTAATTTTCCGTTTCCTCCCCAGACCTCCATCAAACTGTTACTCTAAAAATTACAGGCTCTCTATTGTTCGCCAGGAATAAATCGACACCCAAATGACACGAACATTCTAAATATTGACAAAGAAATGGGGTGTAAAGTCTTAAAATCGTCAAACTAATGAGCCGAACGTCTTAATATCTAAAAATCAATGGGGCTAAACACGAGGGAGAAGGGGGCCAGAAAAACCAGCCCATATCCCCTTAATCTCCCCTATTATTATTATTATTATTATTATTATTATTATTATTATTATTATTATTATTATATTTTGTTTAATAGAAAAATGGGGTAAGTGCCAGAGAACATGCATACATACATACATACATTCATCATTATTATTATGATTATGATGATTATTTGTATTGATTTACCTATTATTTTTTTCTTTGCATGATCCACCTAAGCTGTTGTTGTACCTTGGGGGGGGGGGGGGGGGGAAGTGTTCTGGTTCTGGCTGGATCTAGCCCCCATCCCTATTATCCTACTGGTTCGAGCTGGCTTCGGTGCTCTCTCTCTCTCTCTCTCTCTCTCTCTCTGGCAATCCTACTGGTTCTACCTATCTCTAGCTCTCTAGCTCTCTCTCTCTCTCTCCCTCTCTCTGGGTGAGCGACCAAGAGAGCTAGAGTGAAAACAAATATAAAAGCTAAGGAAAAACTGACACTATACATCTACTATACTCCATCCATTACAGGTAGGCCAGGTATCGTGACCCCTAACCTCTGTAATAATAGAGGGCCAGAACAAATGAGGTGTACATTTCCAAATTTATTTCTAGTCTGACTTAATAAGGGGTGATTTCCACTTGGGAGTTTTTTTTCTGGACTTCTTTCTCCCTCATGTTTAGTCCCATTGCTTTTGAGATTTTAAGACGTTCGCCCCATTATTTTGATGATTTTAAGATCTTTCAACCCATTTCTGTCAATTTTAAGACCTTTCGTGCAATTTAGGTGTCGATTTTATCCTGGCGAGCGATAGCAAGCCTGTAATTTAAGAGGAACCGGCTTTCAGCCGGAATTTTTTTCTAACGAAAAATGTACAAATTTATCTTGAAAGGGGCTCAAGGGGGTGTAATCTTAAGCTTGATAGATATCTAGAGACCAAACTAAAAACCTCCCCTTAACTTATCATTCAAATATAAAACCAATACAAACCATAACCCAACCCAACCCAAACAAAACCCAACCCAACTCTAAACCAAACCCAGTTCAAACCCAACCCACATAAAATCCAACCCAACCAACCCAAACCTAACCAAACCCCAACCCAACCCAAACGCACCCCAACCACAACCCAAACGCACCCCAACCACAACCCAAACGCACCCCAACCACAACCCAAACGCACCCCAACCACAACCCAAACGCACCCCAACCACAACCCAAACCAAACACATATATTTCTAGTCTGACTTTTCCCAAATGGTAGAAAAATGGGCTTGATTACTGTAGTCGTTTTTAGTTAGAGAGGTTAGGGGTCAAGATGTTGTGCCTACTTATAACGAACAGGGTATAGTATCTGAAAAAAGAATACATTATTAATATGACTAAATTAACATCTATAAAAGCAACCTGTGAGTTGAATGTCCCAGGAGCGTCACTGGGATCGGCTGTTGTATTATTTGGCTGACTGTTGCCTTCCTCCACCTCTTAATATCACTGCCACCAAGTTTAGGTTCTAAGTATATATGTGAGGAAGATGGGGGGGGGGGAAGGAGGAGGACGACAAAGAGGAGGAAGATATATATATATATATATATATATATATATATATATATATATATATATATATATATATATATATATATATATATATATATATATATATATATATATATATATATACTGTATGTACAGTATATACAGTATATGTGTGTGTGTGTGTGTGTGTGCGTTTGTGTGTGTGTGTGTGTGTGTTTGCGTTTGTGTGTGTGTGTGTGTGTGTGTGTGTGTGTGTGTGTGTGTGTGTGTGTGTGTGTGTGTGTGTGTGTGTGTGTGTGTGTGTGTGTGTGTTTGTGTGTGTGAGAGTGAGAGAGAGAGAACTGTGGAAAAGCTGGGCATTCTATTGTTAAGGGTAGAAACACTTGTGTGTGTGTGTGTGCACGAGAGTTTCTGAGTTTTCAAACATTCTCTTAATTACAAAGGATTTGAATATTGTATGCATCCATTGTCACAACTCTCTCTCTCTCTCTCTCTCTCTCTCTTACCCTCTCTCGCTCTCTCTCGCTCTCTCTTGGTACCATATTGATTGTCCCAACACCTAGCCTCCCCTCTCCCTTTAATAGTTCATCAGGGCGTCACTCAATATATTAAGGGTTATCATATAGACGATTTTCTGCTGTTAGTGAGTGTGATTCTCTCTCTCTCTCTCTCTCTCTCTCTCTCTCTCTCTCTCTCTCTCTCTCTCTCTCTCTCTCTCTCTCTCATAATATATATCTAGATATTGGCATAAATAATTTAATTTCCAAATTCGCGGATGACACGAAGATAGGTAATGCAATCATTTCCGAAAGTGATAGAATAAACCTTCAAGCTGATTTAAATACAGTCACAGAATGGTCGGAGAAGTGGAAGATGCCGTTTAATGTAAATAAATGTTAGACTGCAAATAGGTTCTAAAAACAATAAATATGAATACTACATGAATGAAGAAAAGATAAAAAATGTAACACAAATAAAAGACTTGGGAGTGCTGATAAACGAAAACTTAAAATCTTCCAATCAATGCACAGCGGCTGCAAACAAAGCAAACAGGGCACTAGGTTTCATCAGAAGAAACTTCCACTATCACAGCAAAGACATAGTTTTGCACTTATACAAAAGTATGGTGAGACCGCACCTCGAATATGCTGTGCAGTTTTGGTCACCTCACCTCATAAAGGATGTTAAAAAATTGGAATCTGTGCAAAGGCGAGCCACTAAGCTAATCCCTTCATTGAGAAATAAATCATATGATGAAAGACTGAGAGAACTTGATCTATTTTCACTTAAGAAACGAAGGATGAGAGGCGAATTGATAATGTTTTAAAATTCTAAAAGGATTCAGTAACATTAATCTAGATAAGTTATTCAAAAAAGCCGAAGACACATCTACAAGAGGAAACAATTTAAAATTATTAGGTCGGAGAGCGAATCTAGATAAAAAAAAAAAAAATCTTCACTCACAGTGTAATTGATGAGTGGAACAAACTTCCAAATAAAGTAATAGACAGCTCCTCTATAGATACATTTAAGAAAAATCTAGACTCATACCACAGAAAAATTGGTATGGAGTAGGCAGTAATTATCACCGTTATTATTTGTTCAGCTGAAGAGAACGTTAGAAAAGAAAAAATAATACACAAATAAAAAATAAGAATAATAAACATCACTAAATATGTACATACTACTAAGGGTGATGGGTTGATGATTCCAATTAACCCCAAAATTTACATGCTGCTAAGGCGAAGGGTTGCATGATTGATTTTTTTTTTTTTTCCAATCTTTCCTGTAAATTCCTTCTGGGGATTTCGAAGCCCAGCAAGGTTAATTACTTCCAACTTTTGCATGTACGGCAATTGCCGGAGGGAACGGAGTCTATGTAAATATATGTAAATATCTCTCTCTCTCTCTCCCTCTCAGTACCATATTGATCGTCCCAACACCTAGCCTCCCCTCTCCCTTTAATAGTTCATCAGGGCGTCACTCAATATATTAAGGGGAGATGGGTCGTTTTTCTGGTCCCCCTTCTTCCTCATGTTTAGCCCCATTAGTTTTCAGATTTTATGACGTTCAGCCCATTAGTTTGGCGATTGTAAGACATTTCGCCCCATTTATTTGTCAATATTACGACTTTTCGTGTCATTTACTGTAGGTGTCTATTTTTTTCTGGCGAGCGATAACGAACCTGTGATTTAAGAGGAACTGGCGTTCGGCCGGGACATTTTTCTATCGACAAATGTAAAAATTTATCTTAAAGGGGGACCTTGGGTGGGTGTTGTTGTTTGTTTTAAGCTACTGTAGATGGAGGTCTATGGAGAGAACTAAAAATAAAAAATAAAAAAATTATTAAATACATACGGCCATCCTCCCTTAAGTGAAGAGCGGCGTACCCTGTGATAATCGATCCGACACCTTCCAGTCTCTCTACAAACACGTTCATAATAGACTCTCTTTCACTCTCTCACCAAACACACACACACACACACACACACATACACACTCACACACACACACGTCCCCCCCCCCCCCCCACACACACACCTCCCCATTCACACAGACACACACAAACCCACAATGAATATTCTACGAAGCATTATGCATTCAGTATGGGCGTGACACATGAACGTAAATTGTTATATATAAACGAAAGCCTCCACCCATGTTGCTATATTTGTATCGGGGTGTTGGGCAGAGGATAGCATAGGAAATATCACACACACATACACACACACACGGACAAAAATACACATACATACATACATACATTCACAATCACACACCCACACACACATACACATCTATTCACAAGCACACATTCACACACACACACACACACACACACACATCTACATTCACATACACCCCTATTCACCAACATCTATTAGTTATATCACACACATACACACTCAAACACACACACACACACACACACACACACACACACACACACACACACACACACACACACACACACACACACACACACACACACACACACACACACACACACACTACAATCATGGGCGTGACAAACCAACACAAATATCTACCTACAAAAGCCACTCCACTCATGACCCTTTAGTGGTGTAGCGGATATCATAAAATTAATGTTTTTGGTCCTGCTGAGGTCAATGGCCAGCAAAGTTCAAAGTTAAATAGACCACACTCCAAAACGGCCACACTATTATGACCACTACCAACATAACCAAACCAAAACGGCCACACTGCTTTATGATCACAAACATAACCAAAACGGCCGCACTCCTTTAACACCACAACCAACACAGCCACAAACCAAAACGGCCCCACTCCTTTATGACCACAACCAACATAACTAAAACAGCCACACACTAAAACGGCCAAATCAAAGCGGGATGGCAGCAAGTGAGGGGAGGTGTTAGTTCTAGGAAGACGGTAACTAGAAATGGCTATATAAGAGGGAATGTAATAGGGGAAGTGGTTTTCGCTCAACAAGTGTTATTGGTATTTTTATAGTTACTGGAAAAAGTGCTTATCCCTCAGAGTATCAGTCAGTGTCCGAAACTTTGTGAAATATCTGACAACACTTATTAAGGGAAGATCTCCACTTGAGGGATTTTTTTCTTGACCCCTTTCTCCCTCATGTTTAGCCCCATTGCTTTTGATATTATAAAACGTTTGCCCCATTAGTTTAGCGATTTTAAGAACTTTCACCCCATATTAAGACCTTTCGTGCCATTCAGGTGTCAATTTTATCCTGGCGAGCGATAGCGAGCCTGTAATTTAGGAGGAACCGGCCTTCGGCCGGGACATTTTTCTACCGAAAAATGTACAAATTAATATTGAAAGGGACTCAAGGGGGTGTAATTTTAAGCTTGATGGAGGTCTAGGGAACCAACTAAAAACCTCCCCTTAACCTCGACTGTACAAGGGGGTAATAATTAATGTATGGCAGATAGACAGATTAAAAGCAATGAAGAAGCAGTCAGGGGAGGTCTTAGTTAAACAAATTTGATTCATTAAATAGCTGTTATTAAATGTAAGAATGTAAGAGGAGAACAATTAATGACTATATAAGAAGCAATGTAAGAGAAAGGGGTTATAATTAAAGTATGAAAGGTACAGGGTTAAACGCAAAGAGGGTTAGAAGCAAGTGAGGGGAGGTTTTAGTTCCAGGAAGAGGGTATACAATAAATGGTTAGATAAGAAGGAAGTGCAAGGGAGTGATAATTTATGTATGACGTATAAAATATTAAAAGCAAAGAAGGGGAAGCGAGGTGAGGTATATTAGTTCTGGGCAAAATGGGTTCGAGAAATGGTGGCTATATTAGGGAGATTGTGAAAGGGGAAGAACGAGAGGCAAAGCAAAACCCAACCCAACCTGAAGTTCAAACCCAACCCAACCTAAACCCCAACCCAACCTAACCCAAACCAAACCCCAACCCAACCCAACCTAAACCCCAACCCAACCCAAAACCCAACCCAACCTAACCCAAAACCCCAACCCAACCTAACCCAAAACCCAATCCAACCCAAAACCCCAACCCAAGCTAACCAAAACCCCAACCCAACCAAAACCCCAACCCAACCTAACCCAAAACCCAACCCAACCTAACCCAACCAAAAATCCAAACCTAACCCAACCCAAAAACCAAACCTAACCCAACTCAAACATAAAACAAACCGAAACCAAAGCAAACCAAACCCAACCCAAACTAAAATAAACCAAAGGAATGCAGTCATGTCAGTACTCTACCTCTTATTACACACATTACATTATATGACCATAAAGTAGCAGGACAACAAATATCAATAAGAGTGCCAAGAATTGCTTTAGCCAAGGTCGACCACATTGCAAACCTTCCGTCTCCCTCGAACCTACGCAACAACTAAAATGTGGGTTACAATGCTACAGGTTTGTTCTCTCTCTCTCTCTCTCTCTCTCTCTCTCTCTCTCTCTCTCACATAAATCTAGACAACTACTAAAATGTTGGTTATCAGGAACGTAATGTCTACAATTCTACAGGTTTTGGTCATATCTCTCTCTCTCTCTCTCTCTCTCTCTGAATCCACTAAAAGTTATCATATTATTTTGATTGATTATCCTGTATATTCTTTAAATCAAACTGGACTGTACACATTTATCAGCGCTAAGATATAAACTAATCATAATGAAAGCAAACATAGCCAGAATGTGGACTCAATTATTTGCTACTTTTCGACTCGGATACTGTGACTCCGATACATAAGCCGCTAAAGTGCTCGTGTGATACCGGCTTTAGTAGGTTCTTCGTATGTCCTGTTGTTGTTGCTGTTGATGTTGTTGTTTTTGTTGGTGTTGATGTTTTTGTTGCTGTTTATGTTTGTTTATGTTGTTGTTGATGTTGTTTTTGTTGGTGTTGATGTTTTTGTTGGTGTTGATGTTTTTGTTGCTGTTTATGTTTGTGTATGTTGTTGTTGCTGTTGATGTTGTTGTTTTAGTTGCTGTTGATGTTTTTGTTGCTGTTTATGTTTGTGTATGTTGTTGTTGCTGTTGATGTTTTTGTTGCTGTTTATGTTTGTGTATGTTGTTGTTGCTGTTGATGTTGTTGTTTTAGTTGCTGTTGCTGTTTATGTTTGTGTATGTTGTTGTTGCTGTTGATGTTTTTGTTGCTGTTTATGTTTGTTTATGTTGTTGTTGATGTTGATGTTGATGTTGATGTTGTTGTTGTTGTTGCTGTTGATGTTTTTGTTGCTGTTTATGTTTGTTTATGTTGTTGTTGATGTTGATGTTGTTGTTTTTGTTGCTGTTGATGTTTTTGTTGCTGTTTATGTTTGTGTATGTTGTTGTTGATGTTGATGTTGTTGTTTTTGTTGCTGTTGATGTTTTTGTTGCTGTTTATGTTTGTTTATGTTGTTGTTGATGTTGTTTTTGTTGGTGTTGATGTTTTTGTTGGTGTTGATGTTTTTGTTGCTGTTTATGTTTGTGTATGTTGTTGTTGCTGTTGATGTTGTTGTTTTAGTTGCTGTTGATGTTTTTGTTGCTGTTTATGTTTGTGTATGTTGTTGTTGCTGTTGATGTTTTTGTTGCTGTTTATGTTTGTGTATGTTGTTGGCTGTTGATGTGTTGTTTTAGTTGCTGTTGCTGTTTATGTTTGTGTATGTTGTTGTTGTTGATGTTTTTGTTGCTGTTTATGTTGTTGTTGATGTTGATGTTGTTTGTTGTGTGTTGTTGTGTTTTTGTTGCTGTTTATGTTTGTTTATGTGTTGTTGTTGTTGATGTTGTTGTTGTTGTTGCTGTTGATGTTTTTGTTGCTGTTTATGTTTGTTTATGTTGTTGTTGATGTTGATGTTGTTGTTTTTGTTGCTGTTGATGTTTTTGTTGCTGTTTATGTTTGTTTATGTTGTTGTTGATGTTGATGTTGTTGTTTTTGTTGTTGTTGATGTTTTTGTTGCTGTTTATGTTTGTGTATGTTGTTGTTGCTGTTGATGTTGTTGTTTGTGTTGCTGTTGATGTTTTTGTTGCTGTTTATGTTTGTTTATGTTGTTGTTGTTGCTGTTGATGTTGTTGTTTTTGTTGCTGTTGATGTTTTTGTTGCTGTTTATGTTTGTGTATGTTGTTGTTGCTGTTGATGTTGTTGTTTTTGTTGCTGTTGATGTTTTTGTTGCTGTTTATGTTTGTGTATGTTGTTGTTGCTGTTGATGTTGTTGTTTTTGTTGCTGTTGATGTTTTTGTTGCTGTTTATGTTTGTTTATGTTGTTGTTGCTGTTGATGTTGTTTTTGTTGCTGTTGATGTTTATGTTTGTTTATGATGTTGTTGATGTTGTTGATGTTGTTTTTGTTGGTGTTGATGTTTATGTTTGTTTATGATGTTGTTGATGTTGTTTTTGTTGGTGTTGATGTTTATGTTTGTTTATGTTGTTGTTGATGTTGTTTGTCCTACAGCACCTTGTTCTGACAACCTGTTATTGCTGACCTTCACTTCTCCCCCCTCCCCCCCAAACCTGAAAAAACTCACCGGCATACACACACACACACACATACATGCAGGCACACACCTACACACCTACACATACACGCACACACACATACGCACATCCACCTACATACCACCCCCTATCCCCCTCCCCTCTTAGTATAAGCTATTTACCTATATATATATATATATATATATATATATATATATATATATATATATATATATATATAGGTAAATAGGTCAGCCAATATTTGTACTTTGTGTATTTCATATAATTATATACAAGAGAGAGAGTACAAAGGAGTACAAAGGAAATCAAGCAACAACAGATCTAGTGACCCTTCTAGGTTGCTTGTCCTCCAAAACACTGAGGATCAAGTGTCCAAACAGTGGTTTAGAGTGGGTAAGGGAACATTGGAAAGGGAATTACTGCCCTGGAACTAATGTCCGTGGCAGGATTAGGAAGTTAGTAGGGGACAGATGGGTTAGTAACTGAGGGGGGGATAAAATAAAGTTATTCATTTACAAACGCAGTCAGTCGCGGGTTTGAAGCGAGATATTTGTCTACGCGAAGTTTAAATGAATCAATGGTGATGCAGTCTATAACGTTTCGGGGAAGCCGATTCCACAAGTTGACAACTCGATTGAAGAAGAAATTCTTAGATTCGTGTGAGTTAAAAGATTTACCAATAATTTTGCAACCGTTTCCCCGCGTGTAATTAGATTGGTCGATAGTGAAGTACTTACTACAGTTCATATTGTCGATGCCTTTGATGATTTTGAACACTTGAATTAAGTCACCTCTTAATCTGCGCTGGGTTAAAGGAAATAGATTTAATTCTCTAAGACGCTCTTCGTATGGTTTGTTCTTTAGGCTAGGTATAATTTTGGTAACTCTACGTTGAACTCGTTCTAGCTTGTTTATATCTTTTTGGTAATAAGGGCACCAGGATTGAACGCAGTATTCCAGAAGAGGGCGGACTATGGAATTGTAAAGTGTTAGGATAACTTCTTTGGATTTATGCTCAAATGACCTGCCTATAAAGCCAATTATTTTGTTTGCCTTCTTAACAACCTCTGAACATTGTTGACTCGTTTTTAGGTTACTCGATATTGTTACTCCCAGATCGGTTTCTCTGTTTACATTCTTAAGCTGAGTGCCATTCATCGAATAGTTTGCTTTCTCATTTAGAGAGAGAGAGAGAGAGAGAGAGAGAGAGAGAGAGAGAGAGAGAGAGAGAGAGAAAGAAAGAGAAAGAGAGAGAGAGAGAGAGAGAGAGAGAGAGAGAGATTAAAGAGAGCCTTGCCCCTTCATAATAACATACACACCGGCAGCTAAGGTCATCATGGCATTCCACTGTTATAATGGAGGTTGCAGGCACGTGAACCACCCTCGGCACGTGAGTCACCAATGCACGTGATTCACTAATAAACGTGATTCACCAATGCACGTGATTAATTGAGACTCGTGAATAATGGAAACGTGATGAAGTAAAATCTAATTAATTAAAACATGTGATTCATTTAAACACGTGCCTCCTTCTCTGCACCTACTGGATTCATACACGTGATTCATCCAGGCACACGATTCATCCTCAACACGTGATTATTTAACACGTGAATCAAGACTCGCGAATCATTAAAGCCTATAGTCTGTTCATTATAGTTAGGCCAGTAATTATGACCACTAAGCATGTATCCTATGACTTAAACTGCTTTAAACTTCGTCCCTTCGTCCCTTGAATTTGGCTCTTTGTCACTCTCTTGGCATTGAGGGAGACACTCGTTACAAGCAACCTGCCTTTGGTCTTCTTCATACACATAGAAAAAAAAAAAAAACAAAAAAAAACAAAAAAAAATCCAACAGAAATAAAAACAAAACAAAAAATCCAACAGTATGATAACACTCCACACGCATCCCTACGCACTATTACGCAACAATGGGGGTTGGGCTTTATTAATAACCTTTCCCCCGAAGCAAGTTGGATAATCTAATGAATTGCCGCGATGGAGGAGATTCATTCGTGGCCACCCCCTCGGAGCTATAGAGAATGGTAAGGTTGAAGAATATCTAAAATCAACCCTCTAACTATGACAGGTCCTTCGTAAGATTTATTTTTTTCCTACCGTATGTTTATTTTATGAGCTGTTATTTTCTAGGTTTGCTTGCGAATAAATACACATAAATACACACACGGGCCTAGAATGAACTAAATAAAACAGTCTAAGGTTAGCCACTTTAGCGAGGTTAAGGTCGTAAATTTAAACACGCGATTTCTAGGTCAACACGCGATTCGCTTCCGATGCATGAATCATAGTTCGGTACGATCGGGGGTATCAAGTGTTGTCATAGATTCCAGTGGTTTTCGCTCAATAGTTACTGGGAAACGTGCTTATCCCTCAGAGTATTAGTCAGTGTCCGAAACTTTGTGAAATATCTGACAACACTTATCATCCTCGATTGTACATTATACAGTATAGTGAATCATACTACATATATAGTAAATCATACTACACATATAGTTAAGAGTTATGGGGTATTTGTAGTGAATCATGAGTCGCATAGGTGAGTCACAGGTCGGGGTGTATGATTTATTATTATTATTATTATTATATAAACATGTATAATTTCTTCTCCTCCTCCTCCTCCTCCTCCTCCTCCTCCTCCTCATCATCATCATCATCATCATCCTCGTCATTATTATTATTATTATTATTATTATTATTATTATTATTATTATTATTATTATTAGTAGTAGTAGTATGGTGTTGCATGGTGTTGAATAGTAATATCTGATGCTTGTAAAATAAAATGTATGAACAATATTAAATAAAAATCAATGTAGTAGTAGTAATCCACGATGATGAGTCTGAGTGCTGACCCCGGAATAGTAAGTAGCTGAATGACTACCAAGTCGGACGCTTTGATGACTGTTCTGACCTGGTTTAGGGTCCAAAGAGGGGATGCACAGGTGAGTGGTCTTTGAAAAACAAAAAACAAAAAAGTAGTAGTAGTAGTAGTAGTAGAAGTAGTAGTAGTAGTAGTAGTAGTAGTAGTAGAAGTAGTAGTAGTAGTAGTAGTAGTAGAAGTAGTAGTAGTAGTAGTAGTAGTAGTAGAAGTAGTAGTAGTAGTAGTAGTAGTAGTAGTAGTAGAAGTAGTAGTAGTAGTAGTAGTAGTAGTAGTAGTAGTAGTAGTAGTAGTAGAATAGTAGTAGTAGTAGTAGTAGTAGTAGTAGTAGTAGTAGTAGTAGTAGTAGTAGTAGTAGTAGTAGTAGAAGTAGTAGTAGTAGTAGTAGTAGTAGTAGTAGTAGTAGTAGTAGAAGTAGTAGTAGTAGTAGTAGTAGAAGTAGTAGTAGTAGTAGTAGTAGTAGTAGTAGTAGTAGTAGTAGTAGTAGTAGTAGTAGTAGTAGTAGTAGACGTAGTAGTAGTAGTAGTAGTAGTAGTAGTAGTAGTAGAAGTAGTATAGTAGTAGTAGTAGTAGTAGTAGTGGTAGTAGTAGTAGTAGTAGTAGTAGTAGTAGTAGTAGTAGCCTTGTTGTTATAGTAGTAGTAGTAGTAGTAGAAGTAGTAGTAGTAGTAGTAGTAGTAGTAGTAGTAGTAGTAGTAGTAGTAGTAGTAGTAGTAGTAGAAGTAGTAGTAGTAGTATTATCATTATTATTAATATGTGTATATTATAGTTATACATGAAACCATCTTCTCTCTCTCTCTCTCTCTCTCTCTCTCTCTCTCTCTCTCTCTCTCTCTCTCAGACCTCGCGCAACATGGTCGCGTACAGATCAATACCGGGAACACACACACACACACACTATAAAACTGTATATAGGCCTAACCTCCCACTCCTCATAACCCACTTGCCTCTCTCTCTCTCTCTCTCTCTCTCTCACACACACACATGAACCCATTTAGTCATGCAACAGTCAGCCTGCCTAATTCCTTGTTTCGTGGTTGTCAGTTTTCATTCATAGTATTTGCTCATGGATACTATTTCACAGATAGATAACAAGGACACATACACACATATAATATAGTCATACACACATACACACACACACACACACACACATATATAGCTACACACACATACACACACAAACAGCCAGTTCCCCTTTATTCCTTCTCTTTCTCTATTTTCCCCCTCTCCCCCCCCCCCTCACACACACACATTCTTTCTCTCTCTCTCTCTCTCTCTCTCTCTCTCTCTCTCTCTCTCTCTCTCTCATGCAACCCCCCCGCCTTCCTGATGCACTGTGTCACGGTTGCCAATCTTCGTCCGTCTCTCTCTCTCTCTCTCTCTCACACACACACTACCCGAACACACACACACACACAAACATCCACAAACAAACTCACATACAGACATAACACACACACACACACACACATCCCAACCATTGTTAATATTATTAATAATGTGTAATAACGGCCTGTCACACCACATATACGCGCCCACCTTTAATAATATAATATTATGCATAAGTGTGTGTGCGTGTGTGTATTAGAATATAATTATGTATGTATTTGCTTGAGTTTGTTTATGTATATGTGTATATATGTATCTATGTATGTGCAGTATATGTGTATGTATGTGTGCGTATATGTGTATGTATGTATGCGTTATTTATGTATATATATATGTCTATAGTGAATACTGTTTGTGGTTCGAGCCCGGCTGAGAGTATCAGGTAGGATAAAAGAAGAGCATATATGCATGTAATGTGCATATATTTATGTATATATATGTCTGTGTGTATGTGCTGTCAATGGTTCGAGCCCGGTTGAGAATATAAGGTATATAATATATATATGTACTGTACGTGTATTTATATGGTCATATGCACATATGTATGTAAATATACGTACATATGAGCGAGAACATATTGCTCACTAGCGCAACTTCTGATTATAAATCTATGCATAAGCATTATCTATTATTAAGTGTTCGCGTATCTTCATCCATGTATTTCCACCCTTAACAATAGAACGCCCAGCTCTTCCATATTTCGCCTTCTGTCACACACACACACACACACACACACACACACACACACACACACACACACACACACACACCTACACTACCGAGGATTAACCTCCCATTGTAGTACCTGCACCCTCTTTACCCTGACCATACCAAAACAGTTTCTGTATGTATGTATGTTTGTGTGCATACGTGAGCGTTTGTGTATACGGACATGTGCACACTTACTGCATGTTCTTATGTTCCTATATATGTATGTGCGCACGTACGTGTATATACGTATGTTCTGTATATGAGTAAGTAAATAAATGTGTATATGTACTGTATATTACTTACTCTCATGGTTATTTTATGATAATTTGTATTCTGCACCTGCATCATTATTGTATTTATTTATTTTGTTTGTAAACTGAGCTTACCATCCTCATATCTGTACATCTCATGTTCATCCACTAAATTGTAAAATGTGTATTTTCAGCTCATGAGGCTGCCATTCTTTAATAAACCGTTTATTATTATTATTATTATTATTATTATTATTATTATTATTATTATTATTACACATGAACCAATTCTGTCATGCAATTATGTGATTGGCTGTTTCACGGTTGCCAATCTTCATTCACCCTTTTAATCGGATAACTAATCTGGTGTGTGATTAACCCGGGGTGGATCACATAATTATATGATTTCATTAATTTCATTGGATGTGTCTGGTGCGGTGGTGAAATTTATAAAAAATAGAGTGTACGGTTACCTCCTATATACCATCTCTCTCTCTCTCTCTCTCTCTCTCTCTCTCTCTCTCTCTCTCTCTCTCTTTATTATATATATATATATATATATATATATATATATATATATATATATATATATATATATATAATACATATATATATTGTATAATATACAGTATATGTATAGCCTATACATAAAGAGAGATATAGATCGAGAGAGAGAGATAGTGAGTGAGTGAGAGAGAGGGAGCAACATTTAGGCAGACAGACATACACGTAAGAAACCAATATTTTCTGAATGGCCTACTATAGTATATACGTACCGGTATCTCTTATCACCAACATTTCTAGAAGCCGTAAGATAAGACATTTACCCGGAAACTGTTTATCCAGCGGGACTTACCAGGCTTTATAACGAGAGAGAGAGAGAGAGAGAGAGAGAGAGAGAGAGAGAGAGAGAGAGAGAGAGAGAGAGAGAGTACCAGTGCCGTCCTTTGTATTATCGGCTGGCTACTATTAGACGATTTTATTCAGTTTAAGGGCATCCAACAATTAACAGGCTTCGAACTATCCCAATTAACCCGTTTTACTACCGTGCCACAGATCCTTCTTCAAGCCGCTGTCACACGAGCGATGTTTCCGTCAATTTTCCATGTGCAAGTTTTTTCGTGTTATATTTCGGGACTTTTTTGCACTGGTATCGGTAACTAGACTGAAGGTAGAT
>CM064501.1:11005887-11013387 GCA_032716605.1 Paralithodes platypus | reverse complement strand
TAAATCAAGTACCTGCATGAAAAGAAATGTATTCAGAAAAAAACTAGGCGCTAAAAGCTTCAAAATGAGACCAGAACGAGCTACGTAGCACTCGTGGTTCTCTTGCAGTGGTGCCACGAACATGGGAGTTTAGCGTATAGCGGTATATTTTTCCCAGGTATGCTCACTACTGGCTACACTGCCGGCCTCTCGAGAACACAGGGAACATGAGTTAATGGGCGGCGGTAAGCCCTGGGAGTCGGCTGTCTGGCCCGCTGTGCTCATGGCCATTTGCACTCGATTTTAACCCTTTAAAAGCCTTAATAATGCTCCTAACTTGCTGCAAATTGGTGCACGACTTAAGTCGAGCGCCGCCAATACCCTTGTCTAGCGGGGTGTTTTGGGCTCATTTGGGCATATTCAGGCCCTCCTGAATGATAAATCAAGTATCTGCATGAAAAGAAATGCATTCAGCAAAAAACTAGGCGCTAAAAGCTTCAAAATGAGACCAGAACGAGCTACGTAGCACTCGTGGTTCTCTTGCAGTGGTGCCACGAACATGGGAGTTTAGCATATAGCAGTATATTTTTCCCAGTTATGCTCAATACTGGCTACACTGCCGGCCTCTCGAGAACACAGGGAACATGAGTTAATGGGCGGCGGTAAGCCCTGGGAGTCGGCTGTCTGGCCCGCTGCGCTCCCGGCCATTTGCACTCGATTTTAACCCTTTAAAAGCCTTAATAATGCTCCTAACTTGCTGCAAATTGGTGCATGACTTAAGTAGAGCGCCGCCAATAAGGGGTTAAGGGGAGTAGTGATGGTTTTGGGTCTATGTATATATTTATCACTGAGTTTCCTCCCTAAACCTCCATCAAGCTTAAAAATAAATACCCTAGACCCCCTCCCCCCCTCCCTTCAAGATAAATTTGTACATTTTTCAGTGGAAGAATGTACCGGCCGAAGGCCGGTTCCTCCTAGAATTACAGGCTCGCTATCGCTCGCCAGGGAAAAATCGACACCTAAATGACACGAAAACTCTTAAAATTGACAAAGAAATGGGGTGGAAGGTCTAAAAATCGCCGAACGTCTTAAAATCTGAAAACAAAAATAAGGCTAAACATGAGGAAGAAGGGGGTCCATGAAAAGCGACTACCTCCCCCTTATGGGCCCTCCAAAGATAAGGGGGGGCCCCCCCCCGATAACAACCTACAAGGGGGGATTAAGGGGGGGGGGAGGTTGGTGGTTTGTCTGGACTCCCGTCTCCATATTTTGAAATTTTAATACGTTTATTCCATTGCTTTGGCGATTTAAAGACCTTTCACCCCATTTCTTTTTCAATATTAAGACCTTTTGTGCCACTCGGGTGTCGATTTATTTCCTGGCGAGCGCTAGCGAGCCAGTATTTTTTTGAGGAATGCCGGACAATTTTTCTAATTTAGCTGCTATTAGGTGATTCCATTCAGTTTAAAAATGCCTCCAGCAATTCGAACTATCTCACTTATCCTCTTTTACTACCACAGATCCTTCTTAAGCTGCACAAAATCGTCTAAATATATCTAGAATAAAATGACTAGACGACGTCGGTACAGCAGGGGTTAAGGATGGCAGAGAAAGTTCTGGAATAAGGCCCCATGATCAAGTTCTGGAATAAGGCCCCATGATCAAGTAGGTATGTCACCACCTGTTAATCTATATAGGTAGGCTACTCGACAAGTTAAGGGGAAGAAGACCGTTTTTCTGGACCCCCCCCCCTTCTCCCTAATGTTTAGCCCCACTAGTTTTGAGATTATAAGACGTTCGGCCCATTAGTTTGGCGATTTTAACACCTTTCGCCCCATTTCGTTATTAATTTTAAGACCTTTCGTGCCATTTAGGTGTCGATTTCTTCCTTGCGAGCGACAGCGAGCCTGCAATTTTAAGAGGAACCGACCTTCAGCCGGGACATTTTTCTACCGAAAAATGTAAAAATTTATCTTGAAGGGGGGGTCTAGGGTGTGCTTTTCTAAGCGTGATGGAGGTCTAGGGAGGAAACTAAACAAATAAATCAATAAATGAATTAATAGACCAAACAAACGGCCAGTCTCCCTTTAATGTACGTACTCCAGGCTATCATCACTATAGGGGGTGTGTTGACAACTTCTATATCAGTATTACCTCGTGACTGATACAGGAGAGAGAGAGAGAGTGAGAGCGAGCGAGAGAGAGGGGGTGAGAGGGAGAGGGAGAGAGTGAGAGAAAGAGAAAGAGAGAGAGAGAGTGAGAGCGAGAGAGAGAGAGAAAGAGAGAGAGGGGGGGGGGGGGAAGGATTTATGGTTGACCTTGGCCTTTGATACCACCACGACGAAGAAGAGCTCTAGTAAAGAAAAGGAGAAAAATACAGGCAAGATACAGAAGGGGAATAAATACGAAAAGACGACGTAGAAAGAAGACAAGGAGAAGCTAAACATGAGGGAGAAGGGGGTCCAGAAGAAAGAAGAAAGACCCCTACGAACAGAAGACAACAACACATCACATTACATACCATCATTGGGGTTCGTTTATACCTTGTGACTTGAGGGGTGTGTTTTATGTGACCTTGGCCCTTGATACCACCAAGAAGTGTTAGAAAAGAACGGAGAATATACAACAAGTACTATCCAAAAATCAATCCAGATAGTTATAATTGCATAAAGATAAACATAGGGGTCCAGGACGTCTTATATGAGTGGGGTAGAGACTATGGCATCAGCGTGTACCAACGGATACGAGCCCTGTACTTTGGTTCGGCGACGGTCGGGCTGCGTCATCAAACCTTGTCGACGAATCGGAACCATCTCCATTCCCTGCCCTCCTCTCTCCCTCTCACAGCGAACTGTATTGAATCCTCCTGGAGAACTATGATAATCCGGTCAAGCACAAAGAACAAAGATGGTCCACATACATTCCGTTCGCTTACACCACGGAGACCAAAATAGACCAGAGCTAATGGCTATAACAGTGACTTTTGTTCGAGTCAAAGGCAACAGATGTCAGATGTCAAGTTTGATTAATCCCCAACAGACTCGTTATAGTAAGCTGGTGTGGCGTCTGTGTAGGGGGGGGGGGGATGTTGATTCTGTCAGAGAGAGAGAGAGAGAGAGAGAGAGAGAGAGAGGAGAGGAGAGAAAAAAAAAAAAGAGAGAGATTCGGAGAGAGAGAGAGAGAGAGAGGAGAGAGAGAGAGAGAGAGAGAGAGAGAGAGAGAGAGAGAGAGAGAGAGAGAGGGGGGGGGGGGGGGAAGTGTAGAGTCACTGTACACTATATAGATTACTATGGACATGTTTAGCTCTATTAGGTCCGGGGGAGCCCTATGTAGACCTCTCCTGCTTCGCTCCAATAGTTTGCAGATTTCATGACGTTTCACCCCATTAGTTTGGCGATAATAAGACGCTTAACCCAAATCAGGTGTCGATTCTTTCTGGGCGACTGATAGGTAACGTATAACTTGGCTTCGGCTGGGACAGTTATCAATCCAATAATAATGTACAAATTTAGCTTAACCCTTTCAAGCTCCTATACGCATTTCTGTTTTGTTTTCTGGTAATTATTAGACGATTTTATTCAGATTAGGAAGGGTATATGGAAGTCAGAGGGTTGATTAAGATAGTCTTTACCCTTTTGATACCCACAGATCCTTCCTAAGATTTATAAAATCGTCTAATGATAGCCAAAATAACCTGCTAAAACGCGTCAGAGCTTCAAAGGGTTAATGACCTTTTATTTATTTATTATTATTATTATTTTTTATTTTTTTTTTTTTTTGGGGGGGGGGGGGGGGGGGGTGTAATTTTTTAGTTTATAGGAAGTCTGGGAAAGTGTTTTTGTTAGTCTAAGGGACAAACTAAAATACTGTACATTGCTCGAATATGACAAAAGCAAGCAATATCCTCAATACCAAATTATAACAAACATCTAATAACTCCCACCAAGACGTCGGAGCAGGTAGTGTAAAGGGGAGATGGGTCGTTTTTATTTTTTTCTGCCACACCTTCTCCCTCATGTTTAGCCCCATAAAGTTTTCAGATATTATGACGTTCGGCCCATTAGTTTGTCGATTATAAACTTTTGTCCCATTATACATATAAAAACAAGACCTTTCGGACATTTAGGTGTCCTGGCAGAGCGATAGCGAGCTTGTAATCTTAAGAGAAACCATCTTCGGTGGACATTTTTATTCGAAAAATGTTCAAATTATACTTGAAGGGGGGTTCTAGGGGTGTTGTTTGTAAAGCTGTTTGGCTCCTGTTTAGGGGAGTAGTAGGTCATGTATTTCTGTGGCATAATAGGCTAGAGCTAAAATAGAGAGAAGAGAGGATAGAAAAAAGATAGGCCGAGAGGGAGTGAGCGGAGATGATAGGTTAGATAGAGGGTTTGAGAAGATGAGGAAAAGAGAGAGCTAGAGCTATCGTCAAGAGAGAATGGATAATCGACCGATTATAATATGGTGGGGTGAGGGGGGGGGGGGTGTGTGTAATGAGAGGGTCCAACACTATATAGATTACTATGGACATGTTTAGGGCTCTATGAGGTGCCGGGGGTTCCGGGGGAGCCTATGTACCTCCTCACCCGTGGCTCGCCTCTCCAAGTTTGGAGATTTCATAGACGTTTTTTTCACACCCATTAGTTTCGAATAGATAAGACCACTAACACAGGTGTCGATTCTTTCTGGGGCGACTGAGAAGGTAACTATAACTTGATTCGGCTGGACAGTTTCAATCCAATATAATAATGTAACAATTTAGTCATTAACCCTATCAAAGCTCCGATATATACCGCATCCTGTTGTTTTCGGTCCATAGACGATTTTATTCAGATTAGGAAGGGTATATGGAAGTCAGAGGGTTGATTAAGATAGTCTTTACCCTTTTGATACCCACAGATCCTTCCTAAGATTTATAAAATCGTCTAATGATAGCCAAAATAACCTGCTAAAACGCGTCAGAGCTTCAAAGGGTTAATGACCTTTTATTTATTTATTATTATTATTATTTTTTTTTTTACTTTTTTTTTTTTTTTTTTTTTTTTTGGGGGGGGGGTGTAATTTTTTAGTTTGCAGGAAGTCTGGGAAGGCGTTTTTGTTAGGATAGGGGACAAACTAATATACTGTACATTGCTCGAAAATGACAAACGCAAGCAATATCCTCAATACCAATTAAACAAAACATCCTAATAACTCCCACCAAGACGTCGGAGCAGGTAGTGTAAAGGGGAGATGGGTCGTTTTTTCTGGCCACCCTTCTCCCTCATGTTTAGCCCCATAAAGTTTTCAGATATTATGACGTTCGGCCCATTAGTTTGTCGATTATAAAACGTGTTGTCCCATTACATATAAAAATAAAGACCTTTCGGACCATTTAGGTGTCCTGGCAGAGCGATAGCGAGCTTGTAATCTTAAGAGAAACCAGCCTTCGGTCGGGACATTTTTATATCGAAAAATGTACAAATTATACTTGAAGGGGGGTCTAGGGAGTGTTGTTTGTTAAGCTTGATGAAGGTCTAGCGAGGAAACTAAAAGATAAATTAATATATTTATAAATAGGCCCCCCCAAAAAAAAATAACCATTGCTCCCTTAAGGGGAGGTATTTAGTTTGTTCCCTAAACCTCCATCAAGCTTAAAATTACACCCCCTTGAGTCCCTTTCAAGATAAATTTGTACATTTTTCGGTAGAAAAATGTCCCGGCCGAAGGCCGGTGCCTCTTAAATTACAGGCTCGCTATCGCTCGCCAGGATAAAATCGACACCTGAATTGCACGAAAGGTCTTAATATGGGGTGAAAGTTCTTAAAATCGCTAAACTAATGGGGCAAACGTTTTATAATATAAAAAGCAATGGGGCTAAACATGAGGGATAAAGGGTCCAAGAAAACAATGCCTCAAGTGGAGATCTCCCCTTAAGCGTAATGGGTATGACTGACTCCTCCACCGTTATATATAGACTATGAGTCACACACGGCAGGGTACTAGGGTGCTGCCAATATATATAGAGTGTGTGTTTGTTTACCACTTCAGAACCCACTTCGGCACTTCATACTCATTCATATTTAAACACACGATAACTAACTAACTCAACCAACCGACCAATCAATCACGTGAGAACAATAAGTAAATAATCAACTAACCAATCAATCAATCAATCAATCAAGCTAAATTGAACAATAACTAAATAAATCAACGAACCCACCAATCAATCAATCAATCAATCAAGCTAAATTGAACAATAACTAAATAATCAACTAACCAATCAATCAATCAATCAATCAATCAATCAACCAATCAAGCTAAATAGAACAATAACTAAATAAATCAACGAACCCACCAATCAATCAATCAACCACTCAATCAATCAATCAATCAACCAATCAATCAAGCTAAATAGAACAATAACTAAATAAATCAACGAACCCACCAATCAACCACTCAATCAACCAATCAATCAAGAGAAACAGAGTTGAAGAGGTAGTTATCACAAAGGTCAAATGTTATCCATAAAAGTAATTGTTCTCGTTCTTATACCCACTTCAGCACTTCACAACCCACTCCAGAACCCACTACAACACTTAATTTAAGGGGGGTCACAGGCTTTTTTTTTATCTTTATCTCCTTTTCTCTCTTTCCCTGGCTTGTATCCATTCGGCCCCATTCAGCCAACTGTTTTAAGACGTTTATCCATATCCAGGTGTCCATTTCTTCCTGGCGAGCGATAGCGAGCCAACATTGTATGAAGAAATCCGGCTTCGCCGAAGAAATTTTTCCATCGATTTTCTGTACAAATTTAGCTTGCTGTCAAAAGAAAAATATATATATGCTGGCTCGCTACCACTCGCCAGGAAAATATTGACACCTGGATGCGGGTAAACGTCTTAAAACAGTAGGCTGAATGGGGCCGAATGGATACAAGCCAAAGCGAGAGGGAGAGATGGGGAAAAAAAGCGAGGTGGGCTCCCTTAAGAACCCACTCTCCTTTCACAGTCACTCATGCATCCTTTATCTGATAAACTCCTACTTCTTTGTGTTATAGCTTCGAAAACACTTCAGAGATTTCCTTTTTCATTTCTTTTGAGTTCTTGCAGAGACCCTATAGTAACAGAGATCGGCCATCCTCCGCCATCTTGGTACCCCTGGTGCCTTGTTGCCTCCCTTTACACTTAAATATACCCATAACCTCATAAACATTCGGAAATACTGGTACAGAACAGATTACTTACCGGTACCCTTTGGATCCTCAAATAATTTATAGATTTATCTATTCATCTACCAAACAATAAGTCAATAAATACTGTGTGTGTATATATATATATATATATATATATATATATATAAATATATAATATATAAATAATATATATATATATACTGTATAAATATATACCGGTATATATATATATATATATATATATATATTATATATATATATATATATATATATATATATATATATATATATATATATATATATATATATATATATATATATATATATATATATATATATATATATATATA
>CM064501.1:10982502-11000002 GCA_032716605.1 Paralithodes platypus | reverse complement strand
ATAACTCCTTGGGTTTATATAACTCCTTGGGTTTATATAACTCCTTGGGTTTATATCACTCCTTGGGTTTATATAACTCCTTGGGTTTATATAACTCCTTGGGTTTATATAACTCCTTGGGCTTATATAACTCCTTGGGTTTATATAACTCCTTGGGTTTATATCACTCCTTGGGTTTATATCCTTAGCCAACACAAACTAAGAGAGCGCAAGCAATGGCACACTTGCCTAAATAAATATATCACCACACATTTAAGATACTTATCATTGACAGGGAAAACATAGACTCCAGCATGTTTTCAAGGGCATCTTAGCAGTATAATTCGTTCGCGAGTCAAAATTATCGTTCAGTCAAGTTTGTACAAGTTTACACAGTAGGCGATTATACACATTATATCTCTCGAAACACACACACACACACACATACACAGACACAAACACATGTAAACACACACACACACACACGTAAACACACACAGACGCACACGCGCGCACACACACACATACTCCCTTGGGAGTATGTAGGCGCTCTCGTTAGCTGCCCGGATCAGTCTGTTGATCCATTAGGATAAGATCTAGGTTAAGTCTGTGTATTTTCAGCCCCATTGGCTGCCGGCTTGAAATAAACCGATTACTATTATTATTATTATTATTATTACATACACAAACACACACACACACACACACACACACACACACACATACACACACACACACACACCCTCTCTCTCTACCCCACACACACACAGTTCAGTATAAACAGACGTATAATTAGCTCTTAGATCAGGTAAGTTTTGTTTTAGGGGGGGGGGGGGGGGGTGCTAAAAGTACACCGTTAAGGGGAGGTTTCCACTTGAGGGATTTTTTTTTCGAACTTCCTTCTCCCTCATGTTTAGCCCCATTGCTTTTGAGATTTTAAGACGTTCGCCCCATTATTTTGACGATTTTAAGAACCCTCGCCCCATTTAAGTCAATTTTAAGACCATTCGTGCCATTTAGGTGTCGATTTTTTCCTGGCGAGCGATAGCGAGCCTGTAATGTAAGGGGAACCTGCCTACGGCCGGGACATTTTTCTACCGAAAAATGTACAAATTTATCTTGAAAGGGGGTCTAGGGGGAGTAATTTGAAGCTTGATGGAAGTCTAGGGAATCAACTAAAAACCTCCCCTTAAGAAGATCCCCCCAAACATGTATGATCGCAGGACAGGCCGCACCATTGCCAACATTATAATACCGCAACTTCCGCAAACGACATCAGTACCGTAATTATTTAACTCGTGCAGTACCGTAATTTAACTCGTTCAGTACCGTAATTTAACTCGTTCAGTACCGTAATTTAACTCGTTCAGTACCGTAATTTAACTCGTTCAGTACCGTAATTTAACTCGTTCAGTACCGTAATTTAACTCGTTCAGTACCGTAATTTAACTCGTTCAGTACCGTAATTTAACTCGTGCAGTACCGTAATTTAACTCGTTCAGTACCGTAATGTAACTCGTTCAGTACCGTAATTTAACTCGTTCAGTACCGTAATTTAACTCGTTCAGTACCGTAATTTAACTCGTTCAGTACCGGTGACGTTTTTTTCGTTATATTCTGGCAACTATTATATGACTTTATTCAGCTTAGGAATGACCTCTAACAATTAAAAGGCTACGAACTATTTAATTTAATCCTTTGAGCTACCACAGAGCCTTCCTAAGCTGAATACAATCGTCGAATAGTGTCCAGAATATGATGAAAAGGACGTCACCGGTACTGAAAGGGTTAAAGGAAAATTATAAACCTAAAATTAATCCGGTTTTCCTCAGTACGAGTAATTAACCTCCTTCACCAAGATGACGCATTTCTTCACATCACTTTGGCTACCGTTAGACTATTTCATTTAGGTTATTTAAGGGGAGGTTTTTAGTTAGTTCCCTCGACTCCCATCAATCTTAAAATTACGCCCCCTAGACCCCTTTTCAAGATAAATGTGTACATTTTTCGGTAGAAAAATGTCCAGGCCGAAGGCCGATTCCTCTTAAATTACAGGCTCGCTATCGCTCGCCAAGAAACAATCGACAGCTAAATGGAACGAAAGGTCTTAAAATTGACAGAAATGGGGCGAAAGTTCATAAAATAATCCAACTAATGGGGCGAACGTCTTAAAATTTCAAAAGCAATGGGGCTAAACATGAGGGAGAAAGGGGTCCAGAAAAAAGTCCCTCAAGTGGAAATCTCCCCTTAAAGAATGGCAGCCCGATGAGCTTACCGCGCGAGTGTGTATGTGATAGATAGTAAGTCATTCTTTAAGGGGAGATCTCCACTTGAGGGATTTTTTTCTGGACCCCTTTCTCCCTCATGTTTAGCCCCATTGTTTTTTGAGATTTTAAGACCTTCGCCCTAGTAGTTTGGATATTTTAAGATATTTTGCCCCATTTCTGTCAATTTTAAGACCTTTCGTGCCGTTAAGGTGTCAATTTTTTCCTGGCGAGCGATAGCGAGCCTGTAATTTAAGAGCAACCGGCCTCTGGCCGGGACATTTTTCTACCGAAAAATGTACAAATTTATCTTGAAAGGGGGTCTAGGGGGTGTAATTTTAAGCTTGATGAAAAAGTAGGGAACAAACTAAATACCTCCCCTTAACTCAACCACTTAAAGTACTCGTGTGATTTTTTGTTTTCTTCATACAATGGCACGAAAGGTCTTAATATGGAAAAATGTATGGGCCGAAAGGTCTAAAAATCGTCAAATTAATTAATGGGTTCAAACGCCATCAAATCTGAAAACTAAGGGGGCTAATCATGAGGAAGAAGGAGGGGGGGGGGATAGGGGGCAGAAAAACGACCCCTCTCCCCTCAAGGTTTGGCGTGGACTCATCGGTTTTGGCTCAGCGGGATGCCAAGACAGAGTTGAATGTAAACAGATGGTTGATTGGCTTAAGGGGAGGTATTTAGTTTGTTCCCTACTTTTTCATCAAGCTTAAAATTACACTCCCTAGACCCCCTTTCAAGATAAATTTGTACATTTTTCGGTAGAAAAATGTCCCGGCCAGAGGCCGGTTGCTCTTAAATTACAGGCTCGCTATCGCTCGCCAGGAACAAATTTACACCTTAACGGCACGAAAGGTCTTAAAATTGACAGAAATGGGGCAAAATGTCTTAAAATGTCCAAACTACTAGGGCGAACGTCTTAAAATCTCAAAAGCAATGGGGCTAAACATGAGGGAGAAAGGGGTCCAGAAAAAAATCCCTCAAGTGGAGACCTCCCCTTAACAAAACAATCTAAAACTAACCAGGATCAAATGAAAAATGGAGCCAAGGAAAGAGTTAAAAGCCATAAGATACGATACTTAACTAAGTACTTAACTAAGTAATTAACTAAGTAATTAACAGTATATTTGACATTAATTTAAAACTACTACGCAATTTGTTGAATTTTTTTGGTATATGATTTTTTTTTTTTACCCAGGATAGATACTTCATCGAGTAATTAAGAGTATATATACAATTAATTTAAAACTAGTCATAGTACGCAGTTGGTAGAAAAAGTTGGTATATGATTTTTTTTACGCATGATGGATGTGACGTTAGTATAATAAATAATTATAAAAAATAATTGGTGGGACGTGGTGGTGGAGGTTGATGGGTAATTATTATGGTGTGTATATAATATATAGTCATACTTTACACATACACACACACACATATATAAAATACACACTCACCTACATTCGAACACATACAAACACTCACACACACACACACACACATATGTTCTTATATATGTATGTATATGTATGTGCGTACGTACGTGTATATACGTATGTTCTGTATATGAGTAAGTAAAATAAATGTGTATATGTACTGTATATCACTTACTCTCATGGTTATTTTATGATAATTTGTATTCTGCACCTTCATCATTATTATATATTTTTTTTTTTTGTAAACTGAGCTTACCATCTTCACATCTGTACATCTCATGTTCATCCACTAAATTGTAAAATGTGTATTTTCAGCTCATGAGGCTGCCATTCTTTAATAAACCGTTTATTATTATTATTATTATTATTATTATTATTATTATTATTATTACACACACACACACACACACACACACACACACACACAACACACATAATATATATATTAAAACAGATTGTCCATAAAGAAAGTGAAAAACAAAACAAAAAGTAATAGAGACTGACTAATCAAATCAATTATAAAAAGATGTAATGTGGTTGGTCACTTAGCTTCTCTGGTTATAGTTCCACGAGCCAACTGGATCTGTGTCAAGGTCAAGGAAGAGAGGGGGAGGAGGGGGAAGGGGGGAGGTGAAAGAAGGTAGGAGGGGGGTCTGAGGTGTGGGTGTGGGGGGGGGAGGGGGTATGAAGAGGAAGAGATGTGATCATTGTTTGGTGGGGAGAGGGGGGGGGGGGGAATGATGATGGGAGGAGGAGGAGGAGGAGAACACAAAATAAGAGGGGGAGGAGGAGGAGAAAGGGGAATGGGAGTCTTTTAAGGGAGGGGTAAGGAGGTAGAGGAGGGAGGAGGAAGGGGGGAATTGAGGAAAGAGGGGGGAATGGAGGGATATAAATTATAGTCTTCACATTCTCAGAAAAGATAATCCCAGGCAGAGTCTATATTCTGCCTGTAACTCCAGCTTTAAGGGGGGCGGGGGGGGGTTTATGGACCCCCCCCCCCCCCTTGTCCCATCTGTTTAGTCCCATTAGTTTTGAGATTTTAAGATATTCGCCAAATTAGTTAGGTTATTTTATGACCTGTCGTGTCCTATAGGTGTCAATTATTCCCTGGCGAACGATAGCGAGCCTGCAATTTAGAAGGAACCGGTCTTTGGCCACATCATTTTTCTACCGATATGTATACAGTATGCACAAACTTAGCTCAAAGGGGGGGGGGGGGGGGGGGGGGGTATTTTGTCAAGTTTGATGGAGATCTAGGGAGGAAACTAAGAAAATAATGAATAAGTAAATTAATTTAAAAGTAAATCAAAATCTTCACCTTAATTGTGTACGGTACAGTATATTATGAAGTGCATGTTGGACGTGACTGTACTGTTGGCGTGACTGGTGATACATACACGCACACACACACACACACACACACACATACACACCCAAACCATAAGGCCACTGTTGATACTAGGGAGGGTGTCGGATTATACACCCCCTCTCTCTATACATTTATTATGCAGTCTGTCATTCATTCCTGGGGCCTGATGAAAGAGGAGTAACGTGGGAGAGGGAGACAGACAGACAGAGAGAGAGAGAGAGAGAGAGAGAGAGAGAGAGAGAGAGAGAGAGAGAGAGAGAGAGAGAGAGAGAGAGAGAGAGAGAGAGAGAGAGAGAGAGAGAGAGAGAGAGAGAGAGAGAGAGAGAGAGAGAGAGAGAGGTAAAATGTGTATGCATGTAAGATAAATAGATTGGTTGATAGAGTGGTGTGTGTGTGTGTGTGTGTGTGTGTGTGTGTGTGTGTGTGTGTGTGTGTGGGTGTGTGTGTGGGGTGTGTGTTGTGTGTGTGTGTGTGTGTGTGTGTGTGTGTGTGTGTGTGTGTGTGTGTGTGTGTGTGTGTGTGTCCCTTGCAATGGCCCCCTACTGATTAAGATTATGTAGACATATTTATATAAACAAGGCAGCATAGATATCGTCTTTGTAAACACACACACACACACACACAACCATATGTACACGCACACACACACAAACACACACGAACGCACATGCACATATGCTCTCTCTCTCTCTCTCTCTCTCTCTCTCTCTCTCTCTCTCTCTCTCTCTCTCTCTCTCTCTCTCTCTCTCTCTTAATAAACGATTTCAAGGGAAGGCTTGACCTATATCTGCAGAGGGCTGGGGTGATATGAAAAAATATATATATATATAAAATATATATATGTATGTATGTATGTATGTATGTATGTATGATGTATGTGTGTGCACTGTACAGTATGTATATATATACTGTATATATATGTATGTATGTATGTATGTGTATGTATATATAGTGTGTATATATATATATATAGATATATATATATATTATATATATAATATATATATATAGATATATATATATATATATATATATATATATATATATATATATATATGTTATTATATATTATATATATATATATTATATATCTATATATAGTTTGTAAGGCCAGACGGCCTAGTAAGGACCTTGAGGTCTGTGTGGTCTGTGTATCTATGTAGCTCTATCTATGTAGCTGTAGCTCTATGTAGCTCTCGCTCTCAGTTTGACTCACGGCGCCACCCCTCCTCCTCTATGATAATACGTATTAATATCCTTGGCGACAACCATAATATGACTCAGTATAGGTGCTGGCGACAGGATCAGTCACAGAGAATAAACAGATTGATAGACTGACCTCTCTCTCTCTCTCTCTCTCTCTCTCTCACACATTGGCGCCACCCAGCTTCCTTCTCTACGATAATACCTCTTAATAACCTTGGCGACAACAATATAACTCAGTATATATTCTGGCGACAGGACCAGGCACATAGAAGCCAACACATTAGAGTTGACATAATAGTACACAAATACTGTATAGCATAGAAAAGACAATAAAATAGAGTTGACATATTACTACACCCATATCTATCTATCTATCTATCTATCTATGTACTCTGGCACATACACCCTATTTTGAAAAGGATGAATTAATAACAAAATAGAGGAATAATAATTAGGTTTCAGTATATACTAAATCAGTCGAAACATGCCTGCAAACTCACTTCCTCTCTCCCACACACCCACACCCACACACACACACACACACACACACACTACACCTACTGTATGTAACCCCCCCCCCCCTCTACCACACACATAAGAACATAAGAACATAAGAACATAAGAAAATGGGAGTCTGCAGAAAGCCGATTGGCCTAAGCAAGGCAGATCCCTGTCCCACACAACCCCAAATCAATTACAAAGCCCAATTATAGGCTCAACACTCTAATACCCTGAGGATCATCTTACCAAAACGGTTAGAGATTAACGCAGGATTATGGGGGTCTGCAGAGCGCTGATTGGCCCAACCCGGCTGATCCCCCTTCACACCCAACCCTTCTCGTCCATATGCTTATCCAATTTTATCTTAAAGCTCCCTACAGTTTTAGATCCCACTATAGCACTTGGTAGTCCATTCCACCCATCTACAACTCTGTTACCAAACCAATATTTGCCTATATCTTTTCTGAAACGAAATTTATCTAATTTGAACCATTGGTACGAGTTCTTTCGCTATCACTGAGCTTTAGTACATTTGTCATGTCCCCTTTGTTAATCCCACTAACCCACTTGAACACCTCTATCATATCCCCTCTAACTCTGCGTCTCTCTAACGAATGTAAACCTAATTTCTTCAACCTTTCTTCATACGGAAGATTTCTAATATTATGGATCATTTTTGTCATTCTACGCTGTACTCTCTCCAATGAATCTATGTCCATTCTGTAATAAGGACACCAAATCCACTAAATCCCACGTACACAAATATACAGTATCATGATGGACCCTTATATTATACCTCTATGGTGGACCCTATGTGCTCTATCGTCTCTATGAGACCATGCTCCACCCCCCCCTCCCCCTCCCTCCACATACACACACAACACACTCTCACCGCCCCCCCCCCCCTCCACACCCACACATACACACACACACATACATTATAATCAACAAATCACCAGGTCTGTTTATATGTCAACATTTCGTCAGGCGGTGGGGTCTTGAAGGTAGTCACGTGAACACATTATGGAGTTTGTGGTGCCAATTTAGCCTACCTGCCTAAATTAATTAGCCTTCCTACTTTCCCCTCTTATTCTTATTCTTCTTTATCCCTATTTATTTGATGTGTCTTCTTTTTCTTCTTCTTCTTCGTCTTCTAGATAGTATTTCGCACAGTTTGCAATGAGTGCAGTTCTCAACACAATATTTCTCATTCCCTTTCGACTATCTCCCCGGAATGAACCTCAAGGTCTTTGAAATACTAACTACTCTCTCCCCCTCTCTCTCTCTCACACACACACACACACACTGCATATAACGTCATCGGCTTGCAGGATCCAAGCCAAACTTCCTCCCATGTTCCCAGAATACTCTTGTCCCCAATACGAACTGTTCAAAGTAGTGAATATCCTGGCTCCCACTCCAACAGTCAAGGCTATATTATGGCCGGGGCTCTTTCAGGGACACACTCATAACTTCTGCCACCACGCAACACATTATGGCACTGGACCCCCACCTGCACCTCAGACATTGCCGTGTACAAAAACAAATAACAATAATAATAACAAATAAAATAAAAATAAAATAATATATATATATATATTATATATAGATATATATATATATATATATATATATATATATATATATATATATATATATATATATAATATATATATATATATATTATATATACTGTATAGTGTGTGTGTTCTTGGGCCTGCGAGCACTTGATGTCAAGCCAGTTTATCCATTCTCCGCCCCCCCCCCCCAGATAGGCTATTCTCCAGTGCCAACATATTCAAGTGGCACCACACTTACCCAACCACCACCCACGGGGAGGTTATATATATATATATAAATACTGTATATGAGTATGTAGTTGTGTGTTTGCGGGCCTGTGAGCACTTGATGCAAAGCCAGTTTATTAATTTTACACATCCCCCAAGATAATAATAATAATAATAATAATAATAATAATAATAATAGAATAACCGTAAATCATCGGACCAGGTGATTGGATATATTTGTGTACCAGCCTACTCCATTGGCGCCAAACCGACCCACCCACTTCAAGGGGGGGGGGGGTAAAGCATGGAGGAAAAATACCTGATGTAAACAACCATGTGTGTGTGTGTGTGTGTGTGCTTCATACATGCAGACACACGCACGTGCACTATCAACAACTAGTACACACACACACATTCACATACATACACACATACATATCACACAAACATATACTGTACATTAATGTATGCATGAAATAATGCTATTATAACCTTATGTATGCATGTATGTATATATTCAGGCACATACCCCATTGCTTGGGATGGCCGACTCGAGACAAAGCCCGACAGAAACCTTTAAGTTCCAATTCTTAATGTCCGGGATTACTTTTGCGTTCCCCCTTTCCCCCCTTTCTCTGTCTCGTTGAGTAGGATAATTTTACAAGGGGAGGAGGATTCCTAGCCCCTTCCCCCATACCTTATAATAATCATAATTAATTTTAATTCTTAACATCAATCACCCCCAGATGAAATTAATGAAATAATGTGATCCTCGCGTGATTCGAACCCGGGACACCACATACTGAACTTGTACGCTCTAACCATGATGATTACACTACCAAAACAGCTAAAGGACCACGATTAATATCCATTTATCAAATACTGGATATAATTTTAATCATGTATTGTTATAATGCACACCAAACAATATATACAATTAAGAAAACACACAATATAATTATAACACTGCCAGCTAGTTGACACAGCAAAAGATGGCTTGCTGGAACTAAGCTAAATCCAGGAAGGAATTAATATTATTTAAAATTATATCCCCCTTGAGATACAATACGCTAAGTACATCATACACACACACACACAGCCCGTAGCCTAGTAGGTAGAGCTCTCGTCTCACACACGAGGGATCGGGGGTTCAATCCCCCGGCCGGGCGGAGACAAATTGGGCTTGTCTCCTTTCATGTGTTAGCCTCAGTTCACCTAGCTGTAAATAGGTACCTGGAATAAGTGGACGACGTTGTGACGTCCCATCTGGGGTTGGCAAAAATGGTACAAGGCGAGATGGGTATCATATGGTTCACCTAAGCTGATGGCTACCTAAACCTTCGGGCGAGACGGTACCGTCTATAGTGAGAATGGTACCATACAGATCCACCCTAAGCCTTCGTTTCCGTTGTCGCCAATTGGCTAAATACAGACTACACACACATCCACAGCCATTCCAACAGTACATAAAACAATTAACATGCATTTCACGCAATACATTCCCAGTTAAGGAGGCGCGATAATAATGAGCTTAGCTCGCATTGCGTGGATTCCCCTTGACGAACAAGTAACTGAGTAACACACACACACACACACACACTTTCTTATTTCTCTCTCGTTCTCTCAGTTGTTGCAGGTTTGCAGACACAAAAATAAACCTAATGCAAATATTTAACTCAATCTTAACTTTGTAAACATTCAAGATTAGTTTTCCAGAGAGATGGTGTTAATCACAAGCTGTCGTACGAGATAAAATTATACACATACTGTATATATATATATATATATATATATATATATATATATATAGAGAGAGAGAGAGAGAGATTTTGATTTTGCCCCGAGAGGCGAGTTTATTGAGCAGCGCCCCCCATCCTGTGAGGGGACAACCACTAGTAAGGCGATACATACTGCTCAAAGAGCCATTATTCCACTGAAACAACAGCATCGTCGTCTGGTTACATTCATATTTGTGTTTATAAGTCAGGTTGGCATTATTCAGAGAGAGAGAGAGCGTGAGAGAGATAGGACTAAGGCAAGATAAAGTAACCTGTACATTCCCCAGGACAGAGAGACTGGTACATGTGACCTTGAACCCTTGAACACCTTACCTGTACACCACCACCACCACCACTAAGGAGGGGCTAATTGGTTTACCTGTGGGGGCTGCCTGCACCTCTATGTCTGCTTCCTGTTACTTAGCCTTATACAGGAAGGGGGGGGGGGGGGGCTGATAGGTTGAAGGGGGAAGGGGCTGATTGACAGGTTGAAGGGGAAGTACACGGAAGGGATAAGGAGTAAGATAGATGGATAGAAAGATAGAGTAGATAGGTAGGTAGACAGATACAGAGGCAAGTAAATAATAATAATCTATCTATCTATCTATCTATATACTCAGGCCCAATCCCCATTTTGGGGGTAGCCGACTCAAGACAGAGCAAGAACAGGGAAAACACAAAAACAACATAAGACAACGAATAAACACAGATAAAAAGCACCAACTCACACACATCCAGGTCACCCAGAAGACCCAGAGACCAGGGTCACCAAGGTCGCTCCAGCACTCCCCCGGCCCCCAACCACCCGGAGAGGTTCCGATCTCGGCAGGCAGACATGCAGCGGAGCCAAAGCCACACGCCCTCCCACCACACTTCCAGGCGCACCCTTCATATTAATCGTCTCCCCGGGCCAGCGCCTGATGGACTATTATCTAGTCCAACTTGCGCCCGACCCCTTACTCCAAATGACCACGTGTTCACTCAACTATTCACAAGCATTCTCCATTCACTCCTGTCAACCACCACTTCCCCTGCCTGATCTATAGTCATTCCTCTATCATCCAAAGCTTTTCTTACACAGTCTCTCCATCTTAATGGGGGTCTTCCTGCCCTTCTATCTCCCCTTGTACCTGACTCACATATTCTCTTTGTAAGCCTTTCATCTCCCATTCTTATTATTATAATAATAATAATAATAATAATAATAATAATAATAATAATAATAATAATAATCTATCTATCAATTGTCGTACGCCTACTCCCGTTTATGAGGGTGGCCATACACAAAATGCCCCCAAGCGGACCCATACCCTGTGAGGACAACCCATGCCCGTTTACTAAAGGACTTACAGGATTGACCACTCAACTTAGGGTCCGTCCGACTCCGAGGTATTCCACGTATCTTTTTAGCACTATTTTTCTACAGTGGTGTGCGGCTAGTCCATTCACTAACCTGCTTCACCCTTAGATCAGCAGTACGGATTTGTATAAGGTTTACTCCCCTGGACAGGTTGCAAATGCAAGGGACTGAAGTTCTCGCGGAGAGGCGCCAGTCCTGACGTTATTCTTGACTTACAGTGTGCTGGCTTAATAATCCAATAGGGTTGATAGCCTCTGAAGTCCTATTTTCACTAACGAAAGACAGGTTGTCGAATAAGGCTAATGGGTCCCATCCACCCAGATTTGTATAAGGTTGTCTTTCCTAGATGGGTTGCCGACCAAGGCTAACAGTCCCCCATCCACCCGGATCATCCAAAAGCAATCATGTTATAATGAGCCGCCAATGTGACATGGAAATATTGTATGTTGATATTACCTGAGGGATAATTATTCATAATACATTAGCTAGCCCCCACATTTCAGGCTCACTATCGCTCACGAACAAAAATCGACACCTAAATGACCCGAAAGGTGCTAATAATGAAAAAAAAAGGGCCAAAATGTCTTAAAATCGTCAAACGAATGGGGCAAACGCCTTAAATTTTCAAAACCAATGGGGCTAAACATGAGGAAGAATGGGGTCAAGACAAAACAAAAACTTCCTCATAATTCACATATGCATATTTATGAAGCAAATCTGAGTTTATGGTATAGTTTAATCTTGAGTGAGGTAACCGCAAGTGGTCGTTATCATGTTAATTGGCTGATTAATTATACGTTTCTCAATGTTACACATACACACACACTCACACATATACACAACAAATTCGTACATATAAAAAGGTTTATACAGTATTAGCTGCCCTCCGCTGATCCCTAACGCACACACACTATCTACCTCTCTCTCTTTTTTATATTCTCTCTCTCTCTCTCTCTCTCTCTCTCTCTCTCTCTCTCTCTCTCTCTCTCTCTCTCTCTCTCTCTCTCTCTCATACACACACAATGGAAACTTCCCCCAGCCCGCTTGTCAAAGACTTACACCTTTAAGATTGTACTCTCTCTCTCTCTCTCTAGGCCAACTATGTGTGTGTGGGTGAGAGAGAGAGAGTGTGAGTGTGTGTGTGTGTGTGTGTGTGTGCGTGTGCGCAAGAGAGAGAGAGAGAGAGAGAGTGTGTGTGTGTGTGAGAGAGAGTGTGTGTGTGTGTGCGTGTGCGCAAGAGAGAGAGAGTGTGTGTGTGTGAGAGAGAGTGTGTGTGTGTGTGTGTGCGAGTGCGTCAGAGAGATAGCTACAGAAAGAAAGATAAAGATAAACATATAACACCCAGTAACCAGGACCTCTCACAGGACAATAAAGGTGAGAGCTGAACCAGAGATGACGTCAACAAAGAAGGGACAATCTCTTTTATAGGGAGCAAAATAAGAAAAATTGTCTTATAGAAAATACTTGCAGCTCAAAGAAGAAGAAGAAGAAGAAGAAGCAGATGAAAAATACGAAGCAGAAGTTGCATAGAAGAAAAAACAAAGACAGAGAAAAAGAAGTCGAAGACATAGAAGTGAAATGGAAAAATACGAAGCCAAAAATAAATCATAAGCAGAAGTAAAAAGAAGAAAGGCAAAGAAAAATAATTAATACAACAATAAACAAGAGGAAAGAATAAGAAAATAAATGAAGATCAAGGAAGAAAAATGTGTGTAATTCACTCCCAGAGGCCAGCTGGGAGCTGGAGGGGGGCCGCGCAGCTTTTGGGTTTGGGGGAGGGTGAAGAAGGGGTGCTGAGGTTGGGGAGGGGGAGAAGGGATGCTGAGGAGGTGGGGTACTGAGATGGGAGAGGGGGGCGTAGGAAGATGGGCGCGGGGGGCGTAGGAAGCTTGATAGGGGGGCGTAGGAAGATGGGAGGGGCGTAGGAAGATGGGGGAAGAAGGGGTAAGGGTCCTATGAGGGGACGGTGGTGGATGATAGGGCAAACTTGGAGAAAGTGGTGTGAGGAGGATGGGAGACGTGGGGAAGCTGGTGGATGGGGGAGGGTGGGGGGGGGGGTTGAGGTGGGCGGTGGTGGATGGGCAAAGAAGTAAGGAGAAGGGGGCTGAGGGGGTTGGGGGGGACGGTGATAGATGGAGGAAGAATGAGTCTTTTGCGGGGGGGGGGGGAAGTGGGAGGGGACTTGAGGGGTAGCTTGGTGTAATGGGGGAAAAAAAAAAAAACCAAATTCCAGACTTAAGGGGAAGATTGGGCATAACGGGGGGGGACCGGTGCTTGATGGAGGGGAAGGAATGGGGTTTGAGGGAGAGGGGGGTGGGGGCGGTGGTGGATGGTGGGAATGATGAGCTTTGAGGGAGGGGGACTTGATGGGAGACGATGGTGGATGGGCGCAAGAAATAAGGGGGGGGGGGGGTGAGGGGGGGGGTGGAGGAAGGGGGGGGGGGGGGGGGGGGGGGGGGGGTGGGGGGGGGGGGGGGGGGGTGGGGCGGGGGGGGGGGGGGGGGGGGGGGTGGGGATGATAGTGGGGGGGCAGAAGGAGGAGTGGGTGGGTGGCTTCAAGTCCTAACCATTCTGGTGCGCTGAGCCAAAATCGAGAGGAGGGGAGAGGATTTGATTTGATTAGATTATTTATTAAGATAGCCTAAATACATAAAATTACATATAGCCTACATTGTTTCAATTGGGTAAAGGTGATTATACATTCCTTTACCCTACTCCTACTTTAAGAGCATAAAATAAGAACATAAGAAAAGGGGAATCTGCAGAAAGCCGATTGGCCCAAACAAGACAGATCCCTCGCACACCTAACCCTAATGATAAGGCCTTATTATAAGCCCAGCTCACTTACATACATATAAACACAAAAACACTAAAAATAAATCATAGAATCAGCTTGTGAGAAGGGTATGAGAGGAAGGAGGGGCGTAATAGGACAGCAGGGGGTGAAGAAGTAGAGAGAGAGAGAGAGGAGAGGGGGGGGGGGTGTTTGAGTCCCATCGATCCCTACCACTAACCGAAAATCCGGGAAGGGGGGTGGGGGGCACATACACACAATGAGAGAAAGAGGGGGGTGGGGCATTGGGGGGTACCTTTCTCTTTAAATGACCTTGACCCGGATCCTAGTAGGCTGTGTGTGTGTGTGTGTGTGTGTGTGTGTGTGTGTGTGTGTGTGTGTGTGTGTGTGTGTGTGTGTGTGTGTGTGAGACAGAGAGAGATAGAGAGCTTCCCAATTAGATAGGAAAATGGACGAGATGGGTTGGGTGTGAAAAGGATCTGCCTTGTGAAGGCCACCTAACTTTCTGCAGGCTCCCGTTATTCTTGTCATCTTAATATTTTACTTCTCATATTTACAATTCTACAATATTTCTCTCCCTCTCTCTCTCTCTCTCTCTCTCTCCGTCTCTCTTCTCTGACTTCCTCTCTCTCTCTACTCTCTCTCTCTAATCTTAACAATAGCTACGCTACAGTTTCAGGAATTCCCCCCCCCGGTAATGTATAAACGCATTAATTTCGTCTCAGGGGCCTTGAAGTTGTGCATCAAACCTTAAAGGGGGGTTTCCATTGGTGACCTGCCTTTTTGTTACTGTCCTTTTCTATTCTTTCTCATGCGCTTGCCTATCCATTTGACCTCATTTCGCAGCCTAGATGTTTTAATGACGTTTATACCCCCATCCAGGGTGTCAATTTTCGTGTACTGTTGTGCTAGCCCTTCCTTCTCTTTCGCCAAGCGAGCCCCTGTGGCATATGTTCCCAGCTGGAGGTTTATTTATGTTGGAGCCTGATCAGAACCAGGGCTAAATTTGGCCTATCCACTTTTTGCGATTCAGAAAAGGATTTCTCCGGCGAAGAATGGCGATTTTCTTAATATAATTAGCTGGCTCGCCACATATTCGACCTCGCCAGGAAGAAATCGACATCCTAGCATGGGCGAGGGTGTGGCGAGATCTATGTGGTCATTGTTCCACTGGCCTGCCGCCGCTACATCCATAAGGTCCCGGTAAAGTTCAAATCCCGATGTTTATCAATGGGAAGCATATATTGGGCCGCCCGCATGTGAATGGAATTTGTGATGTGGACCTAGTATTCAGTGCATTACCACAAAGCCCCACCGAAACGCTTAATAAAATTACCCTCATCTGATTCCCTGATTAAATAGCACTGTACTCTTGGAATATTCCCATAATTCAAAATATGCTATAGGTGCGTGCCCCAATGCCTGGTGAGTCTAGGCTGCTCAACAAGGTGGCGTTGTTTGTGGTGTGAGGTGTGTAAGATGTGAGTGTTCCGAGTGTAGGAGGGGCAGACCAGTGTTTTTTTTAAATGCACGGCGTGGGAGGAACGAGGTGGCTTCAGAGATGCGAGGTCGCTGTAGCGACCATGAGTGTGAGCACCGTGCCCTCATCCCCATGAAACGGCAAGATGGCAGGTGCTCGTTGTACTCTCACGTGCTTCACATGCCTCACTCCCTAGACTGGAACAAGGAACCTCGCAGGCTTCACATGCTCACTGCTACAAGCTGTTAATGTGCCAGGCTCTCAAGCCATATGCCCGAGGACGGGGAGATGAATTGATTGGAATATAGAAAAAACAAAAAAAGTCTTAAAATAGTTGGCTGAATGGGGCCGAATGGAGAAAGAGAAAAAAAGGACAGAAATAACAAAATGCAGGTCACCCCACTTAACTGTGTTGATAGCGTAATGGTTAGTGCGTAGAATTTCGGTGAGAATCCAACGTTCGAGTGTTTGAAATCTAAAAACTTCCTCTCTTATCGAGCTGTCAATCTGTGGAATGGGCTTCCCCGAGATGTGTTATAGAGCATGCAAACACCGCTTGCAGTCATTTTTAAAGTTCGCCCTAGACCAACATCACCTTGCCTTAACATCCACGGTTGACTGCATTCTGTAAATTATATAACATTATTTTCCTTAGTACGGTTGATATTGATGTTAATATTATACTTACATTCCAACTCATACTTTGCATATCAAATCTCTGAGAAAGAAATTTTCTAGTGTTTGTTGGGGGTGCTCTAACAATACAGCGAGTAACTAAGAGAGACATAGTCGCTTCGATGGAACCGGTTCGCAAGACCTGTTGATTGCTTGATTACCTTTTTACTTCTTATATGACTCCTTATAATGCTCTGGTGGTGTGTTTGATCAGGAACAGCTATTTTTGAGATGAGATTTGTTGTGAAGCTATGCGAGTGTTTGATGTTTTGACGTATTGCGGCGTTTAATTATGTGTAGTTCAGATAGGACGCAGAGGTTGTAATCTGTTTTTATGGGTTGTGGTACGTCACCCCACCCCCCCCCCCCCACTCCCACCATTGTGCAGTTTAATTATATATTGGTTGTTTATTACTATATGATGAATATTGCTTCGACCATTGCGGGAGATCATCAGGCAGTATCAGCAGCTTACCTTCATTTCCTTTGGTCCTTCTGTATTTATAGGTGTATCGATGTATATTAACGATCATAGTGCGATAGTCCATGCTTCATCCGAATCTTAATTTTAACATATTAGCTGTGTGTCATATATACTTTACTAAGTCCTTCACCCATGGTCTCTACATGAATAAGTTTACAATACGCACACACACACACACACACACACACACACACACACACACACACACACACACATATATATATATATTACCAGTCTCGCTAAGGCAGCCTCCCAGAGAGATCTGCGGTGAGAATGCCTTCAACAGCCTCAAGGAGCGTTTCTGTTACCCTCCACACCGCATTCTATGACTCGTACAGGCCGGCACAGTGGAGTCTTTTGGTATCAGAGTATTGTTCA
>CM064501.1:10772144-10982402 GCA_032716605.1 Paralithodes platypus | reverse complement strand
CCGGTACATAATTATATACCGGTACATAAAATTATAACCGGTACATAATAATTAATATACCGGTACATAATAATTAATATACCGGTACATAATAATTAATATACCGGTACATAATAATTAATATACCGGTACATAATAATTAATATACCGGTACATAATAATTAATATACCGGTACATAATATACCGGTACATAATAATGATTAGACCGCGCCATATAATTAATATCCGGTACATAATCCTTAGATACGCGGTACATATATTAATATCCCGTTCCTAATATGAATTAAACCGGAACATACTAATTTATACCGGTACATAATATTTGTACCGTACCTAATATTCTATACCCGGTACTTCATTAAGATATACCGGTCCATATAATTATATAAATATACCGGTACCTATTATTATATCAGTTACATAATAATTAATATACCGGTACATAATAATTAATTATACCGGTACATAATAATTAATATACCGGTACATAATAATGTACTTAATACCGTACATTAATTATTGTACCGGTACTATTATTAGTATTTCCGGTAATTTTATTAAGTATTTGTACCGGTATATTAATTAGTATGTGACCGTTATAATTAATATTATGATACCGGTATCTGAATTATTATGATACCGGTATATTATATATTATGTACTGGTATATTCTTTATTATGTACCTTATATTATTATTATGTGCGGTATATTAATTATAATATGTACCAGGGTATATTAATTATTATGTACCGTTATAAATTACTTAATTATGTACGTATATTCATAGATGTCCGGTATAATTAATTATCTGTACCGGTATATTAATTATTAGTACCGTAATTATTATTATTATGTAACCCGTGATTGATATTACTTGTTTGTACCGGTATATTATTATTAATGTTCCGTTCATAATTATTATTTGGGGTACCGGTAAATGAATTATTGTCCGGTTATTTCATTATATGTTACCGGTATTTAATATTATTGTACCGGTCATCTTACGTATTATATCCGGTAATTACCGTACTATGCCGTAATATATAATACTTAATAGTACCGGTACTAATACTTATTAATGATGACCGTACCGGGAGGTGACTATTCATTCCGGTTACAATAATAAATTAATAGCCGTAACCGTACTTAATTTAATATACCGGTACATGATCTCTACTTACCGGTACAATAGTAATTATATAGCCGGTACATAATCTTCTATACCGGTACATAATAATTAATATACCGGTACATAATAATTAATATACCGGTACATAATAATTAATATACCGGTACAGTAATGACAAATAATTAATGCCAGGGAAGGAGTATAAGAAGCTGTTCATTCTCAGAAACACCTCGATCGTCAATTTAACTAATAAGAAGGTGCACGCGACCCTCCTTTTTTCAGGTCACTGTGGTGGAAGGCCACATTTCAGATAACGAAACAGTCACCCTGAAGTGGAATGTAGACTATAAAGTTGTTTACATACGTTCGAGATCTGAAGGAATACTTCACCTATGTGAACTGTCCTCATGCTGTCCTAGCTAGGTTTAACCCCTTCTATATCGCGCGGGACAGCCAGTATTTTAATTTTCATTTTAGCTCAATATTTAGGACGCAATTGTATGCAGGTTTAAAAAGTGATCGTGTGTATTAATACGAGTTAGGTTGAAATTGGGGTTTTGATGAACCCAATGTTAAGTAGGTGTGAGGCCAACGTTTGTTAACCTGAACAAAATCGTCTAATAGTAGCCAGAATGAAAGCTAAAAGGCCGGGTCGTACAGAGAAAGGGTTAATCTTATTGTGATCCTTGTAGGCATACGCCTATGGGATGAACGAAGACCCCAAAACCAATTGAATGAACACGAGCGATTCTTTGTTTACACGAATTGTTTTATTTTAACATGGACCTCCAGTAATTAAGAGGCTTCGAACTACCTCCCTTAAACCTCTTTATTACCATACATCCTTCTTTAACTGCACAAAATCTTCTAAATTTAGCTAGACAATAAATATACATAGACGTCGCCGGTACTAGAGTGGTTAAGATAGTAATATTGAGTAGGCAATACGAGTTAGGTGAAATGGTTTGACGCCTGTTAATAGTGGAGGCCCTTTTTAACCTGAACAAAATCGTCTAATAGTAGCCAGAATAAAGCTAAAAGGACGGGTCGGTACAGAAGGGGTTAATCTTTGTGTCTGTGCATACTGGAGAACAAAGAACACACCAATGAATGAACACGAGCGATTCTTTGTTTACACGAATTGTTTTATTTTAACATGGACCTCCAGTAATTAAGAGGCTTCGAACTACCTCCCTTAAACCTCTTTATTACCATACATCCTTCTTTAACTGCACAAAATCTTCTAAATTTAGCTAGACAATAAATATACATAGACGTCGCCGGTACTAGAGTGGTTAAGATAGTAATATTGAGTAGGCTATACTTAATTAACCCCTTCAGTAAATTATGGCGTTATTCGGATTCAACATAATAGAGACATAGTCACGTCATTGTCCTAGAAATGCTGTCCTTGTGTTACTAACAGAAAGATTAATATAATAAACATATCCACTTACAGACGCCACCTGCGCTGTTCAATCAGATCAGATGAAGTATTGAGGGATAAGCCTTTACAACGGCACCTCGTATTTACATTCTACTTTTCCTATTTTTCTGAAGCGTGTAGAGAGGGGAGAAGGGGTGTTGGAGAGAGAGGAAGCTGTTGGAGTGTGTAGAGAGGGGAGAAGGGGTGTTGGAGAGAGAGGAAGCTGTTGGAGTGTGTAGAGAGGGGAGAAGGGGTGTTGGAGAGAGAGGAAGCTGTTGGAGTGTGTATACGTGGTCAAATAGACTGAGAATCCGGAGAGACACATGCTGCACAGTGTTGCCAATTTAGCTACTTTCCCGCTAGATCTAGAGGTATTTACTTTGATCAAGAGGCAAATTCTTACATCTAGCGACATGAATTCTAGCGACATTCTGGATATTTGAGCCATTTTATAGTAATATTCTAGAAATTGTGGCATCATTCTAGCGGTTTTCGGTTCGAATCCCGGTAGGATCACATACTTTCATTAATTTCATTGGGAAGTGTTTGGTGTTGGCAGTGAAATTATATATTAGATAATTCCTATAGGTTCAGAAACATTTCATAGCGAGGTCGGTCCTTAGAGATCTATGCCTCATAAAATGTCCTTTCCTTTCACTTAAGGGGAGATATCGACTTGAGGGATTTTTTTTCTGGACCCCTTTCTCCCTCATGTTTAGCCCCATTGCTTTTGAGATTTTAAGACAGTCGCCCCATTAGTTTGGCGATTTTATGAACTTTCGCCCCCATTTCCGTCAATTTTAAGACCTTTCGTGCAATTTAGGTGTCGATTTTATCCTGGCGAGCGATAGCGAGCCTGTAATTTAAGAGGAACCGGCTTTCAGCCGGGAAATTTTTCTACCGAAAAATGTACAAATTTATCTTGAAAGGGGCTCAAGGGGGTGTAATCTTAAGCTTGATGGATATCTAGAGACCAAACTAAAAACCTCCCCTTAAGCATTATGATTAGGCTATTCAGTGTGCAGTTGGGTGTGGGTACATGCTTAGATTGATATCCAGTATGCGATAAATGAATATAAAATCGTAATAATGTACTTAACATTTAACTGTGTTGATGGTGTAATGCTTAGAGTGTTTAAGAGCTGTATGTGGTGACCCAGGTTCGAATCCTGGGAGAATCACATGCCTTCATTAACTTCATTGGGAGGTGTTCGGTGATGGGAGTGAAGTTAATAAATTAGATTATACTGTATATGTAATACTGGGGCAGGATATGTAATACTGTATATGTAATACTGGGGCAGGATATGTAATACTGTATATGTAATACTGGGGCAGGATATGTAATACTGTATATGTAATACTGGGGCAGGATGTAATACTGTATATGTAATACTGGGGGCAGGATATGTAATACTGTATATGTAATACTGGGGCAGGATATGTAATACTGTATATGTAATACTGGGGCAGGATATGTAATACTGTATATGTAATACTGGGGCAGGATATGTAATATGGTATTTGGATCTAAATTATGCTCGATCAGAAATATGCTATCCCCGCCATTTGTGTGATAATCTAATTTATTTATGTCACTAACAAACCAAACACCTCCCAACAAATTTATGAAAGCATATGATCCACCCGAGATTCGAACCTGGGTTACCACATACAGATCTTAACACTCAAACCATTACACCTAATAGCCTTTTCTTTAGTATAAGTAACACCCAGTTCTTAACATTAATCAACAATGACAAGCCCCAATGTACTTGAAAACACTAATGAAAGCATATATTTGTAAAAGGTATATTTGGAATCCAATAAAGTGACTCCGAGCCAAGTATCGGGTACAATTCCTCGTGTGACCCCCCCTGTATTATACCCAGACTGCCCTAACCCTCCACCCATCCTCCACCACCCATCGATCCATCCTCGCCACCACCACCACCAGTACTACCACCCCTCCACACCACCAACAACCTACCCCTCCACCGCCACCACTAACCAGCTTCACCACCCCTCCACCACCACCACCACCACCAACAACAACCTACCACTCCACCCCTACTCCACTAACCACCGCCCCTCCTTCACCTCCAGTACCACCATCACCAGCATCTGTCCACTTATACATAATTTGATAACAGAACCCCCCATAACCGGTATTGTCTGGAGTATTCTGGTCTATACTGTATATATGGACCGTTGAGAAAGAGACCCACGTGATCATTGTTATATAAACGTGGATTTGGTCACCCTTCTTCCTCAGGTTTAGTCCCATTAGTTTTCAGACTTTAAGACGTTCGGCTCATTAGTTTGGCGATTTTAACATCTTTCACCTCATTTCTTTGTCAATATAAATACCTTTCGTGCCATTTAGGTGTCGATTGTTTCCTGGCGAGCGATAGCGAGCCTTTAATTTTAGTGGAATCGGCCTTCGGCCGGGAAATTTTTCTACCGAAAAATGCACAAATTTATCTCAAAGGGGGGTCTAGGGGATTTTTTTTTTTTTTAAAGCTTGATGGAGGTCTGGGGAGGAAACTAAACATAATAGCCCGCTGAGGAGCAGAATCACGTGACCATCATTATATAAACGTGCATTAACCCCTTCTGTACCGACGACGCCATATTTATTTCATTCTCGCTACTATTAGGCGATCCTTCCCAAACTGCTTAAAATCGGCCGCTGAACAACCAAATACAATGTAAAAAGAACCGGTTTTCTATCGTCAAAGGGCTAAGCTAAGTAAACTAAATACAATACTAATGCACATCAATAACACAATACATAAACCATGCTATTAAGCTAAGTAAACTAAATACAATACTAATGCACATCAATAACACAATACATAAACCATACTATTAAGCTAAGTAAACTAAATATAAACCATACTATTAGCAAGCTATCAGTAAGACCAAAGCATATTTAAGGACAAGCTAAACTTTTTGCAGGTACATATTTCTACCGAAATAAGTAAAAATGTATCTTAAAGGGTTTTTTGGGGGGGTAATATTTAAGGGGGGTGACCTGTTTTTGTTGTTCTTTTCTATCTTTCTCTGGCTTGTATCCATTTGGCCCCATTCAGCCTACTGTTTTAAGACGTTTATCCCCATCCAGGTGTCAATTTTTTACTGGTGAGCGGTAGCGAGCCAGCATATTTTTTATTTTTGTTTGACAGCAGGCTAAATTTGTACATCTTTCGATAGAAAAATTTCTCCGGCGAAGCCGGATTTCTTCATATAATGCTGGCTCGCTATCGCTCGCCAGGAAGAAATCGACACCTAGATGGAGATAAACGCCTTAAAATAGTTGGCTGAATGGGGCCGAATGGTTACAAGCCAGAGAAAGAGAGAAAAGGACAGAAATAAAAAAAAGCAGGTCACCCCCTTAAAGCTTGATGGCGGTCTTGGGAGGAAACAAGAACAACAACAAGTGAGGTTAAGATCCCATCTTGAGTACGGCGCACAGCTTTGGCCCCCTTTATCTAAACAAGGACATCAACAACTGGAGTCGGTGCAGCGTAGAGCCACAAAGGTCATACCGTCATTGAGAAAGAACAACAAGATTACATTTGTTTTTACATCAACAAAAACACAAACATTTAGACCAATTGTTTAACAAAAATACCTCCAAGACCCTCCTTCAAGATATATTTGTACATTTTTCGATAGAAAAATGTCCCGGCCGAAGGCCGGGACATTTCCTGGATTGCAGGCTCGCCAGGAAAAAATCGACACCTAAGTTTCACGAAAGGTCATACAATTGTCAGAAATGGGGCGAAAGTTCTTAAAATCGTCAAAATAATTGGGCGAACGTCTTAAAATCTCGAAAATGGGCTAATCATAAGGGAGAAGGGGGGGAGGGGGGGGGGGGGGGGCACAAAAACCCGGCCCATCCCCCCTTAATCTGGTGTAATTTAGAACACCAGATTAAACACCAATTTAGCGTTTGATAATACTGAAAAAGGCTTTAGCTTAACCCCTTCTGTACCAGCGACGTCTTTTCTTATTATTCTAGCTATATGTGTAGACGATTTTGTGAAAGTGTAAGAAGGATCATTGGTACTGAAATGGGTTAAGTGAGTTAGTTGGAAGCCTGTTAATTGCTGAAGGCCCTTTATAAAACTGAATAAAACCGTCTGATAGTAGCCAGAAAATGAAGTTAAAAGGACGGTACTGGTACTGGAAGGCTTGATGATGTCAATGATCATAGGTAATTAAAAAGGTAGGTTTATCAGGTTGGAAAAACGAACACCTGCTTGATATCACTCATATTTACCTTCAAACTCAAACCTAAATGGCATAAAAGGTCTTGATATTGATAGAGAAATGGGTCGAAAGGTCTTAAAATCGACAAGCTGGTGAGGCGAACGTCTTAAAAATCTCATAACTAATAGGGCTAAACATGAGGGAGAAGGGAAATAACAAACACTTAAAATCGACAAACAAATGGGGCAAACGTCTTAAAATCTCATAACGATTAGGGCTAAACATGAGGGAGAAGGGAAATAACAAACACTTAAAATCGACAAACAAATGGGGCAAACGTCTTAAAATCTCATAACGATTAGGGCTAAACATGAGGGAGAAGGGGAATAACAAACACCTGCCCTTTGTATCACTCTTGTTAAACCTTCAAACTCTCTCCACAATAACCTTCCATGCGGCAAAAAAGTGTTATCATGGGAAAACTATAGATACAAATGCAAAAAGTGAAGAGGAGTTCTGAATGACACCATAAAAACTTATATATAAATAAAGGCCATAAACACTATCAATACTAATGGTAAAAAGTCAAGAGGAGTTCTGAATGACACCATAAAAACTTATATATAAATAAAGGCCATAAACACTATCAATACTAATGGTAAAAAGTCAAGGGGAGTTCTGAATGATACCAGATTATTAGAAACACTATTAGATAAATACAGCAGGATGTAAACACAGGATACTAATGGTATAATGTGAAGTAGAATTCTTATAGAAACATTATACGTATATACTGTATATATATATAAACTGGTATATATATTATCACCATTGTACGGGTACCTACGTCAATAAAGAGTTCCACATCAAATTGGGTGGCGTTTTCACCTCTCCCTACAATTAACAGGTGATACTAACATAAACCCAGCCGTCCCAACTCTCCCTATAGAGCACTGTGGTCAACAGGTTATGTAGGCTACTACATATTTACCTTGGTTATGAAGGGTTGACGTCACACACCCACTAACACTATTATGGGGGAAGTACGGTACTTGTTTTTTAGTCTATGTATTTATTTATCAATTTATTTTCAACTTTCCTCGCTAGACCTCCATCAAGCTTTAACAAAAAAACACCTCCTAGACCCCCTTTCAAAATAAATATGTAAATTTTTTAGTAGAAAAATGGCTCGCTATCGCTCGCCAGGAAAAAATCGACACCTAAATGGCACGAAAGGTCTTAATATTGACAAAAAATGGGGCGAAAGGTCTGAAATTCGCCAGACTAATGGAAAAAGACATCTGAAAATCTCAAAACTAATATGCTAAACATGAAAGAGAAGGGGGTCCAGAAAAAGCAACCCATCTCCTCTTAACACAAAACAATCGATTATAAAAAAAAAAAAAAAAAAAAAAAAAAAAATTTGGAGAAATATGAACATGTGTTTTCCACGTTCTAGTTCTCTCTCTCTCTCTCTCTCTCTCTCTCTCTCTCTCTCACTAACGCAATTTACTGAAAACCTTTGATTAGATAAAAAGGAAAAAAGGGTATATTATAAAATTCCTCCATGTGTGTGTGTCTCTCTCTCTCTCTCTCTCTCTCTCTCACTGACTTTAGACGGGTTTATAGGGCTTCCAGAATCGCCTACTCAACAGACACACCTTTCACAACACAGTACAAGACGAGGTATATAACATGTGGAAGACAGACAGAGGAAAGAGATTAAGGGAGCCCACCTCGCTTTTTTTTCTCTTTCTCTCCCTCTCTCCTTGGCTTGTATCCATTCGGCCCCATTCAGCCTACTGTTTTAAGGCGTTTACTCCCATCCAGGTGTAAATATTTTCCTGGCGAGCGGTAGCAAGCCAGCATATACATAATTTTGTTTTGACAGCAAGCTAAATTTGAAAAAATTTTGATAGAAAAATTACTCCGGCGAAGCCGGATTTCTCCATACAATGATGGCTCGCTATCGCTCGCCAGGAAGAAATCGACACCTGGATGGGGATAAACGTCTTAAAACAGTTGGCTGAATGGGGCTGAATGGATACAAACCAAGGAAAAACAGAAAAGGAGAAAAAGATAAAAAAAAAAAGCCAGTGATCCCCCTTAACTATACAGAAGAATAAAGGAAAAACTTCAAACAAGAAAAAAAAACAAAAAAAAAACAGACTAAATACGGGGAAATATAATTGAATAAAGTTATGAAAAAAGAGCAGGACAAAAAGACACAATCAATATAACAGTAAGTAAAACTGCCTAGGGAAGTGCCGATGGAAAGGCATTAATACTTCCCGACTTTCAACTGAACTGACCTGAACTGAACACACACCAAAGCCATTCCAACAGCTTTCTCTCTCTCTCTCTCTCTCCAACACCCTTTCTTCCTTCTCATCACTCTTCGAAAAGTAGATACGAGTTGCCGTTGTAAAGGCTTGTCCTTCAATACCTACACCATCACCACACACCGGTACTGAATGGGTTTAGCATTGTAGTTATTCATTGTTCCCCCTAATGTCAGTAGTTGTCCACTGTTATCGTGTACTAAAGGTCGGAGTCTGTTTACGTGCCCCTTAGTCATAGTTCCAGGTCACTCAAGGCTACGAGGAACAGTTACTATCTCAAACACCTTGCTGTCTAGTCCAGGGAGATATGCTAAATAAAAACAATACAAAATACTGGAGTTACAAGGAAAAGTTAGTCTCACAAAGGCCTTGCTCTCCACCCAAGGAGATTTTATTAAAAAAAAATAAAAAAATAAATAAATAAGAAAAAAATAAAAAAAAATATATAGGGACCTATATATACCGGTATAGGTATATATATATATATATATATATATATATATATATATATATATATATATATATATATATGGTATATATATATATATATATATATATATATATATATATATATATATATATATATATATATATATATATATATATATATATTTTCTTTAATACATACGAGGTTGAAAGAAATGGCAATTTCTGCGTTGGAAATTGTATTATTCAAAGTTTCCAGGTCTCTGATGAGTTTTCGCTGGGTGGCAGGAAGTAGATGAAGGAGATGAGCAAAATTCATGGTGGTACAGGGTTACATAAATGTACATGATGATACAGGATATACGACGCGTTTCACTGGACAACCAGCATTATCAAGTAAGGAAGGAATGATATAAAAGGTAAACAGGAAGGGTATATATAGAGGGTGGAGGATCAGAGGAGGCGGAAAACAGGGGGCAAAAGTCTGCTATTGGTGGAAGCGTAAATTAGGAGAGAGAAAGGGGTTAACCGCTTCACGCATGCGCACTGGATGCGGGATGGTGGTCAGTAGGTGGGGTCGAAGCTGATTGGCTGCGTGTCGAGGGGCGTGGCCTAAGTTGTGTGGCGCCTGCAGAAGACGAAGCTGAAGGAGGTAGCGCGGGGGGCTGCGTCAAGGGTACCGGGGGGCGAGGAGGGGTGTTAGGTCCTGTAGGGTAGTGCCTTTTGGCAGAAGGAAGGATCTGAAGGTCCAGAGTTTGGTTGTTGATGTTGGGATGTAAGGCTTGGATATATAAAGCTTCGAGTATAGGTAATCTCCTTGGGTCACTTTCTTTATCGAGTATGGTGGTGTGTTTCTCTAACTCGTTGCGTGTGAGGTGAGGGTGGTTAGGGGTGAGATAGTGGTCTTTGATGGCTCCAGCCTGAAGGTGAAGAGTTAACCGACGTGAAAGACGAGTCTGCGTCATACCAATATAGGAATGAGGTCCACAGTCCTCATAATTACAGGTATGTTGGTAAATGACGTGATCGTCGGTCATCGGGCTCTTTATCTTGGTGGAGGCTGGTTTGTTGCGGAGAACGAGGTTGGAGGTCTTGGGGGATTTGTAATAAATTATTAATTTGATTTTGTTTTCCGGGTTGGTTGGGTGGACATGCTTGGAGATTATTTCTTTTAAGACGGCCTCGTCATTTTTGTGTTCAGAGGACATGTAATTGCGGTAGAAGATCTTAATTTCATTGGAAGAGGAGCTGAGCTGTTCTGGACCGAGCTAATTGCTACGTATCCACGAATTATAGGATACATTATTAAGAAGTAAAAACAGGCACACAATGACACACCACCGACTACAATGAAACGACTATTAATATATAATATATGTATAGTAAAGAAATAATGGAGCATTCTGGTTGAGCCCGGAACCTATTTTACTCTTCTACTTTATTTCTAACTTCTCTCTTTACCTTGTTCTTATACCAATTCCACAAACCCTCCAATCACTCACCAAAATATCTTCAACTCCCATGCTCCCCAATTCCTCCCAAATATATTTGTAATAGTTGCTTATATCTTTACTCCAGCCATCGGTCGGTCGGTCGGTTTTATATCATTCCTTCCTTACTTGATAATGCTGGTTGTCCAGTGAAACGCGTCGTATATCCTGTATCATCATGTACATTTATGTAACCCTGTACCACCATGAATTTTGCTCATCTCCTTCATCTACTTCTGCCACCCAGCGAAAACTCATCAGAGACCTGGAAACTTTGAATAATAAAATTTCCAACGCAGAAATTGCCATTTCTTTCAACCTCGTATGTATTAAAGAAAATTTATTACCTGGCTTTACTAACATATATATATATATATATATATTATATATATATATATATATATATATATATACCGGTATATAATTATACTGTATATATATACCGGTATATATATATATATACCGGTATATATATATATATATATATATATACACACAGTGTATAAAGGAGATAATCTTGATATACAGTATAATACAAAATATAATATACACGTTGAGTTATCAGAATTTATAGGCAATAAATCCATGGTACAGGAGGCTCCAAACCGGGTCAATGTGGCATCTTGGTGTGAGAGGGAAGTTGATCATTCCCTCCAGCACTTCAGACAATCACGACTAAACACCTGATTACAACTACCATGTACAGTACCCCACATAAGTTCAGTGCCTCTCCGTGATCTTAACCCCTTCTGTACCGGCGGCGTCTTTTTAACCATATTCTGGCTAGTATTACACGATTTTAGTCAGTTTGAGCCTCGAGCAATTAATAGGCTTCGAACTATCTCACTTAACCCCTCTTACTACCACAGATCCTTCTTAAACTGCCCAAAATCGTCTAAATATAGTTAGCAGAATATATAACAGACGTGGCCGGTACAGAAAGGGTTAAACCACTGATTATAACTACCATGTACACTGTACAGTCCCCCGCATAAGTTCTGTGCCTCTCTGTCATCTTAAGGGGGGGATGGTTCGTTTTTCTGGCCCTCATTTTCCCTCATGCTTTTTGTTGTTGTTGCTATTCCCCAGGCTGTCTGGCCGAACAACCCCAAGGTCCCGAGCAAGGCCAAGGCCATAAACGAGCGCCCCCACAAAACCCTCCCTCCTTACCACTAATATAGCCTGGGTGATCGAAGCCACTCCAAGGAAGGGAGCGGAGTCGGAAACGCCCGGGAAACCAAAGCCCCACCCAAGGCCCTGTGCCCTCAACAATTATGAAGGGAAAGTTGAGGGGCAAAGGAAAAATGTGACACTTTGGCTCCCAATCTGCCAACCTCTAGGTTGGCAAAGGAAAAATGTGACACTTTGGCTCCCAATCTGCCAACCTCTAGGTTGGCAGTAGGGATGTCAATCCACGTAAAAGACGCCGTCACTTGAGATCTAGAAAATATATAAGTAGAAGGAACAGTCAGAGTAAGCTATGGGGTATGGCAGAGATCGCTCAGCTCTCACTCTGATAGACCAGCCCATCACCACATGACTAGAACCCAATACTCTCAGCATCAGATAGGAAAGGCCCTAGAAAGACGCCTTTGGCGGGGGGATAGCTCCCCTATTTCAACTCCTTTCGGGGTTGGGCACCCGCCCCATTAGTTTTCTAGCGAGGAAACTCACAGATATATAAATAAATCTATAGACCAAAAAAACAAGAACTACCCCTTTAACTGCCAGAGGAAAGAGATGATCAAGCAGCTGAGTTGGTAAAGTCGTACACCACTTGTACCAATAAAAGTTTGCACCACTTCCTCAATTTAAGTAAGTTTACCCTCATTCAAAACAATGGTGACTGTACTATCTTTGTTTTAAGTAAGTTTACCCTCTTTCAAAACAATGGTGACTTTATTTTCTTTGTTTTAAGTACGGTAAGTTTACCCTCTTTCAAAACAATGGTGATTTTTTTTCAAGTAAGTTTACCCTCTTTCAAAACAATGGCGCCTGTATTTTCTTTGTTTTAAGTAAATTTACCCTCTTTCAAAACAATGGTGACTTTATTTTAAATGTTTTAAGTACGGTAAGTTTACCCTCTTTCAAAACAATGGTGACTTTATTTTCTTTGTTTTAAGTAAGTTTACCCTCTTTCAAAACAATGGTGACTGTATTTTCTTTGTTTTAAGTAAGTTTACCCTCTTTCAAAACAATGGTGACTTTATTTTCTTTGTTTTAAGTAAGTTTACCCTCTTTCAAAACAATGGCGCCTATATTTTCTTTGTTTCAAGTAAGTTTACCCTCTTTCAAAACAATGGTGACTTTATTTTCTTTGTTTTAAGTAAGTTTACTCTCTTTCAAAACAATGGTGACTTTATTCTCTTTGTTTTAGACGATGTTATGAAGATTAGGAAGGTTCAGTGGGAATATAAGGAATTAAGTTAAAACTATCTTAGTTTAAGGGGAGACGGGTCGTTTTTCTAGATCCCCTCGTCCCTCATGCTTAGCCCCAATAATTTTCAGATTTAAAGATATTTACCCCATTAGTTTGTCGATTTTAAGACGCTTTGTCCCATTTATTTGTCAATATTATGACCTTTCATGCTATTTAGGTGTCATACTTTTTTCCAGGCGAACGATAGTTGAGCCTGTAATTTTTCAAGAACCGACGGGACATTTTATTCCGAAAAATGAACAAATTAATCTAGAAGGGGGATCTAATGGATTTTTTTAAAAAGTTTAATGGAAGTCTAGGGAGGAAACTAAAATAATATTAATAAATTAAAAAAATATACCAAAAAGTGAACCATCTCCCCTTAACCGCTACACATCTTACCTGTTTATAGTTTGCAACATGTCCTGGGTTCAATTCACTTCAGTTCGTTGAGGCGGTTACCGGGGTGCATCCTGTGCGGGGGTTGGGGTAGAGATTTGTTATAAAGGGGTAGGTATCTTAACAGGGCGTCTCAAGGATAGATCTGTTAAAATGTATTGTTAGGCCATCTATTTCAGTGTCCATTAATTATTATAATGCTACCCTATCCTTATTCGTTCTCTCTCTCTCTCTCTCTCTCTCTCTCTCTCTCTCTCTCTCTCTCTCTCTCTCTCTCTCTCTCAACTGTATTGTTGGCCATCTATTTCAGCTCCGTTTTAATTAATTATTTGTGTACCCCTCTCTCTCTCTCTCTCTTTCTTTAGCAATTAAAGGGGTAATAGCTCTCTCAATTATTGCCCTAAATTCCATAGATCCTTTCTAAACTTAGTAAGGTCGTCTAATACCAGCCAGAATAAAAAAAAATACGCTAAATTAGATTAAGAGACTTTATACACATTGGGAGGTGTGTGTGTGTGTGTGTGTGTGTGTGTGTGTGTGTGTGTGTGTGTGTGTGTGTGTGTGTGTGTGTGTGTGTGTGTGTGTGAAAATTATATATTCGTTCGTTAATCTTTAAAAATATGAGGGATGAAATTTGCGCTTCGTTCTAATAATCTCTTTCGTAACTATAGCCGAGCCATATAACTACATCATTATGACACCCCCCCCCCCCCACACACACACACACACACCCATACACACACACACACACACCATTACCACTCACTAATGAAGTCTTTAATTATCGACCAGTAACATTAAAATAGTATATTGAATATTTAATTTGAAGGCCCTCACTTGTGTAGAGAATCAACAACTGATTTCTTCCTGGCGAGCGAAAGCGAGCCAGCATTGTATGGAGAAACCCGGCTTCGCCGGAGAAATTTGTCTATCGAAAAAAAAATCTATCGAAAAATTTACAAATTTAGCTTGCTGTAAAAACATATTATATACCGGTATATGCTGGCTCCCTACCGCTCGCTAGGAAAGCATTGACACCTGGATGGGGTAAACGTCTTAAAACAGTAGGCTGAATGGGGCCGAATGGATACAACAGAGAGAGAGTGTGAGAAAGAGAGAAAAAAACCCCGAGGTGGGCTCCCTTAACACGTGTTGGTCTGACTCACTATACCACACAAGGAGTAAAAATATCTATAATAACCAGTAATATCCATAATAATACTAATAATACTAGCAATAATAACCGAACACATGTTGTATTGCTCTGACTCAGTATACATCGCTGGAGGTCATTGCGTCTACATACATTTTTTTCTTCTTTTTTCAATCTAATCTAAGAAAATAATCCACAAAACCTTGAATACACCTTAGAAGTGTATAAGTGTGTTAAGTGGTCGTCAATAAGTGGTGGGCAGCCCGGCACGCCACTTAGCGCCATCCACGGACCCTTTATTACGGTACATTAGATAAATAAATAATATCTTTACACTAGGTAGCCCGACGTATTGGGGGTAATTATGATTATATGATTAATTATTGTTCAGGATAGGGCTTGCTTTTTCCACTTTCGAGCAATGTATTGTATTGTTGGTAAAAAACAAAAATAAATAAATAAATAAATAAATAAATAAATAAATAAACAAACATTCCAACATGTCCTTGATCTACATAACATACTAATCCAGACCCCCTACAGGCTAAATTTGCACATTTTTCGATAGCAAAAAATCCCGGCCAAGGCCAATTTCTTCTAAGTTACAGGCTCTCTATCGCTTGCCCAGAAGAAATCAATATCTGAATGGGGTGAAGCGTCGTATCATCGTCAAATTAATGGGGTGACACGCCTTACAATCTCCAAACTAATGGAGCGCAACAGGGGCGATCTAAGCAAACCCACATCGGACCAAATAGAGTTAAGGGGCCATAAATATAATGGCTAAATTGGTTCGAAGCATGACACGATACCTGATACTACTCACCTTCAATATACTTTAGGCCTATTATATGTGCAAACAGATTTACAATGTCACGAGAGTAAAACAAAAAAAAACATAAAAAATACAAAATATATATATATACGGTATTTATATATATATATATATATATATATATATATATATATATATATATATATATATATATATATATATATATATATATATATATATATATATATATATATATATATATATACCGGTATATTTATATTAATAATAATTCAAACATTTTATCTACACAGCAATATGTAGACTTGGTTTTCTAAAAAGGTCGTATAGCATTACTGCATTTAAGAAAAATAATTAAATAAATAAATAAATGTAATAAAACACACACACACACAGGTATCAAATAAATCATGGAGGCTTCATGATAAGAATATTGACTGAATACCCAAACAGTAATTAAAATCTAAATAATTGACCAAATAGCAGTACCTCTATAAGACAACCTGTTATCAGTGAATACATCAAGCTCTATCTCACACGATACTCTAATTGACTGAAGTATACGAGAGCCATTTAGTGATCTATCTTGTGATCTATTCTTGTTGAAATATAGCAAGATAGTGAACATAGCCTAGTGCATGTTATTGTATATACAGTATATTGAAACGCAAAATTATGAAACTTATACTTACAATAATACTATGAACTTATATATATATTATATACATCACAACCGTAATTTTCTTGATATAAATATAGAGATTGTTAATGAACAGTGTATACTTAAAGTATATCACAAAGTTGATGATTTTAATTTTAACGTAATAAACTTTCCTTTCCCTAGTAGTAATATCGATAGTAAAATAACTTATAATTGTTTGTATTCCCAATTAATAAGATTTTGTAAAATCTGCACTAAAGTAGATGACTTTTGGGCTAGAGCTAGGTTACTATACAGACTCTTAGTGGACAGAGGTTTTGAGGCAAGTAAATTGTTCCATAAATTTAATCTTTTTAGGGTCAATTATTGTGACTGTATTCTAAAATTTGACATCAATAATTGTAATCAAGCCTTTTTAACTTGAAGTTTCTTGTATAACCTCTGCTTACTTTGTGTCTGTATTTATTGTTTTTTGTCTGTATTTATTGTTTATCTTTTTCTTTTTCTATTATTAATATTAATATTGATGATTTTTTAAATTTATTGTTCTTGTTAAAAGAGTACTCTTTGTTTAAATCTGTTGTTACTTCATATTTTGCAATTATTTGTCTTTATATTATATGTATTCATTGTCGATAGTATCAATTGCTTACTTTTGCGATTTCCTTAGTTTATTTGTGCTATAAATGTAGGTTATTTGTAGGGTAGTTATTGATAGGGGTCACTTGAGGCATGCTATGCTTACAGGTACCTACCCGATAGTACTATCGTTAGTGAGTGCTGTACTGTATTTTATATATTATTTTGTAATAGTATAGTTATCTTATCAATATTTGTATTTTGTACTATTGTTAAGGTCTTGTCATGTTGCAAATTTGATTTTAAATAATATTTTGACATTTAACATTTAGTTTCTTTATTCATGCAGAGTTTAGTAAAATTTGCCAGAACGTCCCGGACTTCCCAAACTTGATGACTACTTCCTTTAACGTGACGATAGTGCGTTGTTATATGTGCGATTAGTTTGCTTGGGAAACAGATTAACTTGCTCATGTAGTAATGTACACCCTATGTGGTGGATTGTGTTCTTTTATTTAATAATTTTCATTTTAGTAAGCGTTGTTTCCACATAGCGATTTTGATAATTTAATTTGACTTTATATTGTCCTTGTCCCAATTTTGGTTTGTTTAGTTTGCAAGTTTTACATTTTAATTTAGCTTTTAATTCTACTAAATATCGATAACTACAACCCCAACTTCCTTATAGCCTGAAACTCGCAAGTGGTGGATTGCCTCATCTTACAGGTCGGGATAAGGTATGGCCGGACTACTGTATATTGATCTTGGGGTAGGTATTGCATGACTACCTTGAACAAACAGCAGACACCGAGGAGACAGAATGGCACCATGTTGTGACAAGCTTCAAGTATACAGTCACATAAAAAACACACACACATATATATATATATATATATATATATATATATATATATAATATATATATATATATATATATATATATATATATATATATATATATATATATATATATATATATATATATATATATATATATATATATATATATATATATATATATATATATATATATATATATATATAGATAGATATAGATAGATAGATAGATACAGTATAGTATATATTCACACGTGAAGAGATAAAATCGTCTAATAATAGCCAGAATAGACCGGTAAAGGGAAGCTACTGTACGGAAAGGGTGAAGGTGTCAATATATAGAACATGGCGTGCTGACTGCAAATTTCACCACCAATTTCGTAGCGTTGTGAAGTTTGCATGACCACCTACACACATACTGTATATCATCCAGGGACAGTTTGTATAACCACCTACACACATACTGTATATCATCCAGGGACAGTTTGTATGACCACCTACACACATACTGTATATCATCCAGGGACAGTTTGTATAACCACCTACACACATACTGTATATCATCCAGGGACAGTTTGTATGACCACCTACACACATACTGTATATCATCCAGGGACAGTTTTACTGTATATATATAGATACACATACTGTATATCAACCAGGGACAGTTTGTATGACCACCTACACACATACTGTATATCATAATATTGTATGACCACCTACACACATCTGTATATCATCCTAACAGTTTGTATGACCACCTACACACACATACTGTATATCAATATATTTACTTTCTAACTCTAATATAATAGAGACATACAGGCTTACAAACTGAACAGAATATCTAAATTAGAACCCTTTACACCGACAGGTTATCCCCTACACACATACTGTAAAATCGCCAGGGACAGTTTGTATGAACACCTTCAGTACACACATACTGTATATATTCAGGGACAGTTTGTATGACCATACTGTATTCAGCCAGGGCGGACGTGTAGCACCTAAACATACTGACTATCATCACTTTGTACCACCTACACACATACTTCTAAGCTGGACAGTTATCTAAATATAGCACATACAACAAAACACAACCACACACATACTGTATATCATCCAGGGACAGTTTGTATGACCACCTACACACATACTGTATATCATCCAGGGACAGTTTGTATGACCACCTACACACATACTGTATATCATCCAGGGACAGTTTGTATAACCACCTACACACATACTGTATATCATCCAGGGACAGTTTGTATGACCACCTACACACATACTGTATATCATCCAGGGACAGTTTGCATGACCACCTACACACATACTGTATATCATCCAGGGACAGTTTGCATGACCACCTACACACATACTGTATATCATCCAGGGACAGTTTGCATGACCACCTACACACATACTGTATATCATCCAGGGACAGTTTGTATGACCACCTACACACATACTGTATATCATCCAGGGACAGTTTGTATGACCACCTACACACATACTGTATATCATCCAGGGACAGTTTGTATGACCACCTACACACATACTGTATATATATCTAAATTAGAACCCTTTACACCGACAGGTTATCCCCAAGCTGAATAAAATCGTCTAAGGATAGCTCTAACCCCTTCAGTACCGGTTACGTCCTTTTAAGTATATTCGAGTTATTTGACAATATGATTCAGCTTAGGGCGGACGTGTAGCAATTAAGACGCTACAGACTATCTCACTTAACCCTGTCAACTACCGGTACCACAGATCCCTTCTAAGCTGCATACAATTATCTAAATATAGCACAAACAAAACAACACATGTCCCCGGTACTGAAAGGGTTAATAGAAGGCTTCATGGTACCGAAAGGGTTTAGTTCGCATGACCAGACCCACCCAACCTTATCTGTCTGTCTAACTCAACTATACCCTGTCCCAAATCATGAGGTCAAAACTCTTCAACCTTAGCCTTTATAGCGCACAACCTTAGCCTTTATAACTCTTCAACCTTAGCCTTTATAACTCTACAACCTTAGCCTTTATAACTCTTCAACCTTAGCCTTTATAACTCACAACCTTAACCTTTATAACTCTTCAACCTTAGCCTTTATAACTCACAACCTTAGCCTTTATAACTCACAACCTTAGCCTTTATAACTCTTCAACCTTAGCCTTTATAACTCTTCAACCTTAGCCTTTATAACTCTTCAACCATAGCCTTTATAACTCTTCAACCTTAACCTTTATAACTCTTACCTTAGCCTTTATAACTCTTCAACCTTAACCTTTATAACTCTTCAACCTTAGCCTTTATAACTCTTCAACCTTAGCCTTTATAACTCTTCAACCTTAGCCTTTATAACTCACAACCTTAGCCTTTATAACTCTTCAACCTTAGCCTATATAACCCTTCAACCTTAGCCTTTATAACTCACAACCTTAGCCTTTATAACTCTTCAACCTTAGCCTTTATAACTCTTCAACCTTAGCCTTTATAACTCACAACCTTAACCTTTATAACTCACAACCTTAGCCTTTATAACTCACAACCTTAGCCTTTATAACTCACAACCTTAGCCTTTATAACTATTCAACCTTAGCCTTTATAACTCACAACCTTAGCCTTTATAACTCTTCAACCTTAGCCTTTATAACTCTTCAACCTTAGCCTTTATAACTCACAACCTCAGCCTTTATAACTCACAACCTTAGCCTTTATAACTCACAACCTTAGCCTTTATAACTCTTCAACCTTAGCCTTTATAACTCACAACCTTAGCCTTTATAACTCTTCAACCTTAGCCTTTATAACTCACAACCTTAGCCTTTATAACTCACAACCTTAGCCTTTATAACTCACAACCTTAGCCTTTATAACTCACAACCTTAGCCTTTATAACTCTACAACCTTAGTCTTTATAACTCACAACCTTAGCCTTTATAACTCACAACCTTAGCCTTTATAACTCTTCAACCTTAGCCTTTATAACTCACAACCTTAGCCTTTATAACTCTTCAACCTTAACCTTTATAACTCACAAACATAGCCTTTATAACTCACAAGCTTAGCCTTTATAACTCACAACCTTAGCCTTTATAACTCACAACCTTAGCCTTTATAACTCTTCAACCTTAGCCTTTATAACTCTTCAACCTTAGCCTTTATAACTCTTCAACCTTAGCCTTTATAACTCTTCAACCTTAGCCTTTATAACTCTTCAACCTTAGCCTTTATAACTCTTAAACCTTAACCTTTATAACTCTTCAACCTTAGCCTTTATAACTCACAACCTTAACCTTTATAACTCTTCAACCTTAGCCTTTATAACTCTTCAACCTTAGCCTTTATAACTAACAACCTTAGCCTTTATAACTCTTCAACCTTAGCCTTCATAACTCACAACCTTAGCCTTTATAACTCTTCAACCTTAGCCTTTATAACTCACAACCTTAGCCTTTATAACTCACAACCTTAGCCTTTATAACTCTTCAACCTTAGCCTTTATAACTCTTCAACCTTAGCCTTTATAACTCACAACCTTAGCCTTTATAACTCACAACCTTAGCCTTTATAACTCTTCAACCTTAGCCTTTATAACTCACAACCTTAGCCTTTATAACTCTTCAACCTTAGCCTTTATAACTCTTCAACCTTAGCCTTTATAACTCACAACCTTAGCCTTTATAACTCTTCAACCTTAGCCTTTATAACTCACAACCTTAGCCTTTATAACTCACAACCTTAGCCTTTATAACTCACAACCTTAGCCTTTATAACTCTTCAACCTTAGCCTTTATAACTCACAACCTTAGCCTTTATAACTCACAACCTTAGCCTTTATAACTCTTCAACCTTAGCCTTTATAACTCTTCAACCTTAGCCTTTATAACTCTTCAACCTTAGCCTTTATAACTCTTCAACCTTAGCCTTTATAACTCACAACCTTAGCCTTTATAACTCACAACCTTAGCCTTTATAACTCACAACCTTAGCCTTTATAACTCACAACCTTAGCCTTTATAACTCTTCAACCTTAGCCTTTATATGTCACAACCTTAGCCTTTATAACTCTTCAACCTTAGCCTTTATAACTCACAACCTTAGCCTTTATAACTCACAACCTTAGCCTTTATAACTCACAACCTTAGCCTTTATAACTCTTCAACCTTAGCCTTTATAATTCACAACCTTAGCCTTTATAACTCACAACCTTAGCCTTTATAACTCTTTATCCCTAGCCTTTATAACTCTTCAACCTTAACCTTTATAACTCACAACCTTAGCCTTTATAACTCACAACCTTAGCCTTTATAACTCTTCAACCTTAGCCTTTATAACTCACAACCTTAGCCTTTATAACTCACAACCTTAGCCTTTATAACTCACAACCTTAGCCTTTATAACTCACAACCTTAGCCTTTATAACTCACAACCTTAGCCTTTATAACTCTTCAACCTTAGCCTTTATAACTCACAACCTTAGCCTTTATAACTCACAACCTTAGCCTTTATAACTCTTCAGCCTTAGCCTTTATAACTCTTCAACCTTAGCCTTTATAACTCTTCAACCTTAGCCTTTATAACTCACAACCTTAGCCTTTATAACTCACAACCTTAGCCTTTATAACTCTTCAACCTTAGCCTTTATAACTCACAACCTTAGCCTTTATAACTCTTCAACCTTAGCCTTTATAACTCTTCAACCTTAGCCTTTATAACTCTTTAACCTTAGCCTTTATAACTCTTCAACCTTAGCCTTTATAACTCACAACCTTAGCCTTTATAACTCTTCAACCTTAGCCTTTATAACTCACAACCTTAGCCTTTATAACTCTTCAACCTTAGCCTTTATAACTCTTCAACCTTAGCCTTTATAACTCACAACCTTAGCCTTTATAACTCTACAACCTTAGCCTTTATAACTCACAACCTTAGCCTTTATAACTCTTCAACCTTAGCCTTTATAACTCACAACCTTAGCCTTTATAACTCTTCAGCCTTAGCCTTTATAACTCTTCAACCTTAGCCTTTATAACTCTTCAGCCTTAGCCTTTATAACTCACAAACGACCATAGTAATCGAGCTAATGTGTCTACCATTAGGGAAGGTTCAGACATTCGGCCCCATTCAGCCAACTGTTTTAGGACGTTTATACCCATCCAGGTGTCGATTTCTTCCTGGCGAGCGATAGCGAGCCAGCATTGTATGGCGAAATCCGGCTTCGCCAGAGAAATTTTTCCATCGAAAAATGTAGAAATTTAGGTTGCTGTCAAAACAAAAATATATACAGTATATGGTGGCTCGCTACCGCTCGCAAGGAAAATATTGACACCTGGATGGGGGTAAACGTCTTAAAACAGTAGGCTGAATGGGGCTGAATGGATATAAGCCAAAGAGAGAGGGAGAGAAAGATAAAATAAAAACCGAGGTGGGTTCCCTGAGCGCTATCGCTCGCCAGGAAAAAATCGACACCTAAATGTCACGAATGGTCTTAAAATTGACAGAAATGGGGCGAGGGTTCTTAAAATCGCCAAACTAATGGGGCGAACGTCTTAAAATCTCAAAAACAATGGGGCTAAACAGGGGGGGGGGGGGAGAAAGGGGTCCAGAAAAAAAAACTCCAGGTGGAAATCTCCTCTTAAGTATATTGGTATTAATTATATGGTACCGTATGTAGGACAAGGTATTACTGGAGTGTGTGGTAGTGGTGGATTATATTAATTCCGTCACACCAGCCAACGATTTTTAAGACGCTTCACCCTATTTAACAAGCAATTTAAAGACGATTCACCCCACTTAGATGACAATCTTAGGACTTATCTAAATTAGTTAGAAATTTTTCGGTAGAAAAATGTCTCCGTGAAGCCGAGTTCTATAATGTGCGCTGACTCACTGTCGCTCGCCAAACAAAACAATAAAATAAAAATCGTGAGGTCACTGGGGCGAAACGTCATATAATTACTGAGTGATTATGGCGAACTTATATAAAAATAACCAAATTAATGGGGCTAAATACCTCAGTGAGTTAATGAGGCTTGGTGAGTGGTGGTGGTGTGGTGATTTAAAGTGTAATCCATGTATTGATATACATGGCAGTTATTGGTGTGTGGTAATGGTGGTATGTGATGGTGTGTGGTGGTGTTTTGTGATGGTGTATGTGGTGATGGTGGGGGTGGTGTTTTTGTTTTGTTGGTGTTGTTATGGTGTTGGTAGAGTGGTGATTTATAGTGTAATTACTTTATTGATATATAAGGCAGGTTATTGGGGTGTGTGATGGTGTGTGTGTAACGGTGTGTGGTGGTGTTGCTGTTGTTGTTGTTTTTGTTGGTGGTGTTGTTGTGGTGGTGTGGTGAATTATAGTGTAATTACTGTATTGATATATATGGCAGGATATTGGTGTGTGGTGGTGTGTGTATGGTGGTGTGTGTGTGTGATGGTGTGTGTGTGACTGTGTTATATGGTGGTGGGGTGGTGTTTTTGTTGGTGTTGTTGTGGTGGTATGGTGATTTATAGTGTAATTAATATATTGATATATATGGCAGGATATTGGTGTGTGGTGGTGTGTGTGTGTGTGTGACGGTGTTATATGGTGGTGGGGTGGTGTTTTTGTTTTGTTGGTGTTGTTGTGGTGGTGAGTTATAGTGTAATTAATGTATTGATATATATGGCAGGATATTGGTGTGTGGTGGTGTGTGGTGGTGTGTGTGTATGTGTGATGGTGTTATATGGTGGTGGGGTGGGGTTTTTGTTGGTGTTGTTGTTGTTGTGGTGGTGATATGATTTATAGTGTAATTACTTTATTGATATATATGGCAGGATATTGGTGTGTGGTAATGGTGTGTGGTGGTGGGGGTGGTGGTGTTGTTGTTGTTGTTGTTGTTGTTGTTGTTGTTGTTGGTGGTGGTGGTTTTGTTGTTTTTGATGGCGGTGGTTTTGTTGTACTTGTTTTGGGTTGGGTGATGGTTGATATGGTTGATATGGTGGTGATGGTTGTGATGTTGTGTTGGTAATGTTTTTGTTGTTGTTATTGGTGGTGGTGGTGGTGGTGGTGGTAAAGGTTGGGACCGTTGGGTGGTTGATATGGTTGATATGCTGGTGATAGTTGAGGTGAGTGGGGTGCTGGATTATATACTGTATATATATATATATATTGAGAGAGAGAGAGAGAGAGAGAGAGAGAGAGAGAGAGAGAGAGAGAGAGAGAGAGAGAGAGAGAGAGAGAGAGAGAGAGAGAGAGAGAGAGAGAGATAGTATTGATGCAAGTAGTGACATTATTGATAGTATTGCTAGTGTGCTAGTGGTGAGATGTATAGTGGAGAAGATGGTGATAATGAAGGTGTTTACCAGCTGTGAGGCGATGTGACTCAGATACCGTATATAACACACACACACACACACACACACACACTTCCAGTACAACGCAGTATAGATATAATTACTTCCAAAGCCTAATTATGTACAGTACGTTCATCTATCTCTCTCTCTCTCTCTCTCTCTCTCTCTCTCTCTCTCTCTCTCTCTCTCTCTCTCTCTCTCTCTCCTACCTCCATCTCTCATTATCTCTCTCCTATTATCCTCCCTCCCCCTCCCCCTTCTCACTCTCACTGTCTGTCTCTCTCTCTCTCTCTCTCTCTCTCTCTCTCTCTCTCACCTATTATCCCCCCCTCCCCTCCCCCTTCTCACTCTCACACTCACTCTCTCTCGCTCTCTCTCACAGTCAACCATATTAGCAACACCCTCCCCTGGCAACAGCCACAACAACACGCACCAGTCACTCACACCCAGTCAGCATTTAACCACTTCAAGATTACGACGCATTTCAACAGTTTATGTTGGCTATCATTGGCTTGCTCTGTCTAAATCACAGGCTCGCTGTCGTTCGCCAAGAAAAAATAGACATATACAGTATATGGCACGAAAGGTCTTAATATTGACAAAGAAGGGAGGTGAAAAGTCTTAAAATCGCCAAACAAATCTTTGTCAATATTTAGACCTGTTGTGACACTTAGGTGTAATTTTTTGTTTCTGGCAAGCGATAACGAGCCTACAATTTAGGAGAAAATTTGTCCACCGAAAAATGTATACATTTATCTCGAAGGGGGTATTGGGGAAGGCTTAAGCTTGATACAGGTCTAAGAAAAAAAGAAAAAACACACACACATACACTTACGAGGCTTAATGATCAATTTCATAACAATGCTGTTTTCTTTTAAATCGAATACTCAAACTATTTTCCTTGTGTAAACACCACTAGTCTATTGTTTATGTTTGGGAGTTCTTCCTTAACCCACAAGTAGCCTAGTAAGGATCAGTATATATGTTGTTGCTTGCTTTCCTCTATAATCACAGATGCTACACAATAATAAATGGAATGTGCAGGTTACTCCCATAGACTTTATTAGAGTGTAAAAAAAAAAAAACGATTTATTTCAAGCCGGCAGCTAATGGGGCTGAAAATACACAGACTTAACCTAGATCTTATCCTAATGGTTCAACAGACTGATCCTGGCAGCTAACGAGAGCGCCTACATACTCCCAAGGGAGTAGGACGTGGGCAGGAGACTTTGTGGGTCCCCCGAGACGATCCGCCCAGATCTTGCCTTCACGGCCAGGGAAAGTTTTTGAGAGAACTTCCCCTGCCGGCGCGTGGGATCGAACCCCAGACACCAGAGCTAGCGCTCCCAATACAGAGTACTAAGCGCGCTCGGCCACCGTGACCGTGTGTGTGTGTGGACACCAGGGCCACTTAAGGACAGGTCATTAAAACCTCAATTATAATTATTCAGGATTTAATTAAAGAGTTATTACCCGTTTAACCCCTTCATACCTTTTATTCTGGCTAAATTAGAAGATTGTATGCAGTTTAAGAAGGACCTTACAGAGATATTATCCATTTAACCTCCTTCAGCACGATTAACGATTATAGTGTTTACCCCTTTGAGCCCTAGAGGTAGATTATGAACTAGGGAAAATCATCTAATGGTGACCAGAATAGGATGAAGATTGCGTCATAATGCTGTCATCACACTGTCTATAAACTGCTGCAATCAAAACCAAACACACATACACATACAAACACACACACACACACACACACACACACACACAAACACGCACACACACATTAACGCTCTCTGACCCACGGAAGCAGATTATTAAGTTGTGTAACCCCACCTCTCTCTCTCTCTCACTCTCTCTCTCTCTTCTATAAATCAACCTCCTCCTTCCTCACTCCCTCCATTTCACTTTTGTGTGTGTGTGTGTGTGTGTGTGTGTGTGTGTGTGTGTGTGTGTGTGTGTGTGTGTGTGTGTGTGTGTGTGTGTGTGTGTGTGTGTGTGTGTGTGTGTGTGTGTGTGTGTGTGTGTGTGTGTGTGTGTGTGGCCTAGTAATCGTGCCTTTGTTACGTTTTATCTAGTACGTAATAAACATTAAATCAAATTAAATCTCTCTCTCTGACACCCACCGTATATTTTGCCCCATAGCCTAATTCCCAGAAAACGAGGTTATGTTGTTTTTAACATTAAAGGTCTTAAAATCGACTAACTAATGGGGCAAACATCTTAGTGTTTTAAAAACAAAATCTCTAACTTATTAAGGGGGGATGGTTCACTTTTTGCATATATTCATTATTTTTCTAGTTTCCTTCCTTGACCTCCATCAAAAAAAAACAAAAAAAACATCCATTAGATCCCCCTTCTAGATTAATTTGTATATTTTTCGGTAGAAAAATGTCCCGGCCGAAGGCCGGTTCTTCCAACATCACAGGCTCACTATCGTTCGCCAGGGAAAAAATTGACACATAAATAGCACGAAAGGTCTAAATATTGACGACGAAATGGGACGAAAGGTCTTAAAATCGACTAACTAATGGGGCAAACATCTTAAAATCTGAAAACTAATGAGGGAGAAAGTGGTCCAGAAAACCGGCCCATCCTCCCTTAAATAAATAGGCCAGTCTTGTAAATAGATCAGATAACTGAGAGGGAGGTCCAGAAAAAAATCCTCCAGGTGGAAATCTCCCCTTAACCTTGCATAGTTAATATAAATGACTACTGAAAGGGGGTACGATAGTCATTGTATCACTTCAAGAGACCTTTTTAACTATAACTCGTAGTTTTAACTGTGCTTACTTAAGGGCAGATCTCCACTTGAGGGCAAATTTATCTTGAAAGGGGGTCAAGGGGGTCCCTTGGAGTACCGGTACCAGCGACGTGTGTTATATTGTATTCTAGCAATATGTAGAAGATTTTATTCAGCTTACGGAGGACCTCTAGCAATAATAAGGCTTCCAACTCTCTCGACCAACCCTTTTGCCTACCACAGATCCTTCCTAAGCTGCATGATATCGTCTAAATATTGCTAGAATCAAATATAACACACGTTGCTGGTACTCAAAGTGTTAATATAATTGACTAAATAAAATAAAATGGGTATAAGGATAGGTTTGCAATAGTCAGATCAGGTCAGGTGAAGGTATTGAGGGATAAGCGTTTATAACGGCACCTCGTAGCTACTTTCTTCTTTTCCTATTTTCTGAAGAGTGTTGAGAGGGGAGAAGGGGTATTGAAGAGAGAGGAAGCTGTTGGAGTGGCTTTGTTGTGTGTGTTTATTAATAGTCCCTGGAGTGTTGAAGAGAGAGGAAGCTGTTGGAGTGGCTTTGTTGTGTGTGTTATTAGTCCCAGTCTGCGAATCACAGATGCGAACATGTTGAAGTCACGTGATAAATGGCGCAGGTGTTTGTTTGTTGTGCCCAGTCACAAGCTTGACGATAATTCATATGTTTTCACCAACCAACTTTACTTCTAAACTCAATTAATGAAATCAACAAATACATGTGGCACTCCAAGGACTCGAACCTAGGATACTCACACCGAAATTCCGCGCATTTATGCATTACGCTATCAAGACAGTTCAAGAATTATGCACAAGCCTACGATTTATTAGGCAGTTTAGAATCCTGCATATTAATCTGAGTATGTACACTTGGTCCAAAAAGTATCTGCACCCCTACCCTGATAATCTGGTGTGTACAACTTAGTAGGGTTGGCATCTCTATCTATAGTTATATCCATCTATACTACTACCTACCTATACTACCTGAGACCTACTACCTACGACCTACTACCTACGACCTACTACCTATGACCTACTACCTACCTATACTACCTCAGACCTACTACCTATGACCTACGACCTATACTACTGAGCTGTACACACTAGATGATCAGGGTAGGGGTGCAGATACTTTTTGGACCGAGTGTACATACATTCCAACTGTGCTATGGTAGCCTAATGTACTGTATAGACGAATGGAAGGAGTAATTAATGGGGCTCTTAACCCTCGGGAAGGCAGAAACTCACACACAGACAGATACACAGACATAAACACACACACGGACAGAATGACACACACACACACACACACACACAAAGACAGACAGATACACATACATAAACACACACACACACACACACACACACAAAGACAGACAGATACACAGACATAAACACACACACGGACAGAATGACACACACACACACACACACACAAAGACAGACAGATACACATACATAAACACACACACACATACACACACACACACAAACACACATACAAATAAATGTGTATATGTACTGTATATCACTTACTCTCATGGTTACTTTATGATAATTTGTATTCTGCACCTGCATCATTATTGTTTTTTTTTTTTTTTTGTAAACTGAGCTTACCATCTTCATATCTGTACATCTCATGTTCATCCACTAAATTGTAAAATGTGTATTTTCAGCTCATGAGGCTGCCTTTCTTTAATAAACCGTTTATTATTATTATTATTATTATTATTATTATTACACACAGATAGGCAGATGCACACCCCCACACCCACACCCACACCCACCTTAACCCTTTATTGCCGTTGTTATAACCCCCACTGGTGTACAATATAACTCTCCGTGTAACACCGTGGTATAGTGGTGATGATGTCCATGTCCTGTGATGCGGGTACACTGTTATAGGGAAGCTGTCACACCACCAATATTACCGACAAGGGTGACCGGTCAACTCAACCAGTAGACCATTTCAACCAGTAGCTCTCAACCAGTACCAAATCAACCAGTACGGTTAGGTTAGGTTAGGTTACGTTAGGTTAGTCCTATATTTTGGCACTGGTTTGGTTGGTCTGGGTTAATTTGGCACTGGTTGAGAGCTACTGGTTGAAATGGTCTACTGGTTGAGATTACATGGAACCTACCGACAATACTTATCAACAACTATTGTCATTTTTTAAAGATTAAAGTGAGGCTGATGGACTGTTAAGGGGAGATGGGTCGTTTTTCTGGTCACCTTTCTCCCTCGTGTTAATCCCCATTTGTTATTGAGATTATAAGACGTTCGGCCCATTAGTTTGGTGATTTTAACACCGTTCGCCCCATTTCGTTGTCAATTTTAAGACCTTTCGAGCCATTTTGGTGTTTTTCTAAGCTTGATGGAGGTCTAGCGAGATAACTAAGATATAAAGGAATAAATGTATTACAAAAAAAAACAAAAAAAAAAACGTCCGTCTCCCCTTAAGACGTTGCACCCCATTAGTTTGGAGATAATAGATTGCTTCGCCCCAGGGTGGGGGCTGGTCCTATCCAGAGTGTGGTTTGACATCTACCCAATCTGTCTATTTTACTGTCCTACTTTTCCTTCTGGGGGCAGAGGGATAGGAATTCTCCTTCTCTTGTATAATTCACCTACTAGACGAGGCAGAGAAAGGGGCGAGGGAACGCGAAAATGGACCCGGATCCTGAGAATTGGAACTGTAAATGTTGTTTCTGTTCGGGCTCTGTCTCGAGTCGGCCTCCCCCAGCTATGGGGTATGTGACTGAGTATATACATACATACATACATACATGCATACAGCAGCTTGACGATAATGAGATGCTTCACTCCATTCAGGTGTCGGATTGTTAATGGGTGAGCGATAACGAGACTAACTTAGAAGAAATCGGCCTTCGGTCGCACCATTTTACTAACGAAAAATATACAAATTTACCCAGAAGGGGACCAAGCAGAGCAGTTCGTTGAGTCATAATCGGTCAGTATTCGTGTCCATGCATGTACATTGCCTCACCTAATGCCAAGACACGCATGAGGGTGTTCAAGAGTGTAGCAGGTTCACAACGGCTGGGACAATTGGTGAGTAACAATGACATCACCTTAATACAATACTAGCTTCCTAGTTACCTAAAACCTAGAAATATTGATATCATATGCAATGTAACAATAATATCAATACTACTACTACTACTGATAATAACAACAAAAACAACAACAACAACAACAACAACAACTACTACTACTACTACTACTAATAATAATAATAATAATAATAATAATATTAATCATAATAATAATAATAATGTGTGTATTTGTGTTCACGCGCGTGCCTCATACATTGCATATGTACACACACACACACACACACACACACACTCTCTGTGCCTGGATTAAGCAAAACTCTAGATTATCAGCATTAAGGCTGCAAATGAACAATAAGCCTACCAATATTCTACTTCATATTATTTATATTATGTATAATATTATTATTATTTCTATAAACATTATTATTATTACTAAATTATAAAGAGACAGGGCGAATCAATCCATATTTCAAGATCCATTACTGTCAGAAAGAACGTTAACGAGTCTCGTTCATAACGAGCTCGTTCATAAACATGAGAGAACACAAACCATTACAACGCATATCTGTAAGAGACATAATAATATCGTATGCACATTGTTATGCCTCCCTTGACGTCACGAGAAGATCTTGTGCAACCATTTCCTGTAGTGTTTATAATATGTTATGCCTCCCTCAACGAAAACGGCTTGTGATCATTTTTCCAATAATCTTAAGGGGAGATGGGTCGTTTTTCTGGACACCTTTCTCCCTCATGCTTAGCCACTTTAGTTTTCAGATTTTAAGACGTTCAGCCCATTACTTTGGCGATTGTAAGACCTTTCGCCCCCTTTCTTTGTCAATATTAAGACTGTTCGTGTCATTTAGGTGTCAATTATTTTTCCTGGCGAGCGAAAGCGAGCCTGCAATTTAGGAGGGCGGAAAATTTGTCTACCGAAAAAGGTACAAATATATCTTGAAGGGGATCCTGTTTTGTTTCCTTCAAGGTTGACGAGGTCTATGGAGGAAACTAGAAAAATAATTAATGAATTAAAAAAATCGACCAAAAAGTTACCCATCCCCCCCTTTATACAATGATGATGCTTCCCTTTACGAGAATAAACGTGCAAATGTTTCCTACAAGTTTATCATGGGGAGGATAAAAACAACGTAGCCTAACCCGAGGGAGGTAATGTGCTGTGTTGTGCTTCTGAGAATACCAAGACATTGATGCCAGCCCTACCACCCACACATAAACTTTCAACAGAACACAGACACACTCACACTTAACACACACACACGCACTCTCAAACAGAACACAGACACACACACACACGCACTCTCAATAAGAACACAGACACACTCACACTTAACACACACACTCACACTCAAACAGAACACAGACACACTCACACTTAACACACACACACGCACTCTCAAACAGAACACAGACACAATCACACACACTCGCACTCTCAAACAGAACAGACACACTCACACTTAACACATACACGCACTCTCAAACAGAACACAGACACACTCACACTTAACACACACACTCGCACTCTTAGGCTAAACGGAATATACACACTCACACTCAACACACGCACACTCAACAGGACACACTGACACAGGCACACTCAAAACACACACTCGCACTCTCTAACAGAATACACGCACACACACACACGCCCACACACACACACACACACAGGCTAAATTGAGCTTAGATAATATGTTGATGGGTGTACGGACATGTGAACGGGCGGATATAATTACGAATATGAATAATTATGTGGTTATATCTTAGCCTATATGACATTCTTCTTCTTCTTAAAGCATCATTGTTCCCTAATGCACACCCAATAAGAAAAAGAGAGGGACAGGAGGAGGAGGAGGAAGAGTAGGAGGTGGTGGTGGAAGAGGGAGGAAGGTGAGAAGGAAGGAGGAGGAGGTGGAGGAGGAGAAGGAGGAGGAGAAGAAAGAAGAGGAGCAGCAACAACAACAAAATGAACATGCAGACGAACAAGACACCAACTATCAAACACCTCCGCTCGTGTTGGCGACGGAGATAGTCAAAATCCTCTTAATCTCAATCCCATCTAGGCTAATTAATCACTTTGAGAGGCTCGGTGACGTTATCTTAAAAGGGAGAGAGAGAGAGAGAGAGAGAGAGAGAGAGAGAGAGAGAGAGAGAGAGAGAGAGAGAGAGAGAGAGAGAGAGAGAGAGAGAGAGATAATGTAAAGCTATACATTAATACATGTAGATTAGGATAATAAAGGAAGACAAAGAAGAAAGAAAGAAAAGAAGATTAGAGGAAGAAAAAGAAAGGGAAATATATGAAGAAAAGATGGGAGTGCAAATAAGGATGGACGAAAAGACAAAATTGAGAAAAAGAAGGAATTCAGAAAAAGAAGAAAGGAAGAAAAAGAAACAAGGAAGGAAGAACACAAAAGAAGACAGAAGACAGAACAAATACTAAAACTCGAATAAATGAAGGCGAAATACAAAGAAAACGATACATAACGATCATAACCATCCGCTCGTTGTGGCGACGGAGTTACAAATATCCTTAATCACTATGATCTGTTCCTCTTATCACTTTGAGAGGCTGGTGACGTATTATAAAGGTGTGTGTGTGTGTGTGTATGTGTGTGTGTGTTTGGTGAAATATATGTACTGGTATTTATGGTACTTCCCTTTAGTACGGTACCGGTACTGGTGATAACACTAGATAGACAGACTGGTGATGGGCTGGTCTATCAGAGTGAGAACTGAGCGATCTCCGCCATACCCATAGCTTACTCTGACTGTTCCTTTTCCTTATATATTTTCTAGATCTCAAGTGACGGCGTCTCTTTCGTGGATTGACCTCCCAATCTACCAAGATTGGAAGCCAAAGCGTCACATTTTTCCTTTGCTCCTCAGCTTCCTCTTCATAATTGCTGAGGGGCACAGGGCCCTCGGTGGGGCTTTGGTTTCCCGGGCGTTTCCGCACCCTCCTCAGCTCCCCGCCATGGAGTAGCTTCGGTCACCCAGGCTTTATTGTGGTCGGCAGGGAGGGTTCGGTGGGGCGCTCGGTTATGGCCTTGGCCTTGCTTGGGGCCTTGGGGCTGTTCGGCCAGGCAGCTTGGGGAACAACAACAACAACATAGATAGACAGAATAATATATATATATATATACAGTATATATATATATATATATATATATATATATATATATATATATATATATATATATATATATATATATTATATATATATATATATATATATATATATATATATATATATATATATATATATATATAGAGAGAGAGAGAGAGAGAGCGAAAAAAATAATAATACAATACAATACTTCTACAAAATCCATATGGTTTTCATCTATAGGTACTCGGCGGCAAACTATCGGCTCCAACTGTAGGACCGTCTCAGACGATTATAGTCAGCTTAATAAGGGCCTCTAGCAAGTAATAGCCTTCATACTATCTCACCGTCGCCGATACAGAGGGGGTTAAACACTTATATAGGAAATAGTGTATTGAGTTATGGTGTGTCACGTACAGGCCCCATCAAAAGTCAGGTCACACCCTCAACACTTACCTCATCCGTTGCTAACCCTGCCGGTACAAGGTCAGGGAATGGTCGATATATAGATAAATAGATAGTTAGGTGGATAGATAGATAGATAGATAGATAGATAGATAGACAGACAGACATACAGACAGACAGACAGACACACACACACACATACATAAATACATACAAGCATATCAAGTGCTTAGGCCTCATCGATTCAAAGTGTTAAATAATAATTATATATATATATATATATATATATATATATATATATATATATATACAGTATATACAGTATATATATATAAATTATTATCTAAGACTTTGAATGTATGAATTTTAATATTTTCCCTGTGACCTAAATGTGCATCCTAGGAAGCGAGGTCAAAACTATGTGGGCGGAGAAAGAGAGAGAGAAAGAGAAAGAGAAAGAGAAAGAGAGAGAGAGAGAGAGAGAGAGAGAGAGAGTGAAGCTAGAGTGGGAGCGAGGACGAAAGAGAGCAAAGAGATGGAGAGCGAGAGAGATAGAGAGAGGGGAGGGTATAGAGGAAAGAGCCATGAGGGGAGTCAAGATAAAATGATGGCGACCCTTGGCACCTCTCACCTCCCCCCTCCTCATCCTCCTCTCCCCACCACCCCTCGTAGTCTATATAAACCCTGCCGCGCATGTCATTCCTTCATTCGCTGGCCAAGTGTCGAACGCTCTGTAACAAGTGTGCGGTCGATGCTGATAGTACGCCGGTGGTAGTGTCTAGCATAAGAGACCATTAGTATTCCTGGGGTTAAAGAAACGGTCAATGACTATCTGAGTGATTATATAAACTAAAAAATCCGTTCGTGTGTTCGAGCCTTTTGTTTTGAAGCAGTGTTCCTGCGTTCGAGCGTTTGGAAGCGAAATCCAAATCTCCAAGCGCCCTGTCTTTCAAAGCTCCCTAGCCCAAGAGTAGCACCATGGGGGAGGACCTGCAGAAGGGAGGTGTTGTGGATAGTACGGCCACGAGCAGTACTGGAGGAGGAGGAGAGAAGAGAGAGAGGGAACAATGGAACAACAAACTAGACTTCCTACTCTCCGTCATCGGGTTCTGTGTGGGCCTCGGCAATGTTTGGCGGTTCCCTTATCTCTGCTACAAGAATGGTGGCGGTAAGTACTCAAAAACAATAAATTATAAATAAATAATTGGTATATCTAAAATATATATATATATATATATATATATACCGGTATATATATATACACACTGTATATAATTATACTGTATATCATTTATATCCAACGGTAACAAAATCAATTGGGTTATCTGTTCAAACTACCGTATGCTATCTGTCATCTCTTATGTACGGTATATAATATTTGCTAAAGTTGCACACGAACAACTTGTATTTGTAGGAAGTGCAAACATTCTAACAATGAAACAACCACAACAAAATTATTTCTACATTACCGTGTGTCATTCACATAATTGATAATTTGCGAGTTTCATGCTACACGGAAGTTGGAGTTTTTTCATTCTGTTTTTTAACATCAATATGTAGCTAGCATAATCATCAATTTAATATTTCAAATATAGTCGGATTTTTTTTTTACATTAATATTTAACATAATTATCAGCTAAAATATGGTCAGAGGATTTTTTACATCAATATTTAGCATAATTATTACCAGCTAACATATGGTCGTACTCAGTCGTAGTACATTCATAAATACATGAAGCCAAATTCATAATATTTTCTATCAGAGATCTGCATTGTAGCCTAATTGCATTTTAATTTAAGATCAATGTTTGCGGCTCCAACTTCCTTATAGCCTAGCCTGAAACTCTTGGGTAATAAAGTGCCCCCAACCTGTTCATACCACTGCCACACACATATTGACAGAATAGAAGAAGCGCCCATCACTAAAACACAATCGCAAAAATGACAAAAATCGGTAGGTTTTAATGGGGGAGGTAGGCTAGTTGTTTGGTCTCCCTCATAATATGTAGTCCCGTTAGCTTTGACATTTTAAGACGTTCGCTCCATTAGTTAGGCGATTCTAAGACCTTTCGCCCCATTCCTTTGTCAATAGAAAGACCTTTCGTACCATTTAGGAGTCGAATTTTTCCTGGCGAGCGAAAGCGAGCCTGTAATTCTAGGATGAATCGATAATATATTAGCTTTACATACAATAATACAGGTAACAAATAATGGGCTCGGCTTTTGTTTGACATCCTTTAAAATGTTAATTATTTATGGTAAGTTAAGGGGAGTTGGGTTTATTAATTTGTGGTAAGTTAAGGGGAGTTGGGTTTATTATTTATGGTAAGTTAAGGGGAGTTGGGTTTATTATTTATGGTAAGTTAAGGGGAGTTGGGTTTATTATTTATGGTAAGTTAAGGGGAGTTGGGTTTATTATTTATGGTAAGTTAAGGGGAGTTGGGTTTATTATTTATGGTAAGTTAAGGGGAGTTGGGTTTATTATTTATGGTAAGTTAAGGAGAGTTGGGTTTATTATTTATGGTAAGTTAAGGGGAGTTGGGTTTATTATTTATGGTAAGTTAAGGGGAGTTGGGTTTATTCATTTGCTCATTTATGTATCTTTTTACTATATTTTTAGTTTTAGACCTCCATCAAGCTTATAAAAACACCCGACCAAGGCCCTCCTTCAAGATAAATTTGTACATTTTCGATAGAAAAATGTTCCGGCCGAAGGCCGATTTATCTTTAATTAGCCTGCAGGCAAGCTATCGCTCGCCGGGAAAAAAATTACACCTAAATGACACGAAGTCTTAGTATTGACAAAGAAATGGGACAAAAGGTCTTAAAATCGCCAAAACTAATTGGACCAAACATCAGGATAAAAAGCGACTTTCAGGGAGGAAAGTATAAAAAAAAGAAAAAAAAAAAAAAAAAAAAAAAAAAAAAAAATATATATATATATATATATATATATATATATATATATATATATATATATATATATATATATATATATATATATATATAAATAATACCTCCCTTTAAAGGTGCGAGTTTATCTCGCTTCAAATCGATCGCGTGCGCCGAATATCATCGCAAGCCTATTATATATCCGTTTAATTTTATCTGGGGAAGTTGAGCTTAAATACATTTAGGGCTCCGTAAATGATCATATTAAGATGGGGGGGGGGGGGTTAGTAAGGGAATAAATAGGTCACATATTTAGATGGGATATGGAAAGATAGATTTATTATGCCTTACCTACTTAAATAGCAAACTTCGTGATGCCAAGATCGAACATTCCTTGATTTTGGCCCTGTCACTCTTTCAACTCTGGGGAAGGCACTCGTCACAGGCAGTTTTGCCTTTTATCTCCCTCATCCACATAAAGAATAATAATAAAAAGATACAAACAATTATGTCTGCTCATTATTTCTTTAGTTGACAAATACACTAATAAAACTCATATCAAGGCATAGCAGCAGATTATACACCGATACAACAAATACCGTTCACAGTTGACTATATGTAAATTGGACAATATAATTATGGCCTCTAATCATAGCATATCCCGCCCTTTACTTTACCAATTTAGTGCTCAATGCTCCGTCATGCTCAAGGGGAGGCTTGAATTTATTTGTATATATTTCTTCATTTATTTATTTATTTATTTATTCATTATTTATAGTTTCCACCCAAGACCTCCCATCAAGTTTAAACCCCCCCCCCCCCCTTCGAGAAAAATATTTAAATCTTTAGGTTGAAAATTGTTCCGGCCAATGGCCGGTTCCTCCTAAATTTGCTATCGCTCGCCAGGGAAAAAAAAGACACCTAAATATCACAAAAGGTCTTAAAATCGCCAAACTAATGGAGCGAACGTCTTAAACTCTTAACAACTTGTTGCGCTAAACATTAGGGAGAAGGGGTTCCAGAAAAAATGCAGTCTTTTATTGGTAACTTAGAACATTGCAGAAACAACGTTTTCTTTGTTTCCATCTGTAGGCTAGTGTTCTAATATTATATAAAGTAATAGAACTCACTTTGTTGGCGGCTAAACATCAAACTAATTTTCTATTTCATGTCACATTTCTATCAAATATAATACCGGTATATCTTTCCTTAACCACAGAATACCTGGAATGTAGGGAATTCATCTCGTCTGCTAAAAGACGATCAGTACCAATATACATTTAAGGGGTGTTTTTTGTGGATCCCCTTCTCCCGATTTTAAGACATTTCGCCCCATTTTTCTGCCGAATATCGCACAAATATATATGGTTTGGGGGTATAAATAAACGTTTGATAAAGGTCTATGGAGGAAGCTAAAAATAAATAAAAAATAAAACACTCATGATTCAGAACACTTCCCCGATCGTCCACAACTAACCCGCACCCCTCCCCTCCCCCCAGCTCCCCTACCGGTGTTAAAGGTGAACTACTGGGTGAAAGAAGGGGGGTTTCCGTCCCCACGCCTCGCCGACCCCCTCTGAAGTTAACCCTATCAGTCACCCCAACGTAAGGTTATTTATCCGCTAAACAAGATCGCCTATTATTTGCCAGAACCATTATACGCGAGGGTTGTTATCGTACTAACAAGGGTACTCGCATTTAAATACATTTATAAATAAATAAATAACTATATATCGTCCAAAAACAGAATAATGGTAGTTTTATGGTTTACTAAACACCTTATACAGTATCTATTTTTTATTAATTTCACCACCACACCAAACACCTCCAATGAAATTGAGAGCATATATCTGATCCACCAGGATTCGAACCCGGGTTATCACACACAGATTTTTAGACACCTTAACCATTACACCACCAAGACGGTTAAAGGTTTATGCACACGCCTACGATTTATTATCCATTCTCGAATACTGGATATTAATCTAATCATGTTCAGATTCCTACCGCTCTCTATTATAGGCTATATAATTATATATAGCTTCCTCTATTCGATTTTAAATGAGAAAATATTGCAGACATTCAGAGAAGGTAACATACTCATCACAAAAGTATATAGATGATTAGGCTATAGTCCGTTTTTTTTTTTTTTTTTTTTTTTTTTTTTTTTTTTTTTTTAACTGACGGTTAATTGCGAAGTTCCCATCAATATTGCTCAGTTATGTTGAAGGGTTTGTAGTGACATATAGCGCTAATTATATAAACTTGGTCTTAATATAATGCAGAGACACAGTAGTTTCATATTTTTCCACTAAGTATCGAAAAATTAGCTGCCAAGGGATTCAATTTACCGTCAGATGAAATTAAACAGAGTATAGTATATACTGTATATTTTTTATCTTATATTTCATTTTGGCATATTCACTGAAACTTATAGACTATCATCTCTCTCTCTCTCTCTCTCTCTCTCTCTCTCTCTCTCTCTCTCTCTCTCTCTCTCTCTCCAGACCACACCCTTCTCAGCTGACTCACCCCGGCTGGCAAGAAGAACGAGAATTATGCACGGAAATGCAGTGCCGATTCCAAGAAGAAATACCTGTATCCATAAAAGTAGTTTTGGACATGCCTGCTAATCAAATCAATATACTTAACCCATTGAGCACGATGATGCCTTTTTAACATTTGATTCTGGATTAATTTAGACGATTTTATGCAGTTTAAGAAGGGTGTGTGCTATTCAGAGGGTTTATGGAGATCGTATTTACCCCTTTGAATCATACAGTTAGATTATAAGCTAAAGAAATTATCTCTCTCTCTCTCTCTGGTATAGGGCCTATACAAACAAATATTATCGCAAGCACACTCTCTAGCCAAGATGTACAGTTCCCTTAATAAAAAACATACACCTTGACAGTGACAAGGTTGTCTACCGGTTGGTCCATTATTGACATGTACAGTCGGTCTAATAAGTGGTGTCTCGGCACCAATTACGTTTTGATCAATAATTGGTATCAGCAATATTTACGCATGATTTGTTCTTTTTGAGTGAGATATACCAACATGTTCCTTCACTTACCCATCCTATTCAACATCTGACCAATATTAATACAGCAGAGAGCGAGCAAGTGATATATACAAATATGTTCCTACACTTACCCACCCTATTCAACATCTGGCAGACCTTAATACAGCACAGAGCGAGCCAAACGTAATGACAGCTGAAACATGACTTATTAGCGAAACCGTACAGTCACTCGTAAAAATTCGTGGCCCTCACCTATTCTTAATTATGGAAGTGTATCTCTGGAAATTCATTTATTTATATATATTTATATTCATCAACTACAAAATTCCCGGAGGATCATATGATTTCACTAAATGTATTGGGAGTTATTGGTGTTAAGAACGATATTAGATAATACTACTCTCTTCAATCTCTCTCTCCGCCGCAATGTTGCATCTCTCGCTATTCTATCGCTACTATAATAATCAGTGTTCCTCAGAGCTTTCCCAGTGTATACCACCTCCTTTACGTAGGGCACGTGGTACCCGTCTTGCAACTCAATCCCACCCCTACTCTGTGCAACTCTCCAACCCAAGAGTGAAACGTTACTCTCAAACTTTCTTCTACTCAACAGCTGAGCTCTGGAACTCTCTCCCAGAATCAGTCTTTCCCTCTTCCTATGACTTAAATTGCTTAAACTCCGTGTGTCCAGGCATTTTGGATCGAACGTCCCTTGATTTTGGCCCTGTCACTCTTTCAACTATGGGGGGAGGCACTCGCTATAGGCAGTTATGCCTTTTGCCTCCCTCAATCACATAGAAAAAAAAAAAAAATTGAAAAGCAAGTTCCATCCAATAATCAATCCAGATAGTTGTAATTTCATAAAGACAATTTTATAAGGGGGTCCATGAATTCTTATAGGTGACTCTACTGTACGTTCGCTTGACCGCCGTACTTTCTCCCAAGGACGACGTACGTACACACACGCACACACACACACATACACATTGTTTGAATGTTTTCCGAGGCCAAACCACACACCGGCCAAGGACAAGGAGAGACACTGGCAGAAAGGGGGTCGATGGAGGGGGGGGGGGGTTTAGCGCATGTGTCAGATATAATATATAATGATACATAACACAGAACAACACATTTTAAAGTGTAATGTAGGTGTTTACATTTTTGACGACGTGGTGTACCCCCCCCCCCCTCTCTCTCTCTCTCTCTCACACACACACACACACACACACACACACACACACACACACACACACACACACACACTCTCTCCCAACTCACTCTCTCTCTCTGTACCCCTCACCGTTACATAAACACCAATAATAAAACTGATTCACCAATGCCAGGAAATGCCTCCAATCTCTAGCCTGCCTCCCCTAATCTATGCAAATCGTCAGACGGTCGTTAAAATAATTAGTTAAATTTTGGTGGATGGTTTGAAAGATTTAACCCTCTCTGTACGTCATTTTATTTCACGCTAGTTATATTTAGAGGATTTTGTGCAGTTTAACAAAGATTTTAATACATCGTGTCATACACTCACTACTACTGCATAATACACTAACACATATACAATGCGTCACTTAACACAGCCATTCATATACAACACATTAATAAATATGATAGCGTAATGGTTAGTGTGCGGAATTTCGGTGTGAGTATCCTAGGTTCGAATGAGTACCACATGTATTCAATAGTTTCATTGATTTCATTAATTAGGTTTATTTGGAAGTTATTTGGTGGGTTGGTGATAATATTATGCAAGAAGCAGGTCAATTGCGTGTAAGAGCCCATCAGAAGGTTTGACTATGATATGGGAATTGTATGCATCCGTGGCCTAAAACCTATTCCTATACACCCTGCCAATATTGCCAAATTGGCAAGGTTGGCGGACAAGGCAGGCAGACCTATACTCGGCCTTAGTGGAGGAGGGGGGGTGGCTGTCTTGGTTTTGAGATTATAAGACGTTCGCCCCATTGTTTGGCGATTCTAGGAAATTTCGCCCCATTTCTGTCTATTTTAAGACCTTTCGTGCCATTTAGGTGTCGATTATTTCCTGGCGAGCGACAGCGAGCCTGTAATTTAGGAGGAATAGGCCTTCGGCCGGGACATTTGTCTACCGAAAAATTTACACATTTATCTTGAAAGGGGGTCAAGGGGGTGTAATTTTAAGCTTGATGGAGGTCTAGGAAACAAACTAAACACTTTTAAAATCATCACTACTACTCTCACCATCATCACTACTACTTTCATCATCACTACAACTTTCACCGTCATCACTACAACTCTCACCATCATCACTACTACTCTCATCACTACAACTTTCACCATCATCACTACTACTCTCATCATCACTACAACTGTCACCGTCATCACTACTACTCTCATCATCACTACAACTTTCACCATCATCACTACTACTCTCATCATCACTACAACTTTCACCATCACCACTACTACTCTCATCATCACTACTACTCTCATCATCACTACTACTCTCATCATCACTACAACTTTCACCATCACTACTACTCTCATCATCACTACAACTTTCACCGTCATCACTACTACTCTCATCATCACTACAACTTTCACCATCATCACTACTACTCTCATCATCACTACTACTCTCATCATCACTACAACTTTCACCATCACTACTACTCTCACTCACTACAACTCATCATCACTACTACCGTTACTCTCATCATCACTACAACTTTCACCATCACCACTACTACTCTCATCATCCTACAACTTTCACCATCATCACTACAACTTTCACCATCACCACTACTACTCACCATCATCACTACTACTCTCATCATCACTACAACTTTCACCATCATCACTACAACTTTCACCATCACCACTACTACTCACCATCATCACTAATACACCCCCAGGCTTGCCATAGAGTGTTGGCAGACAAGGCAGAGATATATATACTCGGCCTTCGTGGAGGAGGAGGGATGGTGGTTGTCTTGGCTAGGTCACTGCTAACTATACTATACCGGTACTTCTGCTAACTATACTATACCGGTACTTCTGCTAACTATACTATACCGGTACTTCTTTAACCCCTTCGATACCGGTGACGTCTATTCAGGGTGTCAAACCGGAGCACTAAGACTTGAATTAATATGAGAAGGAATACAAGACAAATTAAATGAAATAGCAATGTTTTGGCCATTTTTATCACTTCCAAAGACATAATTTGAACTATATATATTGTTATGCATAATATAGACTAACAATAATGTACTCGGCTTTCGTTTGACACCCTGCGTCCATTTTATTTTATTTTATTTACATTTAGACAGATTTTATGAAGCTTAGGAAGGATGTATGGTAACTACTAAAAGGATTAATTGAGATAGTCTGTAGCCTTTTAACTCTTTCAGTACCGGTGGTGTCTATTATATTTGATTTCAGCTACATTTAGACGATTTTATGAAGCTTAGGAAGGATGTATGGTAACTAAAGGGATTAATGAAGTTTGTATGCTTATTCAAGTATATCTTATCCCGCATCAAACTATCCTGACCTACTCTCTCTCTCTCTCTCTCTCTCTCTCTCTCTCTCTCTCTCTCTCTCTCTCTCTCTCTCTCTCTCTCTCTCTCTCTCTCTCTCTCGTACGAAATTACTTGTGAACGAAAATAACCCCACCTGTCACTAGTAAATTTAGCGGGTGGCATGCACGACAAGCGGAAAGGTCGGAATTCACTAAAATATTAAAGTGGGAAGGTTTTATTGATGTGAACCACTTACAGTGTATACTTACTTTATATTCTATCTGTCTGTCTATCTGTCTGTCTGTGTAGTTTATGAGACACTTATTTTCTTACTTTATATTCTGTCTGTCTGTCTATCTATTCATCTATGTATGTCTGTCTATCTGTCTGTCTATAGTTTGGAGATACCGGTAGCTGTAATATAGAATATAACACTCGTCCTCAGATACAAGAACTTATGATAAATTTCATAAATACTTCCCTTTCTTTTTTAATTTATGTAAACACTAATGTTGATGCTTTACGGATTAATAATGTTTATGTTGTATATCAAAAACACTTCAACCCCTTCAGCACGATGACGCCTTTATAGTTTTTTATTCTGGCTAATATTAAGCAAGTTTATGCAGTTTAAGAAGGACGGTCTATGTTATTCAGAGGGTTTAAGATCATAAGAGGGTGTACGAGAGCGAGGTCGAGGGACAGAGAGGGAGAGGTGGACCGAAGGAGAGGTGGAAGGATGGAGTGAGGAAGTATATGAACGAAGGCGGTGCTGGTTGGGGGGAGGGGCGTCGACTGACTGGGGACAGAGGTGCATGGAGGCGGTTCGTTCGTGGCAATCCCTTCGGGGATCACGGCGTCGGGCAATAGATAGATAGATAGATATTTACCTCTGTGAGTCCTAGAGGTAGAATACAAGCTTAAGAAAATCGTCGAATGCTAGCCAGAATATGATTAAAATTACGTCGTCATGCAGAAAGGGTTAAGCAGGTAAATCCAGATGTTATGTAGGGTGCGAAGCAATATAATCTCACTGTTCCGGCTTTATTGAAAACCGGTTAAATCCGTTATTAGATACCCCCAATAACTTGACCCCCCCCCCCCCTCCCTATCAGTGACTTGCTCAACTCTTATCTGGCCTGTTCACAACCCAATTATATATATCTCTCTCTCTCTCTCTCTCTCTCTCTCTCTCTCTCTCTCTCTCTCTCTCTGTGACTGGACACCTCGATCAGTACACCATTATTTCAATCAGTAACCATTTTTACCAGTAGACCATTTTTATCAGTAAACAATTTCAACCAGCAGACCATTTCAACCACAGTAAACCGTAATTCAACCAGTAGAGCTCCATCAATCCTAACTCTTTATCAATACGTTTAAATTAGCAGGGTGTCGAACCGGTATAATATAGTTCTAAAACTGGAGAAAAAAAAAAACATCGAGCTGAGTTGTCCACTAAACCGTTAATAGACACTATGACCCCCCCCCCCCCCCCCCCCCCCCCCCCCTTATCACAAACACTCTACAACCCTTATCTGACCAGTTCATTCTCCTTCCCATTGTATGTTGGGTATCTGGGGGGTGAAGCTTATCGTTCACTTGGGGGGCGTTTCTAGGGTAAAAGGTTAAGTTCTGGGGTCGTTTCTACTGTAGGGTAAAGGGTAGAGTTCTGGGGTCGTTTGTAGGGTAAAAGGTTGAGTTCTCGGGTCGTTTGTAGGGTAAAAGATTGAGTTCTGGGGGTCGTATCTAGGGTAAAAGGTAGAGTTCTGGGGGTCGTTTGTAGGGTAAAAGGTAGAGTTCTGGGGTCGTTTGTAGGGTAAAAGGTTGAGTTCTCGGGTCGTTTGTAGGGTAAAAGATTGAGTTCTGGGGGTCGTATCTAGGGTAAAAGGTAGAGTTCTGGGGGTCGTTTGTAGGGTAAAAGGTAGACTTCTCGGGTCGTTTGTAGGGTAAAAGGTTGAGTTCTGGGGTCGTTTGTAGGGTAAAAGATTGAGTTCTGGGGGTCGTATCTAGGGTAAAAGGTAGAGTTCTGGGGGTCGTTTGTAGGGTAAAAGGTTGAGTTCTGGGGTCGTTTGTAGGGTAAAAGTTGGAGTTTTGAGTTACTGTCGGTAGAGAGAAAAAGAGGGAGAGGGAGAGGGAGTGTGAGAGACTGATTGAGAGAGAAAGCAAGAGAGAGATCAAGGCCCAAGTATAAAAGAGAGCTGAGCCTTATAAAAGTAGAGAGAGAGAGAGAGAGAGAGAGAGAGAGAGAGAGAGAGAGAGAGAGAGAGAGAGAGAGAGAGAGAGAGAGAGAGAGAGAGAGAGGGGGGGGGGGGAAGCGAGAGAGGGAATCAAGGAGACTTTACTATCATTAAACTTTACGACCTCCATCCACCACCACTAACCACCATGGGGGGGGGGGTCATAAACTGTGGTCTGGTGATGTATTCTGGCTCTAATTCTAACTCTAACTCTCTCTCTCTCTCTCTCTCTCTCTCTCTCTCTCTCTCTCTCTCTCTCTCTCCTTTGCTACTTTAATAAGGTTCAGCTCTCTTTTATACTTGGTCTTAATTTCTCTCTCTCTCTCTCTCTCTCTCTCTCTCTCTCTCTCTCTCTCTCTCTCTCTCTCTCTCTCCACTTGACAGGAAGCTACCCCCCCTCCTCCCCCCATACCCAATCTCCCGTTACCCTACACAGTTTAGGCTGTTTCAAGGTCAACGATCACACACACACGCGCACACACGCACACACACACACACATATATACTTGACGCACACACATTAATTGCATACACACCTGACATACATACTCACTAGTATACTCAATACACAACACGAATACTACCACAAACATGCACACACACACACACACACACACACACACACACACACACATAAACTGAGTAACTGAGTAACTGAGAATATATATATATATACCCACACCTACGTATACATAATTGACACACACACCTGACTGGGCCTAAATCCCCCCCCCCCCCTTACCTTTCTTTTCTTGGCTTCTCAAATAATGATACAGGTCCATTTGCCAAGATCAACTGGCACCCCACCTGTCCTGTCCTGTCCCCTCTCTCTCTCTCTCTCTCATCACAAAAATACGCTTCGACAAAATCTAAATCTAAACCTAATCCTAATCCCGTCTTCTATGTCACCTTGTATCTCTGTCCAAACTCTCCGGCAGATCCCACCAACCTTCATAAAGTTCATCTCCCTTGACCAGCATCCGTCAAAGTTAGGATGCTGGTTTTCCCGCACCACCCGATAGAGGTACATGACTAGACAAACGTTATTACACACCTTTCTTAAAGTGTTATTTATATATTCAGTTACCTGACAGCACGTGAGGCGAGTAAGGGATAGTAGTAGTTGATAGTAGTAGTAGTAGTAGTAGTAGTAGTAGTAGTAGTAGTACGGTAGTAGTAGTAGTAGTAGTACGGTAGTAGTAAGGCAAAAGAGGATGCCCATTGATAGTGGTTAGGAGAGGGGGCGGAGGGATTGGAGTGGGTTGAGGGGGGGGGGGGGGAGATTTGGGGCTGGGTATTGATGGGGGGGAATTGGAGGAGTGAAACTAGAGATTGGAGGTGAGGGACGAGTGTCCAGTAATAGTGGTCATGAGAGAAGATGGAAGGATTGGAGGAGGGGGATTGGGGGGGTAGGTGTGTCCAGTGATAGTGCTCATGCGGGATAGGGTAGAGGGATTAGAGGAGGGGGATTGAGGGATTGGGAGGGGGTAGGATAATGTACCGGCTGATAAGAGGGTCGTTGGTGGTGACAACTAGAGGGGTGGCGGGGCTATGATTATACGGCTGTCTGGTTAAGGGACGGAAAGGGGTAAGGTTTGGTCTGGGATGTGTGTTTAGGACTACCAGGGTTTCTTTGCAACTTTTGCTGTCTAATACATACATACACACATCATATATATTATATATATATATATATATATATATATATATATATATATATATATAATTACGGATACTTAATCTAATATTTTAAATAATACACTATTTATCATTATCCAACTTGATGATTATTCTTACTACCATAACTAAATTCACGAATATTAACTATATCATACACGAAGAAAACGCACCTGAAAACCACCAACACTGAATCGGATTTAATTCCTAGATAGGGTGCCGCCAAGTTGGGACCAAACCAAAACAAGCCTTGGCAGTGGAGGTGGGACAGAAACAGGCTGCCTTGAGTCCCCCCTTGATAGAGAGAGAGAGAGAGTGAGAGAGTGAGAGAGTTTAGACTTTAGAGGAATGTCACAGGGGCCTCTCTCTGGCTTTATTTTAACACTCTCTCTCTCTCTCTCTCTACTAGAATCAAGTCCAGACCACCTCTCTTGGATCGTAAATGATGTGTAGTCAGTGTGTCTGTATGTAAATCACTATCACTCACTCACTCTCTCTCTTTATACTTACAATATCTCCTTAGTCACCATCTTCCCTCCCCGTAACACTCACCTGTAACACAAAGAGAAGAAGGGTTACCAATACAGTTTTACATGTCTTCAATGATTTATACCATATACTTACATTTATTACTAGAAAATTTCCAGTAGTAGTAACACAACGATCTCTCTCTCTCTCTCTCTCTCACACACACACACACACACACACACACACGAAATAAACCGACGACGATGATGATGATGATTAATAATAATAATAATAATAATAATAATAATAATAATAATAATAATAATAATAGTAGTAGTAGTAGTAGTAGTAGTAGTAGTAGTAGTAGTAGTTAGCTACTACACCCAGTTAATCCACAATACGTAGTCATTCACTGGCGCCGAAGGGGGTACCAATATAATATATAATACCTGCTTGGTACTATGCCAGCTGAGTCAAGGGGGAGGAGGAGGAGGAGGCGTGGGTTAAAAGGGGAGGAGAGCTGGGAGGAGTTACAAGGCATGGTTAGTGTATCATAGACTGTGCGATCCATTCCAAGGAGACAGTAACACAGAAAGGGAGAAGAGATGGGAGGCGTTACAAGGGATAGGTAGTACTGTAACTGTACTGTATATCATAGACCTTGCACACTGAAGGGGGAGGAGGAGGCGTGGGTTAAAACGGGAGGAGAGTTGGGAGGATGGTTAGTGTATCATAGACTTGGCGATCCATTCCAAGGAGACCGTAACACAGAAGGGGAGAAGAGCTGAGAGGAGTTACAAGTGATGGGTAGTATTTCATAGACTTGGCGATCCATTGTTAAAGGGAAGAGAACTGGGAGGATTTACACAGATAGATGGATACAGTGTCAGGTTAAATAGATAGATATATCGGGAGAGAAAGAGAGCTAAGCATGAAACTTGTTGAAGAGAAGTAATATCAGTTGAAGTAAAGCTACCTCTGCTATATTAAACACAGGAGAGAGACGGAACGACGTGAGGCATAGCTGTATATAGTTTAATGGGAGGGTCTGCTATAAGAGTAAGCTACCCTATATACTAAATATATATATATATATATATATATATATATATATATATATATATATATATATATCTCACCAAAGCAGAATATAATCGTTAATCGTATGCCAGCCAAAGACACTAATAAATACTAACTTTATTGATTTCCAGTCTCTCATGTAGGCTAATTGGCAATAAGTTTATGAGGTATATCGATTTTCATAAACTCTCTTCTGCTTCTTCTTCTTCTTCTTCTATTGTTTCTCTCTCCTCCAGTTCCTGTTCGTATACCTTTTTTTATATTCCTCATCCTATTCTTCCTATATATACCTAATCTTCTGTTTTCCTCCACCTCTCTTCCTTTTTCTTACTCATTCTTCTTCCCCTCCTACTTATCTTCCTCATTCTCTTCTTTTCCTCCTCCTTGTCTCCTCTCTTCTTATTGCATCTCCTCCTCTTCCCTCTTCGTGTAGTATGACTTGCATTCAGAATTTCCAATGAGTGAGAGAGATAGATAGATAGAAAGAGAAAGTGTGTGTGTGTGAGTGAGAAAGACAGAGTGAGTGTGTGTGTGTGAGAGAGAGAGACAGAGTGAGTGTGTTAGAGCGTGTGAGAGTAAGTTTGTCCTCCCAAGGTCCTAACACCCCCCCCCCCCCCCCCCCCCCCCCCCCCCCTCTAATAAATGCAACCCTCGCACGGGACCGCTTACCCCCCCACTGAATCTGCCCTTCCCTCCATTCTGTCCCTCTCCTCGCCCCCCCCCCCCCCCCCCCCGCCCCACACACCTGTCTGCCACACCCTCACACCTCCCTCCACCCCATTCACACCTCTACGTTAACCCCTTCAGCACCATGACTCCTCTTTTACCTTGTATTCTGGGTAACATTAGATGATTTTATGCAGTTAATGAAGGTCTTGATTTATTCAGACGTTTAGTTGAGATAGTATTTACCCCCTTTGAGTCCTGAAGATAGATTATAAAAGTATTTACCCTCTTTGAGTCCTGGAAGTAGATTATTAGCGAAAGAAAATCGGTTAATGGTATATAATATAAAACTATTTACCCTCTTTGAGTCCTGGAGGTAGATTATAAGCTAAAGCAAATCGTTTAATGATAACCAGAATGAGACGAAATTGACGTCACCGCGTCTAAAGGTTTAATAACTGTTTTTATCCCTGGCAATAATTGGGAATAATATACTGTATAACACTGGAATCGATTATTAGAAGAAAGCGAGAATACTGAATGGCAGAGGATGATTAGAATATTTTAACTGATATATATATACTTTACACACACGAGTGTGTTACGTCGGCCTTTTATATCCCAATTCTCCTCTGACCCCATTGTCCAAGACCGACTCATCTTACACTTACTCTATTATTGTTCCTTTAACCCCTTACATCAACAACATCTGGGCCCTTACATCACCATCATCACCACCACTACCACCATCCTCCCTCCATCCTCCACTATCACCATTCTCCCTCCCTACATCCTCCCTCCAGCACCATCCTCCCTTCACTGTTTTTGTTCCGTTCTTTGTTTTAGCCCGGATGAGCTTATTACATCACCGTGTGTAGGCTGTGTCCTCCTCTCATGGGACCTGGCTAACTCTCCTCCTCCTCCTCCTCTTCCTCCTCCTCCCTCCTCTCTCTCTCTCTCTTCTCTCTCTCCCTTCTCTCTCTCTCTCTCTCTCTCTCTCTCTCTCTCTCTCTCTCTCTCTCTCTCTCTCTCTCTCTCTCATATTTTCCCTTCCTACCAGGCAAAATCATTGGCCAATAAATACTCCTATATACAGTATGCTAGAGAGACGTTACCTATTAATAACTAAAAGATGATAGGATCCACGTGGATATCAACCAAAGTGCTGACCAAATCTCATAGAAATCCATTTACCGGTTCTTATAATAATTCACGCTCATAAATCACACACACACACACACAAAAGAAAAAAACCCACACCCACACACCACCCTGTGCTACTTACACATCTTGTAACACTATAAATATAACAAAGATAAAAGCCAACCCAGCCCACCTCAAGGTATGCAACAGTGCTTATAAAAACTACTCTCCTGCTGACCCCCCCCCCCCCCCCCCTGCAGCCTCGTGTCCTTCATAAGGGCCTTGCTCCCTCAAATGACCCAACCAGATTCTAGGCACGTCCAGGCCGGCTGAAATTTGGACTTTATTGTATTTTTCAGTAAAACTATGCCGTTCATTTTATTCAGTATTTGTATGTTTTAATCGTATATTTCTGTAATGGTGGTCTTGGGAGGAAAATACAGGAACATAATACATAAATAATTATATGAACAAATTCAAGGGCCTTACACTCTCACAGCCTGGGAAGTCAAGAGCCTGGGACCGCGGGGGGAACGCAGTGCATGCAATACCGTACCCTATTCCAAACAGGGTATTAATAGGTAATCTAGGTATAGGACCTACATAACATATAGGTAATCTAGGTATAGGTCTTACATAACGGATAGGTAATCTAGGTAGGCTATAGGTCCTACATACCATATAGGTAATCTAGGTATTGGTCCTACATAACATATAGGTAATCTAGGTATAGGTCCTACATACCATATAGGTAATCTAGGTATAGGTCCTACATACCATATAGGTAATCTAGGTATAGGTCCTACATAACTTATAGGTAATCATATAGGTAATCTAGGTATAGGTCCTACATACCATATAGGTAATCTAGGTATAGGTCCTACATACCATATAGGTAATCTAGGTATAGGTCCTACATACCATATAGGTAATCTAGGTATAGGTCCTACATACCATATAGGTAATCTAGGTATAGGTCCTACATACCATATAGGTAATCTAGGTATAGGTCCTACATACCATATAGGTAATCTAGGTATAGGTCCTACATAACATATAGGTAATCTAGGTATAGGTCCTACATACCATATAGGTAATCTAGGTATAGGTCCTACATACCATATAGGTAATCTAGGTATAGGTCCTACATAACATATAGGTAATCTAGGTATAGGTCCTACATACCATATAGGTAATCTAGGTATAGGTCCTACAAACCATATAGGTAATCTAGGTATAGGTCCTACATAACATATAGGTAATCTAGGTATAGGTCCTACATACCATATAGGTAATCTAGGTATAGGTCCTACATAACTTATAGGTAATCTAGGTATAGGTCCTACATAACTTATAGGTAATCTAGGTATAGGTCCTACATAACATATAGGTAATCTAGGTATAGGTCCTACATAACATATAGGTAATCTAGGTATAGGTCCTACATACCATATAGGTAATCTAGGTATAGGTCCTACATACCATATAGGTAATCTAGGTATAGGTCCTACATAACATATAGGTAATCTAGGTATAGGTCCTACATACCATATAGGTAATCTAGGTATAGGTCCTACATAACATATAGGTAATCTAGGTATTGGTCCTACATACCATATAGGTAATCTAGGTATAGGTCCTACATACCATATAGGTAATCTAGGTATAGGTCCTACATAACATATAGGTAATCTAGGTATTGGTCCTACATAACTTATAGGTAATCTAGGTATAGGTCCTACATAACATATAGGTAATCTAGGTATAGGTCCTACATACCATATAGGTAATCTAGGTATAGGTCCTACATAACATATAGGTAATCTAGGTATTGGTCCTACATACCATATAGGTAATCTAGGTATAGGTCCTACATACCATATAGGTAATCTAGGTATAGGTCCTACATAACATATAGGTAATCTAGGTATAGGTAGCTTGGTTGAGTCATACATATCGTACAGTACAGTATTCATGTCTCTCACACGTTAGGGGTTGTTGTCAATATACCAATCTATGCACGGAGTCACGAGAACTACCAGCTACTCTCACACACAGGATTCACCCAGGGGCTAATATACACTAGATATTGGGTCAGGTCCGGTAAGGTGAAGGTATTGAGGGATAAGCTTTTACAACGGCACCTCGTAGCTACCTTCTACTTTTCCTATTTTCTGAAGAGTGTAGAGAGGGGAGAAGGGGTGCTGGAGAGAGAGGAAGCTGTTGGAGTGGCTTTGTTATATGTGTTGTTAGTCTGTATACGTCGTCGAGGGCTAATATAGATTGTTATTGTGGTAGTACGTCCTATACCCTGTTCCAAATAAATTGGCCAAAACTCTTTAACATTAACCCCTATAACTGACAAACGACTCCAGTCATCGAGCAAATATTTCCATCATTCGGGAATGGTCAGCCTGGGAAGAGATGTGGAAATGTACAGCCCATTTGCTCTAGCCTTGTTTTAAGTTACAGAGGTTAGAGTTCACGATTTCTGGCTGACCTATTTGGAACAGGGTGTAGAGTGTTTAACCCTTTGAGTACCAGCGACGGGAGTTAAATTATTTTCTTGCTATATTTACACGACATTATGCAGCTTCAGAAAGATCTGTGGTAGTCAAAAGGGTTGGTTGAGATAGTTGGATGCCTTTTTATGGCAAGAGGTCCTTCCTAAGCTGAACAAAATCGTCTAATCATTGCCAGAAAATCAATGGAAGGATGTCACTGGTACTGAACGGGTTAACATGTAAACAGACTAATAACACACACAACAAAGCCACTCCAACAGCTTCATTTCTCTCCAACACAGTTAGACGATGTTATTAAAACTATAATAAGGCTAAACTTTAAGAACGGGATGGTATAATAATAATCTAACCTAGTCGTGCCTTATCGCCGCTTTCTTTGCATTCAATTTGGTTATCGGGGAAGGTTTGATAGCACAGTATCTTTGTTATCGGTTTATCTTTTTTATCGGCTTTTTCCCGGCCGAGCGTGCATGTGAGGTGGTGTTATGCACTCTTCATTGGCTGCTGAGGGGAGAGAGTGAAAATGAGTGAGTGAGTAGACATTACACTGCATAAACTAGCCTGGAAACGGGGAAATAGATGGAATATAGAAAGGGGGGGGAGGAAGGGAGAGGGGATGTGCTGTACACTGACTGGCTGGTGTATGTATGTATGTACGTGCGTGTATGTGTATGTGCGTGTGTGCGAGTGGCGCCGGCAAGGAAAGTTTTCCATGACGTCACAGCCAACCGGCGACCAACAGGCCGTCTATAGGGAGACTAGCACCAACCTAATGTATACAGGTTATAAGGGGACCAGCGCCAACCGAAAAGGGGCTCCAGTCCTGAAAATGTACTTGACTTTACAGTGTGCTGGCTTAATAATCCAGAAGGGTTAATAGCCTCTGAAGTCCTATTTTATCTAAGTAACCTATTACAAGCTGTTTATAGGGATACTGGCGCCAACCTACTGTATCTGTACCACCACCTCGCGCATGTCACCTAATAAGAGATCATTATTATGAGCAAATAATTCGACCAGTAGACCATTTCATCCATTCTACCTTTTCAACCGGAGGAGTTCTACCAACCAACTGTGTACACGACTTCGCGCAGCTGCAATGTAGCCTCCTAGCACAGTAAATCATTATGGAGTGACCGACCATCCTTCAACCAGTAGACCATTTCAATCCTTAGGCCATTTCAACCAGTAGATCACAATTAGGATATTCCAAACATTTCAATATCAACCTGTAGACCATTTCACAATCAACCAGTAGACTGATTTAAATGATCTATTGATGTATGGTACTGGTTGAAAATGGTGTACTGGTTGAAAGGGACTACTGATTAGAATGGTGTACTGGTTGAAATGGACTACTGCTTGAAATGGTCTACTGGTTGAATGGTTACTGGTTGAATGGTTTACTGGTTGAATGGTCTTATTAACCTGACGACCAAGATATCTTTTAAGGCTTCTCTTACGTTGGTACCGCACTTATGAACACAGAAATCTGCACAAGTCCGAACGGCCCACACGAGACAGATCCCTTTTACACCAACCCATGCAATATTCGGGTTGTTTTCAGCTGACGATAAATTCAATCCCTTCTTAGCAGATTAATTATATTACCTCAAATATTTATTACCGTATATTTATTATTTATATATTATGTCTTTTATCTCTTTTGTAGTTATAGAGGTTACTGGTCGCTATTTTTTATCTATTTGTAATGAATAGATTACATATATATTATGATGTAAATATCAACATAAAATAATATGTTGAGGTAAGAATAGTTATGCTCGTGTGATAGTAGTGTAATTTAGTCACTTACATTATTATTCTATGTGAATATTTACATTATAATATTTAATATATTATATTATTGATTCTATTACATCGTTTTCTATTATCTATTATATTCTATCATCTATTATATTCTATCATATTACTATCTTACAAAATAACCTGAAGACCCGATAGTTCAGAGGCACCCGGATGCAAACGGCGAGAGGGTTACAATATGGCGCCTATGAAAACGGAAATGGGGGGAAGCTACCTTAAGAGGGCTGGTGCGCCAGTAGCAGACCCCTTGCACGTGAAGCGAGAGAGAGAGAGAGGGGGGGGGGAGAGAAGAAGAGAGAAAGAGAGGGGGTGGGGGAAAAAAAGAGAGGGAGAGAGAAAGTGAGAGGGAGGGAGGGGAGCTTAATTTTCCTGCTTGTTGCTTGCTTGCAGGCTTGGGGAGAGAGAGAGAGAGAGAGATAGGGGGGGGGGGGGATACTTAGCTAAACCCGAACCAGACCCAAACCTTCCCATTACAAAGATGGGATAATATCAAACAAACAAAATTATTTCCCCCTGAAAATCATTAGTTCACGAATTTACTAAGGATGCTGTGTAATGCCTGGCTACAAGAACAATGTGCTATATACCCTGTTCCAAATAGGTAAGCTGGAAATCTTGAACTCTAACCTCTGTAACTCAAAAAGGGCTAGAGCAAATGGGCTGTTCATTTCCACACCTATTCCCTGGCTGACTTCTCAAATGGTAATAATGTCTCGATTACTCTAGTCGTTTGTGAGGTATAGAGTTTAATTTTCAAGAGTTTTGCCTACTTATTTGGAACAGGGTATAGCTGGTAGAGTCGTCTAAGGCTCTACAGTGTCTCGGGTACAATTGGGTGGATGCGACTCGTTAACCTTAGTCGGTAACCCAACTAGGGGAAGCAACCCTATACAAATCCCGTTGAATGTAACTCGTTACAGGCAGCTTTGCCCTTTGTCTCCTTACAATTAGGAACAAATATAGCTATCTATCTACAGTATAATTTATACTCTGGCACATACACCATTTTTTCTTTTAGTCTTTCTTCTCTCTCTCTCTCTCTCTCTCTCTCTCTCTCTCTCTCTCTCTCTCTCTCTCTCTTTTGTTGTTATTATTAGGCTTGTTTTATTTAGCTGGGGAAATAAATATATAAATAATATATATATACCGGTATATATATATATATTATTAGGTGTTAAAAAATCAGAACCGACCTCCCTAATTCAAGGCCATACTATTGAGGATGCTACACACAACAACCCTCATTACTCTTCCCTTGTTATGTAATACCCTGCTTAATACAAGAATAAATCATCTGCAACAACTGCATAATATAAAAATATATCATCAGGCAATAATTTAAAGTCACCATAACAAGAATACAACAACAAACTTCATCACTTTTGTTGTTCCATAGCATCCACACCTACTAAATACATTAAACATTCACTGGAATACAATAACTCAAGGCCACAAAAAACTTCATTACTCGCCGGTTGTTTCATAGTACCCATACCTGCAAAATACACTACTTTACACTACAATAAAATACACTACATTACACTACAATACAATAATACAACCGACCGACAGACTATAATTGAAGGTCATTATATCGCGGATGCTACAACAAGGATCATTACTCTTCGTTTGGTCCCTGAAGCTCTCTCTGTATAATGCCCGCACCTACCACCAGGTGGAGGAGTCCAGGATACCAACACCAAGATTATATGACAAAAAAACAACCAACTCAATTATGCTACTTTGTATTAGTATTTATCTAGAATTGGGTAAAGTTCCGAAGGTATATTGTAGGTGGTACATTTGGAAGCTAATACTCTGAACCATACCTGTCAAACCCCTGAAACAAGCCCTCGTAAACTTCATCAATTTGCCCATTCCTCCTACTACCATTACGAACAGCAGTAGGGTTGGTTGAGGTTCAGTAGTTATATTATAGCTGGTATATTTGGAAACTAATACTTGCAGCCATACATGTCAAAGCCCTGAAGCAAGCACTTCATCAATTTGTCCATTCCTCCATTCATTCCACCACCACCACCAACCGCAGTAGGATTGGGTGAGGTTAAGAGGGTCTATTGTGTGTTGGCTTCGGATATAGTAATTGTTTTCAGTTTGGGATTGTCTGTACAGGCCTTCCGTGACTGTGGATTGTAGCTTCAAATCAGCATAATTATATTTCGATAGTTGGTTAGGGATCGATATTTAGACCTCGGAACAAACAAAACAACAGCTCTTGCGTGCCAAACTAAAACAACGCACTGAGTCTATTGTTATCCTGGCCGTACTTTTCTGGCCACAACTACCTTGGAATAGACACAACTACGATTCCCGGACCAAACTAAAAGAACGATTGGTATTTACATTATATCTTGGCCTGTATTTTTCCGGTCACAAATACCTCGGAACAGACACAACAAGGGACCAAAGTAGAACAACGGGCTATGTTTATTATTATCGTGGACTCAACTAAAACAACGCACTATGGTATTTATATGTGCCGTATTTTTCCGCTCACAAATACCTCGAAACAGACACAACAACGTACCAAAGTAGAACAACGGGCTATGTTTTTTATTAACCCAGGGGGCTCTCCTGTAGTGCCCCTATAATCGGCCAGTCAGGAAGCAGCCTATCACCGCCAATCAGGAGCACCGATGGTCCTGATGTAAAAAGGGGCGCCGCTGTCCGAGGATCAGCCCACACTGTACACTGTACAGCTGATCTGCTTTCTACTGCTGATCTGCTCTACACACCCCACTCCAACAGCTTCCTCTCTCTCCAACACCCCTTCTCCCCTCTCTACACTCATCAGAAAAAATAGGAAAAGTAGAATGATGATACGAGGTGCGCTGTTGTAAAGGTTTATCCCTCAATACCTTCATCTGATCTGCCTGCTACCGCTTCTAGGCAGTTGTGGCTGAGGGGGCGGAGAGTACTGTATTAGGCTACAATCTACACATACCTCCTTAGCCTATACCACTGAACTACCTTACACACACCCTTATACCGAGGATTTGGCCACAACCCGATATACTGTACAGCTTATCTGCCTTCTACCGCTTCTAGGCAGCTGTGACGTGGGGGAGGGGGGCTGTTACAATATACACAGACTCCCTTATACCGCTGATCTGCCTTCTAGGCCCCCTTATACAGCTGATTTGCCTTCTACCGCTTGTAGACAGCTGCGGCGGGGGGAGTATTACAATAATACAGACCCCATTATACCGCTGACCTGCCTTATAGACCCCCTTATACCGCTGTCCTGCCTTATAGACCCCCTTATACCGCTGTCCTGCCTTATAGACTCCCTTATAACGCTGATCTGCCTTCTACCGCGGGGCATGAGGGGGTGTAGCGACTCACGTGGGGGGCCGGGAACACTTGCGTAATAATCACTAAATACAACAGTCAGTAGCCAACCTTTACTCCCACAAGGTGTAGGGAGGATCAGCAAGAGACACGAGCAAATACAAAAAGAGGTGACAGGAAAAGAACACATATAACAACAGTTCGCCCACAAAAAAGCAATCACACAATCATTCAGAACCCTTGAACACTGGCGTAATGATCGCTATAAACCATAATACCCAGGTGAAGGTATTGAGGGATAAGCTTTTACAACTGCATCTCGTATCTACATTCTACTTTTCCTATGTTTCTGAAGAGTGTAGAGAGGGGAGAAGGGGTGTTGGAGAGAGAGGAAGCTGCTGGAGTGGCTTTGTTATGTGTGTTATTAGCCCGTATATGGTGATGGTGACGGTATTGAGGGATAAGCCTTTACAACGGCACCTAGTATCTAGTCTAATTTTCCTATTTTTCTGAAGAGTAGAGGTTGGAGAGAGAGGAAGCTGTTGGAGTGGCTTTGTTATGTGTGTTATTAGTCTGTATACAACAAACCCTTTATAACCTCCCACGTTATACAACAAACCCTTTATAACCTCCCACGTATCTGCCTCGCGTGCTTCCCAAGGGGTGCCGACTTGCAAGCTAAGGACACATAAACATCATCTTAAGTTTGGGCCCTTTAACTCATTCTGTACCCGCGACGTGTGTTATATTTTATTCTAGCAGGATTTCAACAATATGATACAGCTTAAGAAGTATGTGTGGTAGTTAAAAGGGGTGGTTGAGACAGAAGCCTTATTATAGCTAGAGGTCCTTCCTAAACTGAATACAATCGTATAATCATTGCCTGAATATAATCCAAGGACGTCACCGGTACTGCACGGGTTAACTCACACCACGTTTTCTTGTTAACCACTTCAGTACCGGTGTCGTCCTTTTAACTTTATTCTGGCTACTGATAGACGATTGTGTTCAATAATATATAAAAGAGCCTCCAGCAATTAACAGGCTTCAAACTATCTCCCTTAACCCATTTTATCATCACAGATCCCTCTTAAACTGCACAAAATCGTGTACATAAAGCTAAAATATAATTAAAAAGACGTTGCCAGTACAGAAGGGGTTAACCGTATTTGGGAGGTCTCTGGTAGTTTGGACATTTTAAGACGTGGCATCTCATTTGTTTGGCGATAACAAGAAGTTTCATCTCATTCAGGTTTCGATTTGTTTACTGGGTGAGCGATAGCGACCCTGTAGCTTAAAAGATATCGGCATCCAGACAGGAAATTTCATATCGAAAAATGTACAAATTTAGCTTGAACCCCCTTCAAGCTAAATTTGTACATTTTTCGGTGGACATTATTTATTTTAAAGGAAGTATGGGAAGGCTTTTATGTTATCCTACGGGACAAACTAAAATACATTGCACGGAAATGGCAAAAACAGGGGTTAATATCTAAGTGTAGAAATAATAGCACAAATTCTTAACCCCTTCCTTACCGAGGATATATTTTGTGTCATTCCAGCTATATTTAGAAGAATTTATGCAGCTTAGGAGGAAACCGTGGTAGTTAAAATGGATAGGCCTAATCGAAATAGTTTGAAGACTTTTAATTGCTACACTTCCTTCTTAAGCTGGATAAAATCGTCTAAAAATATCCAGAGTATAATGACAAGGACAACTCGGTACTAAAGGGGTTAAAGGTAGACAGCAGGAGGAGTCAAGATGGCGTCTACTAGGTGGTACCCTGTTAAAGAAGTTACCCCAAGGACAGCGGTGCCACGATCGATTTGAGGGAATGAGTACGTCACTCCCGCCCACACATACACACAGTACACATACACTTACATACACACACAAACAGTATACAGACACACCCACACACACATACAAACAGTATAACCACACAAACAGTATACACACACACAAAGGAGTACAAAGGAGTACAAAGTACAAAGGAAATCAAGCAACAACAGATCCAGTGACCCTTCTAGGTTGCTTGTCCTCCAAAACACTGAGGATCAAGTGTCCAAACAGTGGTTTAGAGTGGGTAAGGAAACATTGGAAAGGGAATTACTGCCCTGGAACTAATGTCAGTGGCAGGATTAGGAAGTTAGTAGGGGACAGATGGGTTAGTAACTGAGGGGGGCGATAAAATAAAGTTATTCATTTACAAATGCAGTCAGTCGCGGGTTTGATGCGAGATATTTGTCTAGGCGGAGTTTAAATGAATCAACGGTGATGCAGTCTATAACGTTTCGGGGAAGCCCATTCCACAAGTTGACAACTCGATTGAAGAAGAAATTCTTAGATTCGTGCGAGTTAAAAGATTTACCAATAATTTTGCAACCGTTTCCCCGCGTGTAATTAGATTGGTCGATAGTGAAGTACTTACTACAGTTCATATTGTCGATGCCTTTGATGATTTTGAACACTTGAATTAAGTCGCCTCTTAATCTGCGCTGGGTTAAAGGAAATAGATTTAATTCTCTAAGACGCTCTTCGTATGGTTTGTTCTTTAGGCTAGGTATCATTTTGGTAACTCTACGTTGAACTCGTTCTAGCTTGTTTATATCTTTTTGGTAATAAGGGCACCAGGATTGAACGCAGTATTCCAGAAGAGGGCGGACTAAGGAATTGTAAAGGGTTAGGATAACTTCTTTGGATTTATGCTCAAATGACCTGCCTATAAAGCCAATTATTTTGTTTGCCTTCTTAACAACTTCTGAACATTGTTGACTCGGTTTTAGGTTACTCGATATTGTTATTCCCAGATCGGTTTCTCTGTTTACATTCTTAAGCTGAGTGCCATTCATCGAATAGTTTGCTTTCTCATTTAGGTATCCGATATGTAGTACTTTACATTTATCCGCATTGAAACTCATTTGCCAAATTTGGGCCCAACATGACAATTTATCTAGATTGTGTTGCATATCGTCAACTTGTTCTTTTGAGAGTACGCTATTTGCAATTTTTGTATCGTCAGCAAATTTTGAGACACACACACGCACATGCAAGTTTACGCACATACTTACCCAACTAAATACACATAGACACGCACACTACATTGAAAGCACACCAAAATGTTCACATACTACTCAAATCTGGCGTATGAGTTGCGTAAAGTATGAACATAAACCCTCTCAATGTAGTATCGATTTTCTTAAGTTTATTCTCCTTACTGGCAAACACTTTCTTCAGCTTAGAAAAGATCTCTTGGGAGTCAGAGTAGGTTAACATCCTGTATTGGTAATACAATTAAAACACTATAAATCGAATAATCATAAAAACAATAAAACAATAATCACGTTTTTAGTCACGTGAGTATAGTTCTCAACCCGAAAATACCTGTACACGGTTTCATATCAAATTATTACATCGTTTTTCAATACACAAATATAAGATGAAACAAAGTATAAGGAACAGAGATAATTTGGTATCAAACAAAGCCTTAATGATGCAACATTCTTCACATTATTAAACGAAAGGATTTACCTGCTGTAAGGTATAAGCATTAAGCAAGGAGGTTAAATGAGGGGAGGGATAGTGAGGGTAGTGCATACACTATGTGAGCGTGAAGTCTTAAAAAGGACAGGCGAGTCTGGCTAACGCTGACCATAGTGTCTCATATAAACAGTACAGTATAAGCAAAACTAATGATAGGCTATAATAATATGGTAATATATAATTAACATATACAGTACATCTCTTTGCGATCTGTAGCCCAAATTCTTATATTTAATTAACATTTATTGAGGTAAATTGGCTTCCCTATTTCTCCCCGACATTCCCTCCTTTAATATCCTTCCTCCTCCAAGGGGGTGGCTGTGGTGGGGTGACCGATCGATACATTAAAGCCCATATGCTTAAGCATATGGGCTTTAATGTATCGATCGGTCACCCCACCACAGCCACCCCCTTATGCATACACTCCAACACCAAGGTTACTGTTCCCCCCTTCCCTACCCCTTTAAGACTACCCTACATTCAGATGGGAGGAGGAGGTAGAAGAGTAGGAGGAGGAGGAGGTGGTAGAAGAGTAGAAGGAGGAAGAGGAGGAGATAGTAGAAGAGTAAAAGGAGGAAGAGGAGAGGAGGAGATAGTAGAAGAGCAGAAGGAGGAAGAGGAGGAGGTAGAGGAGTAGAAGGAGGAAGAGGAGGAGGTAGAGGAGTAGAAGGAGGAAGAGGAAGAGGTAGAGGAGTAGAAGGAGGAAGAGGAGGAGGTAGAGGAGTAGAAGGAGCAATAGGAGGAGGTAGAAGGAGCAAGAGGAGGAGATAGTAGAAGAGTAGGAGGAGGAAGAGGAGGAGTAGAAGGAGGAAGAGGAAGAGGAGGAGTAGAAGGAGGAAGAGGAGGAGGTAGAGGAGTAGAAGGAGCAAGAGGAGGAGGTAGAGGAGTAAGAGGAGGAGATAGTAGAAGAGTAGGAGGAGGAGGAGGTAGAGGAGTAGAAGGAGCAAGAGGAGGAGGTAGAAGGAGCAAGAGGAGGAGATAGTAGAAGAGTAGGAGGAGGAAGAGGAGGAGGTAGAGGAGTAGAAGGAGCAAGAGGAGGAGGTAGAAGGAGCAAGAGGAGGAGATAGTAGAAGAGTAGGAGGAGGAAGAGGAGGAGGTAGAGGAGTAGAAGGAGGAAGAGGAGGAGGTAGAGGAGTAGAAGGAGCAAGAGGAGGAGGTAGAGGAGTAGAAGGAGGAAGAGGAGTAGGAGGAGGTAGAGGAGTAGAAGGAGCAAGAGGAGGAGAAGGAGCAAGAGGAGGAGATAGTAGAAGAGGAGGAGATAGTAGAAGAGGAGGAGGAAGAGGAGGTGGTAAAAGAGTAGGAGGAGGAGATAGTAGAAGAGTAGGAGGAAGAGGAGGAGGTAGAAGAGTAGAAGGAGGAAGAGGAGGAGGTAGAAGAGTAGAAGGAGGAGGAGGAGAGGTAATGGATGGAATGGATCAATACTGTACTGTTCCAAACCAACACCTGTGGTAACACCTGAGGAGGAGGAGGGAGAAGGGGGGGGGGGGGGGATAAATGAGTAGGAGGAGGAGAGGGGGGATAAATGAGTAGGAGGTAGGGGAGAAAGGGGGGGGGGGAGGAGGGACAACGAGGAGGAATAGAAGAGGTAGAGGGAGGAGAAGAGGAGAAGGAGGAAAAAGAAGAGGAGGGGGGATAAATGAGTAGGAGGTAGGGGAGAAAGGGGGGGGGGGGGAGGAGGGACAACGAGGAGGAATAGAAGAGGTAGAGGGAGGAGAAGAGGAGAAGGAGGAAAAAGAAGAGGAGGGGGGATAAATGAGTAGGAGGTAGGGGAGAAAGGGGGGAAGGAGGGACAAGGAAGAGGAATAGAAGAAGTAGAGGAGGAGGAGGAGGAGAGGGAGGAGAAAATTAATAAGTAGCCTATGACAGGGGAGAAAGAAGTGGAGAAGAGATTGATGGATGGTATGATCAATATTGCAACGTAGAAAAACATCTTGTGCAATAACACTCACACTAGGAGGAGGAGGAAGGGGAGAGAGTGAGTGAGTGAGTGAGTGAGTGAGTGAGTGAGTGAGTGAGTGAGAGAGAGTCAGTGAGTGAGAGAGAGAGAGCTGTAATGATCAATACAGTAATGTAGCAGACACCTCCAGGTAATAATAGGTAACCAAGGTCGGCCATTCCACTTTCCTTGCAATGGCGGCCATGTTGTAACCCTTTATAAATCAGGACCTGCGTTCGCTATAGTCTATTCGCTGTAGGTAGGCGAGAAATCATGACCTCTAACCTCTGTAACTCAAAAAGGGCTAGTGCAAATTGGATGTAAATTTCCACATATTTTCCCTGACTGACTCTTCCTAAATGGTAGAAAAAATAGGTCGATTACTCTTAGTCATTTTTGAGTTACAGAGGATAGAGGTCAAGATTTCTTGCCTACCTACAGCGAATAGACTATAGTCAGGCGGCAGGTTATGTGGTAAATACATGATTTGTTTTCTCTTTGGCGGATAATTTACTCCCTTCGCAGCTCATTTCTCGATAACTATTGGAAAAATATGAAACTACTATGTCTCTGCATCATATTATTGCCAAGTTGTCGTTTTAAACAACATATTTGTCCATAAACACAATTGTAATAACCGAGATATTAAGAAGGGGATAAGTCACTTTTTGGAGTTCATCAATTGTTTACATTTTACATTCGTCATTAATGTTTGCCTTTTCCATCTTTCCAGGAGCCTTCTTGATCCCCTACTGCGTGTGTGCCTTTCTGGGGGGCATGCCTATGTTCTTCCTGGAGGTGGGCATGGGGCAGTTTATGAGTGAAGGAGGCATCTCGGTCTGGAAAATGTGCCCGCTATTCCAAGGTTAGTACTTTGTTTTGGTTTGGTTTTTAATACATTAAGGAATGGAAATGGGAAATACTCATAAAAAATATAAACCATTCATCTAAAGGTGGATTAAAATGGTTGTGGATTGAAAAATGGTGGAAATGTACTCAGAGGAAGTGAGTTCCAAAGAGATGTGGTTCGGGGTAGAAATTGATTTTGATAAGTAGAAGTTGTGCAATGTGGAGTTGTTGTTGTTGGCGATAACATATGTCCTACAATACCACAGGGGAAGATGCGAACAGGTGGCACAATTGACGCAAGTTCAACTTCAAATTAAAACACATAAATAAGATCCACAATCTAGGTAGCTTATAGGTAACTAAGGTGTGTTGTGCTAGTGAAATGAATAGATGTTTGCGAGAGTTAGGTGATTTGCGGGTATAGAGTCTCAATCTCAATTACTGGTACCGGTACTATAAAATCAACCATGTCCTTTCTCTCCGCAGGCATCGGGTACGCAGCCATCGTAGTGTGTAATTGGCTGAACGTCTATTATATCGTCATCATCGCTTGGGCACTCTACTATTTTGTACTATCCTTCCAAGCAGAGTTACCTTGGGCCACCTGCAATAACTGGTGAGCACAACAATAACTATAGTCAAATTTTTTCCAGCTGAGGGTAAATTGTCATGTTTCTATCTTTGTTACTCAGTTATAAGGTAGATATTGCAGCTAAATATGATGCTAATTATTAAAACTTGGCATTAATACGACACACAACCATAGTAGTTTCATATTTGTCCATTAAGTATTGAGAAATCAGCTACTAAGGGATTCAATTTACCATCAGCTGGGAAAAAATAGACTAAGAACTTGACAATAATCTCGATCCCTGACCTCTTCGTACGGTAACTCAAAAGGAACTAGAGCAAACCAGCTGTAAATATCCACACCTATTACCTGGTGGACTTTTCCCAAGTGAGAGGAATTTCAGGCCGATTGCTTTCATTCATTTTGAGTTATAAGAAGTTAAGGGGTCAAGATTATTGTCAAGTTCGTTGGTGCTACCTATACCAATTTGGTTTATTCAAGTGCATTGGGGTTTGTAATTGATGATTAATGTTAAGAACAGGGTGTTACTTAAATATATATTTTTAAATATTGTCTTTGGTTTCTTCCCTTGATTTTCATCAAGGTTAAAACAATACTCACAATACCCCCCTTCGAGACAAATTTGTGCCTTTTTTAGTAAAAAACAATATCCTCATTAATTGCACGTTCGCTATCACTTGCTACAAAATATTTGACACGTAAATGGCACAGAAGGTCTTAAAATCGCCAAACTAATGGGTCGAATGTCTTAAAGATCAAAACTAATTTAGCTAAGCATGAGAAAGAAAAGGGTCCAGAAAACCCCACCTTCAATTCAATTTTAATCAGAAAAGTTTATGGTCACAAAGTACTTCAAATTACAATTTTCACATAATCATATAAACAGAATTTTCAATGAGACAACACGGAACTGATGTCATCCGGTATATATGTCCCCTAACATAGATGAATAACCAAAATGCCTCTCTTTCCCCTCCCGCAGGTGGAACACGGACGCGTGTGTGTCGTTCACCGGCGACTCCAACCACTCCTTCATCCAAGAACTTAAGGCCGAGAACAAGACGCCCAGGGACTCCGTCGTGGAATTCTGGGAGTAAGTTTTAGCAAAGGATTAATCCACACAATACGGATAGCAAAAAGCCACTGGGGCCTTTTAGAGTGAATATATACACCATTTGAAGAGGAGCACTTTATTGACAACATTCCGCAGAGAGATTCTTCAGGTCACTAAACTGCTACAGCCTTTTAGATCAACCGCAATTCTTAGAACATCATTAGATTAATCACACAATAGTACAATTTGCCTAAGGATGAAGCATATTAAAAAATTATATACACTCATACCAATGAGCTGTAAAGACAAGTTTGAATATACAATCTCCATTGAACCATTTCATTTGTAGTCATATAGTTGCATTGATCCAGGTACTAGTCCCTTTCTGTGTTGTTGTTCGTTGGCCAAATCTACATTGATCCATTCTCATAAAGTCTTCATATCACATATCTCTTACCGGTACTAAAAATAGGTGTACAATGTTGGTTAGGTTCCAATGATAAAGTCTTTACCAATACATATATTAACTATTTGACTCTTCTTTCTCTTCCAGTAACCGCGTGCTACAGATTACGGACGGTGTTGACGATATGGGTACCATGGTCTGGCCTCTGTTCGGCGCGCTGGCCTTCTCTTGGGTGTGCACGTACTTCGCCATCTGGAAGGGGGTGAAGGTTACGGGCAAGATCATGTACTTTACCGGTACGTACTCAGCTCTTGGTGGCATTTGTCTTTTGTTTTTAATTTTTTGCTCGAGTATTGCGCAACCATCATCAACAGATAATCACTTCTCCCCGTTTGCAATATTTGGCATATGTGAAATAGCTGCCATTTACTCGCAAACAACGCCCTCCCCATCCCCGACGAGAGTGACCGGCGCTCTTAATTAACCAGCATTTCTTTCAGAAGTGATTTGTTTTGATGATGATGCTGTACTAAAGAGACATCTTTACAGCCACTTTCCCGTATGTGATGCTAACGGCACTCCTGGTCCGAGGGGCGACGCTGCCAGGAGCCTCGAAGGGTATTCAGTTCTACCTCGAGCCTAAGTGGGAGAAAGTCCTCGATTATCAGGTAATAACCAGTGTTTTCAGGACCAATGCAGAGTAAAGGATCGCGGCTGCGGGCTGTGCATCATAATCCTCGCTCGACCATCTACCTGGCAGGTAACATCTTGTGTGTATTGCTCGGCCACCAGTCTCCTCCCCAACACCTTTGTCTCGATCAGATGTTTTTGTTGCACACACACTTTTACTAATATCAAATTCTATGCCATGTGATTGATATCTTGTGTGATTTGGAAGCTGCTCGAGTGGCTTGGGCAATCTTGTTTCTACAGCACGGCGCAAAAGGCCCCCTGAGAGCCTCTCAACGTCGGCCCGATCTCTAGCGCCAACTTCAGATTTTAATTTTGATTTATTCAGGTTGTAAAACAAATATTTTTGTAGGTCAAACTTCATAACGTGATTTTGATTTATTTTGGTCGCAAACAAATATTTTTCTAGGTCAAACTTAAAATAATTATGCATTGTTCAGGTCTCATAAAAAACTTCAGATTATTTTGCTTTCTTCAGGTCTATTAAACAAAGATTTTTCTATGTCAGACTTCAGATTTTTATGCCTTGTTCTGGTCTCTATACAAAGAATTCAGTCTTGGTCGACGGGGGGGAGAATGACAAGACAGTTCCGCGGCATGAGGGGTGCGGTGTCACGAGCGTCAAGTGTCATATCAGTCCTAAATACATTATACACACAATCCAGTACTTTTTGTTTTCTATGCGAGTGAGGGAGACAAAAGGCAGAATTGCCTGTGGTGAGTGCCTCCCCAGAGTTGAAAGAGTGACAGGGCCAAAATCAAGGGACGTTCGAGCCAAAATGGCTGGACACACAGAGTTTGAAGCAATTTAAGTCATAGGAAGAGGGCAAGACTGATTCTGGGAGAGTTCCAGAGCTCAGCTGTTGAATAGAAGAAAGATTGAGAATAACGTTTCACTCTTGGGTTAAATGACTCTAGGCCTATACAGTATATGATCGACCGACTCCTCATGACACCGGTCACCAACAAATAGAATATTATCGACGTTCATCATTTTCCTGTTCAAAACGGTCAGACTTCATGTTGTTCCTCCCGCATCTAGTCCTTAACTGGCAGCTGGGTTCTTAAGGGGAGGTGCATGGTTTGTTCCCTTGACCTCCATCAAATATAACATTACACCCCCTAGATAAATTTGTACATTTTTCAGTAGAAAAAAAGGCCAGTTCCTCTTAAATTACAGGCTTGCTATAGCTCGCCAGGAAAAAAATGACACATAAATGACACAAAAGGTCTTAAAATTGACAGAAATGGGGTGAAAGTTCTTAAAATCGCCAAACTAATGGGGCGAACGTCTTAAAATCTCAGAACTAATGGGGCTAAACATGAGGGAGAAGGAAGTTGGACAAATAATCCCCTCCCCTTAATTGTCAGCTGGGTTACTGAGGGGAGCCAGGAGAGTTTGAGGAAGCTTTGAGAGACTGGGAAGGCTTTGTGGGGCATCGTGGGGGTCATCAAACGTTCTCCTCTGTATGTTGAATATCGTTATGAACATGATGCTGATGAGGATGTGGTGGTGAGGACAAACTAGAAGGAAACGATGATGATGATATGCTAGTTAAAATAGGACTTCAGAGGCTATCAACCCTATTGGATTATTAAGCCAGCACACTGTAAGTCAAGAATCGCGTCAGGACTGTAGCCCTTTTTCGAGAACTCCAATCCTTGTGAGGATATGCTATCAGAGTCTGTGAGGGAATGCGGAGTACACTTGAATGGTCATGTCATGTACTGCAACGGAATGGTTCGGGGGGGTTATTATCAAGATGATTATTGATGAAGATGATGATGATGATGATGCACTGGCAGATGATCTGCATGAAAGTGCATGACGTCAACGTGGATGAATATCTAACCAGATCAAACTGGCATACAGGTTTTAGGGGATGATGGGGGGAGAGTTCACGTGAAAAGGAACACCTTGAGATGGTTCGGCCATATGAAACGTATGGGAAGCGAGAGAATGACTAAGAGGGTGTACGAGAGCGAGGTGGGAGGACAGAGAGGGAGAGGTAGACTGAAAGAGAGGTGGAAGGATGGAGTGAAGAAGTATATGGATGAAGGCGGTGCTGGTTGGGAGGAGGGGCGTCGACTGACTGGGGGCGTTTCGTATGTGGCCACCCTTCGGGGATCACGGCGTCAGGCAATAGATAGATAGATAGATGGAGTGAGAGTAGGATGATGGAGTGAGAGTAGGATGATGGGGTGAGAGTAGGATGATGGGGTGAGAATAGTATGATGGGGTGAAAGTAGAATGATGGGGTGAGAGTAGGATGATGGGGTGAGAGTAGGATGATGGGGTGAAAGTAGAATGATGGGGTGAGAGTAGGATGATGGGGTGAGAGTAAAATGATGAGGTGAGAGTAGGATGATGGGGTGAGAGTAGGATGATGGGGTGAAAGTAGAATGATGGGGTGAGAGTAGGGTGATGAGGGAGGGGCTTCAGCTAAGGACTATACCCTGTTCATTATAGGTAGGATGATGGGGTGAAAGTAGGATGATGGGGTGAACGTAGGATTATGGGGTGAACGTAGGATTATGGGGTGAACGTAGGATGATGGGGTGAACGTAGGACTATGGGGTGAACGTAGGATGATGGGGTGAACGTAGAATGATGGGGGCTACAGCAAAGGACTAGCTGCCGTGCAATAATAAAGCTCTGAGTGATGACTACTTCATCATGATTCTTCATGACTGAAAGCCCCTGGCAAAGTATAAAGCATTACTTTGTTTTGTCATCTTGGTCATGATTTATCGAAAGCTCAAAATGGGACATTGAAATATGTCATACAGTACTGAAACACTGGCATATGGCATGTGGATGCTCTAGTCCACAGGTCGATGAAACCGTTGTCCAGGTATTTCTAGAGTATCTTTGTCCCGGCAGGTATGGAACGACGCCGGAACTCAGGTGTTCTACTCCTACGCGGTGGCTCTCGGCGGGATGATCGCTCTGGGCTCCTACAACAAGTTCCACAACAACTTCTTCAAACAGTGTGCCATCCTCTGTGTCTGTAACTCAGCCACCTCGCTCTTTGCTGGCTTCGGCATCTTCAGCATCCTTGGATTCATGAGTCACCAATTGGAACTGGATATGGAGGACGTGGCAGAAGCTGGTAAGTAATGCTTTTCAACCCTTCATTCTCTACCTCACCAAATGATGGAAGTAGGATGAACTACTGTGGGGAACTTTCAAAATAACACCAAATAATTGTGTACTTTATGCTTTAACAACAATATATGTTTAATTATTTTGTGCAATATAATGTAATATATATATATATATTGTAAGGTGTTGATTAATGTTTTCTCTTGACCACACAGGTCCCGGTCTGGCGTTCATTGCCTACCCTAAAGCTATGGCCTCAATGCCCCTGGCACCGCTGTGGTCCGCACTGTTCTTCTGTATGATCCTTATGGTGGGGCTAGACTCACAGTTTGTCCAGGTATGTGTGTTCATTGTTTTCTGTTGTGTTGTCCCTATTCTGGCTCTGTCTTGAGTGGCTACCCCCCCCCCCAAAAAAAAAAGGAAAAATAGGAGTATATGGAATAGAATAGAAAAAACTATTGCAAAGAAAAACGACCTGCAAGTATATTTACACATATGCACAATCAAACACGCACATCTCTTATAAACATATTCGCACACGCAAGAAAATAGGGAAAGCATATACAAACTTGCACGCACACACCAACCACAAATACATAATCACACCTTATGTAAACACAGACACACACACAAAGAGGAGCACATACACACCATTTACAAAACATGATCATACGTAAACATAAATAGTACCATAATACACAAACACAACACACCCATCAATGCATGCACACAACAGAAGAATAACATTTAGACAACAGATTAGAACATAAGAACATAAAAAAAAGGGAGTCTGCAAAAAGCCGATTGACCCACGCAAGGCAGATCCCTCTCACACCCAACCCATCTCGTCCATATGTCTATCTAATTTTATCTTGAAGCTCTCTATCATTCTTCATCCCACTATGGCGCTAGGTAGCCTATTCCACATGTCTACAACTCTGTTACCAAATTGCGTGCAGATCGAAGCCTAATGGAGGTACAGTATATTCCCTATACCTACTAAATACAACAATAATAAAAAAGTTAAACAAATAAGAAATAAAGAAGCCCATCCCCCCTTTTATTTGCCATACCATACACATACTAGTTTAATATCTGGACCATTACAAAGGAAACCATACAGTACTCCATTTCTTTTACTGCTGGCGGTAAATAGAATCCCTTAGCAACTGATTTCTCGATACTTAATGGAAACATAGGAAACTACTATGTCTCTGCCATCATATTAAGACCAAGTTTATATATTAGCACCATATTACCCTACAAAACCCTCAAAATAACCGAGAAATTTTGATGGGAGCTTTGCAATTTACCGCCAGTTGAAAAGAAACAGACTATAGAGGGTTTACTGCTTTCTGGATCTGGGTTCCAGAATATGATCCCAATCGCTTCCTAGATTGAATCACGGATTCATTGGCCCATATCCTATCTGCCCACCAAATTTCGTAAAAATTGGTTTATAACTTAGTGAGATATCTTGTTTACGGTCAAACGGAGACAAAAACATAACCTCAGTTCAACTTCATTGGCAGAGATAATCAAACAACAACAAATCTTTTCTTGTTTATTGGTGAGAGAGAGAGGGGATGGAATGCCAGAAAACATTGGCTATATACCAGTACCGTACCATACTAACCATATTGTAACCCAGCTGAACCCAAATGTCCTATCATCTCATTGCCAAATAACTTAACCCACACCCACTGCCATACCCATAGCTTACTCTGACTGTTCCTTTTACTTATATATCTTCTAGATCTCACGTGACGGCGTCTTTTCCGTGGATTGACCTCCCTACTGCCAACCTAAAAGTTGGCAGATTAGGAGCCAAAGCGTCACATTTTTCCCTTGTCCCTCAACTTTCCCTTCATAATTGCTGAGGGGCACAGGGCCTTGGGTGGGGCTTTGGTTTCCCAGGCATTTCTGCGCCCTGCCTTGGAGTGGCTTCAGTCACCTGGGCTTTGTTAGTGGTAAGCAGGGAGGGTTTTGTGGGGGCACTCGTTTGTGGCCTTGGCCTTGCTCGGGACCTTGGGGCTGTTCGGCCAGGCGGCCTGGGGAACAACAACAACAACAACAACCCACACCCAATTCATCCGTCATATTGTAACCCAGCTAAACCCAAATGTCCCATCATTTGATTGCCATATAACTTAAACCACACCTAACTTATCCACCATATTGTAACCTTTTAGGTGGAGAGTGTGGTGACTGCTATCGTGGACCTGTTCCCAGACTACCTTAGAGTGGGTCGCAGGAGGGAGATGTTGGTCGGAGTGGTGTGCTTGGTTGACTTTGCTATCGGCTCAACTATGGTCATGCAGGTATGTCTCCTTGAAATTAAATACGTCTAAATTTAAGGGGAGATGGGCAATTTTTCTGGCCCCTCTTCTCCCTCATGTTTAGTACCATAAGTTTTCACATTATAAGATTTTTTTTCTCCATTAGTTTGGCCATTTTAAGACATTTCAGCCCATTTTGTTGTCACAGAGATCACTTCTTAGATGGGCCATTTTTCTGGCCCCTCTTCTCCCTCATGTTTAGTCCCATAAGTGTTCACATTATAAGACATTTGTTCCATTAGTTTGGCCATTTTAAGACATTTCAGCCCATTTTGTTGTCACAGAGATCACTTCTTGATATGTGCACTCTGGTTACATGCATAAAACACAGAAATCTATGATTTAAAAAACGACTTGTTCCTTGGGAATTGTAGTCTTACGAGAATGAGGAGGACCAGGGTAATCACGAACATCTATATTATTTCAAAGTTTCGACTTCTCAAGTCATCATCAGGATCTAAAAAATGCAAAGAACAATATCTTAGCATTTTAACCTAAATTTGTTACATAAATATAAAAAATAAGACACTTAGTACCTATTATTTTAGTGTAACGTGCACATATAATAGGGACTATTGGACATTTTAATTACTCAACCAATATATAAATAAGACGTCACTCTATATATTTACCCCAACTAAAATTTTACACTAATGTTCCTTCTCTTCCAGGGTGGCATGTACGTGTTCCAAATCTTTGACTCCTTCTCGGCCAGCGGTATCATCCTCCTAACGATCTGCTGTTGTGAGTGTATCGTCATTGGCTGGGTGTACGGGGCTCAGCGCTTCTACGATAACATTGCCATGATGCTGGGGCGGACCGTCAACCCGTACTTCAAGTTTTGCTGGAAGTACATTACGCCCACTCTTACCTTGGTGAGTATTAAGACGTTCGCCCCATTAGTTTGCTGGTTTGCAATATATATATTTATCTGTACCCATCTCCACTCCTCTCGCCATCTGTAGTATTAATTTATCTGTCCTCCTCTTCGCTCCTCTCACCATTTGCATTACACATTTATCTTGACCCATCTTCGTTCCTCTCGCCATTTGCATTACATATTTATCTTGACCCATCTCCGCTCCTCTCCCCGTACAGTTAATGGTGATCTTTGCGCTGGTGTTCACGAAGCCTCTGATGTACAACAACACCTACCTGTACCCTATGTGGGCGCAGGGTATCGGGTGGATGCTGGTCCTATGCTCTCTCATCTGGATCCCCGGCTACACCATCTACAAGCTCCTCCAGTATCCCGGCACCCTCCGCGAGGTTAGCACAAAGTGTCAGGAATGCATTTAACTCTTTGATAATGAAAGACATTTTTTGATATACTGTATACCGGTATATACAGTATACTTTGAAATCGGTGATCTCTCTATATATTTGAAGAAACAATAATTATTTGTGTCCTTTTCTCACATAGGAAAAAAATAATAAGATAAGATATAATAACACAATAAGATATATTGTGTACGGTATCTGTGTATGGCCACCCTCATTATGGGGAGTAAGGCCTCCGACAATAGTTAGTTAGATAGATAGATAGTGTACGGTACCCCGGTACAGGCATATTTATGTATATAAAATAATATTACTGTTGCACCTCTAACGTCCACTCCTCTTCGTAAACAGCGGTGGATTGCCTCTACCCGGCCCATCCTTAAGGCCCACCACCTGCGGCCCCAGGACTGGGATGAGAACCCTGAGCTTCCCTACAAGAAAACTATGACTATGGACCCCCTCACCGAAAACGCATAAGCCCGTGGTCAAGGAGGGAACTTGACAACAGCCGACTACAAAAGTTACCGCTTGGGGCTTCCTGCACGGCTCAACACGAGGCATCTTCTAAGCCGCATGTTTTTCAGGGTGGCTTTCCTAGTGTTGATCAAGCAGAAAGCAGCGCACTGTTAGGATTACCGGGTGAGAGAGATCCTATAGTAGGAGAGAGCGGCCAACCTTTTTCTGTGGAAGCCATTTTGGTGCCTTACTGATCAAATAATGAGGTGATTTTATATTTTTGATTGTGTAAAATTTAAATCCAAAGACCAAAATGCATATCCTGTACCAGAATTGTCAAATGCTTCTCATGGACTTAGACAAATAAGAGTGCAAAGGGAGGCTAATGTCACCAATGGCACCAAAATGGTGGATATTGACTGATGTTGGCTGCTACAGGGTCTCTACCGGGTGACATCTGTGCTCTATAAGGAAGACGCGTTTCTCATGCTTTGCTCAGGAGCCTCGGAAAGCTCTTTCCAAAATTTGCATTTAGGAGGTGAGTGTTTATCTGTTGAAAGTTCAGGCTCCAAGCTTCTGTTGTTGCTCAGTTGTTTATGTACAGCATCAGCCACGAGGGTAAGACTCGATGCTTACTCAGTCACAAGTGTCAAAAAAGAAGGTACATTTTAAGTCTTATTAGTTAATTCTTTTAATTATATTTCAATACCGGTACTATTTGTTGCTTACAGTCCCAACAATAAGACAAAAGTATAATACAGCAACTTATGCATAATAAGGTTAACAATGATCCAAAATGCCCATCATATGAATCAGGAGCATAATAAAACAATACAGGTCTCCCTCGATTTACGATTGGGTTACGTTCCTGAAAACCCAATCTTTAATAGAAAAATCGTATAGCGAATCCTAAAATTAATGGGGTAAATGGTGATACGTTCTCACACCAGCCGAAACCCAAACCCAAACTCCTAAAAACCTATAATAATGTCGTAAATTGGGGCATCGGATAGTGAGGGAGACCTACACTGATTCTTTTGGAAACGATGATTAGCCTAAAGAAAAACCTGGTCAGTCTTCGCTCTTACTACTACTACTACTACAGCCCATCAGTATTGTGCATAGTATTTGCATTTTTTCTGTGTTTGCTACAAGTGGTGCTACATATTAACGTTAAACAGTACTGTATTATTGTTACCAGTATTAACCCCTTCAGCACGATGATTTCATTTTCATCATATTCTGGTTACCATTAGTCGATTTTCTTTAGCTTATAATCGACTTTCAGAACTTAAAGGGATATATACACTCTCAATAACTCCTCTGAATAACATAGATCCTTTTCGAAATGTTTAAAATCCTAAAGGGATAAATACACTCTGCATAACATAGATCCTTTACAAAGTGCATAGAATCTTAAAGGGATAAATACAATCTCAATAAACTGAATAACGTAGATCCTTTTCAAAGTGCACAAAATCGTCTAATTTAGCCAGAATAAAAGACAAAACGGAGTCATTGTGCTGAAGGGGTTAAGTTTACACCATGATGGAGCCACGTGCTGTTGTAAGCACTACCGCCAGAACATGATTACCGGCAGGATGGAAGCCGTCCATAGGAAAACATTTAATCAATAAACGCTAGAAGATTGTGGGATGGCGCAGGCTTATTAACGATCAAATACCAAATTACCGTACACATGAAAGGTGTTCGTGGCTCGCTATTCTGTAAATATTATTGTTATAGGTTCGAGGTAGGAGGTTAACCCCTTCAAATGGACGACGACAAGTTTGACTCTAATCCAGCTACTTCCAAACTATTTTCTTCAACTTGGGAGGAATTATTCCGAGTTAGAGGGCTATTTGAAGTAACCCCTGAGGTCGTTATGAAATAACATATCATTCAGTGTTAGCTCCAAGATGAAAATTGCAGCTTCGGACACTGAAGGGGTTAATACTCAAGCCTACTTCTGGTGATGCCAATTAAGGTGTTAAAGGAGCATTGTGGGAACAGTTAAGGCGGCATCACACGGGCATTACTTACGGTGGTTTCCACTAGCCAGTATATAATTTTGATAACTGATTCTTGGTTAAATTAAAATGTTAAACTTGCAAACTAAACAAACCAAAACTGGGACAAAGACATTATAAAAACACAAACAAACTCGATCACAAAACCCAGAATAGTCGGTCTAGAGTTAGTTGATGGCGACCGTCTATAAATCGGAAATCGTTGTCAAAGTAAGCCAAAACTGAAAGCCAAAATCGAGAACAGGATGGTAAAATTGCCGGAAAAGTGCCCGTGTGTCACCTCAGTTAGTGTGTGCTGTACAGTATTAGTGTTAAACCCTGAGAGGGATTAGGCTATTTTATTTTATACGAAGAAATCTTTAGTAGGTAATGTGCGGTTGCGAACGAGAATGGTGGACGGTATTCTCAAGGGGGGTCTCTGCGTTCTGAATTTTTTTCCAAGTGAGACTTTACGCTTGGAACTGTTGTATTCAAAACAGCATTATTTAAGATATAACTTGATAATTATAATATTAGCTATGGACCATGGTCATATAGAAACTTGAACAGTATTGTATTGATAGAACTTCAGTGATGTCCATGGCTAATTATATTCTAAATAACATTGTTTCGGTCAGAAACTTAGTGTGACCATGTTAATCTAGTAATCTTCACACTGTATATGCTAGAAAGTCAATGTTATCCATGGAACTGTACCGTAGTCTCCTAAATAGCTCTATATTGGCTAGAACCCCTCCTAAATAACTCTATATTGGCTAGAACACCATTCTTGTTCATTACCGCAAACAAATAGTTGTTGCTCAAGTGTTGAACACAAATGAAGCAACAACCTAAGAGATTCATCTGTGACTGATCTGTCAAATTATTATTCACACAGATCTGGGGACATTTATTCGATTAAGAGATTTTCGATTTAGATAAAAATAAAATATCGGGTAACATGCATAATAATCCTTTCATTGCACTAGTAATCAATTTACAAAATAATAAGTTTGAGCTTTTACTACTCAAAACAAGAAATTCAGTAGTTTGAAGACTATTAATGACTAAATCGAAAATTGCGTTCGAATCAATAGCCCTGAATCTTGTCATAATCATCCCTCGCAGATTCACTTCCTTGTGTATCATTCATTCCCCATGTGTAGGTGTCGGTCGAGTACATATGTAAATACTTGCATAGTCATTCACATTCATATTTAGCATCAATGTTTTCCATAACATATACATAATTTTTTGCATAAAATTTAATTGACTGATTCTGCTAGAATTCAGTGTACGAGTAAGGATAAGTCTTTGTATTTGTAATATATTAAAAATAAGGTTATCAAATAGCATTTACTATGATAAGTAGAGCTATTTATGAAGATGCTTCGTGATATAGAACCTTTAATAAGTCTTTTAACGTCTAAAATAGTAAAGTCAGCCATGAGTCTCAACCTTTACCAAGATATCAGTAGCAAGGAGGACAACTATAATGTCTTCAACAACTTTACAACTATACTTAACACTATCTGCTGCGACACTTTGGGGGTTATTAAGCCCACAGACGCCCTTCAAACTAAATATGTACATTTATCGGTAGGAGAATATCCAGGTAAAAAGCCGGTTCCTCTTATCACTCCCCTAGAAAAACTCGAAACCTGAACGAGGTGAAATATCTTAAAATCTCATACGTAATGGAGTGTAACAGGGAGGGTCTATAAAGACCCGTGCCGCACCAGATAGGGTTAAGAGTCATGTCAAACAGACGATTCTCTCTCCCGGGACTCATTAAAAACTTACTTACTGACCACCTATTGTTCTTATTCCACATATGTATAAAAATTAGTCCATGTATTAAGTATAAACCCTCTAATGATAATATAACCCTACAGGAAAAATCATAGTACAGTGTACTTTTAACATATTTTTGAAACCGTCTCTAAAATTTGGGCAGAAAACGGAGAGGACGCAAACGGAGAGGGAATCGACTTGGCTAAACAAAATTGAAATAGATTCCTCTGCCTCGTACAGTTATTTCTCTACCGGGTACAGTCGCTACCGAACATCATATCCCACCTTTGTATCTTCAACTTTATATCTCTGGTTAAAAGTACCGTACTATAAATGCTCAACGAACTGATTAAAGCTGGCATATACTGTAAAGGTGTATATTTGTTTGGTTAACATATATTTATTACTATACAGTATATTCTTTCAACCACATTATACAGTAGTCCTCTCTCGAAATATGGAAAACATATTTCTCAAACAAATAGAATTAAAATTGCATATACAGACATTGTTTATAAGAATTAAGAAGTTTGTTCCTAAACCACATAATCCTCCCTTAAAAAAGTAAAGAAAATATTCCTAAGCATAACAGAAATAAAGCTTATATACCTATATAAATTTTGTTCATAAAGGTTAACTCCTGTACCAGGAACGTCTTTTTCTTATATTTCTAGCAATTGTTCGGCATTTTTATTCAGATTAAGACGGACGTGTACCAATTAAAAGTTTACAGACTCTATATTAACCCTTGTAACTCCCACTGATCCTTTCTAAGCTGCATAAAATCGTCTTAAAATAGCTAGACTAAAAACATAAAGTACATCATCGGTAAGGAAAGGGTTAAGGACATACATCTTCGCATAACCAGAGATAAACCAAATTGACGTAATAAAGGTAGAACATGACTTTCGGCCGTGACTGTACACCCTCCAGTTGCCTCCATAGATTTTACGCTCATATTATTTCCATAATAATAATAATAAATATGTGTTCCAGTCAAGATCATAATACAGTACTAACCCTTTTTCTACAACATACCGGTACCACAAGTCGTACGGTAATGAATACACTCAGAGTTTTAACCCCTTAGAGGATTTTGACGCGTTTGGACAGTATATTCTGGCTATTATTAGACGATGATATTCAGATTAGGAAGGGTATGTGGAAGTCAGAGGGTTAATTGAAATAGTCTGTACGGTACGGTACCCTTCTTATTCCCACAGATCCTCTCTATACTGTATAAAATCGTCTAATGATAGCTAGAATAAACTGCCAAAATGTGTCATGATTCCTCCAGGGGGTTAAAAGGAGTGTGCTGTAATAATTGTGTGCGTAATACAGAACACAGAGGCTGCATCCGTTATAGTCGGGGTCCAGAATTCTTGAACATCCGCCAACAATAACAAGACAATCAACGTTAACAGTAGTCATTTTATTTCCACAAAATCCTGACTACAACTGTTAGAGTTTTCATAGGAATATATTTAATATGTGTCAATTAAATACCATAACATTCAGAAAGACAATAATGATCATATACATCTCTCACTTATGTTCATATTCATATATTTTATAAAGTGTCAATAAAATTATATACATTCAGAAGATATTTAGAGCATGCATTATGTTCTAATATCCCACAATAAAGTATCAGAAATTTTATGTAAATTAATTATTATACATTATCCCCTTCAGGACTGTGATGCATTTTGACAGTTTATGCTGGCTATCATGAGACAATTTTAATTAAATTAAGAAGAGTATACAGGAGTCAGAGGGTTAAGTGAGATACTCTTTACCATAATATTTCCCACAGACCCTTCCTAAGCTGTATAAAATTGTCTAATGAGCAGCCAAACTTTACACTATTATGGGGGATGAGCGCTGGGGCAAATCGCAGCCAAACTTTGCGCTATTATGGGAGATGAGCGCTGGGGCAAATTGCAGCCATGTGTTTAATATTGCACATACATATTATCCAGCGCAGTAGTCTTCCATCCTCACAAGAACGGGGAGATGGACTAAACCTGTTGGGTCATCTTAATAGTACAGTATTGGGATTCCTTGACCCGTGCAATACCGGTAACATCCTTTTTATTATATTCTGGCAATGATTAGACGAATATAATTAGCTTAGGAAAGACATATACCGGTACGGTACCCATTAAAAGGCTGCAGATTGTCTCAATTAGTACTCTGGCAATGATTAGACGAATATATTTAGCTTAAGAAAGACATTAAAAGGCTACAGACTATCTCAATTAAGCTTCATAAAATCGTCTAAATGTAGCTGATATCATATAAAAATAGATGTCGCTGGTACAGAAGGTGTTAACGGGGGACCTGGGCTATTGAGAAAGGACTTTTTTACATATAATAATAATAATAATAATAATAATAATAATAATAAATTCTTGGCATTACTCAGAAACTACTTAGTCAAATATTAGCGTAGACAAATAAACAATAAGATACGGTACTTCACTACTGTCCAACTAATTTCTTTTACTATAACCTTGCACGAGAAAATAAAATTAGTCAAGTGCCACAAATATAGCTCATGCTGATTTTTTTTGGATATTAACCCTCGGAATCCGGGAGGCATCATATGAGGCAAAATGCGCGGCTAAAAATCGCCGCTATAATCATCAGAACTCGGCAACCACGTGTTGTAGCGACGTCATCTCTACGGTATTCTACAGCCAACAAAAATTTCTACAATTTGCAAAAACATTGACTGCTCTAGGTGGTCTCAATCAGTAGCCACTGAATTATGAAGTTTGACTAAACCAAAATTCATATGAGGCCCCCCCGGATCCCATGGGTTAAAGTCAACCTAAGCTAGGCCTATACTAATTCGAAATCAGTCTTGACAAAATTTTAACATGTCATGATATGCAAAATAGGACTTCAATTTTATCAAAAGCTGATCTCATTTTTCACAGCTATGACCAAACTTTAACATCCTAGACTAAAATCCAAAGTCTGGAATTTGTATTTTACTTAAGGCTGTAATTAATCTTGACAGCCTGACCAAACTAGACACCATAGATTAAATTCCAGACTTTGGCTACTTTTTGACCGAATTTCCATGGCTGGACTTATTTTTGCTTTTTCTGTCTACGGTGGCGCTAATAAATCATGTCTCAGCTGGCATTACATTTGGCTCGCTCTGTGCTGTATTAATATCTGCCAGATGTTGAATAGGATGGGTAAGTGTAGGAATATGTTTTTATATCTCACTCGAAACGAATAAATCAAGTATTAGATATTACTGATACCAAGTTTGATCAAAATATACGAGTACTGTACATGGTTCCGAGACATCACTTATTTGGCCGATTGTACACCGCTCGAATAGCCCTGGTCCGCCAGATAGTAACTTTACAATTTAAAACTTTTCGACTGCCAAAAGATCAATAAAGGTGTTTGAGAGATAGTGATACATACATCACGAACAAAACTTAAATGGATTGAATGAGATAGGGAAAATTTATTGTAAACCACAGTATAGTCATCATTGTGTTAAAGTCGTCAGTTATCATAAGGGAAAGTGTGCTGCAAACCAAATTTAGGTCACGTTATTCTTAGAATTAACCATAAACCAATTTATAGTAACATGTTATCCTTAAAATTACCGTAACCGCAAACCAATTTCAAGTCACCTGTTATGCTTAAAATGTACCGTACTGCAAACCAACTTAAAGTCGCATGTTATTCTTAAGATTAAACGCAAACCAAATTAATGTCACATGTTATCCTTAAAATTAACTAAAAATATCTAAATCGAAAATGACCTTCATCACTACTTGGGTATAATTTCCCAGTCATATATTATTCTGATCATTGTGAAGCTTCCACTCCATAACATCCTAATATTAATCGCGACACGAAACGAAAATGATACAACACTCGCAGATGAAGATAAACTGGCGATTTTAATAGAGTGGCGACTTACGTGTTCCTGCCGTTAGTTCATTGTTTCTTGCCGACACCAAACGAGTGTAAACGAACTCATTCTCCGTTGGTCGCTCAAGACATTCCATGATATAGGAAAACCACCAAACTTTTTCATTATGCTTTATTTTCTTCTTGGTGCTGTGAATAATAATATTACTTAGTGTTTAATGATATGGTTGTCTCACTATCAGTCTATATATGGACACTATTGTATCATGACCTTATTAGTGATTAAATCTCAACTGTAAAATCTCCCCCCCCAAAAAAAAGTTTGCAAATCTTAAATGTCCTCCCAAAATTGTCCGCAAATCTTAATAAGATTTAGGATTTCTTTGTTCTTCAACACTTAATTGGGTGACCCTAGTATATTTCAAGATTTACTCTACTGTCCTAAGGCAAACTTGTTACAAATTATAGGTGGGATATGGCAGAGATGGAGACGTTCGCAGCGATCAATAGTTTTATTTCCTGACGACTAAATTCGGTCTTAACCCGTAAACGGCAGCAAAGCTCATAAGAGGTTTTACTGGGCGACGGTGGAAAACCTCTTAAGAGGGAGGCCTAAAAAAACATTTAAACAGCCCCCGTATCACTAAACAATTTATTTATTTATTTTTTTCCCTATACCTCATATCACTCCTCCACATCCCCTCCCCCTTCAATTATCACCTATTTTCCCTGTTATTCCCTAATTCGTTGGTATATTTTTGTGCTAACATTAGCAAACTGTGTGGAGGATGTGCTTACGTGCCTAGAGGGTGTGTTACATAACCGAGTGTGTGTATGAGTAGGCTCAGTGTGGCTAGAGGCCTCGCGGAGGGAGGGGTTGCCTCAATTTTCTCCATAATTCATGAATGGGCTGGTCCATCTATATTCGCGATTTTGATCAGAAAAATTATATTTTCACTTGTTTTATTGTTGTTACAGGTTACTATCTTCATAGTGAAGGTAAAATAGGCTCATATGAATAAGTAATAACTATATTTATCGTAAAATGACGATTATAGGCCTGAATGGAGCCTATATGCTCGCCCATGGGGACCGGGTTCAATACCCCCCTCGCCGTTACCGGGTTAAATTTGGCTCGAGACCCCTTCGTTCGGATGACTTGTAAACTTCTTTTGGTACGGTGACGTAATTTTCTTTTATTTCTGGCTGTCACTAGACGATTTTATGCAGCTTAGATAGCATCTGTGGGAGTCAAATTGTTAGTTAAAATGGGACTTCAGAGGCTATAAACCCTTCAGGATTATCTAGCCAACATAGGCCTACTGTAAGTCAAGAATAGCATCAGGACTGGAGCCCCTTTTCGAGAACTCAGTCCCTTGCGGGAGTCAAAAAGATATAGAGATCAATTCTACCCTTTAGATTGCACATATTTACCAAACTGACTAAATTCGTCTAGTGGTCACCAGAAAAAATATGAATATGACGCCATTGTACTTTAAGTTAAGGGTTATTTATGGAAAAAAAACAAAAATCTGTAACCCTCTATTAGGGAAAAGATTCTATTGGTCATCAGTGGCATTATATTTTCTTACTGGCAAGTGTATGTTATAAATTTGGTCTATAAGCTTCAAAATAAAAAAGAAGTATTAAAGATTTTGGTGTTTACATTTTATCCTTTAGTATGAATGTACAGTATGTCAGAGAGAAGTATACAGTATTATATTTAGATCAATTTCATTTGGTCTATATTACTTATCCATTTTTACTACCACAGATCCTTCTCAAACTGCATAAAATCGTCTTAATATAGCTAGAATAAACTTAAACAGACGTTGCCGGTACAGAAGGGGTTAACACTATTTGATCCGACGTCTTGGGTGTTATTAGGATATTTTGTTTAAGTATTATTGTGAATTTTACTTGCTCTTGCTATTTTCAAACGTATTTTTAGTTTGTTCCCAAGGCTATCAAAAACTCCTTCCTAGACTTCCTTCAAGCAATAAAAGAGTTCACCAAAACCCCTTTCATTCTAATTTTGTACATTTTTCGATAAATGTCCCGATTGAAGGCCGATTTCTTTTAAGTTACAAGCTCAGTATCGCTCGCACAGATAAAAGTCAACACCTGAACGGGGTGAAGTGTTATATTATCGGCAAGCTAACGGGGTGAAACATCTTAAATCATCCAAACTAATGGATCAAAACGAGGGAGACCTAAGACGACGGACCAGCCAGTGTTACGTAGCTGGTTCACTGATGTCGGTGATATTTTTATATTAACCTGTTCAGTACCGGTGATGTCCTTTTCATCATATTCTGGACACTATTAGACAATTTTATTCAGCTTAGGAAGGATCCGTGGTAGCTCAACGGATTAAATGAGAAAGTCTGTAGCCTTTTGATCTTAGAGGGCCTTCCTAAGCTGAATAAAATAGTCTGATCGTTGCCAGAATATAATGAAAAGGACGTCACACGTACAGAACGGGTTAAAATAATTCAGTAATTATGAGCTTCATAATATAATTGCGAGTGAGTGTCTTGAGGATGATGGGAGTCAATAATATGATTTAGTCAGTCCAAAAACGCAAGTTTTCTTTAAAGCCTTACTGAAAGAAAATGACAATTTAAGGATAACTTATGCATTTGTCCTCAAAGCCTTAACTATGATATTAAAAGTAAAATTTTCACACGCACATACACGCACACGATTATTTTAGGTAATAGTATTTCCCACCCCCATAATCCTAGTTAATTCCAAGGTTTCTATGAAGGTTTATATGCTGTTGATTATATGAACCTTAACCCAGAATTTACCTAGACACGACACGACACAACACGATAAATACACCCGGGCAGTTATTAAGGTTCTGTGTTTTCACCCAACAACTTCAACACTTTGGTACGGTCTTATTACCCTCTGGGTATCTATTGACCGATACTTAAGGTAATTGTAAATACAAACCTAACCAAACCTATATATTATTGCTGTGAGTGCGAGTGCCTTGTGGGTTATGTGCGGTCAAAAAATATGATTTAGTTAATCCGAAAATGCACGTTTTCTTTAAAGCATCACCTGAAAGAAAATTACATTTAAAGAATACCTAATACATATTTGGTGAAAGCCTTTGCTTAATATGGAACACTAGTGTAATATGAGCTATTTAATTGCCGGATCTGTAACTGTAACTTCCGGTATTATTGGAGTTTATTACCGGATTTTCTGATTTTCATGAATTGGCCTAAGCAAAAACCAGGTGAGTAAAACTGTTGAGTAGGCTATATTGTACACTAAATGTGTACCGGTATATGCGTGATTCATGTCGGAGATGCATATTTATAAATAGCGTATATAGTTATTACAGTAGTCACCTAATAGACGGCGAGTTTTCAGATGTTCCAGCTAACCCTCCACCACTTCCTACTCCAAACCATGAAAATCTAACCTCCACCCCCTGCCTGTGACATCGCTTCTTATCAATAAGGTAATATCTAGGTTAGGTTAGGTTGATTTATTCTCTTTTAGCCTACTCCATAATTTCCCTGATCATCATAGCCCTCCCCGCTAGTGGGGGCCGTGTTTAATAATTGATAGACAATTGGTGTTTATGTAGTTCCGGTACAGTACAAACACTAAAACACATAAATACACAAACTATATATATATATATATATACAGTATATATATACATCTATCTATCTATCTATTGCCTGACGCCGTGATCCCCGAAGGGGTGGCCACGAACGAACCGCCCCCATGCACCTCTGTCCCCAGTCAGTCGACGCCCCTCCCCCCAACCAGCACCGCCTTCATTCATGTAGTTCCTCACTCCATCCTTCCACCTCATATTCGGTCTACCTCTCCCCCTCTGTCCCTCCACCTCGCTCTCGTACACCCTCTTAGTCATTCTCTCGCTTTCCATACGTTCCATATGGCCGAACCATCTCAAGTTGTTCCTTTTCACACTTTCCAGCACATCTACCTCCACACCACACCTCCTTCTTACTTCCTCATTAGTCTGTCTATCCCTCCATGTAACTCCGCACGCACTCCTTAAGTAATTCATTTCCACTGCTCTCACTCTTGGTCTGAGTCTCTCAACCAACGTCCATGCTTCGCTTCCGTAAGTCAGTGTCGGGATTACCACACTGTCATGCAAGGACTTCTTCACTTCCATACTGACCACCCTATTTCTTGTTACTGCTTTTAGCGTTCCTACAACCCTCTTCCCCTGTTGTACCCTCTCCCGCACCTCTTCATCCATAGTCCCATCTTTACTCAACACACTGCCCAGATACTTAAAAGAGTTGACGATCTCCATAGCCTGACCGTTCAGCTTCACCTCACACTCTGTGACTTCACCCCTTTCGAAGACCATAACCTTGCTCTTCCCCGTATTTACCTTCAAATTCCGTTTTTCGCACACTGTTCCAAACTCATTTACCAGACCCTGCAACTCCCATTCATTATCACTCATCAGAACTGTATCATCCGCAAACAGCAGTATAGGTAGCTTCCACTCAATTCCCTCCCTTTTCAGCAATACACCAACATCCACTGCTCTTGATAGTATTTCTTTCATAACTCCATCCATATATACAGTAAACAACCACGGGGACATCACACACCCCTGTTTCAAACCAACATTCAGGTCAAAGAACTCGCTCTGCTCACTCTCCACACGTACTGCCACCTTTGCACCCTCATACATGCTCTTCACTGCTTTCAGCAACTTGCCCTCTACTCCGTATATTCTAAGTACTTTCCACAAACCTTCTCTATCCACTCTGTCATAGGCCTTCTCCAAGTCCATAAAGGCAACATACACCTTTTGTTTCTTCTCCAGATACTTCTCCACAACACAATTCAGGGTAAAAATCTGATCTACACATCCTCTTCCCTTCCTAAAACCTCCCTGCTCGTCGCCTATCCATTTCTCCGTTCTCACTCTCACTCTCTCAATCACTACCCTACTGTATACCTTCCCTACTACGCTTAGAAGACATATTCCTCGGTGGTTACCACACACTCCTCTTTCCCCTTTGCCCTTATATAGGGGGACTATTATGCCAGTCTTCCAGTCATCGGGTGCACTCCCCTTCTCCCATGCTAGTTTGCACATTTTCCATACCCATTCTATCACTATCTCACCACCATACCTCAACATTTCCCCACACACTCCATCTGTTCCTGGTGCTTTCCCCAACTTCACTCTTTTCATGGCTTCCCACACTTCTGACCTCCTGATCCCCACCTCCTCCTCCACTACTTCTCTTCTTCTCCCTCCCATACCATATCCAGCTATGTTTGCTGGCTCTTCATTCCTTTCATTTAGCAACTCACTGAAGTACTCCCTCCATCTTTCGACTCTCTCTTGCTTCTCGGCTAGCATTCTCCCATTCTTATCTTTCACACCCTTACTGTTTCCCTTGCTACCTTCCCTAACTTTCTTGACTTCTTTCCAGAACAGTTTCTTACTCTCCCTCCATTTTACACTCAGATTCCTTCCAAATTCCTCATCTACTCTTCTCTTACTTTCCTTCACTACTCTCTTCACCACCCTCTTACTCTCCACGTACCTCGCTCGTTTCTGTCTCTCGGAATCTTCATTCCCTCTACTACCCAACCACTCTCTATATGCTTTCTTCTTTTCTTCCACAGCTATTCTTACCTCTTCTGTCCACCATGCTGTACCTTTCACTCCCCTCCCTCTTCTCCTCACTCCACACACCTCCTCACATGCTGCACAGATCTCATCCTTAAACACCTTGCTCATCTCCTCCACTTCCTCCATAACTTCCAGGTCGAACCCACCTAGTCGTCTTTCCACTGCTCTCCTGTACTCCTCCCTGACTTCCTCCTCCTGCAACCTCTCCACCCTCCTCACCATTCCACCCTCCTCTCGCCTCCCTCCCGCTCTCCTCACCCACTTCTTTTGTATCCTAACCTTAGCTACCACTACATAATGATCAGACAGACCCCCTCCAATACATACATATATACACTCCAATACATATATATACATACATATTGTATATACGGTACTGCATATAGTAAGTACTGTATACATATATATGGTTCCCAAATACGTATTGGGTTGTTCAACAACGTTCATTCGGTACTTTTGATACACAAATAATATTGTTTTGTTCTGTTTGCATAACATAAAAGGCAACAACATAACAAATACATATACCCGGTAAGTACGGTAAAGAACAACAGGGCTAAGCATTATACTTACCTTACTAGTCCATAACAGGATTAAGATATTAACACTTAATTAGTATTCCACTTGCTGCTTATAACAAACTACCTATATACACAACAACAATCTCTAACTATTAGGTACCGATACCGGTACTGTTTAGAAATATTCTACTTTAGTCTAAGAATACACTTTACATTACAATACACATTAAGTCGAAAACCACCAGTAAAAATTTCAAAAGAACTCGCTTCATTAGAAATAATACAGTAATAATACAAAATATATGTTTAACCCTTATCACCATAAATTTAGAAATGCAGAAACATACGTACTAATAAAAAAAAAAAAAAAGAAAAAAGGAAAACTGGGGAAGGTGCCAGAGTACATACATACATACATACATACATACATACAAAATAATATTTAAATAAACCCCTTATCACCATTCCCCTGCTCATGTCCTACCACAAAATTATGCAGTAATTACCCACAATATAATGTACCGGTATATGTAAACTTAACACTCACCTCGTCCATTTGTTCAGCTTCTTAACGGGGACAAGTCTGTGGGAAAGGAAAAACACAATATTAGTTACCGGTACTTTCTTCGTTCATCATTTATACATTAAAGATATATGTAATTGATTCGTTAGATTATCTTATTCAGGTTAGGAAAGACCAGTGGCAGCTTTAGGGTTAATTGGGCTAATTGTACCCCTTTAATACCTAAAGGTCCTACTTAAGCAGAATAATATCAACAGCATTTAGGCAGAGGAAAATATAAGACGAAACCATGATTATAAAACCTACAATAAAAGGGCAGAGAGAGAGAGAGAGAGAGAGAGAGAGAGAGAGAGAGAGAGAGAGAGAGAGAGAGAGAGAGAGAAAGAGAGAGAGAGAGAGAGAGAGAGCAGGAACGTTTTGGCTCCTTTGTAACTTGTATTATCTCGCTTGGGCTCGATGCAGAACACAATAATCGCCTACTTAGCATGCCTAGAGGTTCTACCTTCAACTTGGGACGTTTGTTTAAGGGGAGACGGGTTGTTTTTTGTGGCCCCCCCTTCTTCCTCATGTTTAGCACATTAGTTTTAATATTTTAAGAAGTTTGGCCCATTAGTTTGGCGATTTTAACACGTTTCGCCCCATTTCGTTGTCAATTTTAAGACCTTTCGTGCCATTTAGGTGTCGACGTTTTCCTGGCGAGCGATAGCGAGTCTGCAATTTTAAGAGAAACCCGGCCGAAAAATGTACAAACTTATCTTGAAGGGGGAGGATCTAGGGGGTGTTTTAATAAGCTTGATGGAGGTCTAGCGAGGAAACTAAAATATATATGAATAATTGAATTAACAGACCAAAAAACCGGCCACTGTCCTCTTGAGTTTGTAGACAGAAAAACTTGGGGGGATTAGTGTGTGTGTGTGTGTGTGTGTGTGTGTGTGTGTGTGTGTGTGTGTGTGTGTGTGTGTGTGTGTGTGTGTGTGTGTGTGTGTGTAATTCACTCTCACTTGTTCGTCAAGGGGAATCCACGCAATGCGAGCTAAGCTCATTATTATCGCGCCTCCTTAAACTGGGAATGTATTGCGTGAAATGCATGTTAAGTGTTTATGTATCGTTGGAATGGCTGTGGATGTGTGTGTAGTCTGTATTTTAGCCAATTGGCGACATCTGGAAACGAAGGCTTAGGGTAATCTGTACGATACCATTCTCACTACGGTACCAGTCTCACCCGAAGGCTTAGGTTGACCAGTAGCTTAGGTTGACCAGTACGATACCCATCTCACCTTGTAACCGATCACCAACCCCAGATGGGACGTCACAACTTCGTCCACTTATACCAGGTTCCTATTTATACTGCTAGGTGAACAGAGGCTACACCGTTAGGAGACTTGCCCAAATGTCTCTTCCCCGCCCGGGTCTCGAACCCGGGACCTTCTGGTTGTGAGCCAGACGCGCTATCAGTTACGCCACGGGGAGGTGTTGTGTGTGTGTGTGTGTGTGTGTGTGTGTGTGTGTGTGTGTGTGTGTTATCAGGTCAAGTAACTCAAGAGCACTGACAAGAGTTAAGACACTTAAAGAAAATGCCTTCGCTACGGGTCCGAAGCTCTACAATGCACTGCCAAAAGAAATAAGAAACCAAAACTACCCAACCGTTGAAAAAATAAAAAAGGACTTGGATGATTTCCTGTCATCACTGCCAGACCAACCAATCCTACCCCACTACTACCTCCGTGCTGTCAGCAACAGCATTCTTGACCAGCTGGCACAGAGGAGGGTAGATGGGATGTACAGTGGCGGCGCCGCAACGGCGTGGACCACGGGGCGCTAACTGACAGCCCTCAACTACAACCACAGAACCACAGGAACAGGTGTGTGTGGAATTCATATATTCCGGGCTGACTGACTAGTGACTACCCTACTGAGCGAGTGAAGTGAATGACTTATGAATGACTTACAGTACCGGTATCTAATCTAATCTATCTATCTATATACTCAGGCCCAAAGTACCGGTATCAGTAATTTTAAATATGTTTGGCCCGAAAATAATAAGTAAAAACTCCGCTCAAATTCTCTTCAGATTTACCAATAAGATAGGAAGAATATTTACGCGTCATTGTTACATAGGCTATAATTATTGTAATTTTGATTAGCCCAACCCTTTTCTTCTTAAGTGTATTAGGCAGTTAGAGGTATCTTATGAGAGAGAGAGAGAGAGAGAGAGAGAGAGAGAGAGAGAGAGAGAGAGAGAGAGAGAGAGAGAGAGAGAGAGAGAGAGAGAGAGAGAGAGAGAGAGAGAGAGAGAGAGAGAGAGAGAGAGAGAGAGAGAGAGAGAGAGAGAGAGAGAGAGAGAGAGAGAGAGAGAGAGAGAGAGAGAGAACAATTCCCAGAAAATAAGCATTGTATCGCTATAGCCTATGGGTGCATTAGGGGGAACATTATTATAGGTCATATTACACAATTAGTGTTCAATTACTCAAAACACCCATTTTGGTCTTAGCATACATAGCCTACAGTAGAATGCCCGTTACCTATAAACCTACATAATTTAAAATATACAGTATAGAAAATTTGCAATTGCGAAATGTGGTAATAACTACATTATAAGCAAAAATAATACTCATTGTACTAGTTTATTACAAATTAAAACAAAACAATTGACTCTTACCTAGCTTGGAAAAAAGTAGGCTGCTACCGTACTGTATTGTCACTCATAGGCTACCAAAATAGTGGATGTCCTTTTTTTATGTAAATAGCCTACAACTAACTTGATCACAGGTGCTGGATAAGGCAAGTACCGGTACACGCCCGTTCTCTATGAAATACCGGTAATGTAGTTTATCCTTAACCCTTTCAGCACGATGACGTAATTTTTGCCCTATTCTGGTTACGGTACCTTTAGACGATTTCCTTTAGCTTGTAATCTGCCTCTAGGACTCAAAGGGGTAAATACAATCTCAATAAACCTTCTGTAGCCTATAACATAATCCTTATTATACTGCATAAAATCGTCTATATTTAGCCAGAATAAGAGGTAAAAAGACGTTATCGTGCAGAAGGGTTTAAAGAAAGCGGGCATTTTCTTCCTTCTCAAGCTCCTTCATCTTGTGTGAATGACTTATAAAATGTACTTAAGAAGTTGAAGCCTGTACATTGAATTACAAATATCGTTACCGGTATATAATTAATGTAGGCCTACGGACGGTACTGTGCAAGTTCCATAAAGGCTAATTATAACAAGTAACTTTATTATTTATTTATTATCGGGTGGATGCGACTCGTTAGCCTTGGAGGAGTTGGTGAGGAGAATTAAGAGTAAGGGTCAAGGAGTGAAAATAGGGCAGTATAGGCTAGCAATTCTGACGTTTGCTGATGATGTTGTGTTGACAGCAGAGACAGAGGAAGATATGGGGGAAATGTTACAGGAGGCGGAAAGGTTTGGCAGAGACCTAGAAATGAAGTTCAGTGTAGAGAAAAGCAGTATGATAGTAGTAAATGGACCAGAGGCAGTAGAAATGAGGATAGGAGGGGAAAGAATAGAAACAAGGGAGGAAGTGAAGTATTTAGGGGTATGGATAGGGAGGGAAGGGCGACAAAGGACAATAAATGAGAAAATCATGAAGGTGGAGCAGTGTAGTGGGAAACTGTGGAATGTGACAAAAACCAGAGTAAATAAATATAAAATAGTAAGAGAGGTGTGGAAGGACTTTGAAGTGCCGAGAATAATGTACGGGATGGATGTGAGAGGGAGTACAGGGGGAGAAATAAATAGACTGGAGACGGGACAAAATAAAATAGGAAGAATGGGGTTAGGAGCAAGAAGGTGGACAGCAAATGAAGCAGTGAGAGGGGAGATGGGATGGAGTACGTTTGAGGAGAGAGTGGCGAAGGCGAAGTTGAGGTACAAGAGTAGGGTGGAGGAGATGGAGGATCATAGGTGGCCAAGGAGAGTAAATGAATGGGGGGAGGGGAAGAATAGATGGGCAAAAGAGTGTAAGAGAAAACTGAAAAAAATAGGAGTGAAACAAAGAAGGGTGGGACAGGAGTGGAGAGATGTAGGGAGTAATACAGGACTAGGTCAGGGAAGGAGACTAGAGAAAGAGATAGGAACGAGAGTGAAGGAAGTAGGAAGACAGGAATGGAAGAGAAATATGGAGAAGAAAAGTACACTGATAAGATATAGAAGCAAGGGGAGACCGAGAAAAGAGGAGTTCTATGACGGAAGTTGGGGAGCTGAACTACGGTTTAAGGCTAGGGCAGGAGCATTAGAGACAAATAGGAGAACATGGAGGTGGAATGGGGGGGTGAAAGAGTGTCTACAGTGTGAGGTGGGAGGGAGGAGAGTGGAGGAGACAATAGAACATATAGTGACAGAGTGCCAGGGGTATGCAGAGGAGAGAGAGGGGTTGGAAAATGAGTTGAAATGGGTGGTAGGGGAGAGGGAATGGGAAGAGCAGAAAGAGGAGGAGGATGAGGGTGTAAAATTTGTGTTAGGTCTCGAGACAGAAGAGGGGGTAGATGGGGAAATGGGGAAAAGAATGAAGGTAGTGAAAAGATTCCTGGAGCAGGTGTGGCAGAAGAGAAAACGGAATAGGATAGAATAGGGTGAGGGGGAGAAGGGGACCAGAGCGGGGGAGGAAGAAAAATGAGATTAAATAGTAGAGAGGGGAAAAGATAAATTAAGATAAGGAAAGAACAAGATATTGGGGGGTGGAGGAGGGGGTAAAAATAAGGAGAGGAGAGTTCTGCTTAAGCTATATACTTCAATTCTTTATCTTTAACTATCCTTTCTACGACTACATAATTTCTAAACTAATTCTTAAATCTAGCTATAGCTGTTTCTGGAGAAGTCACCGGTGCATAGGTGAGCTGGCTTTGAGAGGGGACAGCAACTCCACAAGAAGAAGAAGAAGAAGAAGGTAGTCAACTCATCTAGGGGAGATCAGACAACCTTATACAAATCCGGGTGGATGGGACTCGTGAGCCTTGGTTGGCAACCTGTCTAGGGGAGTAAACCTGATACAAATCCGTACTGCTTACCTAAGGGTAAGGCAGGTTAGTGGATGGATTAGCCGAACACCACTGTAGAAAAATAGTGCTAACAAATTACACAGAGGGCCTAGGAGTCGGACGGATCCTAAATTGAGTGGTCAATCCTGCAAGTCCTTCACTAAACTGGCTCGGGTTGTCACACAGGGAATAGTCCGCTTGGGGGCATTCTGTGTATGGCCACCCTCGTAAGGGGAGTAAGGCGTCCGGCAATAGATAGATAGATAGATAGAACTTTATTGAACAAAGGCAAATATTCAAACAGCCTATGCCTACTTACCAGACGGAGGAGTTGGTAGGCTACGAGGATAACTTTCTCATTTGGACCACAGCTTGATCCTCATATAGTTTTTTTGTGTTCGCAAAAATCGATCATTCTTGTTTTTCGTTTGCCTCCACTTTAATTACTTTATAGGCTAGGCTAGTTACGGAATCAAGTTTGTCTGTCTGTTTTTCTACTAGTCCACAGTGTTATTGACATAGCCTTGGGTAGCCTAATCTTCGGTGAGGCCATGTAAACTCACCATCTGCGCATGCGTGTGAATTTATGCCCTGCCCCCGAAAAACAAATATTATATTAGATAAACCTAACATAACCTAACCTAACCTAACCGAATATATCCATTCCGAGGGATATATTAGGTTAGGTTAGCTTAATCTAATATATTTATTTTTCGGGGTCAGGGCATACATAATTAAACGCATGCGCAGATGGTGAGTTTTAGAGCTGCGTACATGGCCTCCCAATCTTCGTATGCACTGTAAATCTGTATTCACAAACTTCGATATCAGGTACTGTATATCTTGTGGGTTTTTTTTTTTTTTTTGGGGGGGGGGGCTGTCTTCACTTCAATCACTTCTTGTTATTAGGCTAGCCCATTCTCATTGTATTGTTACCTTATTACGTAGGCTTATGTTTGTCTTTACTCTTTATATTTGTCCACACTCTAGTTGCACTGACATAGCCTAATTCTTGTACGTAGCCTATATCATTATATTTATATATTCACAAGTTTCGATCTTTTCAGTTTCCAGTTCCTTATTGTTTCTACTAGGCCTGTCCTCAGTTTATCACTTTCACACTGCAGTTATTTTTCTCCGATTTATTGTTACATGTAAGTTTTGGGTTAACGTAACGGTATAGGTCCATAATATCAGTTAATTACACTGCTATTGTCTGTTATAATTATCAACTTAGGCCTAATACGTGATCAGCTTTATAATGTTCAGTAAAAAGAAACATATCTTTATTATTTCATGTGATTAGTCATATCAAGAGTTTGTTTATATATTTATATTCAGTTTCGGAAGGATCTATGCATTGTCTATGAAGTGCTCCTCATAGCCTAGGCTATCATTAATTTATCATTGTTGGTAAGCAGGGTGTAAATCGAGGCCGATTATCGTAATGCTACTCAACTTCAACTTCACAATTAGTGCTACCGAAAACAGAAAAAGTTCGTTCGTCGTTTTGGACCGTTCTAGTCACAAGGAAATGAAGGAATCAGGCCTCAATTTATTCAAATAGGCCTACTTAATTTCTCAGGCTTTATCAGATCATTCAAATGCCAGATAGGCCTAGGCTAAGCCTAACCAGCTGGCTAGCAGGGGGGGGGGGGGGGCAAAAACTGGCACTGTGTGGCTAGGCCAGACTAGGCTGCACTCAGTGCACTGGCAGGGTCTGTCACTGTGGCATCAGCACTGGCGCTGTGCCGCGGCTGCAGCAGTGCCAGCACAGCGCCAGTGCTGATGCGGCTGCCCACTGCCCAGGGCCAGTGGGCCAGTGTGGCAATGCCAAAGCAACCAGGCTGCGGCGGGCAATGCCAAAGCAACCAGGCTGCGCCAGCACTCACAATGTGACAATCACAGACACACTACACAGTCACAGTGTTCGCGTCACTCGAGTTATGTTACTAGGCTAGGTTATCAGGGGCCCAGGGGGAGGGGGCAGGGGCGCCGCAGGCCCACACAGTCCCACACTCTGAGTCACTGAGTGCAGACTGTAACTTGACTGGCACTGGAGTGACTGCACTATCAGTGAGTCTCACTATCAGTGCATGTGTCACACTGTGCAGCCTGGCCACACAGCACAGTGGCCAGTTTTTGTCCCCTCCACTGCGACACAGTCGGCACGACGGGCACGTTCAGTCTCAGATGATGGCCTGCCACCTGAGGCCTAATCAAGCTAGCAGCCTAGCAGGGCCAGGGCGCCCTGGCCCATGGGGGAAGTGCCGGCTGTGCCGCAGGCCCGCACTGCAGTGGGCCAATGGCACTGCCACTGCCACTGGGGCCCTGGCCCTGCTAGCTTGATTAGGCGGCCCTCAAGGTGGCAGGCCATCATCTGAGACTGAACGGTGCCGATGGACGAGGTGTCGCAGTGGAGGGGACAAAAACTGGCCACTGTGTGCCGTGTGGCCAGGCTGCATAGTGTGACACTGGCACTGATAGACCGACTCGACCGAGTCACTAGTCAGTGAGACTCACTGAATGGTAAGTACTCAAATTAGCCTACATATTATTACGTGTAATAGGCCTATGCCTACATACACAATGTGCATGTAATTGCGAAGATGGAGGGTTACTGTATCATATAGGCTACTTACTTGAGATTACTTGAGTTATAAGGCGTATGAAGCTCAGCTTTTGTGCCTTACTAGGTTAGGTTAATGTTTTATAGATAATTTATGCTGTATGTTGGTAGTGGTACGCCCACTACTCCTAATCTTACCAAGTTTTTCTATGCGCCCCATATAGGCTACGTGAATGAAAATCGGTACTTTTATTAACCGAGGGCACTTTAATGCCGTATCCCCCAACTACGATTAACACTTTCTTTGTTTACACTTCACTAGCCTATACTCAATTTTTTGTCAGCTGATTGTAAATTGCTATCTCTCCATCCTGATTACTACGCTATTACCATGCTTTTGTAGCGAAAAATGTTGCTAATTATGAACACTTGGTGATAGGCCTAATATGACGCAGACATATCATATTGTTCCAGTAACAATCAAGAAATCAGATGCTAAAGGATTAAATTTACCATCAGCTGGAAAAATAGACTAGCCTATAGGCTAGGCTAGTACCGGTAGGCTATCTGTGTCTTTCCTTGCAAAATCCTTCGAGTAGGCTACTGCCTTACACTACATTAAGCATCCAAGTGACATTAAAAGTCTAGATGTTCGGTTGTTGCTTGTTCTCCTTTGTAAATTACTGTATTTATGCTTGTCTCCTTCCAGCAGTTTTCCCGTGTCTTTTATATCAATTTCTGAATTGAATACAGCGGTACCGGGTAAGTATCGGCTTAACTCTTTAGTCCCCGATTCATTCTGTAGGTATCTCATTCCATTCTCTTTCACTAGCCTACACTTCCGTTTAGGCTGAACATTTGAATTACCCTAAAGCAAATAATGGTGTGCTTTGCTATAAAAGTGTCTAATGTGAGTCTATCTGAAAAGGACGATTATACCCCCCTTACCCTTGGATGCTGCGCGGGAAACTCACTCCCATCTCCGTTTTCTTTCTAGAACTTTCTTTCCGCTGCACTAGTTTCGTTTTATTTTTTTCACTTTTCCTCCACACGAAGACTTATTTCCTCTTTCCTCTCCCACTTCTCTTCCTTCTTATACCATCTTTCGTCTTCCTGGTAATTGGTTAGGGCTGGATGGACGATGAAACTGCGATAAAAGGCAATTTTTTATCCCGGACGAGCGGCCTGTCCATCCCCCTCCCCCACTAGTTGCTAACTAGCCTCCCCAGTCCCCCTGGACCTCCTGGGCCCCTGACCCCCCATGAAAATCCCGCCTTTTTTTTACTCCTCCCGATCACTGCTGCCAACTGAAATGGTGTCATCCCAGTTTCACTGAATCCTAATAAATAATGGAATAGGATTGAGTTTACGTGTTTTCCGATAGTTTAGACATTGGAAACTACTAGGAAGTAAATTATAAACATATTCTCGCTAGATTGACGGCTGAAAAAGTAATATAGGATTTAATACAACAAGGAAATTTAATTTGACAGGTAAACTACTAGAATGGTAACCCTGATTTTCCACCTCCGTTTCCTCTTTAATCCTCCACTTCCCAAATTAAATGTTCTGACTGCCATACGTCAATTCTACGGATTTTAAATAAACAGCTGAGGTGCACTAAATATATATAACATATTATAGTATATTGAACTACTCGTTTTCTTATTAGTGTTTGCGCATGATTAACCCGCATTCGTATTATTCATTTTCGACTTTGGCTTCGATTTTAAAACTCCTGATAATCATGGGTCGAGCTCGGATTACACTTGATTTGCGAATTAATTACGGATGCTGCAGGCAACATCACAAATACGGTTGTTGTTATTGTCCTTGCATGCTCAAATAGGCGAGTTAAGGAGAGATGGGCTAGTTTTTCTGACCCCCTTTCTTCCTCGTACTTAACCCCATTAGTTTGCAGATTTTAAGATGTTTGCCCCATTAGTTTGTCGATTTTTAGACATTTCGCCCCATTTATTTGTCAATATTAAGACCTTTCGTGCTATTTGGAATTTTAGATGTCGATTTTGTTTCCTGGCGAACGATAGTGAACCTGTAATTTTGGAAGAACCGGCCTCCGGCCGGCACATTTATCTACCGAAAAATGTACAAATTAATTTACAAGAGGGATCTAATGGATGTGTGTATACGTTTGATGGAGGTCTAGGGAGGAAACTAATAACAATAAATGTTATGCCATGTTTTCAAATAACGTGGGACAATCTGATTGCCATTTCCAACTTAGGAATCAGCGTTTATCATCAACTTAGGTACGTTTCCACTGAGTGAGGACTGGCCTTAATTTTCTTAATCAACACAATAGTAATAAGCAATGGACACAAAACACATAGGTAAAGAATATACAGGTTTTATTCCTTAACTGTTAGGGTACAATCTCAATATTTCTCTGGAAAAGTAAGTATAGAATTCATATACAAACAATAATAATGTTACAAATGAGCATATGCATAATAACACAGAGAGAGGATAAGTCTCAAATCACAAGAAATAAAGTCCTGGAGTAAATATTATGCAAAGTTCTCAAATATGGTGACCGGTCAACTCAACCAGTAGACCATTTCAACCAGTAGCTCTCAACCAGTACCAACTCAACCAATACGGTTAGGTTAGGCACATATTTTGGCACTGGTTTGGTTGGTCTGGGTTAATTTGGCACTGATTGAGAGCTACTGGTTGAAATGGTCTACTGGTTGAGATGACATGGAACCCTCAAATATGGCTTGAATGTAGCCGACCCCCCCTCCCCCCCCCCCCCACACACACACAGTGGACTATGGGAAAACACCCCCTACACCACACACACACACACACATGCATACATAAACCCGCACGCCCACTCACATGCATACACACACACGTACAGTACACACACCTGCATACATGCACACACACATACTCTCACATGCATACAGACACACATGAAGGCGGGAATCTGGACTAGGTATAACAACGAATGAACGTCTGAGTATGAATGGAAGTGTCATACGCATGTAGGCCTATAATTAAAAAAGGGGGGTGGGGTCTTCGGGGAATTTAACCCGTTCAGTACCGGTGATATCCGTTTCGTTATATTCTGACCATTATTAGACGATTTTATTCAGCTTAGGAAAGACATCTACACATTAAATGGCTGCAGACTATCTCAGTTAATCCCTTTAGCTATCATATATCCTTTCTGAGCTTCAAAAAATCGTCTAAATGTAGCTGAGACGATGGTCTCCCTTACTTTACTTTTACTTAACCATATCCTTACATACGAGTCCTGGCATGGCCATTAGAGACTCTTTTGAATGTTGATGCTACCTGTGTTGATAAGAATAAAAAGCACTGTAATCTTTCCTTGTGTTCTCTGTTGATTGCCTGTTATTTGTTTGGTGTTTAGAGAAGTTAGGTCAGTCCTCGCCCAGTCGAGAGATCCTAGTTGACTATAACTGCCTCATTCCCGGAGTGGAAAGAGCAATCAGAATATTCCTTGTTCTTTAGAAACGTGGCATAACAATAAGAATAATTAAATTTAGAAGTCACCAATTAAAATGTTACCATTTGCACATATTAGTGAAATTAATCACAAACAAACAAACATACATACACACACACACACAAACTAGTGAAAATGGCAGGGGGGGGGGGGGGGGCGCACTAACGCACATAGGCTACGCACTAAAAACCCAAACAATAGTCATGCACTGAACGTATGATTGTAAATTTTGTAATGTACCCCTCCCCACCCAGCTCACTCGTGGCGCCCTCAGTATCGATCCCTGAGTCATAAGAGAGGCGTCGCGTCACCAGGCGGAGCAACGGGTCCCAAGTTGCCAATTTAGCGACTTCCAGTTAGCTCTAGAGACAATTCCCTTACTTTTTGCGGCTTATCTAGACAGCTAAACCGGAAATATCAAGCAGCACCACATAGAATCGCTTAATTTCTAAGCTAAATCCCAGAGTATTTAGCTATTTTGCGAGTGATATTCTTGTGATTTTTTCTAGCGGCTTTCTGAGGACTTAGCGGTGTTTGCGCTATATAGATCCAGTCAGTTCCCAGCAGCAGCAGCAGGCTGACTCAGTGTTGCCATTTTAGCTATTTTCCCGCTAAATCTAGCGAATTTGGAGTCATCTAGCGGCTAGCGGGAATTCTGGCGGTTTTTCGTAGAGGATAAATATAAAACAGGACCGGGTGGGGGGGGAATTTATAAAAAGAAATGAGAGAGAGGAGTGGGTCATACTAGAGAATGGGAGGGGATGTGTCAGAGAGATAGAGAAAGGGATAAAGGAGGAGGGGAGAAGAAGATGGAGGGAGGGGGTAGAAAATAAAGCCACGTTGGCATATTATAGAGAGAAGGAAAAACCAGCTAGAGAACTGTACTATGATGGGGGATGGGGATCGAAACTCCTATTTAAAGCAAGAACAGGATCGCTAGAAACGAATGAGAGAACAAGGAGATGGAATGGAGTGGGACCGCACTGCAGTCAATGTGAAATGGGAGGGGACCCAATAGTGGAGGATGTAGAACACATAGTAACCGAATGTACAAGATATAATGAGGAGAGAGAGGAGTTGGAGAGTAACATGAGGAATAGAGTTGGGGAGAGGGGGTGGGAGGAGATTAAGCAGAAGGAAGATAGAGGGCGGGGGGCGCTATTGGGGTTAACACAGGAGATGGAAACACAAGACATGGAGATGATGAAGAGGATATTGGAGAAAATGTGGAGGAAGAGAAGTGGGTGAGGGAGGGGGGGGGGGGAGCGGAGGTGACGGGGAGGGGGAGGAAGTGAGGGGGGGGGGGGGGTTTATACAAACAAACAAAACTGTCTCTTAAACTATCCTTCTACTCTAAACTTTCCCTCCTACTAACGTTTCTGAGCCAGTACAGATACAAAGGTCAGCCCTGTGGATCTGCACGGTCTGCGGGCGGGTTCTAAAGAAGAAGAAGAAGCGAATTTCTGTCGATTTTTCGTTCTTGCTTTGGAAAACTGAAATCTATAATAAAACAAAATGAAAGACCCAGTATACAGCATTTAAATTGAAGTTATAATTTTCGCACCCATACTCATTTGATCTAAATTGATCCACACACACGTAAGTATGTATGTACTGGTAAGTAATGTATTAATGTAAAAGCATATTAATATGTCGTTTCGTTCTAGTATGTTTAAGAAATACTCACATAATATTATATGTTAGTATGTAATTAATATATATATTAGGCTATTATTATTATTAATATAAATATTAGTATTATCCCTCACACAAACACACACTACTGTGTATATATCTATATATATTGAATTGATTTATGTTATGCTAAAATCTAGCGAATTTGGGGGTGGATCTGGCGGGTTTTGAGGTGGAATCTAGCGGGATTTGAAATTTCTTGATGGCAACACTGCCGCCGCCAGCAGCACCCAACCCAACCAGTCAGTCTCGCTCCCACGTCTCTCCCTTGCGTATGTCCACAAGTTTTCCTCTCACATAGGCTATCTCCAAAAACCTCTCCAAACGCCACATAATCTTACTTCCTGTGTGTGCTAAAGGACCCTCGACCCGTATTAACAGGTAAGGTGGGTGGGGACCGTGTTTATGATAGCTGACAGCCCGTGTGTTGGGTGTAATGATGTTGTTTCCGAGGGGTGGTGGGCCGATCCTTTGCCTCGTATGTCCTTGCCACTCCCAGGACGCCGATTACCCTCCCGAGTTGTGTGTTTTAACCCCTTCAGCACCATGTCGTAATTTCGTCTTACTCTGGCCACCATCAGACGATTTTCTTTAGCTTATAATCTACTTCTAGAACTCAAAAGGGTAAATTAATATTAGGCTATCGCAATATAGGCTAGACCAGTGTTATTCAATCTTTTCTAAGTTCATGCACCCTTCTGGGAGCCTTTCAGAAACTCCTGTACCCTTTGATCCTTTACGTCATACGCGTACGGCGGTATACGCGTATTTATTTTTTATTAGACGTGTCACTGGCGCGCCATAGGCCTACACCACCACAACGGTGCCACATCTCCGACATGCCCCTAGTCTAAAACTCGTTGTGAAAGGTAGCCTATACCAAAATCATTATACATTATCATATTTTGCTTTCCTGTAGTCTCCCAGTAGCCTAACCGCCTTCTCCACCTTTTCAATATATTTGTTCTCTTCTTACTGTCCATCTTCTACACCTCTACTTTTTAATCTTTCTCCCCTAGGCTACTCTTAATTGAGGTCGAGGGAGGAAACTAAAAAAAATACAAAATAAATAAATACAAATACCGGTAAATGCAAATCTCCCCCTAAACTAATAGTTATTTGACTAATCACACATGGTTTTTAGTAAGGGTTTTAAATTGTTGACATTTCTTTGCAAAGTGTAATATTATGATTGTGAGGCGTTGAGAGAGAGCGTGTGAATTTATTTTTCCCTCCCAGACCACCACATTGATCTCTACAGGGGCGTGCCTTCTCAATCCTTACAGTACGCCGTATTTGATTATACTCAGGGTAACTTGTGACGATTTTATGCCGTTTCGGAAAGCCCTCTAGGGATCAAAGGGGTCAAACTATCTCGATTAGCCCCTTGACTCAAACAGGTCCCTATTAAGCTGAATAAAATCGCCTAATGACAGCCAAATCAAAGCCATATACGTCATTGCCCTGTTTGTCTGTCATCGCCAGTTTCGATATTCCTAGAGTGTGTATGGGAGCTGTAGCTCCTTATGTAAACGGGTTGGCAGTAAAGCAGGTTATCTCTTGTAATTATATCGCGGTATTTCTCTTCACCATTCGAGTTGATACCGGTGCTCTATTATTATTATTATTATTATTTTGTTTAGTTCCTCCCTAGACTTGGGGGGGGGGGGGTCTTGAAATCTATATTTTATAAATTTCACCACAACACCAAACGCCTCCAATAGAATTAATGAAAGCAATTATGTGATCCACTGGGATTCGAACTTGGGTTATCACACAGATTTTAAACACTAACCATTACACCACCAAGACGGTTACCGAAACTAATGGGGTGATCGGCTTAAAATCTCCAAACTAATGGGGCTAAACATGAAGGGGGTCCAGAAAAAACAAACGCCCTCAAAAATAAAATCGCGTAATTTTCCCAGCGTAATGAAACTGACGCCCCCATATTGCATACCGGTACGTACTAAAAGGGGATATAAAGTAAAACGCAGATTGCATGCCACACCACTCCTAGACAACACTGTATATGCATTACAAAGAGTTCTCATTACACCAAGGTCAAAATAATTTCTATCCGTGTGTGTGTGAGTCATACTTGTCATACAGTATATCGGTATAGGCCACACACACACACACACACACACACACACACACACACACACACACACACACACACACACAGTACATATTATATACCGTACATACAGTATATGCAATATCATGTGTTATTAGTATATTATTTTATTTTATTCATATCTTTATGTATTTACTGCTCTCTCTCTCTCTCTCTCTCTCTCTCTCTCTCTCTCTCTCTCTCTCTCTCTCTCTCTCTCTCTCTCTCTCTCTCTCTCTCTCTCTCTCTCTCTCTCTTAAAAGCAGTGTTATTCAACCTTTTCTAAGTTCTGTATCTACCTAGTTGGGTGGGTTGGTTCTTTATATTTGGCTAGTTTTATTCTGAATGTATTTATGTAATATACTGTTATACTGCATAGGTTTATAATACTTTAACTGCAATATACATCAATTCTTCCATTACGAGTACACTTACAGTTTTCTTCCTAAAACATCTTTGCTTACTGTGCACTCCTATGTACACTGGTCATGCCATGTACCCATTTCATGCACCCCATTGTTTCCATGTAACTTTTGAAAAAACTCGACCATGCACACAGGTTGCTAACCACTGCCTTAAAGGTCAAGGATAACCGGTTATGATCGTGTCTTGGTAACATTGGAGTCCTTCCAGAAATAATACTAATACCAGTGGGGGTCGATGAGTTTGTAATTAATTTACTTCTCGAGTCGCCCTCCCCCCCCCCCCCCCAACAAACGTGGTAACTGCCAAAGTACATGCATACAATTATCTATAATTATATTTGAGCTACTTGATCTTTATTTATTGAAATCTCGTTTTTGTTCAAATAATATACTGGGTTTAGCACGATCATGTATTTATATTAGGTAATTATATATTTATAATTTTACGTAAACAATGTAATGTTTTTTTTATACGAAATATGTTTAGGTTTCGATTAACATTGAGATAAACTATTAAGTAACAATATTCGAGAAAAAAGTATTTATACGATTTTTTCAAAACTATTAATGAGAGAGAGAGAGAGAGAGAGAGAGAGAGAGAGAGAGAGAGAGAGAGAAAGCTGATGTGCTGAGTGAGGCAAGGCTCGAGACACACACAGTGAGAGTGTGGAGTGTGCCTTAACCACTACCACATTAAGGTATTACGCTGACACCTGCTGAGTAAGGCAAGACAACTCAACACAACACAGAAAGAGAGAGCGAGAGAGAGAGTTACAAGGAGTAGTTAGTATCTCAGAGACCTAGCGGTCCATTCCGAGGAGATACTCGAAGGGAAGGAGAGAGACTGTTTAGTGCACTACACTCATTACAGATACAGTGTGCAAAATATAATTCTACTATCTTCTTGAACTGCTCTACTGAAGAACTGTTTACAATTTCGGAGGGAAGTTTACAGGCTCGCTATCGCTCCCCAGGAAAAAACCGCTACTAAATGCCACAAAAGGTTTTAATAATGACAAATAAATGGGGCAAAATATCTTAAAATCGCCAAGCTAATGAAACGAACGTCTAATGATCTCAAAAAGTAATGGGGCTAAACATGAGGGAGAAGGAGGGGGGCAGATAACTATGTACTAACCTCATGGTATACACACCTTGGGAGCGATGACAAACAGCATTCTGGGAAGGAGAGTGGTGGTGTTGAGGCTAGGAGGCGGCCGATTATGGGGAGAACTCTCACATTAGTTTACAGTTACTGAGCTGACTTCTATATAGTTTTATTTTAGCTATATTTAGACGATTTTATGAAGTGTTGTTTTGTTTTTTTGCGGGGGGGGGGGGGGGGGGGGTGAATCCCGTCCGAATACCCGGAATATTAATTATTCTCTACCAGTGTAGAGCGCTCTTACACCTACGATACAGGTTTGGAACAGGTATAACACATAAGTACGGTACCCTCTTCTCTCCCTCCCTCTTTCCATCTCTCTCTCTCTCTCTCTCTCTCAAATCATGGTGCAAGCGGCCGTGTTGTTCTCGTTGTTGAGTCACGATAGCCTAGAACAGAGTGCAGCTTGTTGAATATGACATGATGTGCTCATAAGCATATGCACCGGACGCCTCAGCCATTAACCCCTTCTGTACAGTCGCGCTAATAAGCGAGGTCTCGGCACCAAGTATATTTTGATGATTAATTGGTATCAGCAATATCTGAGCTTAATTTCTTCATATCGAGTGATATATACACACATGTTCCTTCACTTACCCACCCTATTCAACATATGACAGGCATTAATACAACACAGAGCAAGTCAAACGTAATGACAGCTGGGAAATGACTTATTAGCGCGACCGTATACCGGCGACGTATTTTATGCTTTACTCTGGCTACCATTAGACGATTTTATTCAGCAATCAAAAGGCTTTGAATTACCGGTATCTCACTTGACCATTTTTACTACCACAAAAAAAAAAAAAAAAAAAAAAAAAAATGAGAGGGGGAGGGGGGTGGGGGGGACGAACCCCATACGTGGCTGACGTAAGTGAATACCGGAGGTCAGAGGTTAAGGTGGGATGGTTAACTTTTTGGGCGCTTTTTGCATGTATTCATTATTTTTCTAGTTTCCTCCCTGGACCTCCCATCAAATTAAAAAAAAAACACATCCACTAGATTCCCTTTCTAGATTAATTTGTACATTTCTCGGTAGAAAAATTTCCCGGCCGAAGGCCGATTCTTCCAACATTACAGGCTCACTATCGTTTGCCAGGGAGAAAATCGACACCTAAATAGCACGAAAGGTCTAAATATTTTCTCCCTGGCGAACGACTAACTAATGGGGCAAGCATCTGAAAACTAATGGTGCTAAACATGAGAGAGAGAGAGTGAGTTTATGAGTGTGTACTGTATTATGTTTAAAAATGTTGCTCACTTTTCGTATCGCGGCTCCACAACAACAAGACAAGAACGTGAACATAAACAACAAGAAAAGAACAAGAAGAACACGGCCGCTTGCACCATGATTCGAGAGCGAGCGAGCGGTGTTTTGACTACGTCTTTAGAGTTGGGGTGTGTGGCTACTGATTAAGTGTTATATGAGAGTACAAAGGAAATCAAGCCACAACAGATCTAGTTACCCTTCTAGGCTGCTTATCCTCCAAAACACTGAGGATCAAGTGTCCAAACAGTGGTTTAGAGTGGATAAGGGAACTACTGCCCTGGAACTAATGTCCGTGGCAGGATTAGGAAGTTAGTAGGGGACAGATGGGTTAGTAACATAACACAGTTATAAGTGATCTTTTGTATATCTGGGAAAAAAAGAGTGTCTTAGTAATATATATACGCAATAATCCGTGATGAATTTGAGGGGGGGAATAATATAAAATTATTCATTTACAAGCGCAGTCAGTCGCGGGTTTGATGCAAGATATTTGTCTAGGCGAAGTTTAAAGGAAGAGAGAGAGAGACCTATGTATTATACTCGTTTAGAACCTGTCGAGAGAGAGAGAGAGAGAGAGAGAGGGGGGGGGGGGGGCCTCTTATATCCGTCACATTGCAATCATAACAGGATGTGGACAAGATACACACAAATGTAAAACTTGCAACCTAAACAACCCATAACTGGGACAATACAAGATAAAGGTAAAATAACTATAATCTAAATCGCTGTGGAAATTGTACAATCGCGCTAATAAGTGATGTCTCGGCACCAATGATGTTTTGATCAATAATTGGTATCAGCAATATCTAAGCTGCATTTCTTCATATCGAGTGAAATATACAAACATGTTCCTACACTTACCCACCCTATTCAACATCTGACAGACATTAATACAGCACAGAGCGAGCCAAACTTAATGACAGCTGATACAGGACTTATTAGCTAGAATACAATACAACACACGTCGCTGGTACTCAAAGGGTTAAATGAAAGCCAAGTCCATTCTTTTTAGTCTAAATTATTGTATATGTAATGATACAAATTGTGAATTATAGTTCAAATTATGTCTTTGGAAGTGATAAAATGGCCAGAGTATATGCTATTTATGTTCTTTTGCTTGTATTCCTTCTCATATTTCATGTTCTTTTGCTTGTATTCCTTCTCATATTTTATGTTCTTTTGCTTGTATTCCTTCTCATATTTCATGTTCTTTTGCTTGTATTCCTTCTCATATTTCATGTTCTTTTGCTTGTATTCCTTCTCATATTTCATGTTCTTTTGCTTGTATTCCTTCTCATATTTCAAAGTTCTTTTGCTTGTATTCCTTCTCATATTTCATGTTCTTTTGCTTGTATTCCTTCTCATATTTCATGTTCTTTTGCTTGTATTCCTTCTCATATTCACTGAGGTCTTCAACTAAATGGATCCGGTTTGACACCTTGCTTTTATGACTATAGTCTATTTATTTCCAGATGAGGGTAAATTGTCATGTTACTATCTTGGTTACTCAGAGCTATTGTGTAGATTTTGTAGCCAATTATGTTATTTATGAAAACTTGGCATTAATAGGACACAGAGACATAGTAGTTTCAGATTTGTCCATTAAGTATCGAGAAATCAGCTGCGAAGGGATTCATTTTACCATCAGCTGGAAACAGTATAGTATGACGGATTCAATTAGTTGAGGATACGATTCTTCCTGTTATTTTGGCTGGCATTAGACGATTCTATTCAATTTAGGAAGACATTTGGGAAGTCAGAGGGCTAAGATAGGATAATATTTACCCTTTTAATTCCCATAAATCCTGTCTAAACTGCATGAAATTATCTAATGATAGTCAAAATAAACTATCGACATTTTGAAAGAGTTAATGAGGATAGTTTTTACACCTTTACTTCCCAGAGATCCTTCCTAAAATGCATACAATCGTCCTATGATAACCAAAAACGCGTCCTAAGTTTGCTAGGCTACCTGACTGTCCATGACATCTATACATACAATGGACACAGATTAACTTGCTCATGTTACGGTCGCGCTAATAAGTCATGTCCCAGCTTTCATTACGTTTGGCTCGCTCTGTGCTGTATTAATGTCTGTCAAATGTTGAATAGGGTGGGTAAGTGTAGGAACATGTTTGTATATTTCACTCGATATGAAGAAATGAAGCTTAGATATTGCTGATACCAATTATTGATCATAACATCATTGGTGCTGATACATCACTTACTAGCGCGATTGTACACCCTATGTGGTGGATTGCGTTCTTTTATATCATACATTTTATTTTAGTAAGCGTTATTTTCACAGCGATTTTGATAAGTTATTTTACCTCTATCTTGTATCGTCCCAGTTTTGGTTGGTTTAGTTTGCAAGTTTTACATTTTAATATCGGTAATCGGGGGCTATGGGCTCTCTGCGAGAGGGCTGGTTATCACGTAGAGGAGCACGTCTCTTCAAACTCCTGCGGCGAGTGAGAGACATGAGAGGTGTCTCGTTAGACAGCTTCAAGAGAGCTCTCGCTGTCGAACTACAAAAAGTGCCAGACGAGCCCATCTTCACAAGGGTGCGCTCCACCTCTTCGAATAGTCTGCTGCACCAATTCTCAAACAACGAAGGGCGGTGCGCTCTTCGGTGCCACTAGCAAGAGTGGCGAACTCCACATAGGAGACATAGGTAGGTAGGTGTTTGTATCTTGTCCACATCCTGTATGATTGTAATGTGACGGATATAAGAGTCCCCCCCCCCCCCCCCCCTCCTCCTCATATCCGGTAGGGGGGTAGTTTGTTTCCTAGACTTCTACTATCAAGCTTTAAGTAAATACATAATAATTATAATTTATACATTTTTGGTAGAAAACTGTCCCGGCCAGTTCCTCCTAAGCCTATTTAAGCTGAATAAGGTCGTCTAATAGTAGCCAGAATACAAGTTAACCCCTTGAAACTCTGACGTGTTTTAGCAGTTTATTTTGGCTATCATTAGACGATTTTATGCAGCTTAGGAAGGATCTGATGTTATTAAAATGGTAAATACTATCTCGATAAACCCTTTGACTTCCATATACCGTTACTAATCTGAATACAATCTTCTAATAGTAGCCAGCAAACAACAGAAACGCGTATTGGAGCTTGAAAGGGTTACTAATACGTCGCCGGTACAGATGGGGTCACTAGTGGTCTAGGGAGGCGTTTTTGTGTTTTTTTTAGTTAGAAGGTGGCCTAGGGAGCAAACTAAAAAAACAAACATACTTGCAAATAACACAACCAAAATCAAAGCCCCCATAGTACAGACCACGGCCATAACTTTTGTACAGTCGGCCTAATAAGTGATGTCTCGGCACCACTTATGTTTTGATCAATAATTGGTTTCAGCAATATTTACACATGATTTATTCTTTTTGTGTGAGATATACAACCATGTTCCTATACTTACCCATCCTATTCAACATCTGTCAGACATTAATACAGCACAGAGCGAGCCAAACGTAATGACAGCTGAGACATGACAATAGCACCACTGTACATCCCCTCTGTAGATGGTGGTGTTGCCATATCCTGTTTTGTTATGAATGACGTCACTGTTGTGTGGCGGATTTGTGTGTTTTTGTTTCTCGACCTCCTTCTCCCTTATGTTTAGCCCCATTAGTTGCGTGATTTTAAGACGTTTGGCCCATTAGTTTGGCGATTGTAAGACCTTTGGCCCCATTCATTTGCCATTATTAAGATTTGTCGTGCCATTTAGGTGTCGATTTATTCCTGGCGAGCGATAGCAGCGAGCCTGCATCATAGAAGAAACCGGCCTTTGGCTCGAACATTTTTCTACCGAAAAATGTACACATTTAGCTCGAAGGAGGTTGGGGATAATGTACAAATTTAGCTTGAAGAGGATTGGGGAAAAATGTACAAATTTTGCTTAAAAGGGGGCTGGGAGGCATTTATTATATATTTTGTTCTATGTGAGTGAGGGAGACAAAAGGCAGAACTGCCTGTAGCGAGTGCCTCTTCCAGAGTTGAAAGAGTGATAACGGAGTTTGAAGCAATTTAAGTCATAGGAACAGGGAAAGACTGATTCTGGGAGAGTTCCAGAGCTCAGCTATTGAATTGAAGAAAGATTGAGAATAACGTTTCACTCTTGGGTTGGAGAGTTGCACAGAGTAGATGTCTGCTCCTGAAATCAACAAATACATGTAGCACTCCAAGGACTCGAACCTAGGATACTAACACCGAAATTCCGCGCACTTATGCATTACGCTATCAAGACAGTTTAAGAAATATGCACAAGCCTAAGATTTATTATGCAGTTTCGAATCCTGCATATTAATCTGAGCATGTACACATATTCCAACTGCAATAACAGGCGCTGTAAAATGCAAATATATATAAAGGTGGTGTCTCACGAACGCTTTTCGATGAACAAGTTTTTTCTCGCAATATTTCAGGGTTCTTTGGGAATTCTGGTAAGACTTATATTTTGAAGTTGCCAGACCATAATTGCCCTAAAAGATTGCTCGAAAAATAGAATCGCCCGAGGTTGGCCACATTCAAACATACCCTGCACCATCTGATTGAAAGGGCCAAGCTACGACAATCCTATGGATGAGCAAACTCCGAGAAAAGCAACAGTATGTCTTCCAGAACACCACTCTCCAAGACATAGCTACATAGGCCATAATACGTCATGCCTGGTAGTCTAGCATCCTGTATGTAACTACACTCTTATCCCTTTGAGTACCAGCGACGTGTGTTATATTATATTATAGCTATGTTTAGACGATACTATTCAGCTTAGGATTGAAGTTAGGAAGGACCTGTGGTAGTTAGAAGGGTTGGTTGAGATACTATGATAGTTTGAAGTTTTATTATTGTTAGAGGTTCTCCCTAAACTTAATAAAATCGTTTAATAGTTGCCAGAATATGATGAAAATTACGTCCCTGGTTCTGTACGGGTTAAGATGTAATGTTCCAGAGTGTGTTTGTCCTTTTCCCCAGACCTGGCACCTGGTATATAATCGGCACAGTAGACTGAAGAAACCTGCCAAAGATACCGGTACCCCAGTCTTATTCTGGCCGTAACCATGTCACACTGCCTTGTGTTGGTTATATATATACCATAATTTATAGGTTTGTCACAGAACACTTCATAATGCTTAATAGTAATGCTTTCATGTTTTTCTGATTTCCTAGACAACCTTAATTCCTTCTCAATATCGTTCTTACAGATTCCTTTAATTATTTTCAAAGACAGACCAAAGTTGACCTCTACTTCTGATTTAAAACAAGCTTGGTTAGCAAATTGATCTGCTCTGTCATGTTTGTTTAATCCTATATGGGAAGGTATCCACAGGAAGCATATTACATACCTGTACCCTTGTGTATTAGCATAGATGAGACCCTGTTTAACACTTATGCTGCGGGGATATTTGGGCTATTTAGGGCATATTCAGGCACTCCTGAATGATTAATCAAGTGTTTTCATGAAATGAAATGAAATGTATTCAGCCGAATACTAGACAAAAATATCTTCAAAATGACACTAGAATGAGCTTCGTAGCCCGTGGGGTTCACCCGCAGCGCTACCATAGACATTGGGGAAAACTCGCTATTTATTTGCATTGTAGCGCATTTTTGCCTTTGGCAGCACTGCTGAGACCTGGGGCTGACTCGGCTGAGGTCTCAGTGCACGGACGGACGTGTTGGCGGTCGGAGGTGGGCCCCTCGCGCTCCCGCCCACTGACACTCAATTTCTACGGCTTTAACAGGCTTTAAAAGCCTGTAAATTGCTGTAAATTGCCATGGCGTTTCCGGAACGTCTCCTGTAGGGAATGGGCTAATAAAATTAATAATGCTAAATAATAAGAATAACATCAATAACATTAGCAGTTTATCACTAATATCACTAATTCTACGGTGTATCCCCTCCCCAGATCAAGATGAAGACTTGGGCCGCAGCGATTGTGGTGGTGCTGGCCGTGGCGCACTCAGGTCAGTTACAAAATGATACAGGCCTGGCCTGATGGAGCTATATGAGAAACGTTGTCATGAAAGTGCTCCTCCTCATAAGGAGTTTATATTCATTGTCAATTTTTCTGAGTATATTTTATTAATCTATGTATATGTTTGCAGCTGGTGCGTTCATGTGTTACACCCAGGCCGCTGGCAGTGACTCCAGGGGTGTGGTGTTCTGCTTTAAGGGTTCCTGTTTCTCTGCTGGAGCCAGCCTCTGTGAGTAGTGGGGGGTTTATATACAGTATGTAGCTCTATGTGTCTGGCTTTTTGTTCTATGTGTATTATTATGTTTTTTCCACCAACCAACTTCACCTCTAAACTCAATTAATGAAATCAACAAATTCATATGGCACTCCAAGGACTACAAACCTAGGATACAAAAGGCAAATCTGTCTGTAACAAGTTTCTCCCCCAGAGTTGGAAGAGTTGATAAACATTTGGTGTATTGGAAACAAATGTGCGGTGTGCTTGGTTAGTGTAGTGAAATGAACAGGAGGAGGAGGCGTTTGTGAGAGCTAGTTGGATTACTCTCTGTAAGGCACACACAGAAACAGTGAGGAGGCCATACAAATGAAGTAGGGGTTCTAGCAACTCCTTATCACATACACGCTATTCTATCGCTACTACAACAATCAGTTTTCCTCAGAATTCTTCCAGTGTATACCACCTCTTCGTAGAACATGTAGTACCCGTCTTGCAACACAATCCCACCCCTACTTTGTGCAACTCTCCAACCCAAGAGTGAAAGGTTACTCTGTCTTTCTTCTACTCAACAGCTAAGCTCTGGAACTCTCTCCTAGAATCAGTCTTTCCCTCCTCCTATGACTTAAATTGCTTCAAACTCAGTGTGTCCAGGCATTTTGGCTCGAACATCCATTGATTTTGGCCCTGTCACTCTTTCAACTCTGGGGGAGGCACTCGCTACAGGCAGTTCTGCCTTTTGTCTCCCTCACTCAAAAGGAAAAACAAAAAACAAAAACAAACACGAGGCCTCCCCTGGGTAGTACCCTGCACGACGGTGTCTAAAATCTCTCCATATAACCTATATACTTCCTCTCCTACCACACCACCATTTCCACTACATGCTCTCTCTCTCTCTCTCTCTCTCTCTCTCTCTCTCGCTCTCGCTCTCGCTCTCGCTCTCGCTCTCTTTCTCTCTCTCTTTCTCTCTCTCGCTCTCGCTCTCTTTCTCTCTCTCTCTCTCTCTCTCTCTCTCTCTCTCGCTCTCGCTCTCGCTCTCTTTCTCTCTCTTTCTTCCCCCCCCCCCCTGCTAGGGCTTCCCTTCCTCCTCAACCCTTTAGGTCCAGTATCCCCTTTCTTCATGGTAGTATAGCTAGCATTAGAAGATGATATTCCGCTTAGGAAGGATCTGAAAAGTCAAGGTTTACATGAGTGCATATACCTTTCATTATTAGACATTACATACCCGTATGTATGTATGTATCACTCCTAACCCTTTCAATGGGATTACACCAATGTATACTTAAATCTGGCTAGCTGCAGACGATTACATTCAATTTAGGAAGGATTTGTTAGAGTTAAAGGGTTGATAGATATAGTGTTGACCCTTTTGGTATCTAGTTAGCCTTCCTGAGCTGAGGAAAATCGTCTGGTGGTAGCGGGAATAAAAGTAGTAAGGCACCATTTGATTAAAGGGGTAAAGCTGAATAGTTTATCAATCAATCAATATTTTATTTCGTAACTAATATACATATACAAAGATATATAATCATCATTTCATGTTATTACAAAATACATGAATAAATAATTATAATGTAATCAAATTGGAGAGAGAGAGAGAGAGAGAGTATTGAGTGATTATTGTGATTATTGTGTAAGTCGGTCTTCTTCACTAGAGATTCAGAGAGAGCGAGAGTGGAATATAAGAGGGATTTTTTTTAAACTATTTCCTTACAGTTGATCCTTCCTTGCAGTGAGTGCCTCAACGGCCGAGAAGGGCTGCTACGATGGTGTGCATAATGACGGGTGTGTGAACCTGAACATTGTGGTGGCCTCCCAACACACCTGCTTCTGCAACTCCTTCCTCTGCAACGCCTCCTCCCTGCCCACCTCACCCCTTCTGCTGCTCCTTCTGCTGCCTGCCCTGATGATGCGGTTCCTGTAGGCACCTCACCCCTATCTGCTGCTCCTTCTCCTGCCTGCCCTGGTGATGTGGTTCCTGTAGGCAGTTGGGTGATGGTGAGAAAGTAGGAGTGGTTGGTGTGGGATGTTGGGTGATGGTGGGAAAGAAGGAGTGGTTGGTGTGGGTGATGGTGGGAAAGTAGGGGTGGTTGGTGTGGGTGATGGTGATAAGTAGGAATGGTTGGTGCGGGATGTTGGGTGATGGTGGGAAAGTAGGAGTGGTTGGTGTGGGGTGTTGGGTGATGGTGGGAAAGAAGGAGTGGTTGGTGTTGGGTGATGGTGGGAAAGAAGGAGTGGTTGGTGTGGGAAGGAAATACACCTGCATCATTATTTTTTATAGCTGAGTTTGGGCGTCTTAATGTGTCCCTCGCGGTGAACTCTTCCTCTCTGGCCTGCGATTTTGTCAAATTCAAGGTAGCATACATTAGAGTCAAAATGTCTGGACACCGGTTAGAGAGGGATAGTTGACTGCTTTGTGGTATCTGAACTTGTGGCCTCTGGTAATGTATCTGCCTCAATAAATTGTAATTCTCTCCGGTCTCGCATCAACTCGCTGCCCCTGCTGATGGTCTAACTGATGTTCCGCAGAGTAGTAGACAGTTATATATACCATAATATTGTACTGTCAGTGTTATAGTCGAGCAACACCTCGACTTATGATTCAGTATTCTCTTGTAAGTCTAAACCTTTGTCAACGAACATCTACATACATTCAATCATAAACTTCAAGATTAATGTTAAGAACGGGGTGTTACTTATTAAGATACACATTCCCTTGAAAAGGAAAGTAAATATTAAATAATAGATTTTTTTTATAAATATAAAGTAGTCTACTAGATATAGCAAAATTTATTTGAAGCTTCATTAAAAATTAGTAATAGTTGAATGAAGTTGTCTCGAGTCGGCCACCCCCAGCTATGGGGTATGTGCCTGAGTATATACATACATACTGTACAGTACATATGGGGTATGTGCCTAAGTATATACATACATACTGTACAGTACATACACAAGGAAGATGCATTACTGTTAAAATTGACTTAAGTGTTTGATAAATGAATTAGTATTAACATAGGCTATACTTAAACAGATAAAGACTACATTTATATATCTTTAAAGGAAGCTAGATTATTTTAGCCTCGTACGTAACATAATTCGTAGTACCTGCTTTATATCGTCCCACAACTAAACAGGAGCGTAAACAAATAATGTGTAAATTTAAGAGACCCATATGCACTTAAATACAGGCCAATATTAAAGTTCAAAGGCTAAGCAGCATCTTTAAGGGGGGTCACCTGCTAATGTTCTCTCCTTTTCTCGTTTTCTCTGGGTTGTATCCATTCGGCCCCATTCAGCCAACTGTTTTAAGATGTTTAACCCCATCCAGGTGTCGATTTCTTAGCGAGCCAGCATTTTATGGAGAAATTCGGCTTCGCCGGAGACATTTTTCTATCGAAAAATGTACAAATTTAGCTTGCTGTCAAAACAAAAATATATATATACTGGCTCGCTGCCGCTCGCCAGGAAAATATTGACACCTGGATGGGGGTAAACGTCTTAAAATAGTAGGCTAAATGGGGCCGAATGGATACAAGCCAGAGAGAGACGAGAGAGATAGAACACAAGCGAGGTGGGCTCTCTTAAACAAGGACACTACTATTGAACGAGGTACTGACCAATTTGTATAGCACGGAATCTTGACTTTCACAATATGTTTCCAATAATATGCTTGGTGCTGCTTTGGCCATATCTCAACCATGGGTCCAAGTCATCAGTGACACGATGGCTTTGATTATAATTCCAACTTTTTTTATGACAAAAGTGAATGATATACTAATTCCAGTGATGCTTGAAGATACAGTTACACAAACGTTTTTAACCGAAATTCATTATGGTTAGTGAATCTGAATTAAACATATGCTGCATAACAGGTCTCCCTCGGTTTATGATTGGGTTACGTTCCAGGAAACCAGATCTTAAATAGAAAAATCATATAGCAAACTCAAAAATGAATGGGGTAAATGTAGTAAGTGTCATTGTGTCCATGCTGTAGCGCCCGTTTTTATGCCACGCTTTTTGACAGTGTGTTGTGGTGGTGTTATTCACATATTCAGTATTAATGCGGTTAAGGGGGCCCACCTCGCTTTTTTTCTCTTTATCTCCCTCTCTCTTTGGCTTGTATCCAATCGGCCCCAATCAGCCTACTGTTTTAAGACGTATAACCCCATCCAGGTGTCGATTTTTTCCTGGCGAGCGCTAGCGAGCCAACATACTTTTAACAAATGTTTTTGACAGCAGGCTAAATTTGATTTTTTTTTTCGATAGAAAATGTCTCCGGCGAAGCCGGATTTCTCCATACAATACTGGTTCGCTAACGCTCGCCAGAAAAAAATTGACACCTGGATGGGTGTCTTAAAACAGTTGGCTGAATGGGGCCGAATGTATACAAGCCAAAGAGAGGGAGGGCAAGAGAAAACAAAATCGAGGTGGGTTCCCTTAACAGTATTCGGTTGATACACAAATGCTGTAGAGCTGCCCCAAGACCCTGTATGATGATGCTTCCGCTGTGCTGTGTTTATATAAGGGTCTTTATACTACCGGGTATATATGTATAGTTTTAGATACCGATATAGTATTATAATTCCATCGGATAGGTTGCAATTAACCACTTGCAAGCTTTGTTCTATAAGGAAGTTGGGCCTTTAACCCATTCAGCACCATGACTTACTTTTCATCATATTTTGGTTACCTTTAGACGATTTTCATTAGCTTTCAGTCTATATCTGGGACTGAAATGGGTAAATACGATCTCAATAAACCCTCTGATTAACACAGGTCCTTATTAACATTCATACAATCGTTTAATGTTAGCCAGAATGAAAGGTAAAAAGGCGTCATGGTGCTGAACGGGTTAAACATCGATATTTAGCATTAATACAAACATGATATGCATTAATACAAACATGATATGCATTAATACAAACATGATATGCATTAATACAAACATGATATGCATTTGAGACTAAACAAAATTAGTCGAATATGTTTCTATTTACGGTGTTTATATATGCATTACATTCCTTATACATACATTTCTTATAGCCCAAAACTCGCAGGTGGTCAATAGTTACTTGAAAATCGCATTGTGTGCTGCTCACTACTATACGCTTGTTTGTTTGAGAGCTTCCTACCGCACAATCCTATATCATAGTCTGCGTTTTGTATTAGTGAAGTCCTATTAGCTGTTTGCTCCGTGTGATATATTGTTAACCTCCTTCTGTACCGGTGATGTACTTGTCGTTATATTCTGGCGACTATTAGACGATTTTGTACAGCTTAGGAAGGACGTCTACTCATTGAAAGGCTACAGACTATTTCAATTAATCGTTTTAGCTATCATATATCCTTCCCAAGCTACATAAAATCGTCTAAATGTAACTGACATAGATTAGAAAGGGGGTTAAAGAGAGAGAGATTGTATGATGAAGGGTTCGACTTACAATTTTATGTAACCAATAAATTTGGCAATAGGAAACTGCATCAGCATTAAATTAGGCTCAGGTAAAAGCCTAGAGTATCTACATTTTCTAAATAGTTAGTTATCCATGGACTATCTTGATTAATATTTGGAATATGAACATGGCTCTGAAAAAAACAAAACCATGTAACAATACCTTAGTTTTCTTAACATGTAATTAAATTACCTCAAGACCTGTATGTAATTAGTGTAGATGGGTTAGGATAACATTCCAGGCAAACTGCTTATCCGAGTTTAATTAAGGGAAATCAAAATCCGTGTTGACAATAATCAGACAATATAATAGTTTGCAAAAATATTTATATAACTTGATGATCAAACAATACTTAAGGGATTTTTTTTTTTTTTTTTTATGTACAGTAGCCTACCTTACTTAGTCAATTGAAGCGGTAAAACTGACCGGGTTATATGTAGGCCTAAGCCTTCATCTCTGTTTAAATACTTTACCAACAATATACCTAGATATAACTAGCCTATACACTAACAGAATAGTGCTCTAATGTAAACTAATATCATGTGTAACTTGGAATAGTATATGTAATATGGAAATGAATAGAATCTGTTGGTTTATTATTTTTGTAACGATTGACCATCTTATAGAAACTGTGTATACAGTATCCTGTTTAATTTGCATATATGATATAGCATATACAATTAAAATGTAAAACTTGCAAACTAAACAAACCAAAATTGGTATTATACATAGGTTGTAGCAAAGCCATCACACATTTCAAGAGCATATTGTACATTTGAACATAAAATATATCAAAATGCTTCAGTTTGATATTTATTTTAGAACACTAATACACAAAAACTTGCAAATTATACATACAAAATACTATACATAACGATTATTACACTGGTTATGTATTATTACACACTGGTTATGTATTATTACACTGGTTATGTATTATTACACACTGGTTATGTATTATTACACTGGTTATGTATTATTACACTGGTTATGTATTATTACACACTGGTTATGTATTATTACACTGGTTATGTATTATTACACTGGTTATGTATTATTACACACTGGTTATGTATTATTACACACTGGTTATGTATTATTACACTGGTTATGTATTATTACACTGGTTATGTATTATTACACACTGGTTATGTATTATTACACACTGGTTATGTATTATTACACTGGTTATGTATTATTACACACTGGTTATGTATTATTACACTGGTTATGTATTATTACACTGGTTATGTATTATTACACTGGTTATGTATTATTACACACTGGTTATGTATTATTACACTGGTTATGTATTATTACACTGGTTATGTATTATTACACTGGTTATGTATTAAGTAACATCCCGTTCTTAACATTAATCATCAATTACAAACCCCAATGCACTAGAATAAACTAATGAATAGACCAGCCCATCACCAGCAACAACAACAACAACAACAACTAATGAAAGCATATGGTCCTCCCGGGATTCGAACTCGTGACACCACACCCAAAACATAAGCATCTAAACCATTACACCACCAACACAGTACCATTATACCGGTTTCGCTGCAGCCTATGTGTTTTGTATTGCACGCTTAAAATTGACAGCGTAGTTATTGTCTAATGTGTTGTTTACGCAGCTGCTTCCTGTGGTGATGACGCGGTATAATGGAACTTGTTGAGGCGACTGTACCTGTGACGTTAATAATGGTATAATAATGTTACTGTTGCTTGTGTACAGTATACGTTCCTGCGACGCTAAATATATGTAACCTGTCCGTCTATGTGCACTGCTAACGGATATAAAGGTAGTCGTTTATAATATTACTGTACTGTATGAAACACAAACACCCTTTTCTAAGTTTCTATAGGAGCCGTCACTATATCTCATGTGTATGGTCTGTGCAAGGACAAAATAAGTGACAAATTAATGTGTGCTAGCATCTATGAATTTAAAATATTTTGAAGGATTTGTCATATTCTTTACTTCACCCAATTTGCCATCACCTTATCTTTCAATGAATTAGCGTCAATAAAATCCCAGTTATGCAACAAGATAACAGTATATAGGCTGATAAGAATGTTAAAAAAGGTTGTGCTTTCTCCCTCTCTCTCTCTCTCTCTCTCTCCATCTCCCTATTCTTCTCTCTCTCCATCTCCCTATTCTCTCTCCATCTCCCTATTCTCTCTTTCCATCTCTATTCTTTCTCTCCATCTCCCTATTCTCTCTCTTTCCATCTCCCTATTCTTCTCTCTCCATCTCCCTATCCCTCTCTCTCTCTCCATCTCCCTATTCTTCTCTATCTCCATTTCCCTATCCCTCTCTCTCTCTCTCTCCATTTCCCTATCCCTCTCCCTCTCTCCACCTCCCCCCTCTCTCTCTCTCTCTCAGACTAAAGTAAGGAGTAAAGGGCCCTCCTAAGTTGAGTAAAATGCTCTTATGTTAGCTAGAATACAGTAAAGAAAACGTCACAAAACTAAAAGAGTCGAGTACCAGCGACGTGTTATTTTTTATTCTAGCCATAATTACACGATATTATGCAGCTTAGGAAGGATCTGCGGTAATTAAAAGGGTTGGTCGAGATAGTTTAAACCCATATTATTACTAGAGGTCCTTCCTAATTTGAATAAAATTATCTAATGTTAGCCAGAATATAGTGAAGAAAGCGTCACAAAACTAAAAGAGTTAAGGAGACAGTGAATGTTTGTTTGGTCTATTAATTCATTTATTCATATATTTTTTTAGTTTCCTCCCTAGATCTCCATCAAGCTTAGAAAAACACCCCCTAGACAGATTTGTACAATTTTCGGTAGAAAAATGTCTCGGCCAAAGGCTGATTCCTCCTAAAATTACAGGCTCGCTTTCGCTCGCCAGGAAAATATCGACACGTAAATGGCACGAAGGGTCTGAATATTGACAAAGAAATGGGGTGAAAGGTCATACAATCCCCAAACTAATGGAACCAACGTCTTAAAACTCAAAACTTGTGGGGCTAAACATTAGGGAGAAGAGGGTCCAGAAAAACGATCTGTCTCGCCTTAAATAGTGCAACACAGTAGTTCCTTATAACTCAAGCTTCACTGTACTGTATTTAATCTACGGAATTTCTTGATTTTTTAATTTTGTATATGGACTACAACCAATAAAATGTACTGTATAGTGGATAATGCAAGTTTTATTCTTCCATGAATGAAGCCGGTATCACACGAGAGCTTTTATAGTCTACATTCAATGATCAACATTTTTCTGGCAACATTTCTGGAATATTTTGCATTGGTACCGGAAACTAGACTGATGGTAGATGAATTTAGGTGACTGAAATGGTATAAATGTTGACCTCATGAGCTGCCAGACCAGTGTTGAGGATAAATGTTGAGTGAAAAAGTGCTCGTGTGATACCGGCTTAAGTCACTTGAACAGTTATGCATGTTTTCTCTGATTTGTGCCAAGTAGAGTTTTGGGTTAGTTATAAAATCATGTAAAGTATAATTGATCTGATTAGTGATATGTAGGGCTCCGAGTTTACTATAGTTTATTAGCTGTAAGTAGGCGAGAAACCATGACCTCTAACCTCTGTAACTCTAAAGCGACCTGAGGAATCGAGCTAATATTTCTACCATTTGGGAAGAGTCGGTCAAGGAATATATGTTGGTATTTACAGCCAATTTGATCTAGCCATTTTTGAGTTACAGAGGTTAGAGGTCATAATTTCTCGTCTACTTACAGCGAATAGACTAGAAGATTAGGCAAGGCAGAATAGTTGTGATTCGTAGGGCCCTGCGTTAGATCAGGTAAGGTAGAACCGCTCTGAATCGTGATGGGTTAAGGGAGCTCAGACGGTATTGTGCAGCATAATTTGCTGGTTCGGCTCAATCGTTTAAGGAGGCGAAATGGGACGAAAGGTCTTAAAATCGCCAAACAAATGGGCCGAACGTCTAAAAATCTCAAAACTAATGGGACAAAACACGAGGGAGAAAGGGGACCAGAAAAACGACAGTCTCCCCTTACTGTACGAACAAATCAGGACGAACAGAAAATAGAGAGTGATAGTTGGACTTATCTAAAATGTTATCTTATCAGCCTACTACCAGAAATGAACCACTTATCAGTTAAGGGGAGACGGACCTTTTTGGTCTATTAATTCATTTATTCCTTTATTCCTTAGTTTTCTCCCTAGACCTCCATCAAGCTTAGAAAAACACACCCTAGACCCCCCCTTCAAGATAAATTTGTACATTTTTCGGTAGAAAATTTTCATCTTAACATCTTAACATTTCAGGCTCGCTTTCGCTCGCCAGGAAATATTCGACACCTAAATGGCATGAAAGGTCTTAAAATTGACAATGAAATGGGGTGAAAGGTGTTAAAATCGCCGAACTAATGGACCGAACGTCTTGCAATCTCAAAACAAATGGCGCTGAACCCGAGGGAGAAAGGGGACCAGAAAAACGACCCATCTCCCCTTAACCTCACCAGTCCATCAGCCTCCCCTTGACAGAGGAAGCTCGTCACCGTCCTAATTTACCGAGATAAAGAAGGTTTAATTATGATCCATGTTTGCTGTAGTGAATGAAGATAGATCTATTATATTATATTCTATATACTACAGCCCGTTTTCTCTATCCCTTTTTGAGATACAGAGGTTAGGGTTGACTATTTCTGGCCTACCCATTTGGAACATGGTATAGGAAAGTTTTCCCCGAAGACAAGCTAGAGAAAGGAACGGATTATATCGGGATATGCAGGCGATTAATTCGTGTCCACCACTGGGGACACACCTATATTCTATGTGAGACCTTTCCTAAGTTGAATACATTAGACTAATAGTAACCATAATGCAATCATTATTAAGCGAATACTGAAGAACATTTTCTACCGATTCCTAAGCTGAATAAAATTGCCTAAGACAATTTCTACGCACTGGCAGGGAAATAATTCTTAACCCCTTAAGGATTATGATTATTATTACCGGTAACGTATTTTTCCTTTAATTGTAGCTACATTTAGACGACTTTATGAAGCTTAGGAAGCATACTGTATATGGCAGATAAAATGATTAATTAAGATAGTCTGCAGTCTTTGAATGGGTAGACCTCTTTCCTAAACTCCATAAAATCGTTAATAGTTACCAAAATATAATGAAAAGGACGTTACCGGTACTGAATGCATACCCCAGACTTGCTCTTTCTCTCTGTCACTGTATTTCATAAGGTTGATTTGAGAAAGAGAGAGAGAAGGGGGAGGTCGTGTGGTATTGGGAGGCACACATGTACGAACGAACGCACAAACCAAGCAAGGAGGTTATAATTATGAGAGGAGTGATAGTGAAGTAGATCGTACCCTATGTGAGCGTGAAGCAAGCAATAGGGCTGACAGTTGAGTACTCTCCAATCTGGCTAACACTGACTATAATCTCTTGATTGCGTAATGCATAAGTGTACGGAATTTCGGTGTGAATGTCGTAGGTTCGAGTCCTTGGAGTGCCTCATGTATTTGTTAATTTAATTAATTGAGTTTAGAAGTGAAGTTGGTTGGTGAAGCAATATAATATACAGTATAAGTTAAATTAATAATAGGCTTTAATCCTTTGAGTACCAGCGACGTGTGTTAGCTTTTATTCTAGCTATATTTGGACGATATTATGCAGCTTAGGAAGGATTTGTGGTAGGTAAAAGCATTGGTTCATACTGCGAAGGATTTGCTGCCCCTAAAACAGGAGTGTTTCTGTAGTCCAGAACCTATTTCCTGGCTGACTCTTCCCAAATGGTAGAAATTATAATGTAAAACGCAAAATAAATAAACCAAAACTTGGAAGAACAATAAAAAGACAAAACTAATCAAAATCGTTGTGGAAACAACGCTTAAGCAAACTAATAATTTATAAATAAAAGAACACAATCCACCACATGGGTAATAGAGGTAATAATATTAGATTGATTACTCTAGTCGTTTGTGATTTATAGAGGATAATGTTCAAGAGTTTTGGCCTACATAGTTGGAACAGGGTATACGATCGCGAATTGCCCTCTAATCTTTCTGTTGCTGTACAATCGCGCTAATAAGTCATGGCTCGGCACCAAGTATGTTTTGATCAATAATGGGTATCAGCAATATCTAAGCTTCATTTCTTCGTATGGAGTGAAATATACAAACATGTTCCTACACTTATTCACCCTATTCAACATCTGACAGACATTAAAAAAGCACAGAGCAAGCCAAAAGTAATGACAGCTTGGAAATGACTTATTAGCGCGACCATACCCAACCCGTAATCTCCTGCATATTATACTACCCCAGAGCAGCCTTGTTGTGGGTTCGATTCCACGACTAAAATTGTAAGCGTAAATATAGAGCTTGTTAACCTTTTCAAGATACGATGTCGCATTTCTGTTTTGTTTTCTAGGTATTATTAGACGATTCTGTTCTGATTAGGAAGGGTAGATGGCAGTCAGAGGGTTAATTGATATAGTCTTTACCATTCTAATTATCATAGATCCTTCCTAAGGTGCATCAAATATTTATATGATAGCCAGGTAAACTGTCAAAGCGTGGCATAATCGTCAAGGGGTAACAGAATGATCGACTGACAAATATAATTTGATATATATAGGCCTAACCATTAATTGTGTTCATATGAAGGTAATTGTTTAGTGTATGGCCTCCTCCTAAAGAAAATGGATTTTTGAGCACAGACTGAACCAAATGGTCACTACTGTATTTACATAGCTGGTCATTAACCTAACCTAACCTAACCTAACCTAACCTAACCTAAGGTAACCTGGGCATCCTGGGGGCTGCTGCCCCCAGACCCCCGCTGGTCTTGGGTTGAAAAGTGATAAAAAACACATATCTCTTACCTCATTATTCAAAGTTTTGTATTTGGTTTAATATACACTTCCCAGGTCATTTGAACAGTTCTATTGCTTCTATATATATAATACACCATAGAATACGTTTTTAATAACTAGAAAAAGAGGACTTCGATTAAACAATTACGCATATGAATTAACTAATGCATAACTAACAACACTTCTAATACAACTAGACTGTTTTGAAAATACCCTATGATATACTTACTTTCGAAGTATATCATAGTTACTGCCTGATTTATTTAAGAAGAAAACTATATGCAATCAAAGAAAATTGTCCTTGTATTCTTACTATTGGTGTAACATAGACAAAAAATGCGTACACCTGTAGTTGTCTCACAGTTCTTTAGCTTGGGGACCCGCAGAGGGCTGCACACGGGCAGCATGATATGCGGGGGTTGTGCGGGGAGTTAAGGGGCTAATGGGAAGGATGAGGATAAGGAGATTTTATTTTGGTGATCCTAACTTTAAAACTATCAAGAGTGGGACTGTTAACTACTATAAGGTGGAAGGTGATTCCACTCTTGGATGCTGCGGGGGGAAAAATGAGTACCCAAATATGTCGGTGCTTGCCTGGTATGTGTGGTATTTTCGAAACATAGTCTAGTTGTATTAGAAGTGTTGTTAGTTATGCATTACTTAATTCATATGAACACAATTAATGGTTAGGCCTATATACTGTATATCAAATTATATTTGTCAGTCGATCATTCTATTTTTACTTCAATTAATATAATCATGGAGGGGGTTCGAATGGTTGTGGCCAAAATCGTCTAGTAATAGCCAGAATAAAAATGAATGCATACGTTCTCAAATACTGCAGGAATTAATTAAGTACTGTGCAAGAAAATACACTTCAAATTTAATCATACTAATTTTCCTTCCATACATAAAATCACGAAGTGTGTACAAAGTCCATGTGGCAAACTGTACATTAAATATTAATTGACTCTCGCGAAAGCTTCCCTTCATCTGTTTTATGGAGGATTGATATCGATGCCAGTATTTCAATTTAAAAAAAGTCAATATCCCTGCATCACAAGGCCCTAAATGCAGCTATCAACACCTTCTAAATACATAAATTAAAATAGACTATGTGCTGAGTACATCCTAAGCCTGGAGATAATGCGGAAGTTGCTTAATTAACTATAATACAATTCGAACTGGACTCGTGGATTGTGGGGAAGGGCGAGTGTGAATGTGGCGTCATTATTCAGTGCAGACATTCGACTGGAGGTGGAAGGACGTTGCGGCGTTGGCTCTTCAAATTTGATCGTATTTAAGGTGTGTATTGGGATTTTTCGTGTATGTATGACATGTTTATTGATATTCTAGTAATGTTCAGGTGGTCATACATGTATTACATGAGAGTAATATATGAAAATTATGGACTTATGACTGTTTGAGCCGGTTCGTGTATGTTGTGTCGTCTGCGTATATTCGAACAACTATTAATAATGCGAATATTGTTGACATGAAGGACATATGGTGATAACAGAAAGTAGTTGATGTGTGTATATTGTGTTGGTGAGGTGTGTGAATATAGAAGGGGTCATTAACTCGCAATTTAAGGTACAAACTAGCAAACGAGGTGACATCGCTGTTAGCCTCCCCCCCTAGACCCTCCCTCCCCAATTCCCATCCCTGCTCCCCCCCCCCCCCCCCTCTCTCAATCCTATCCTATCCTCCCCCTTCCCGTTCAGCTTTCTGTCTCCCATCTTTTCCTCGATTGCCCCTTATTTTCCGTTGCCCGCTCGCGTTTCTTCCCTTTTCTGGCTTTCCTCCGCCGGCCCCCATGTCTTGCTGATTTTGTTTCTGAATCTCCCTCGTTTTCTATCTCCCGTATTATGTCCTTCCTTCATCATGTTCGAGTTCTCGATGATATTTAGTTAACTCCCTTCCCGTCTTTAAACATTTCGTGCCATATGGCCTTTGTCGCCTGGTGCGTTGACTTCATTAATGTACATGTCCTCTCCCGTTTCCTTTCCTCCCCTCCTTCTCTTCTCTTCTCTTCTCCTCTTCCTCCTCCTTTATTCTTCCTTCCTCACTTCTATTTTCATTCTCTCTCTCCTCTGCCCCCCCCCCCTCCCCTCTCCTCCTGACCCCTGCCCCTTTCTCTCCTCCCTCACCCAACTTTCCACCCACCCCTCCTCCCTACCCCCCACCCCCACCACTTTCCCTCGCTTTCCCACATCCCCACTCGTTCTCAATATAAGATTGTTGGTATATACAGTATAATATACGAACGGTAACACTAATCATTGTTGGTCAAGGTAATCACGTGTCACCAATTCAGGCACCTCGATGGTAATGACGTAATAGAAATGATGCATGGGTCATAAAGATTGCATATAATTGCCAACTATCGAGGTACCTGGATTGGTGACACATGCTAACCTTGTGCTCATTATTTTGGTTTTAATTAGCTTAGGTCTATGGTGATTTAGATGCTGCCCTATAAAGTAATCTTGATAGCCCCCCCCCCCTCCTCTTACCCCCCTTCTCTCATTCCCTCCCCCCCTTTTCTCCTTCTTCCCCCCCCCCTTCTCTCATTCCTCTCTCCCCTTCTGTCATTCATCCCCCCCCTTCTCTCATTCCTCCCCCTTCTCTCACCCCCCCTTCTCTCATTTCTCCCCCCCCTTCTCTCACCCCCCCCTTCTCTCACTCCCCCCTTCTCTCATTCCTCCCCCCCTTCTCTCATCCCCCCCCCTTTCTCTCACACGCACACCCTCGCGGTACTTACCGGTATTTACGAGACGACCACGAATTTTGTCTAAAATATTTGAAGGCTATTATAGAATCAGGACATTGCAAAGATCATTTATATAAACATCTCCCTATAACTCTCCCTATCGACGGTGGTAAAACTCTTAAGGGGATATGGTCCGCTTTTCTGGCCCCTCTTCTCCCTCAAGCTTAGCCCCATTAGTTTTTAGATTTTAAGACGTTCGGCCCATTAGTTTGGCGATTTTAAGACCTTTCGCCCCATTTATATGTCAATATGAAGACCTTTCGTCCTATTTAAGTGTCGATTTTTGTCCTACCGAAAATTTTACAAATTAATCTAGAAGGGGGATCTAATGGATTTTTTTTTTTTTTTTTTTTTTTTTTTTTTTTTTTTTTTTTTTAAAGTTTGATGGAGGTCTAAATGTGGCTGAAATCAAATATATAAAGACGTCGCCGGTACTGTATAGGTTAAGTATCCCAGAAAAGGCGTAAATCGCGTCCTGTGCGTAAAAGGGTTAACATCGTTGCAAGACAGGGATCTGCCTTGTGTGGGCTGATCGGCTTTCTGCAGACTCCCATTTTCTTATGTTCTTATAATGGGCAAATACTAATATCCGATTGTTTTCACTATAAAACACCACTGCATATCAAATGAAACAAAACAATGGTAAAATTGAGTTTGGTCCAAATGATCACATTGACCGAAAATTCGTGGTCGTCTCGTAAATATTACCCCCCCCCCCCTCTCTCTCTCTCTCTGTCTCTCTCTCTCTCTCTCTCTCTCTCTCTCTCTTTGTCTGTAATTCTGTACTTATCCGGATGTTCCTTCTTGCCCCCCCCCCTCCTCCCCCCACCCCAACCCCTCGAAACCCACAGAAAACTGAGTTTTTAGCAAAGACTAAAGAAAATGGATACAGGATATGTTGGGGGGGGGTGGGGATTTGCCACCCCCCCACCCCTATGGAGTATTGTAATCATCAGTATATGGGGCCAGTCAGCCTCCCAAAATATACCATATTATTAAGGAGGGGTGTGGAGGCCCAATTAAATAATAACTTTTCCGAAAATCACTTACCAGTCATTCGTGATCAGCATCTTCTATCTTCTAATCTGGTAAACTATGCTTCACCGAGCTAAAATTAAGTATTGTATGGGTTCCTAATCTCATAATTCTCCTTTGATATTCTGAGGGCCTTCTAAAACTAATAAAATCGTCTAATGTTAACCTAAAGAAAGTTAAAAGTTTCTTCCGATACTGAAAGGGTTAACAGCTATTCAAGGCCAGTAGCCCTCCAGACACCCCTTGAAACAGTCGGTCTACTGCTCTCACAAGGCAAGGGGACAGTACGGCATGGGGGACATCTCGGACCAGAGCAGCGACAATTGCGACCAACACCCTCAACTCCTCCCCCCACACCACACACAACGCGCAGGTTTACCACGCAGTCCTAGCAACCAACCAACATGTCCCTAGCAACCCACACGTCCATAGCAACCCTCACATGACCCTACCAACCGACTCCTCCCCCACACCACACACACTGTCAGTCTGTCACACACAAAGACAGCCATGATCAAAATGCAATTTTAAACAGGGTATTGCTTTGAAGTAATTCCAAACCATTTGGTGCTCGAAAATAAGTATTATAATTATATATGTGTTGTTGCTTTTGACGCTGACATCTTATCAAGTGTAGTCTAGCTATATTTAGACGATTTTGTGCAGTTTAAGAAGGGTCTGTTAGCAAAAAATTGTCAAATCATATGGTTCGAAGCCTGTTAAGTGCTGGAGACCCTTTTTAAATGAATAAAATCGTCTAACTGTAGCCAGAATGCAGTTAAAAGGATGGCTGAGGTACTGAAGGGGTTATTTATTTTGACCTTAGAAGTAATTAGGGCCGGTAAAACTAGGGGCTGAAGTGACTAGAGCCGGAAGATCTGTGGGCCGGAGTGACTTATTACCCTTATATTTATTATATTCCATCCCCTTCCCTCCCCCGACTCCCCACTCCATTCTTGCCCAATCCACCCTCCTCCTTCACCACTGCATTCTTGTCAGGGGGACCCGCAGAGGGCTGCTCTCGGGCAGCATTCATCCCCCTCCCTCCCTCCCCACTGCATTTCACCCCTTCCTCCCTCCCTCTCCACTGCATGCACACCTTTCCTTCCCTCCCTCCCCACTGCATGCACCTCTATCCTTCCCTTCCTCCCCACTGCATGCACACCTTTCCTTCCCTCCCTCCCCACTGCATGCACCTCTATCCTTCCCTTCCTCCCCACTATATCCCTCCCTCCCTCATCCCACTACATCCATCCTTGGCCACCCCTTCCACGGCATCCAAATATATACAATATAAAATATAAATAAAAAAACAAATCGAGTATACCGATGGTAACTACCCTTCCTTTACTACCATCACGATATCCTTAACCCTTTTAGTACTGGTGACGTCTGCCTTGCCTTATTTTAGCCATATGCTAACGATTTTATGCAGCTTAAGAACTGTCTGGGAGTTAAGGGGGGATACACGAGAGGTGAGTTGGAGGTGTTTTGATATCTAGGGGTCCTACCTAAACTCAATATAATCGTCTAATAGTTACCAGAATATAATGGAAAGGACGTCACCGGTACTAATAGAGGTAAATGGTTAGATATGGACACTTTATTTAACCCTTTCATGCCCATTATAGTCTTCGGTGTAGTCTGGCGTTACGATACATGACGATAGTTTCTTAAGGGGGAAGGGTTTATGTTTTGGTCAATTATTTCATATATATATTATTTTGTTTCTTGTTTCCTCCCTAGACCTCTCTCAAACTTAAAACAAAAAAACATCCATCAGATCCCCCTTTTAAATTGTTTTGTACATTTTTTGGTAGAACATTTTCCCGGCCGGAGGTTGATTCTTCTAAAATTACAGGCTTAAAATCGATAAACTAATGGGGCAAACGCCTAAAAATCTCAAAAGTAATGGGGCTAAACATGAGGGGTAAGGGGGACCAGAAAAGCGACCCATCTCCCCTTAAATGTTTATTTTATTAGAAATATGACTATTTTACTAATTATTGTTTTTTCTTCTTTTCAGAATGTGTGGGTTTTGGTGCTTATCGGTTATCTGCCAACGCTACCACCACCACGACTCTTGGGTTGGAGAGTTGCACCAAGGTTGCACAGAGTAGGGGTGGGATTGTGTTGTGAGATGGGTGCTAAGTGCTCTAAATAGAGGTGGTATACAGTACATTGAGAGAACTCTGAGGAACACTGATTATTATAATAGTGGTAGAATAGTGAGTGATGCAACATTGCGGCAAAAGGAAATTGCAAAGTCTCGGTGAGTGGACGTAAATTAATGAGATGAAAGGCTTTCAACCACCACTACCACCACAAATACCACTATTACTACTACCACCACCATCAAATCTACTATTACCACGGTTACCACCACCACCACCACGGCTACCACCATCACCACGGCTACTGCTATTACCACCACGGCTACCACAACTACAACTAGTACCACCACTACCACCACGGCTACTGCTATTACCACCACGGCTACAACAACTACCACGGCTACCACAACAACAACTATTACCACTACCACCACGGCTACTGCTATTACCACCACGGCTACCACAACTACCACGGCTGCCACAACAACAACTATTACCACCACCACCACGGCTACTGCTATTACCACCACGGCTACCACAACTACAACTATTACCACCACGGCTACTGCTATTACCACCACGGCTGCCACAACTACAACTATTACCACCACCACCACAACTACCACCACAGCTACTGGTTTTACCACCACGGATACAACAACTACCACAACTATTATCACCACCATCACAACTACCACGGCTGCCACAACAACAACTATTACCACCACCACCACCACAACTACCACTACTACTATTACCTTTGCGACCACCATCACCACGAGTACCACCATCACCACGAGTACCACCATCACCACGAGTACCACCATTAAAACTATGGATATTACCACTACAGTTAAGACGAAAATACTACTGGTATCAGCATCATATATATCACAACTACTACTACTGCTACAACCACCACTACCATCTTTACCACAACTACCATCAGAACATCTCTAGCGCTGCTACCACCACCACTACTACCATAACTAGGCCAACAGAACCATCTCTACCACAACTACCATCAACATCTCTACCACAACGACTACTACCACAACTACCATCAGCACATCTCTACTATCACTACTACTACCACAACTACCATCAGAAGCATCTCTACTGCAACTACCACTACCCTACCACAACTACCACTCGTACGATCTCTACCACAACGACCACCACCATCACGAACACAATTACCACCACCAATACTACCACAACTACCATCACCACCACCACTACCACCATAACTACCATCTCTACCACAACTACCAGCAGAACATCTCCACCACCACCACAACATCTAACCCAAGGTGAGTCTTTGATCGCTTGATATTCGTCTAAACAATCTTTAACCCCTTCTGTACCGGCGACGACTTTTTGTATTTTATATCAGCTACATTTAGACGATTTTATTAAGCTTAGGAAGGACATATGGTAGCAAAAAGTATTAATTGAGGTAGTCTGTAGCCTTTAAATGAGTAGGCGTCCTTCCTAAGCTGAACAAAGTCGTCTAATAGTTGCCAGGAATGAATGAAAAGTACATCACCGGTACAGAAGGTGTTAAGTACAGCCTTATAATGTTGTAAGTGTTCTTCTGAAATGGAGTGTATAAAAAGTAGGAAAATGTCAAAAAAATACATATAATTTCAGCCCTGTTAATTTAAAAAATGATAAAGCTTGAGAGTGCGCGAATTTTCAGTACTTGAATACTATATTCTTCTTTCATATATTAAAATGTTAATCTGAAACACAATGCATAAATAAGTAGCACACTGCGTAAATACAAAATATCGTCACCAATTACTTAGTCACACATTGGTTAGTTAGGGTAATGTCGCGGTAATTAAATCATATCTTTAGTAAACATAAAACAGTAAAAATCCGAGCAAACCATTGTCTCTACATAATTACAATTAGCAGTTAAAGTGTCAGCCTTGGTACTTATAAACTGCAATATTATATTACTTTCAAATTTATGACGGAAAAAAGGCGATTTGTGTGTTAACGAATGGGATTGAAGAAAAAAACACTAGTTTAAGTGAGATCATTAATATTTTAGGGTTAAATGATGCGGTAAATCGATTGGAATATGTTAGAGAGGTGTAGCATTAGTTTAGGCGTGGTGAATACGGGCGTTAATGACAGAAAAGGCGCCAGGCACAGACTGACTCAGCCAGAGCTCGCCCAGTAATTAGTACTTCAATATCTAGATTATTCTGATTAATATTTTATTTTATTTCGTTTTTAAGTGTTCATTATGGAACGGAATATATGCTTGAGTGCATATTTGTGTGAAAGAATAACTCATTTAAAACGGATTTACTTATAATTCGCGTTTTATGAAGACAGCGTCACTAATTTATTCATAACTTTCGTAAAAACAAACAAGTAGAAACTTGAGTATAAAATGATGTGGTAAATCCATTGGTGTAGGTTAGAAAGGTGGGTCGTTTATTTTGGGCGTGATAATTTAGGGCGGACTTAGGGCCAGGCTGGCTGACTAGCCCAGAGCGCGAGGATGACCAAATCCTTGATTATTTATATTATTCGGTTATTATTGAACATTATTAATTTGTTAAGTGTGTTTATGGAATGGAATATATTATTGAGTGCATATTTGTGTGAATAAACCACTAATTTCAACCACATTTACTTATAATTCACGTTTTATGAATAAAGCGGCACTAATTTATTCATAACTTTCGTAAAATACAAAATTTAAAAAATCTGAGAAAATTCCTTTCTGGAAATAAAGCGAACTACCTTGTGCCAAAGTCTCAGCCTCGTAACTCAAAAATTGCAAAAGTTAATGGACTTTCAAATTTGTGACTGAAAATTTCGATTCTTGGCTCAGGGGAGGCCCATATGGAGAATCTGACACAAGTCCAGCAAAGAAAAAAGTATATAAAGAAAGTCTAAAATTATGCGGTAAATCGATTGGTGTAGGTTAGAAATGTGTAGCGTTATTTTTGGGCGTGATAATTTAGGGAGTTTTGGGCGTTTTTGGGCGACTCAGGCAGCCAGCCTGCCCCAGGACCAACGCGCGCGCTGGAGTTTTATATGCAACCCAGTTTTGTAGAGATTTTTAAAGGCAACTCGGTTTTATGTACTGCCAACATATCCTGCACTTTGTAAATATTTTATGGTTTATCACTTAAATATTTGAATTCATTATTTTTATGATCCGTACTTTACAGTAAGGTGTTTTAAATTAGTATGTTTAATATCATGTAGGCCTATTTCGTAAATATGTCTTAGTCGAATATTCTAATCGATAATTTACATTTTGAAGATCATGAGGCATTTGGCAGTTTATTCTGACTATTATTAGTTGATTTTATATAGCTTAGGAAGGATGTATGGGAATTATAATGGTAAATACTGCCTCAATTTACCCTCTAACTTCCATAGACCCCTCCTTACCTGAATAAAATCGTCTGATAGCCAGAATAAACTGCCAAAACCTGGTCATAATCCTCAAGGGGTTAATCACGTGGGAGTTTCTAGATATGAGGAAGTTAAGTTAGAAAGGTGTAGCGTTAACCCTAGAGCAATACCGGTTATGTCTTTTTGTTATTATTTCCGCTGCATTAAGACGATTTTCTGACGTTTAGGAAGAATATGGTAGCTAAAAGGATTGATTGAGATAGTCTGTAGCCTTTTGATTGGTATACGTCCTTTTTAAGCTGAATAAGATCGTCTAATAGTTGCCAGAATAATATGAAAAAGACGTCACCGGTACTTAATGGGTAAATATTATCCCTATCCCGTACTGTGTAAATATTTCTTAGTCTCATATTCCTTTTTTCTGGTCTTTTCAGGATTCGAGTTGGTGTTTGTGCCCCACCTCTATGGACTCTGGACACACCATCCCACCTCCATTACTGCCAACACACGATCCCACCTCCATCACTGCCAACACACCATCCCACCTCCATCACTGCCAACACACCATCCCACCTCCACCACCGAAATACGGACTCCACCCACCACAACCTACCAACTGCCTGGGGTAAGTTACTGCCCAACTCAGAGTCTCGGTATACTATTAACCCCTTGAGGATTATGACGCATTTTGACAGTTTATTCTGGCTATCATTAAACGATTGTATACAGCTTACGAAGGATCTGTGGGGATTTAACGCGTAAAGACTGTCTCAATTAACCCTCTGACTTCCATACACCCTTCCAAATCTAAAAGAAATTGTCTAATACTAGCCAGAATATACAATCAAATCGTGCCATGATCCTCAAGGGGTTAGTATACGATATTACATTGAAATTGTGCATATTGTTATACTGTTCATATTTAATGAGGTAATCAGAAATTATATAGCTTTTCATCTTTTATTCTAATTGTTTGAAAATTAGCATATTTGTTCTGGCTTAACTCTTGTAACTTAAATACTCAAATTGGAAAGAAAACAATCAGTATTTGCCTACTTGTTATGAACAGTATAAACATAATATTATATGCATGTATATACTGTATATATATATTTTTTGTTTTGTTAAAGATCCCAAATTAATGTTTTATTTCTTGATTCCAGAATTTGAGTGGCTGCCTGTGGACTCACTACGAGACTGCACTGCCAACACTACGAGACTGCACTGCCAACACTACGAGACTGCACTGCCAACACTACGAGACTGCACTGCCAACACTAAGAGACTGCAACACCATCAGGACACAAGGGGAGTGGTATTCGTGTTTTGTTTGTAGTCGTAGCTTGTAGTCGTAGTTTGTAGTCGTAGTTTGTAGTCGTAGTTGCATGGTATGAATGTGGCGTGTTAGGTTAGGGTTGGGTTAGGTTAGGTGTAGTCGTAGTTTGTAGTCGTAGTTTGTAGTCGTAGTTTGTAGTCGTAGTTTTGTAGTCGTAGTTTTGTAGTCGTAGTTTTGTAGTCGTAGTTTTGTAGTCGTAGTTTTGTAGTCGTAGTTTTGTAGTCGTAGTTTCGTAGTCGTAGTTTTGTAGTCGTAGTTTTGTAGTCGTAGTTTTGTAGTCGTAGTTTTGTAGTCGTAGTTTTGTAGTCGTAGTTTTGTAGTCGTAGTTTCGTAGTCGTAGTTTCGTAGTCGTAGTTTCGTAGTCGTAGTTTTGTAGTCGTAGTTGCATGGTATGAATGGTGTGTGTTAGGTTAGGCTAATCTATTTTTCCCTTTCAGATAAGATAGGTCTTATTATCTTTACTAATCTTTGCTATTTTCTTATTATTTATCAGCTTTGTTGCTCTGATGTCCCCTCTCACCCCCTCTTCCCCGAGTTGGTTCCCTCCTTCAGCTTCAATATTTTGCTTTGCTTTAATTTAAATAATGATTGTATATGCCTTTAACGTAGCTAATATGTATTCCGTTATTGTACCGGGTCAAATAATATCTTTGAATAACTTGAATTCATTTCACTTGTATTTGCCATTAACATTACTTGTGATATATCTACCGTTTTTGTACCGGGTTTAATATTGTTATATATCGTCTTTGTCACGCGGACTTTACTTAATAAAAGAAAATAATCGAACTTAATTTTTTTATTGATCACTTTACTATATGCTATGTCTTTTATAATTGATAACTCAGAATTAGTTCTCATAAAGTTCAGATATATGGACTTAGAAAAAAAATATGAAAATGAAACTATACAGATACAAAATGAGAGAACTTAGAAAATAATAAATTGACCATAAAGTTCATATACAGTATTATATGGACTTAGAAAACAAAAATAGAAAATTGACTTAGAAAAATAAAATAAAAAAATTGAAAATAAAAGAAATTTACCGTAAAGTTCATATACAGTATATGGACTTAGAAAAAATATATAAGATACGAGAACTAAGATAACTAGATTGACTTCAAACAAGAAGAAAACTTCAATAATAAGTAAATTAACTTAGAAAAATAATACTAGAGTAGCTCAGCATGGAGCAAGAAATAATAGTAATATACTTATATGGACCTTCCAAAAAGCAATAATACACTTGAAATAACAAGAGAAAAATTTATTGGATATTGAAAAAGAGCATAAATCAACTTAGTATTTTATTGAGTAGACACAGTTGTACAGTATATATATATAAACACTTGAAAACCAGGCGGTGAATATACAAAAATCATAACTTAAATAAACCATTTGTATTGGAAGCATTACACATAACATATGCAGATTTTCTTCATATCTAATTTGCATATTAGCTCTGCCATCATTTTCATTTTATGCTCAGGACTTGCATTAATATCTATATTTTATATGTATATATATTGGATCTTTAGCATTAATATCTATTTTATATGTATATATATTGGATCTTTAGCATAATTTTAACGAGCATTAATATCTATATTTTATATGTATATATATTGGATCTTTAGCATATACATTTTAACGAGCATTAATATCTATATTTTATATGTATATATATTGGATCTTTAGCATATACATTTTAACGAGCATTAATATCTATTTTATATGTATATATATTGGATCTTTAGCATATACATTTTAACGAACATTCGGTCACTTTTTAGAACAGATTGGATTTTAATCCTTTAAGTATTTGCTTATTTTCTGAATTTTGTTTTTCAGTTGAAATTTTAATTTTCATTTGAATAGATTTCTATAATATTAAGCCTAGTACTATTCATAAATGTACTAATTGTCCTTTCCTTATTAATTTGGAATTTTCCAAGTTTAATCCAGTTCTTATTTCCAAGTCTAATCTAGTAGTCTAGACCACAACTATCTACCTCTCCCACCAGTCGGTACTTAGGTAAGCCCGCCTTAACTAGCTTTTACTATATACTATCACTTCTCTACTATCCTCTGGTTTGGAGTTTATAATTTTAGAAACCAAGATAGTGTGTGCAGCTTTTATAGATATTTCGGAAGGATTCGAACTTTATTTTACTGCCATGTATGGTGTGTAGAGGCTGGTGAATGTGTGAACTTAAGAGCTGGGTAGGGATGTTGGCAAAATGATAAGTCTTCGCATAAGTGTTTTTTGAAGTGGGAGATTATTTGTGGAAGTTGGCAGTGTTAGGATAAAGTAGAATTGGGTCCTGCTATCATGATCAAGTGTGTATAATTTTATAAAATTAGGTAGAATTTAGTGTATGGAAAAATAACAGGATATTGGTATACCGGTTAGGCCTGTGTGTTTATGATTAAGGGGGGTCACCGGCTTTTTATTTATTTTTCTCCTTTTCTCTTTCCCTGGCTTGTATTCATTTGGCCTCATTCAGCCAACTGTTTTAAGACTTATCCCCATCAGGTGTCTATTTCTTCCTGGCGAGCAATAGCGAGCCAGCATTGTATGGAGAAATCCGGCTTTGCCGGAGAAATTTTTCTATCGAAAAATGTAAACATTTAGCTTGCTGTCAAAACAAAAAATATATATGTGGTGACAATTGAAGACAAGTGTTGGCAGTGTGATTGTGTGTTAGCAACGCTCTGGTTAGGATTAATGTATAGGTGTGTCGGCAACCCCCCAAAAAAAGAAAAAAAAATCTATCGAAAATGTACAAATTTAAGTTGCTGTCAAAACAAAAATATATATGCTGGCTTGCTACCGCTCGCCAGGAAAATATTGAAATATGGATAAAAGCCAAAGGAAGGGAGAGAAAGAAAAACAGCGAGGGGACCCCCCTTAAGTTAATGGAAGTACTGAGAGGAACATTTAACTGGAGCCATGCAGGCTTTAGGAATCAAATGTATCTCTCCATGTATTTGTTGCTACCGATCTTATCCCGTGGAACTCCCTATGTGTACTTTATGTAACTATCTCTAACCTATCTTTCCTATGTAACTTTCTCAATGTCTAACCCCTGTAACTCGTCCTACCTAGCTGTCCTCCAAATATATTAGGAATTGAAAGTCATCCCCCCTCACCCAGGAATTTTATTACACAATCTAAATATTATAAACAGTTTTCCTAAATATCTATAAGGAAAACTTACTTATTCTCTGGTAATGCATTCCAATATTTGTCTTTCAGTTTAAATACACGTTAATAGATTGTTTTCACTATTGATGTACCGGTGCAATAGTTATCTGTAATAACTTATTCATTTTTTCTTTCTTTTAATTCCAAGTTATAAGTAAAATTAGTTTTAGTTATCTACAGTATATATCTATGATATTCGATTCTAGTAACTTGTTCAAATTTATTTAAATTTTATTCCAAGTTTATATTAATTATGAATATTTTGTTAATACATAAAATTGGCTTACAATATTGGATTACATTAGCAGGTTGGAATTAAAGAAGTCATTATTTTCATGTCATTTATTAAATTCTAGCAAATATTTGGCGCGATCTCCAGTGGGCGCGATCTCCAGTGGGCCTGGGTTCGAAGTCTTCTCACAGCATCACATCACATCTGCCAAAAACAATAAGATTGAGGCACCAGAATTACACGGATTTCATGGAGAGGGAGGGGGTGAGGGGCTAAAGGCGGCGGGGGGGTTAGTGGGAGGGTACCTTGGGTGGGGCGGTGGGTCCAGGGGAGGGGGCGGTGGGTCCAGGGGAGAGGGCGGTGGGTCCAGGGGAGGGGGCGGTGGGTTCAGGGGGAGGGGCCTGGGGGGGGGGGGTCCTGGGGGGAGGGGGTCCTGGGGGAGAGGGGGTTCATGGTGGGGGGGGGGGGGGTCCAGGGGGAGGGGGTTCATGGTGGGGGGGGGGGTCCTGGGGGGGGGGGGGGGTCCTGGGGGAGGTTGGGGGGGGGGGTCCAGGGGGAGGGAGGTTGGGGGGTCCAGGGGTAGGGAGGGGGGGGGGGTCCAGGGGGAGGGAGGTTGGGGGTGGGGGGGGTCCAGGGGGAGGGAGGTACATGGGGGTGGGGGGGTCCAGGGGGAGGGAGGTTGGGGGGGGGGGGGGTCCAGGGGGAGGGAGGTTGGGGGGTCCAGGGGTAGGGAGGTTGGGGGGGGGGTCCAGGGGGAGGGAGGTTGGGGGTGGGGGGGGTCCAGGGGGAGGGAGGTTGGGGGGGGGGGGCTGGGGTTCTTGAAATTGCTTTAATATTTTTTGTTCAGTGTCCTATATAACCATCCCACACCCGCTACGAGTTTTTCCTTCCCTTCCCTTCCTTGGTAGTACATCCTAAACCTATTCCATATAAGTCTTTCCTTCTGTCCTAGTCTGTATTCTGTTCTGTACACTTTTCCTATTCTGTATTCTGGCTAAATCTATTCTTTTCCTCCCTCCTTCCCTCCCTGGTACATCAATAGGCAGCCCTCCCTGCACCCCCCCCCCCCCCCCCCCCTCACACACACACACACACACAATCACACAAAAGACAAGTCAGTAATATTTTATTTATTCTTGATTGGAAGCAGTGAAGAAGTCATCGGTGTCAAGTATTGGATAGAAGTATCAAGAAGGACAAGTAGCTGATGCAGATGCGGCAGACAACAGAAAAGGCAAGAAACAGCAGACCGGGCCATGGACAGCAGAGCAGGTGACAACAGACGGGTACAACAGACGGGTACTTCAACAACAGTCAAGGAATTAGCAACGAGGTAGGAGCGAGCTTGATATGGTTGGTCAAACACGAATTTATGGGTATACGGACTGATTTCTTGGGTATATTATCAGTCATAATGAAGATTTGATGTATTGCATACAAAATTGAGAGAGATTGAGTGAACTTGTTGGGTATTCAGTATGAAGTTATTAGTATTCAATTTGTCAGCATAATTTGGGGGGTAGTGATTATGAGCATGTTTATTGTAGGAGTTGGTTGAGGTTGAAAGGGGAGATTCCAACAGGATGTGAGCAAATCAAGGTGACAATGGAACTATAGATGGACAGACATCAACGACGGCCACAGCATCAACGACGGCCACAGCATCAACGACGGCCACAGCATCAACGACGGCCACAGCATCAATGGACCCGTCAACAGTGGAGATTGATTGAGAGACTTATGGCTGACAGAGCGACATCAACATCAGAGCGAGGGACAGCACCATTGCAGCAGACAACAGCGAAGATTCGGTAAGCAAAACTATATTGTTGTATGGGAAAAATAGGTCAAGTCAGTCAGTCTACCTAGCTTTATAAATAAGTCAAGGGGAACAAGAGGACCAAAGAAATTAAAGCAAATTAGAAAACAGTGTGCCCAACAAAGTAGGCCACCTTTCATTCACTCATCGATATACTCAAAGTAACCTGTATAAACTTCTAAAGTTAAATTTACTTTACATTTACAGTATAGATCTGTATTAATGGAATTGTGAAAGCTAAGAAAAAATACTTAGTAAATGAAATTGAAACTATTCAATAACCAATGAGATTATATCTAGTTAAGGTAAAACTGAACCATACCAAGATATTGTAAACTGCAAATCATATTTTTAAAATGATTCATGATAAGATTATTCAGGAGATGGAAAACACTGGAGGATAAAAGTTAGCCTTTAAATTAATATTTTATCAGAATTGTGCAAAACTTTCTCGTAGCATGAACAAAGATTACTTAACATTTGTATTTGATCACCCTACAAACAATGCCAGCTGTAGAATTAATTATTAGTTTTTAATATCTCATAAATATTAACCGTAAACAAATAGGTCTTCTGTAAATAAAGCAGTATGGCAGTTATAATTCTAATATTTTATAATTCTAAAGGCATATTTGTTGTACAAATAGGAAATATCAAATCAGGCTTGAATGCTTTTGAAGTAGTTATTAATAGATAATCCAATTTACGGTACGAACAATTTACGCTTTTGAATATCACTAGTCTACGTGTAGGTTTAAGTAATTCAACGATTAATTAATACATTAAATCAAAGTCCTTGGCTATAGAGTGATATTTGCAAATATTTTGTTCAAATCCTGGGGGGATAACCGCTTAAAACGAGGTATAAATGCTCATCAAGGACATCTAGAAGCTTACACGAGGCTACCTAAGATTAATTTGTAGCCATGGACAGTTTTATAATTAGGATAATCTGACCATATAAGCAACCTGTGTTACCTATTACACTAGAGGCCTATTATATAGTTCTCCATTGAAGGACAAATTTGCAAAGAAGTTCACGTGGATTTAAGAGTTTATAAAGATAGTTATCTGGAGTTTCTTTAGACAAGATTATACCGATGTCAAATTTACTCAAAGCTGGTCTATGATAATCTTAATCTACAGTGGCATTTATAATTATCTCGGCAGGTACAATAAGAATTAATGTGTTATATTGGTCACATTATGCAAGTGATATAATGCAGTTCTGTAGTAGATCTCAATTATATAATGCAGTTCTGTAGTAGATCTCAATTACATAATAATTTCCTTAGTCTCCAGTGTTTTGCATATATTCCATAAAACCTATTGTAGTTACTTTAAGACTGAAGTTATTACATACTAATATTGGTAAGGGTACAGTCAAAATAAATAGTTCGCCGACACTTCTAGGACGTGAAACCAATCTTACTAGTCACAGGCTATTAGAAGCACATGAAGAAAATTGTCTAGTAACTTATAATTGCACTGTATTTGAGCAGAATTTTGGGCGAACTATTTTAGTTTCGACTAACTGGCAGCATAATTTTCTATATCCAACTTTGAAATTCGTACATTTGGCAACACTGATATTATAATTAAAACTTATGAATGTAAAGAATGTATTTAAAGAGTAATAGTTTTCTGATTATTTACCTTTTGAAAGCATATTGTTAATGACTCTCATAGAAAAGTAAATCTAATAATGAAGGCAAGATCTATCGATATCAAACTATTATATTTCCCATTCTTATAGTGTAGTAGTAGAGTTACAGGATTAGTAGAAGTATTTATTTGTCCCTTTATCCCAGTGGTTCTTGCATAGCTGACTAAAATTATCTGGCTGTTAAAATTATTAAGACCGTCTCATAATTAAAGTTCAATAACTATTCTTAATCACATTTAACAAATTTATCCCCATTTCACTTGCCCGTTTTTTGTCTTTGTTGTTGCCACTACCATTTGTTTCAACCACTTATGATACAAAATAGGGGCTTCTATTGTCATTTGCGCCAGTTCTCCAGATCGTATCCCATTACATCCCCATTGCTTATAACTGTCCAAGACTAAATTTGGCATAGTTATTCACAATCATTTCTTCAGTACCATAAGCTCTTCATCCAATGTCTTTACTTAATCAGCCATCCTATACTGAATACTGACCGTAGTTAAATACGGTACTAATTTTCAAGAAACTATTGAAATTATATTTATAACTATTTTCACTAAATATACAAATTATTTAAAGATATCTGCCTACCAATAGTGAATCGAGCGTAATTAATTTAGCCTGTTTTCACCTTTCATTAATTTCCACATATCTTTGTTAGCAAAGGATCTGCTACATACAAACTTAATTTTACTATGTTGCCATTTGTACGAACACTTTAAATTAGTTAGATAAAGATGCTGCCTCTACCACTGTCCACCACTTATGAAAGTCTATGTAATATTTTGAAGTTTTTTTGGGTATTTACTAACTGGTCTACTTCAGCCAAATAGTATTCAAAGTTTTTAGGCCTATGTAGGTTAACTATATTATTATTAGTTTATTAAAGTACATTGGAGTTTGTAATTGATGATTAATGTTAAGAACGGTGTGTTACTTAATAGGATTATTATTATTATTATACAATAGTTTAACCAGACCAGAGTTTTGACAAATTTATGGGTATACAAACAAGCTTTGATTTTACATGATAGACATTTCAAACTAGATTTTATGCCTTGGTAATAACTTAATTGAGTCACCAAATCCCATCTTTAGAATTATGATTTTTTTTTTAAAGGATTATGGGGTATCGACCACTTGTGAGGTTATGTTAAACTTTAACCAGCAAAATTAATCGTGCTTTGGAGGATAAGGCAAAATTCTAAATAAATATTTCTTATACTGTATATTCCTACGGCCACGCCAGTAGAAGTTAGCCGCCTGTATGTATTCAGTAACACCCCGTTCTTAACATTTATCATCAATTACAAACTCCAATGCACTTTAATAAACTAATGAAAGCATATGGTTCTCCCGGGATTCGAACTCGGGACACCACACCCAGAACATTAGCATCTAAACCATTACACCACGAACACAGAACATTCTCCAGGCCACAGAGGCACCAATCATTAATTCAGTATCCATAGCTAGCCTATAGGTCAAATTTAAGATCTATCATTAAAACTGACTTTATAGAACAAACTTCAAAATATTACATTGCATAGACTTTCATAATAGTCAGAATTTATAAAATTTTAATTGCCAAACCCGTATTGCAGATGTAGTTGAGAGTTGTTTGTCCAAGAGTCACCATCCGTCTGTTGTTCCCCGCCCCCAGGCTGGACGTCTACCATACACCTGAAACATTAGGTCAGTATTAGTAATTTATTTGTACATCAATATCACCACCGCATTAAGGCCTTATTTATGTGGACCCCCTTCGCCCTCATTGTTAGCTCCGTTTGAGATTTTATGACGTCGACTATTAGTTTGACGATTTAAAGACCTTTCGCCCCAATGTGTCAATATTAAGGCCTGTCATGCCATTCAAGTATCTAATTTCTCCTCGCGAGCATGTCATTTTGGAGGACACTGCCTTCGACCGGGACATTTTACTACCGAATAATATACTGTAGAAATTTATCACTATGGGGAAGTCTTGATGGAAGTCTAGGGAGCAAAGCCAACTAAACACCTCCCCTTAACCCGTGATGTTGAGCAACTATAATGAGCCCTCTATCGTATTGTCCAAGGTCCAGGTTTCGGTAACTATACATAAGCCTGCAGTGATAAGTTATATATTTTAGAACCTTTCTTTGAAATATCGGCAGTGTAGTTTATGAATATATACTTCTGAATATGTTAAGGCAGGGGGGAGGTTTTAATGCAGTGGCGGGTACTGTTATGGACCCTAACAGATTGTAAGTCATGATCATAAGTTGTGTCTTACCTATAGAAGTTCAAAGTTTCTAATTTCTAGTCAAAATAAATCATCCACTCACTAAATTCCACAATATTATTCAACCCTTTCGCGCACAGGACACTATGTGCGCCCTTTCAGGGATACTTAAAGCCTTTGTGACCATCAGGGGTGTTTAGAAACAGTTTAGTTACTTCAACCTCTGCAGTTGTCTTTGAGGGAGTGGTAGACATTAAACTAATTTTGGAGAGGTAATTATGAGATTGAGAGAACTATTTTTCAATACAAATAAGGAATTTGTAATGAACACTTATGTTTTACTATTAATACAGTATATGGAACACCAGAATTTGTTCAAGAGGACCAAGCCCTAAATACACAACTTAATAAATAGGTGCTCATATTATAATTACTATATGAGACAGGCTAAGGGAACTTAAGAGACAACTATGCACATGTTGACCTAACCTTTCAATATTGTTAAGCAGAGATGGGTAGTTTTTCTGGTCCCCCTTCATGTTTAGCCCCATTAGTTTGCAGATTATAAGACTTTCAGCCCATTACTTTGGCGATTTTAAGACCTTTCAACCTATTTCTTTGTCAATATCAAGACCTTTCGTGCTATTTAGGAGTAATTTTCCTGGCGAGTGATACCAAGCCTGTGATTTAAGAGGAACCGGCCTTGGGCCTGGAAATTTTTCTTCCGATTTTTTTTTTCTTTTTTTTTCTAGATGTTTCTTGGATGTTTTTTAAGCTTGATGGAAGTCTAGGGAGGAAACAAATTTGACTATTTGAATCTATCTACCAATAAATAAACCCTTTACCCATTAACCCTATTAATATTGTTGTGTTCTTACCCTAGTTTGTTGGTGAAGGTGTTGGAGGCTCCCTGGGTCTCTCAAGTTGGTCTTCATTGTCTTCCCTCCGCCGAGCCTCTCCTGTCAACAATAAGGAAGGTTAGTAGTGCAATGCTTGGTACCTTAAATAGCTTATAGAATAGGCTACTATAGGGCAATTTATAGCTAAATATTTACATATATACTGTATATCACGCCTAACTATGCCTACCTTTAAATATACAATTGTCTTTTTACTCGAAGTAATTTTATAGTGCCGAAAAATAAGTTAGCATCTGTATATTAGTTATAAACATATCTTCAAGCAATGAGCTAATAGTCAAAATCAATAGTTCTCAAACTCTTGCTCATAAGCTGTCACGAAGTTAAGGTTTCCCTCAACAGTCCTCACGTGCTTCTAATGACCATTGATAAACATTTGTTTCACGTCTAGGAAGAGTCTGATTAAGGGGGGATAACAGGCTTTTTTATTTTTCTCTCATTTTCTCGCTTTCCCTGGCTTTTATCCATTTGGCCCCATTCAGCCTACTGTTTTAAGACTGCTATCCCCATTCAGGTGTCTATTTCTGCCTGGCGAGCAATGGCGAGCCAGCATTGTATGGAGAAATCCGGCTTCGCCGGAGACATTAATGGTGTGAAATTTAGCGAGGGCATTTACTTAAAATTTCTACCACATTAAGCAAATTGTACTAGTCTGGGGTTATTCTATTAAAAAAGACATGGAGACTATCAGGGAAAGTTATAGTATATAATTCCGTTTGTGAGCAAGGTTGCCTGAACTATTTATTTTGACTGTACATATATTTAAAGATACAATAATACAGAACACTGACCTTTACGCGGAGCAGTGACGTCTGGTGTACAGTTGCCACATTAATTTGTACCAACTCAGTGATTTTATGTATGGGAATAAATTAATGCGATTGACTGATATTTTCCTATAAAACAACAATTTATCATTAATTTCTACTTTAAACTAACAATTGATAATCTTGACTACTTAATAAGAAATACACTTAATCCAAACATACAGTTCCTTCCATACGAAAAATCACCGAGTGTGTAATAATTAATGTGGACTACTGTACATGACCCTCGTCTCGTGATTCCTGGAGTCTGTCTGGTCTGGTCTGCTCGGCTCGGCTCGGCTCGGGTCGGGTCGGCTGGGATATGCTCGGGTCGGGTCGGCTCGCTCCTCCCATCTCTAACCTGTTAAGAAGATTTAAAGTCACATTAGTCATCTGTCCTACCTAATTTCACCGATGTTCCTCCGTCGGGCCATCCAGCTCATTCCTGTTGATAAAAATAAATATTTAATTACAGGAGCGCCGTTCAGTCATCCATCGGTCTGCAAGCTGGTCTGCAAGCCGGTCTGCAAGCCGGTCTGCCACACTCCACAAGCCGCCACATCAACCTGAAACCTTCACAACCAACGACCAGACAACCAGGATTTCACCGGCCGGATTTCAACCAACAAAGAAACTACAAACCAAACTAACTACTGTAAACATATGCTAACTAAATATCTAACCAAACTAACTAACCTTCTAACCAAACCTCTAATCAACCAACCTCCTCAGCCAACCGATTAGAGCAACACCTAACCATTACTAACCTATAACAGACTCCTACCTATCCCTATCCCTACCCCTTGAACTAACTGCAGCTACCTATCCCTATCCCTACCCCTTGAACTAACTGCAGCTACCTCCCCCCCCCCCCCTTCCTAGCATCCCCACCAGAAACTTCTAATTCGAAGCCAACGACGATTAGAGAAAAAGATTAGTGCATAGATTAATTATATTATATTTCAGTATATATTTCATTATAAATGTTACATGATTAATATTATGATTAATGAAATATTAAGTCATTGCAAATATTGCATTCATAAGTAAATCATTTACACTTAATTCAACGAAATTACTGAAATCTTACCTTATAATTGCCGCCTATCAAGTGTTGAGAGAGAGAGAGAGAGAGAGAGAGAGAGAGAGAGAGAGAGAGAGAGAGAGAGAGAGAGAGAGATAGAGAGAGAGATAGAGAGAGAGATAGAGAGAGAGAGATAGAGAGAGAGAGAGGTGGTTGTAGTGATGATGGCACTACACTGGTTGAGGCAGTTGGCTGGTTGTGGGTTCGATGATCGCTCACTCCACCTGTAAAATAATAAACATGGTTAATTTAGTCTATGGTTTTTAGTAGTAGTAATAGTTGCATGTTGATCATAAAAGTTATTACAATTACACTCGCCATGATTATTAAACATTGTAAATTTTGGATCCGTATATATATTTCCTACAGCATAGATAATATCAAGCCGTTATCAATGCGATTATTGTTCACCCTTTCAATGTTATTACGCCCGTCTTAAGGAGAGACATTTAGTTAGTTTCTAGACCTCCATCAAGCTTAAAATTACACCCCCTTGAGTCCCTTTAAAGATAAATTTGTAAATTTTTCGGTAGAATAATGTCCTGGCCGAAGGCCGGTTCCTCTTAAATTACAGGCTCGCTATCGCTCGCCAGGATAAAATGGACACCTGAATTTCACGAAAGGTCTTAATATGGGGTGAAAGTTCTTAAAATCGCTAAACTAATGGGGGCAAACTTTTTATAATATCAAAAGCAATGGGGCTAAACATGAGGGAGAAAGGAGTCAAGAAAAAATCCCTCAAGTGGAAATCCCCCCTTAAGTGTATTTGTCAATCAGAAGATATAATTGAACTTGGGAAGATATAATTTGAGTGTTGGTGGAGCTATTTCTTTTTTTTTTTTTTTTTTTTTACAGTAACAAACTTCCTGAAAGTGGGTCGAAATCTTATACTATAGATTAAGGCAATTTAAGTCTTAGTAAGAGGAAAAGACTGATTCTGGGAGATAGTTCATATTCATATATGTGTAGTAATGGATCAATATATTAACCCTCTTCAATATGGTAGACTTACTTTAATATTCTAGATATGGTGTGGTCACTTGGGGAAAAACAAATACAAAACGTCATGGGGCTTGATTAAAGAACGAAACGACCTGGGGCTTGATTAAAGAACGAAACTTTCTTCCTTAATGTAAAATTCCGGTAATAAATCAGCTTCAATCATAATACTTATAATTTTTAACATTAATCTTTCATTACAAATCCCCATGTACTTTCATATATTAATGAAAACATAGGATCCTCTCTGGATTCAAACTCGGGACACCACACCCAGAACATAGGCATTTATTGTAATATAAGTATTTATAGAAGATTTATGTGTATGTCGGTAGTGGTACACCCGGTAACTACATCCTTCCCCATAATTTTAATGTGTTAATAGTATAAGCTTTATTAGGTAAAGGAAAACTGGCATGTCCCAAGGAAACAGATTAACTTGCTCATGTAGTAATGTGCACCCTATGTGGTAGATTGTGTGCTTTTATTTCAAAATTTATTTTAGTAAGCGTTGTTTCCACATCGCGATTTTGACAAGTTAATTTGACTTTATATTGTCTTTGTTCCAGTTTTTGTTTGTTTAGTTTGCAAGTTTTAAATTTTAATTTGATTACTCTACTGATACGAAGATTTGGCAGCGAAATAGGACGCTCATTATGAACGCATTAATATGATGCAGAATCATAGTACTTTCAGATTTGTCTTATCAAGTAACAAAAATAAACTTAAAGCCCGATTTTTTTTTAACAAACTTTAGTCAACTAAATATATAAAGTGAGAGTTAAATGCGCCAGAAAGAAGTGATCCACAGCCCGATATATTAAACTTTACTGTAAATTGCCATGCCCTATGTTATTGTTCAGGAACACCATATGCTTTCATTAGTTTATTCAAGTGCATTGGGATTTGTAATTGATGATTAATGTCAAGAACAGGATGTTAATTGTTCACCATGTTGAGTTATACCAAAATGTTAATAGTTTAAGTTTGTATCCATAGTTTCATATTTTTAAAGTTACTTTTCGATAATTTGGCTGCTACGCGATTGCATTTTCCGCCAGGCGAAATAAAAACTGCCTATATTCTTGCAATAATTAATATAACTTGCCACGTGGCTAAGTGTGATCCTGGGTAAAATTCTAGCAATGGCTCCAAATCGATTTTAGCAGAATTTCTTTTAGAATTCCCTAGTTTTCCTTCATAATTCATTTTTCGTATTAAGAATTGGTGCAAATTATATTTTTATCAGCCTAGCCGAACAACCTAACCTAACTTAACCTAGTATAATTTTCAAACAGATACCCGAGTTTATAATAAATATTTTTTCACCAACCAACTTTACTTCTAAACTCGCATAAATCAACAAATACATGTGGCACTCCAAGGACTCTAACCTAGGACACTCTCACCGAAATTACGCGCAATTATGCATTACGCTGTCAAGACCGTTATCATTAAATAAGGCAATAAGCAGATGGACGGAACTAATGTTAATACCCAAATAAAGTTTGAGCCACCGCTAGAATTCTTTCACCCGATCCTGTAATAAGAAGAGCCATCTTTTCCTCCGGACGCCATTTTGGAGTCTTAATGATCAAACAACGGTCTCCATATCTTCCATTTTGACTGCCCTATTAACCCCTTCTGTACCCAAACGTTTTTTTAAGTGTTTATTCTAGCTATATCGAAAATATTTTATGCAGTTTAATAAGGATCTGTGGTAGTAAAAAGGGTTAAGGGGAGGCAGACCGTTTTTCTGGACCCCCTTCTCCCTAATGTTTAATCCAACTAGTTTTGATATTAGACGTTCGGCCCATTAGGTTGGCGATTTTAACACCTTTCACCCAATTTCGTTGTTAATTTTAAGACCTTTCGTGCCATTTAGGTGTCTATTTTTCCCTGGCGAGCGATAGCGAGCCTGCAATTTTAAGAGGAACCGGCCTTTGGCCGGGAAATTTTTCTACCGAAAAATTTACAAATTTATCTTGAACTAGGGGGTGTTTTTCTAAGCTTGATGGAGGTCTAGGGAGGAAACTTTAAAAAATATAAATAAATGAATTAATAGTCCAAACAAACTGCCAGTCTCCCCTTAAATGAGGTAGTTCGTAGCCTATTAATTGATGGACGCACCTTTAAAACTGAATCAAATCGTCTAATAGCAGCCAGCAGAAAGTTAAAAGGAAAGCACCGGTAATGAGAGGGTTGATTGATCGATAAAGCACTAGTTTACGGATTGATGCAATGTCCTGGTTCACTTTTTGGGCGATTTTTGCATGTATTCATTATTTTTCTACTTTCCTCCCTAGACTTCCATCAAATTAAAAAAAAAACGTCCATTAGATCCCCCTTCTAGATTTATCTGTACATTTTTCGGTAGAAAAATTTCCCGGCCGAAGGCCGGTTCTTTCTCACTATCGTTCGCCAGGGAAAAAATAGACACCTAAATAGCACGACAGGTTTAAATATTGACGAAGAAATGGGGCGAAAGATCTTAAAATCGACTAACTAATGGGTCAAACCTCTTATCTGAAAACTAATGGGGCTAAAAATGAGGGCGAAAATGGTCCAGAAACCCGGCCCATGTCCCCTTAATGATCGCATATGCTTAAGTGGATGAAACAAAAGCCGTTAACTCACTATTTCGTAAATATTCGTAAATTATGTGTGGATTAAACAGTGAATAGGTATTGTTTGCAGTATAATGGAGTTATGTAGGGGGAAATATGCATAGGTCTGTCTCGAACCATCATCTATAAATCCATATGTTGCTAAGTATTTGTAAACGGACTATATTTAATAAAAAGTATGTATATTTTATGAGTTTATTTACCCTTATTCCTACTATTATCGAACATTTAATAGCATTAATGCATTATCGAGACGATAATTGCCCCCGAGAAATGAAAACCTGCCGGCTTCCCGATTTTCACTCGATCGCCATATTGTTTGCTCAACCCGCCGGCTTTATCATTAACTTCTCTTAAATATACTGAGAATATACGAAACAATTAGGAAACTAACGACAAGGCAACTGAGGCTAAGTCACGGACATCGGAAATTAGAGAACATCACTAAATAAAACACTAAAACACTGCTAAAAAATGGGGAATGAACGGGAGAGTATTGGACTTACGTGTTGTCAGGTCGGTGTCTGGAACCAAAAGGCTAGCCTTGTGTAAAGTACTCACGAAGTCACAACTGCATACTTGGCAACCTTTTACAGCTTGCCACATCTCCGAACCTGGCCACGAAAATCATTAATATATGATTAAATCACGGTTTCTAACGGAAAATATGATACGTAGGGTATGTAATTTTGTGCGCTGAATTCAGCTATATAGGTGACAAGTTGCTTGAGTGCCTGTATATGCGATAATTCAAAGAATTTTAGAAATGCGACGTTGCCACTTTTCCGAAAATGCCCTCGGGCTAAATTTCCTGGCTTTTTTCACGCTCGTCAACACCCCGGCACCCCGGCTGCGTGCAAGGCCTTCCTGGCACCCCGGCTGCGTGCAAGGCCTAGCGATTTTATGCGTCCCTGGAAGAGAGAGACATTTTTCCAGCTGAGATTTTATGACGGTATGGGAGGACACATTATATGGCTGACTTAGGGGGTGTAGATCGTTGTGCCGTAGTTAATTAATACGGTTAATTAGTAGATTTAGAATTAATTATGCTCGCAAGTCAATTAAAGGCTCCGTTTTTTTCCTATGCATACAATCAAGGAATGGGTGTATATTTATGTGGGCAACTGTACATATAGATGCGATTTTTACCAGATTCTTCAGTTTAGATAGTGAAATAAACCTTAATAACCCGTATTTCGTAGTTTTTTAGGTGTACAGATATTATATTTAAACAGGCTTATTTATTTTGACTATACTTTAGTCATTATAGAGTAATTACTTAGCCAGTGACTTAATGATGGTTATTATTTTGGCCCTAAATGAGGAGTGGGGTGATCTGTGTGTCTCTCAGCTGCCTCACCCTCCCTATAACTAATGACCTAACCCCCCTCACACTACCACACCTCCTCTCTCTCTCTCTCTCTCTCTCCTTTTAATGTGATTAGCTATATTCATCTCCATAGCATTTTATTAAGCTTTATCAAATATTGGATGTGTCTAATCTTTTCAATAATTACTGTAATATATTTTGAATAATTAACTATTGTATTTTGAATAATTAACTATTGTATTTTTATTCAAAGATTGTATTTTAGATAAATTCAGATTGTGTCATAAATCAATATATACCTAATTTTTGATAAATCATATTTTTCTTGAATATTTATATAACCATATAGCCTATAATTATACAGTATAATGGGTTTAATGATAGCAAATATACAAGTATAAGTTTTTATTATCATAATATATACAATAGTTTTGATACACGTCATGGAATAATATATAGATACCATTAACCCCTTCAGTACCGGTGACATCCTTTGCATTATATGTTGGTAACTATTAGACGATTTTATTCAGCTTAGGAAGGACGTCTAGCAATAATAAGGCTACGGACTATTGCAATTAATCCTTTTAGCCACCATATATCCTTACTAAGCTTCATAAAATCGTCTACTAATAATTTAACTAATGCGGGAACATCCTACATAATAATAATTATAATAATAATAATAATAATTAATACATAGGCATACAGTATATTCTTTATGTATCCTTTAATACAAGCCCCAACAACGTTGTAGCTAAAGAGGTATGTATGTGGGTGTGTGTATGTATGCAAAGTGTGTGTGTGCATGTGTTTGTGTATGTGTGTGTGTATGTATGTAAGGGTGTGTGTGTATGTGTGTGTGTATGTATGTAAGGGTGTGTGTGTATGCATGTGTGTATGTATATATACATGTGTGTGTATGTGTGTATGTATGTATGCGTGTGTGTGTATGTGTGTGCATAGGTGTGTATGTATACATGTGCGTATATGTGTGTGTATGTATGTATGCATGTGTCTGTATGTGTGTGCATAGGTGTGTATGTATGTATACATGTGTGTGTGTGTGTGTATGTATGAGCTTCACCCTTTTACTGCACGAACACACATTTCCTCGTTATATGCTGGCGATCATTAGACAATTTTAATCAGCTTAGGAAGGGAGTCAAAAGGTTAATATAAGATATAATGGGTATGAATGGGTTACATAAAGTGTCCATAATAATATAAATACCCAATCAATATATCCCAATGATCTTATATACATTTGTTCACACCCTTTCGATACCTTTGATTATTTAAATGTAGTCATTACCCTTTCAATTCTTAGAGGGCCTTACTAAGCTGCACACAATCGTCTATTGGTAGCCAGAATAATCTTATAAAAAAGCGCCCTAATACTGAAAGGGTTCATAATGAGTCATATTAGCTAGCTATATTTAGACGATTATATATAGTTTAAGAATTGCCTCGAGCAATTAACAGGCTTCGAACTATCTCATTTAACCCTTTTTACTACCACAGATCCTTCTCAAGCTGCACAAAATCGTCTAAATATAGCAAGAATAAAACTAAAAAGACGTCGTCGGTACAGAAGGGGTTAAACGATGTATTACCACCAATATACCTTTATACAGGTGTATTATTGCTTTATTACGGACACTTAAATAATTTGGTCCATGCACAAACTAGATAATTGAAGGATTATCGACACCTAAATGGCACGAAAGGTCTTAAACTTGACAACGAAATGGGGCGAAAGGTGTTAAAATCGCCAAACAAATGGGCCGAACGTCTTATAATCTCAAAACTAGTGGGACTAAACATAAGGGAGAAGGGGGTCCAGAAAAACGGTCTGCCTCCCCCCAACTCACAAAGCGCTGAACAAGTGACGTCATCACGAGTAGGATGAACCCCACCCGTCCAATCCGAGAGGCCATAACGTATGAGGAAAAAAGTTGCTGGCTTCTGATTGGCTGAACATTGAAAGCTTTGTCTGACGTCACACAAACTACCCGAGGCGATGTTGTCTGGCTAAACAGGAAGGATAGTGCTGCTCCCGTAGATTATATGCAAAATGATGTCAATTATAAAAGTCTCCCTAGTAATACATTTTAGTTGAGTTAATTGGCCACTTGCGAGTTTCGTTCTATAAGGAAGTTGGAGCCGTGAACATCGATATTAAAGAGAAATGCAATAATAATGTAGGTTTCTAATGGAGGATAAGTATGATTAATTTGGTTTTATGTATTCATATATGTATTATGACCGTATTTTAGCTGATAATTTTGCTAAATATTGATGGCCACGGCTCCAACTTCCTTATAGACTAAAACTCGCAAGTGGTCAATTACGGCGCGCGCAGAGGGCTGTTCTCGGACATCATAATGGGCGATGGGTTATATACAGTACATTTATATACAGTATAGGATCATAAAAGGTTTATTACCACTAATATACCTTTGAATGGGAATCCTCAATAATACAATGATATATTTTATGTTTTTGCTTCCGTCGGGAACCGAATAACGCATAGTACAGTCGTGCTAATAAGTCATGTCCCAGCTGTCAATACGTTTGGCTTGCTCTGTGCTGTATTAATGTCTGTCAGATGCTGAATAGGGTGGGTAAGTGTAGGAACAGTTTGTATATCTCACTCGATATGAAGAAATGAAGCTTAGATATTGTTGATACTAATTATTGATCAAAACATACTTGGTGCCTAGACATAACTTATTAGCGCGACTGTACCGCTCGTCTCACTATTCTTGTTGTTGATCTTCTGCTTGTTGGTCTGGATCGGTCAAAAGAGTTGTCAGGGGAAGGAGAGACTAGGCAGGAGAAGGGTTAGAGGCGGCTGGATGATTGACAGCGATCGACGGAGGCCTTCATTTATTTGCAACGCTCGTTTGTTCTTTCTGGCCAACAGTTGGTGATTTTGTCCAGTTGAGGAAAGACGTGGTGTAGTCCAAATACCGACATCATTCTTGTTACCGCCAAACACACCATCTGAAATTAATAACAATGAATTAATAACAATGAATTAGCTCTTATACAGTTCAAGGATACACGTATTAATATCGCTTTGGCTATCATTAAGGGGGGTCATCGTTTTTTTTTTTATCTGTCTCTCCTTTTTCTCTTTCCCTGGCTTGTATCCATTCGGCCCCATTCAGCCAACTGTTTTAAGTCGTTTATCCCCATCCAGGTGCCGATTTCTGCCTGGCGAGCGATAGCGAGCCAGCATTGTATGGAGAAATCCGGCTTCGCCGGAGAAATTTTTCTATCGAAAAATGAAAAAATTTAGCTTGCTGTCTAAATAACAAAATATATATGCTGGCTCGCTATCGCTCGCCAGGGAAATATTGACACCTGGATGGGGGTAAACGTCTTAAAACATTAGGCTGCATGGGGCAGAATGGATACAAGCCAAAGAGAGAGAGAGAGAAAGAGAGGGTGGAGTTTGGTGACACTAATGACTACCCTTATGGCACCAAACTCCACCCAGTCTGGAGGAAGTGGGTGGAGTTTGGTGACATAGATACTGACATGACACCCTAGCTGTTATGTCACCAGACTCCGCCCATTCCCTCCTACCATTGTGATTGGCCTACACTCATAACCCGCCCTCTTCATATTATTATCCCTTTCAGTTTACGATTTCGTACTTATATACAGTATACTGTATGTATATATAATATTATAGTATGTATATACGGTATATATATAATAAGACGATTTATAGACTTTTGGAGGGGCCTGTGAAAGTTACAGAATTTAATGAGACATTTTTAAACTCTTTGCTTCCTTAATCCTCTCCCTAAACTCCGTGAAATAGATTAATTGTAGCCAGAATATGCAACCAAAATGACACCATCGTGTACAGAAATGTATATAATATACCATATATCGCCTATTATGCTCACAACCAACAGGACCAGGGTTCGATTCCCGGGCTTGACGAGACGGTTGGGCAGTCTCCTAACACCCTTAGCTATAATTATGAACACGGTATAAACAGTCTGATGTGAAGTCATTTATGGGATCAGCTTGGGGAGGAGGGGGGGGGGGGGGGGGGGGAGGGGAGAGAGAGAGAGAGAGAGAGAGAGAGAGATTCTGGGGCCCTTTTCCCATATGCTTAGTCCCATCAGTTTTGAAATTTGAAGACAGGTCCAACTTCCTTATAGCCTGAAACTCGCAAGTGGTCAAATTGCAAGACACATATGTTGTTACGCAGCACACTTGGTATTTAACCCTTCACCACCATTACGTAATTGTCATCATGTGCTGGTTACCATTAGACGATTTCCTTTAGTTTGTAATCTACCTCTACGACTCAAAATGTGTAAATACAGTCTCAATATACACTCTTAATAGCATAGGTCCTTCTTAAGCTGCATAAAATCGCTTAATTTTAGCCAGAATCAGAGGTAAACAGGCGTCATGGTGCTGAAGGGGTTATGATACACAAACATATATTAGTTTCAAATTAGTCCATTAAGGGGGTAGTGGTTATTCTCTGGTCTATATATCTATGTATTAATGTATTTGTTAGTTTCCTCGCTAGACCTCCATCAAGTTTAAAAAAACACCACCTAGACCCCCTCTCAAGATAAATTTGTACATTTTTCGGTAGAAAAATGTTGCGGTCGAAGGCTGATTCTTCCTAAAATTACAGGCTTGCTATCGCTCGCCAGGAAAAATATCGACACCTAAAAAGCACGAAAGGTCTTGATATTGACAAAGAACAATGGCGAAAGGTCTCAAATTCGCCAAAGTAATGGAACGACCGTCTTAAAATTTCAAAGCAAATGTGCTAAACATGAGGGAGAAGGGGGTCCAGAAAAAGCGACCATCCCCTCCGTGGAAGATGAACTTACACCCCCCATTCAGCCTGTATAAGAGGTTGTGTTTCTGGCATTATATCATCTTAATACCTATGGGAATAGTAAGACTCCCTGAAAAATATTGAATAATACAGTGTACTGAAAAGTATATATACGATTTACATATACAGTACGTTTGTGGCTCAATGTTCGACATAAAATATGTCGATTCAGGGAAAATATCCGAGTAGCAGCAAATGTGAACGCGCTAAACAGGTGCTGTAACTCCCACGTATAGTGCGCAAAAGGGGAACGAAGCAGAGCAATATGCAATGGAGTAATTACACATAGAAGTTGGCAATATATGACATTTGGAAACCGCAGACGAAAGAAATATATATAAATTTAGCTCAAATATTACTTGCGCGTCATGAAAAAAATCCAGAGTTACGCATAAAACTACGTTTTCTTATGGTATTATTTAGAGAAAACGAAATAAAGCGGTAATATTATGGCATACCATAGAATATTTTCTGTATGACATAATATACTGTACGTATGTCAGTGTGTCTGGAAATATTTTGGTAATGTATATTATATAGGTGGGAAGCCTGGGAAGGTGGAGGGAAGAGGGAGGGTGGGGTAAGGATGTTAGATGGGGCATCTTAGGGTTGCCAGATAGTAGCTATATCCTCTTGCACATGATGTACTACTTACTTTGAAGAAGAATCTCGCCCTCTACTGGCGCAGTTGAGGTGGGCCTCCGCTGGTGCCAGGACGCTCCTCCGCTCCTACCCCTCATGCGACGGCTGGGAGGGTGTAAGTAGGAATTTAGACAATAATTTCAAGATAATTATTATGTTCTCTCCACCAACCAACTCTACTCCTAAAATCGATTAATGAAATTAACAAACACATTAAAACATTATAGGTCTAGGCCTATGGGTGAATATAGGTTTTTTGGGGGGGTGTTAGGGATGTCATATGGGTGTTTATGCCCTCTTATGCTATTCGCCATTGTCGAAAGAAGCATTTTAGACACAAACACACAACAAAAAATTATATATTTTTGGGCAGGGGGGGGGGGGGGGGGGGGCACATTAGGGTGGTGGGGTGGCGTAGGGGGGGGGGGGGGATTGAGGTTAAGGATGGCATGTGGGTGTTTATGCCCTGTTATGCTCCTATGTTGAAAGAAGCATTCTAGACACAAACAAAAATATATCGTGAAATTTGGGCTTGGGGGTCAAATTAAGGGTCAGCTTCCCCTGACATACATCCCTTGAGGATATAACGCCGTTTGAGCAGTTTAGTGTGGCCTTCATTAGACGATTGTATACAGCTTAGGAAGGATCTGTGGGAATTAAAAATATGAATACTATCTCAACCAACCCTCTGACTTCCATATAACCCCTTCCTAAGCTGAATATAATCGTCTGATACTAGCCAGAAAACAGAGAAGAAGTGCGTCATCGATCCTCATAGAGTTAAGGCAGCTCAGACAGTATTGTGCAGCATAATTTACTGGTTCGGTTCAATGGTTTAAGGAGGGGGTTTAGTTTGCCCTCTAAACCTCCATCAAACTTAAAAGAACACCCACAAGACCCCCCTTCGATATAAATTTATACATTTTTCGGTAGAAAAATTTCCCGGCCAAAGGCCGGTTACTTCTATAATTACAGGCTCGCTATCGCTCGCCAGGAAAAAATCGACACCTAAATGGCACGAAAGGTCTTAATATTGGCAAAGAAATGGGGCAAAAGGTCTGGATATCGCAAAACTAATGGGGCGAATGTCTTGAAATCACATAACTAATATGAGGGAGGAGGAGGACTCGAAAAATCCGGCTTCGCTGGAGACATTTTTCTATCGAAAAATGTACAAATTTAGCTTGCTGTCAAAACAAAAATATATATATGCTGGCTCACTTCCGCTCGCCAGGAAAATATTGACACCTGGATGGGGGGAAACATCTGAAAACAGTAGGCTGAATGAGGCCGAATGGATACAAGCCAAAGAGAGAGGGAGAGAAAGAGAAAAAAAAAAGCGAGGTGGGCTCCCTTAAAGCAGCCATATTTACCCTTTCACCACCCTTACGTTATGGTCATCATATTCTGGTTTCGTTTAGACTATTTTCTTTTATTTATTTAAACAAAAATAAAAAAAGGAAAAGTGGGGCTTGAGCCTGAGTAAATAGATAGATAGATAGATAGACTTCTTCGACTCAAATGGGTAAATGCGAGCTCAATAAACCCTCTTAGTAACATAGGTCCTTTTTAAACTGCATAAAATCGTCTAATTTTAGCCAGAATCAAAGGTAAAAACGCGTCATAATGCTGAAGGGGTTAAGGGAAGATGGGTCGTATTTCTGGACCCCTTTCTCCCTCGTGTTTAGCCCCCTTAGTTTTCAGATTTTAAGACGTTTGGCCTATTAGTTTGGCGATTTTAACACCGTTCGCCCTATTTCGTTGTCAATGTTCAGACCCTTCGTGCCATTTAGGTGTCGATTATTTCCTGGCGAGCGATAGTGAGCCTGTAATTATAGGAGGATTTGGCCTTCGGCTGGGACATTTTTCTACCGAAAAATGTACACATTTATCATGAAGGGGGGTCTAGGGGGTGATTTCCTAAGCTTGATGGAGGTCAAGCGAGGACACTAAAAAGTAAATTAATAAATTAATTAATAGACCAACAAGCCAGCCACTGTCTCCTTAAAACTAGCTACGTATCCGCTGGACATCTTTACAGGTCTGTCCCCAAAATGGCGTCAGACTGATTAACCATCTGCGCATGCGTCAGCGAGAGTCTTATAATTCATGTAGGGTCACAAAGGGTTATTATAGCTATTATATCAACACATCATCACTACTATACTATAAGATAATACTATAGCTTATATCAGCCTGTAGGGTCCGTAAAGGGGTCCAAATGTTGAGGAAATGGATCTTATCGACTGCCATTTGTATATCGTCTGCTGCTTTGTTGATAGCAGCCTGTGCCATCTAGCGGGGGAGTGGTCAACTACTGGTTTAGATTCCATTTTGTATACCTTATTATAGGCATCTTGTATACCAAGTTCCCTTAACCCCCTCAGTACCAGGGACGTCCTTTTAATCATATTCTGGCAACTATTATAGGATTTTATTCAGCTTAGGAAGGATCTCTAGCAACAATAAGGCTTCAAGCAATCTCAACCAACCCTCTTATCTGCCACAGATCCTTCCCAAGCTGCATACTATCGTCTAAATGTAGCTAGAGTGAAATAGACCACACGTCGCTGGTACTCCAAGGGTTAAAGGAGGCTTAGATGGTTTATGATACTTTATTTGATGGTGCTGGAGGGAATGTGTCTTATTTGATGGTGCTGGAGGGAATGTGTCTTATTTGATGGTGCTGGAGGGAATGTGTCTTATTCCCCTTTGTATTACTCGTCTATTACCCCGAGTTTCAGGCTATAAGGAAGTTGGAGCCGTAAACATCGGTATTAAACAAAAACACAATACTAAAGTAGATGTCTAATGGATAAAATGTATGCTGAACTTAGTTGTATGTATTTATACAAGTGGTACAACCGCATTTCAGCTGGTAATTCTGATAAATATCAATGTAAAAAAACTCCAACTTCCTTATAGCCTGAAACTCGCAAGTGGTCAATTATGACGCGTTTTAGCCGTGTATTCTGGCTATCATTAGACGATTTTATTCAACTTAGAAAGGATCGGTGGAAGTCAGAGGCATAATCGAGTTAGTTTTGATCCCTTACATTCCTGGAGGCAAGATATATAGCATATTCTGGTAGTCTCTTTACCTTGCATAGATCGGTACACTATGATGCCATAATCTCTAGCCTACTCATAAGAATTCCTGGACCCCATATGTTTTTCTTTATGCAATTATAACTATCTGGATTTATTTTTGGTTAGAACTTGCTTATCAATAAATAGTATATATAGTTTTGTAGTTGATGTGTAGAAGATATTAATCATAAATTCGTTTCCAGAGATATACTTCCATAATTAGAAATAGGTGGAGTCCACGAATATTTATGAGTGGGCTACAGACTATGGTATCCGAGTGTACATCAGTCTATAGTTGTTGTTTTCTTCCAGCTGAGGGTAAATTGTCATGGCCCCATCTTGATATCTATATTCAACTATTAGGAAGATTGTGTAGCCAAATATATAGTTAATTATCAACACTTAGTATTAAGGGGAAATATGTCGTTTTTCTGGATCTCCTTGCGACTCCCTCCATGTTGTTGTACGGTTGAGGGCTGGTCCTATCCAGAGTGAGGCTTGGCATCCTCTACCCTTCCTTAGCTGTTTCTGTCTTTCTCTTTTCCTGTACTTCTTTTCCTTCTAGTTGCTGGTGAGATCGCCCAATTGGGTGGCACTGGAAGGTGAGCTGCGGACGGTGGGTGCATTAGCCCGGGGATGCAAGCCTGTGGAGTGATGATCCCCTCCCCCGCTGCCATCTCAGAGCCAGATCTCATCTCTCCGAGCATCTGGATGGCTTCGGTCTACCAGACTCAGGACTGCTTGGCCAGACAGTCTGGGGAAACTTTCATAGACTTGCTTTTCTTAACGCAATTGTTCTAATGCATCCTTTCCATATGTCCATACCATCTAAGGCTGCTCTTACACATCTACTCACTCCTACTTTCAACGCCTAAGCGCCCATTGAGTTCCACTCTGGGGGTTCTGTCTCTCATAGCAGACCCACATATCCATCTCACCATCCTCATTTAATTTCATTCCATCTGACTGCCCAACACAGTTAACTATATTACCACACAGACAACAAAGCCACATTGGGGCAACTATTAAATTCCACATGACCTCGAGTAATGGTCAAACTATTTAAGAATATATCAAACCTCCTTTTTAAGGGGGGTTATATTAGGACACTCTAGAAGTAAGTAAGTCAAAGAATTTTGGATAGTCAGTAGAATTAGGGGAGAGATAAACAGCACAGATATATTTAGTGAGAGAGTGACAAGATAGCTTAAGCCAGATAGTTGAGAATTCAGGAGAGTTATATTTGGGAACATAAGACAAGTAAGATTGTTGCGTACGTACACGCAACATCCACCTTTGGCATTGAATTGAGGATAGATATTGTAGGAAGATATAGAGAAGGGTTTGCTGTCTGTTGCCTTAGACAACTGAGTTTCGGTGAGGAAAAGTAAGTCAGGTTTGATAGATGAGGGATGGTGTTCCACATAGTGGAAGTTAGATGAAAGGCTGCGAATGTTACAGCAATGGATAGATTAGAAGGTAGAGGTCCACTTTGAGGAGTTCGTTCCAGGGGACAGATCGATGGGGGCATTTATGGGGGTAGGGGGAGGAGGGAAGCCATACATTTTCTTTATCTTCTGCTGTTGAGCAAGAGAGAGAGAGGGTTAAAAGGAAAAAAAGGATTTAAGATGCGAAAGTGGAAATTGATATTAAAGGATAGAAAGGAAAAGATGACGAAAGGCCCGTGTCTTCATTCTAATTAACGAGAGAACCACCCTGTTTGGTTGACCCACGTCCAACATCCTTCGAAGAGAGGGGAAACTTGCAAATCCTACACGAGGATTAGGCCAAAGAACAAAAACCCCACTGAGACCGAGCATGGTCTCCAATTCTCAATATCATAGGATGTTATACGGTAATTCTGTAGATTTTGTACATGTCCACCTTCAGGTGAATTACACGTTTAGAGGTAGACCCCCACGGGGTTTTCATATTATTCATGCATTCGTGGCTCATTTTCATTATTCAGAACCATATATGATTCTCATTAGTAGCATATTGGGACAGTATGATAAATCGGAGGCTAGCAATGACCAATCAAGAACTTCGCCTTCAAGGTTAGTTGACATGACTTTAACTTTCGGTTACTGGTACTACTCTTAGACAATTAATACTGACGGCTACGATTTACCACCCTGACAACACATTTAGATAAAAATAGGCACGGGGAGAAAGATACAAACTTATTAGTTTTAGTTTGATAATATCAACCATTTAACACCAGGAACATTTATCGATTACACAAAATTGAAATGGGTACAGTACATATACACAAATAACCTGGGAAAAATCAATTACCGGTACAGTATCTTAACCTTGGACACGCACTGGTCTAATTACCAAGCACGATAACCCGGTGCTTCACCCGACTTGACTGTAACCTTGCTGTCCGTAACAGCCCCATCATACCGGTAACACTGATCCTGAGAGATACTGGCCATACTTGGGGTCTCTTTGCCCAGCATACCGTATCCTGGAGTGCGGGGGGGGGGGGGGGGGGGGGGGGGGGGGGGTGGGGGGGGGGGGAAATTACATTTCTTCCTGTGGTGCTGGGACCATCCTACAAGGTCACTGCGAGATGGTTTGTCAGAATTCATACTCTCGGGGGCTCGAGTAGACCTGGCAGCCGATTGGAGGGGTTGAATCTCCACCATCAGTAGCTCATCGACAGTCGACTCCGTCCCAACCTGGTTCCCTGTAAAGTTGTACAAAAGAACTTAACAGTCTGTATTACGGATGTAACCTTAATCATGGGGACCAAAGAGGTTAACCAATATCCTAATTATTCAGTACACCGTAATACTTAAATCTAAAAGCATACAAAAGTATAGGCTAGGATAAAAGTACTGTACAAAAATATATAATCTAGTATTAAAGTATAAAAATATATTTAAAGATATGAACATATAATAACTGATTAAATGGTGACATTGCAGTACACAAATATCTCTCATTGCATCCAGAAAATACTAGAAATTATTATCAATAATTGGTATAAGCAATATTTAGGCTTGATTTATTCATATCGAGTGAAATATGCAAACACGTTTCTACACTTACCAACCCTATTCAACATCTGACAGACATTAATACAGCACGGAACAAGCCAAACGTAATGACAGCTGGGACATGACTTATTAGCGCGACCGTACTTCTGTCGAGGTCAGAACCTATTTTGACATGGACTAATGGCGTTGGGGTTTGTAAAACTACTAAGAAGCAAATAAAAAAACCAGGCACAAATAAAACACACACACAGGCACTCAACTTCAATAACAACGTACCGAGAGAGAGAGAGAGAGAGCGAGAGCGAGAGCGAGAGAGAGAGCGAGAGCGAGAGCGAGAGAGAGAGAGAGAGACCCCACAAAAACAAAACAAAAGCAAACCTATGAATGAAAGAAGTTTGGATAAACAAATAATTTTGGTTACGATTCACTGACGCTTAACCCCGCCCAAGCCCCACCTTCCACATAAATTGTAGTGATAATTGCACTTTATTCTCCCACCTATCCACTACATTATTTTACGGATGCAACTTTGGATTAATTATTTTTTCAGTAAATTTAGCATTAGTCTCTCTCTAAGCGCTCCCCCCCCCCCCCTCCCACCACTATATCTCTCTCTCTCACTCTCTTTTAAGGAGTCCAAATAAAATTGAGCAATCTTCTTTTTATTTGGTGCAGTAGTGTATAAAGAAAACTGATAAAAATATGTTTAAGAGGGGGTACTGAGGCGATGAAGAGGTAGGTGCAAATGAGACACGAGGGGGGTGGCGGCGGGTCGAGGTATTGAAAGCTTCGTATACTGGGGTGTTGAAGAGCTGCGGGGGGCGGAGTCTGTAATGTACAAGCTTACTATTATGCTGGGGTTATTAATGGACACTCTGGGCCGGGCTATAGAGAGCTATTGAGGGAGGGGGAGAGGGGAGAGATAGTGAGACGAAAATGTAATAGTAAGCATACTGAAGGACAGAATTTACAAGGGGGAGAGAGAGAGAGAGAGAGAGAGAGAGAGAGAGAGAGAGAGAGATGTAGGTTTGCCATGATTTATTAATTTTTGTTCCATTATTATAGATTCATCTATTGATATTGTTGTATATTAATTAACGTTTAGCCATAAGAATATTGAATCCAAAAGTGCAAATTGACCAGGTGCCTTTAAGGAGAGTATCCACTCTCAAGAGGTTTAGCCTGTCTAACATTATCCCCATTAACCGTCTTGGTGGTGTAATGGTTGTGTCTACAAATCTGTGTGTGACAACCCGGGTTCGAATCCTGGTGGATCACATAATATGCTTTCATTAATTTCATTGGAGGTGTTTGGTGTTGTGGTGAAGTTAATACAAAATAGATTATATGTTTGTATTACATATACAGTATATTGTAAATATGTTTTTTGGCTGATTTTTTGTTTTTTTACTTTGACTATGACTTTTTTTTTTTTACTTTGGGGGGCGCCTTAGGGAACGTGAAGAAGATGGGTTGGGGATGGCAGGGGGTTAGTCTTTCATGGCGGTTACAGGTGTGGGGAGCTTCACGCCCGACCGCCCCCCAAAGGTCCGCTCCCCCAACACCTTTACACCTTTATAATATGTGTTATGTACAGAGGAACATCAGGGGATGGGGGGGGGGGGGGGGGGGGGGGTAGAGGAGGAGGAGGAGGAGGAGGAGGAGAGTTCACTGTATACAATATCTGTAAAATTAAGGGGGAGGTAGCTGCTTTTTATGGACCTCCCTCACCCTCATGTTTAGCAACTCACTCATTCACTCACTCACTCTCCCTCCCATGTCTTCCTCGTCACTCTTCTTTCCTTCCTTCGCATGACCTGTTGTTGCTTGTTTTCCTTTGTACTTACCTCCTTTACCACTTCCTCCTCTTCCTCTTGCTTCTCTCTCAGCTAGCACTCTCCCTGTCTTCTCCTATCTCAGTTCCTCCCTTTTATCCTCTATTTCTCATCTACCCTTTCTTCTCCTCCTCTACTCCTTCCTCCCTTTACTCTTTCAGTTACTCCTATCCTTTCTTACTCCTCCTCCTTCCCCCTACCCCTTCCCTACCTCCTCCACCTCCTCCTCTTTTATTCCTCCACCTAATTTTCATATTCCCCCTCTTCTTCCTCCTCCTCTTCTCCCTTTCTTCCTTTCCTCCTACCCCCATATCCCCTCCTCCTCCTCTACCTCTACTATATCCTAGTTCATCCTCCCTCTCTTCCCTCCCCCCCCCCATTTTCCCCTCCATCCTACCTCTCCCTCCCCCCATTTTATACCTCTCCTTTATCCTACTTCACCTCCTCCTCCTTCACTCTCAGCTCTTCCTTTCCCAGCTCCCCTCAATTAGATTAATCCAAGAGGCACAATGGCCCCGACCACGAAGACTCTCCCCCCCCCCCCCTCTCCTCTCCTCTCCCCTTCCCCCCTCCTCCCCTCCCCTTCCCCCCTCCTCCCTCTCCCCTCCCCCCTCCTCCGTCTCCCATCCCCCCTCCTTCCTCTCCCCTCCCCTCCTTCCCCCTCACCGCCAGTCGATTTTTGTGCAACCCAGATCGAATCATACGCATTTCGTGGATTACAAATGACCCTAGATAACTTTGAGGAAATATCGAGCACATTTCAAAGACACACATTAAGGGGAGATTTTCAATTATTTATTTATTAATTAATTTGTTTTATAGTATCCTTCTTAGACCTCTACCAAACTCCAAAAAACACCTCCAAGACCCCCCTTCGAGACAAATGTGTAAATTTTCGGTAGAAAAATGTTCCGACCGAAGGCCGATATCTCCTAAACTGCAGGCTCGCTATCGCTCGCCAGGAAAAAAATCGACACCTAAATGGCACGAAAGGTCTTAATATTGACCAAAAAATTAGGCGAAAGGTCTCAAAATCGTCAAACTAACGGAACAAGTCTTAACATCTGGAAACTAATATGCTAAACATGACGGAAGAGGGGGGTCCATAACAGACGACCGATCTCCCCTTAGCCCTCCAACTTCCACAATGTCGAAATATAATTGTCCAATGTTTAACATAATAACAACAAAGTGTCATCGTACTGAACCGAATAAGGGAGTTTTTGTTTTTTTGTCTGGACCTCCTTCTCCTTCATCTTTAGCTCCATTAGTCTTGAGGAGGTTTTAAGAGGTTTGCCCTATTAGTTTGGCGATTATAAGACCTTTCGCTCAATTTCTTGGTCAATCTATTAAGATGTTTCGTGCCATTTTAAGTGAAGTAGGTTGCGGAAAAAAGTAGACCACCACCACCAATCCCGGGCCCTTCCAAGACGCGCTGCATCTCTCAACTTTTACCCCCCCCCCCCCCCCCCCCCCGGGAGTTCTCACGCCGGTGTATGTGTGGGGCTTCATTCATCATCAACTGTGGCGGCGGCGGCAACAAAAAGGGTGGGGGGGGGGGGAGAAGGGGGGAGAAGGGGGGCGGGATGGCACCACAATAACATACTGTACATATTGACTATTTCACTACTCTTCTCCTTCATGTTTAGCCCCATTAGTTTTGAGATTTGAAGACAAATTTATCTACTAGGGGAGCTTAGGGGGTGTTTTTATAAGCTTGATAGAGGTCTAGCGAGCAAACGAAAAGCAAAAAAAAAAAAAAAAACACTTCATTACATTATGGCTATTTTACTACATTTCTCAAAAACATAAACACTCCAATAAATAATAAGTAAATGTAGCATCTTCCTTCATCTTGGGTAAGGCGGTGGGGAGAAGGGGGAGGGGGGAAAAGGTACCACAATAATATTTTGTTTTTCTTTCTAAGTGAGTGAGGGAGACAAAAGGCATAACTGCATGTAGCGAGTGCCTCCCCCAGAGTTGAAAGAATGACAGGGCCAAAATCAAGGGACGTTCGAGCTAAAATGGCTGGACACACGGAGTTTGAAGCAATTTAGTCATAGGAAGAGGGAAAGACTGATTCTGGGAGAGACTTCCAGAGCTCAGCTGTTGAATAGAAGAAAGACTGAGAATAACGTTTCGCTCTCATTATGGATAGACAAACTTAAAAGAGGCAGATTTAGAGATGTAGTAAGAGATGTAGTGTATGGACATAGGTGTAAAAGAACAAATGGAATGTAGGGAAGAAAGGGTCTGCCTCGTATGAGCTAATAGGCCTTCTGCAGATTTCCAATGTTCATATGTTCTTATGTTCATATTTTGGTCAGTGAAAGACCTGCAACAACAAAGTGGGAATATAAATCCAGAAACTGAGACCTGGGGCAAATGTATGTTGGCCTGTCAGACAAAACAACTCAATTTCTCCCATGACCCCAAATATACTGTGCAGGATGTAAGTTGATTGCTTTTGTATCGTAGGTTGTAAAGGAGGGCAGGAGTGGTGGAAGAACAATAACACAGATGGAAGAACAATAACACAATAACAATAACATAGATGAAAGAACAATAACACAATAACAATAAAACAAAGGGAAGAACAATAACATAGTGGGAAAAACAATAACACAGGTGGAAGAACAATACCACAATAACAATAACACAAAGGGAAGAACAATAACATAGTGGGAAAACAATAACACAGGTGGAAGAACAATAACACAATAACAATAACACAAAGGGAAGAACAATAACATAGTGGGAAAAACAATAACACAGGTGGAAGAACAATAACACAATAACAATTACACAAAGGGAAGAACAATAACATAGTGGGAAAAACAATAACACAGGTGGAAGAACAATAACACAAATAACAATAACACAAAGGGAAGAACAATAACATAGTGGGAAAAACAATAACACAGGTTAAGAACAATAACACAATAACAATTACACAAAGGGAAGAACAATAACATAGTGGGAAAAACAATAACACAGGTGGAAGAACAATAATACAGATGGAAGAAGAACATGGATATTTACCCCTAGAGAATTATGATGCATTTTGAGAGTTACTTCTGGCTATCATGGAGCGATTTTATACAACTTAGGAAGGATCTGTGGACATCAAAGAGGTAAACACTATCTCAATTAACACTCTGACTTCCATGTACCCTTCTTAATCTGAATATAATTGTCTAATAATACCCAGAATAAACTATCAAAACGCGTTACCCTTTATCAAAATTAAACATCGTTGTTGGTGGTGTAATGGTTTAGGTGCGCATGTTCTGGGTGTGGTGTCCCAAGTTCGAATCCCGGGAGGACCATATACTTTCACTAGTTTATTCAAGTACATTGGGGTTTGTAATTGATGATTAATGTTAAGAACGGAATTATTTATTCACATAATTCTGGCTAACGGTATACGATATAGCCATGCAATATATACTGGTGATTTATGGTGGCATTTCACTTCCCTATAATCGTTGTTGCCAAGGAGGGAGATATGGGAAAGCTCAGAGACACACACACAAACACACACACACGTACACACACACTCTCTCTCTCTTTCTTTCACACACCCTTATGCCAAAATTGAATGGATTATTAATAATATATTCTAAATTTATCTCAACATATGGACATTGTATTTACTGTAAGAAGATAGTTCAATATAGTTACTTGAATGTTTGCATTTTAATCTTATTATTATGCTCATTTTGGTGTTTAGCTTTGTCATTTATGCTATATCTATCTGTGCATCCATCCATGTATTTATCTCTCTATCTATCTCCACATATCTATCTATCTATCTATCTAATTTTCTATATATCTAATTATCTATCTATTTTTTTTTTCTCTCTCTCTCTCTCTCTTTGTCTTGGCTGTGTTGTGATTGGCTATTGAGAGCCCCTGAAAAGTATGTGATTGGCTGGTTTGACTTTGTTACCTTGTGTTCTCAAAGCTGCTCTCTCTCTCTCTCTCTCTCTCTCTCTCTCTCTCTCTCTCTCTCTCTCTCTTTCTCTCTCTCTCTCTCTCTCTATCACACACACACACACACACACAATGCAATGATTTCTCCCCTACATTTCTCTCCTAACTTTCTCCTCTCAGCACACACTCCCTCTCTCTCTCTCTCTCTCTCTCTCTCACACACACACACACACACACACACTCACTCTCTGTCTCTCTCTCCTTTCTCCCCTCCCCAAACACACACAATAGCCTGTTCTTTCTTTCACTCACACATACTCTTTCTCTCTCTGTCTCTCATACACACCTTTCTCAACCCCCCCCCCCCCCCCCCCCCACACACTCAATGCCCCGCTCTCTCTCTCTCTGTCTCTCATACACACCTTTCTCAACCCCCCCCCCACACACTCAATGCCCCGCTCTCTCTCTCTCTGTCTCTCATACACACCTTTCTCAACCCCCCCCCCCACACACTCAATGCCCCGCGCTCTCTCTCTCTGTCTCTCATAAACACCTTTCTCAACCCCCCCCCCCCCCACACTCAATGCCCCGCTCTCTCTCTCTGTCTCTCATACACACCTTTCTCAACCCCCCCCCCCCCCCCCCCACACTCAATGCCCCGCTCTCTCTCTCTCTGTCTCTCATACACACCTTTCTTTTCACCCTCCCACACACACACACACACACACACTCAAACCCCCATTCTCTCTCTCTCTCCCTTTGACAGCCATCACAGTCGTTTTACATATTTACAACATTTCCATTCTCTCTCCCCTTCTCTTTCAACTCCACACCTGCTCTTCACTCATTCTCCAACCTTCAAGGGGATACTACTCGCTTTTTATGGACCTCCTTCTCCCTCGTGTTTAGCATATTAGTTTTGAAATTTTAAGACGCTCCTTCCATTCGTTTGGCGATTTTAATACCTTTCGCCCTATTTCCTTGTCAATTTCAAGACCTTTCGTGCCATTTAGGCGTCGATTTTTTCCCTGGCGAGCGAAAGCGAGCCTGTAATTTTAGAAGAAACCGACCTTCGGCCGGGAAATTTTTCTACCGAAAAATGTAAAAAATTATCTTCAAAGTGGGTCTACGGAGTGTTTTTCTAAGCTTGATGGAGGTCTAGCGAAGAAACTAAAACATCTATTAATAAATAATTATATATAGACCAAAAACCAAGCACTACCCCCTTAAACTTTTCAAACAGGTTTTGATTTTTTGTTATTATAGTTTGTAATGCTTTTCTACTGTTTTAATACCACACATGTTAACTAGACAATATTGGGAGTGAAATAATGAATGTGGACAGAATGCTAAGAAAGATACATATGGCAGTTAGGTGAGTGGAGTAGCTATAGTCTATTCTCTATAAGTAGGAGAGAAAATCATGACCTCTATCCTCTGTAACAAACTATAAGTCCTGGGGAATTCTGCCTGGTGCCATTCGATTTCTATCGACCAACAGCTTCCATACCATGGCCGTAGATTGCATTTTCGACCAGCCGTTCGCCCAGAATATAAAATATTTTTCCAATTTCACCTGGATTTTATTTTAGCCCATGGAAATGTTTGCACTTGGCGGGTGACTTTCGATTTTTGAGTTTTCAAGAGTATATCTGGATTCATCACGTCGTTGCGATTCCAACGGGATACAGATTTTTTAATTTTGACCCAATAGGCCTATTTTAAAGCATAAAAACCCCATGAACGAGTTATCTATGTATGGATTTTGTTCAAATTTATACCACAAGTACATTTTAACACGGTAAATCAAATGACGGAAACAGAATTGACATCAGACAATGAGTTTAGGATATAAATTTGACTTGGCCTCCCAGAACGGCTCAAATGACCAGTTTTTGAACTTTGAAAGTCCTCTGTAGCCCAAACTATAAGTCCTAGGAAATTCTTACTGGTGCCATTCGATTTCTCTCGACCAACAGCTTCCAAAAATGGCCGTAGATTGCAATTTCGACCAGTCATTCGCCCAGAATATATTTTTTTTCTCCAAAATTCCTGGGTTTCAGCCCATGAACATTTTTGCACTTGGCGGGTGACTTTCGAATTTTGAGTATTTATTGGTATATATGCATTCGTCTCGTCATTACGATTTCAACGGTATATGAATGTTTAAATTTTTACAAATTTTTAGGCCGAATAGGCCAATTTTAAACTTTACAAACTCCATAGACGAGTTATCTCTGTATGGATTTTGTTCAAATTTATACCCAGAGTACACTTTAACACACTGAATCGAATGGCGCAAACAGAATTGAAATCGGGCCATTAGTTTAGAATTTCGTATTTGACTGGGCCTTCCTGGAGGGCTCAGGGGACCGTTTTTTGGACTTTAAAAGTCCTCTGTAGCCCAAACTATAAGTCCTAGGGAATTCTACTTGGTGCCATTCGATTTTTCTCGACGAGCAGCTTCTGCACATGGTCGTAGATTGGAATTTCGACCAGCCATTCGGCCAGAATCAAAAATATTTGTTTCCAAAATCCCTGGCTTTAATTTACGGCCCAGGAAATTTTTTGCACTTGGCGGGCGACTTTCGAATTTCGAGTTTTCATGGGTATATATGGATTCGTCTTGTCATTACGATTCCAACACTCTATGAATTTTTTAATTTTGACCAATTTTTAGGCCCAATAGGCCTATTTTAAAGTTGATTTTAATTTAAAGTTTAAATACTCTATAGACGAGTTATCTATGTACGGAGTTTGTTCAAATTTATACATAAAGTACAGTTTGACACGCTGAATCGAATGGCGCAAACAGAATTGAAATCGGGCCATTAGTTTAGAATTTCGTATTTGACTGGGCCTTCCTGGAGGGCTCAGGGGACCGTTTTTTGGACTTTAAAAGTCCTCTGTAGCCCAAACTATAATTCCTAGGGAATTCTACTTGGTGCCATTCGATTTTTCTCGACGAGCAGCTTCTGCACATGGTCGTAGATTGCAATTTCGACCAGCCATTCGGCCAGAATCAAAAATATTTGTTTCCAAAATCCCTGGAAATTTCGATTTTTCTCGACGAGCAGCTTCTATACAAGGTTTCATATTTCATTTTCGCCCAGCCATTCGCCCAGAATCGAAAATATTTTGGTCCAAAATTCCTGCGTTTAAAAATTAAGCCCAGGCAAATTTTTGCACTTGGCGGGCGACTTTCGAATTTCGATTTTTCATGGGTATATATGGATTTGTCTCGTCATTATGATTCCAACGGTATATGAACTGTATTATGTCATAATCTAGGGCTCAACAGGACTCCTGAACTGTATTTTATATATATATATATATATATATATACATATTAGAAAATACCCCGAAAAAGACTGATACAGGACTTACCTCATCGCACTATCGGTAGTTTCTCCTTTCCACTGGCGACCGGTAGCACACAGTACTGCACTTCTCTCCTAGGATAGTAGTGTTTCTATTTTTAGGCAGATACTTTTTCTGTGCCATTTTTTTCTTCCGTCGTTTGTTTTTAAGGGAGCCCACCTCACTTGTTTTCTCTTTCTCTCCCTTTCTTTGGCTTGTATCCATTCGGCCCCCTTCAGCTGTTTTAAGACGTTTACCCCTTTCCAGGTGTCAATATTTTCCTGGCGAGCGGTAGCGAGCCAGCATATGTATATTTTTGTTTTTACGGCAAGCTGGATTTGTACATTTTTCGATAGAATAATTTCTCTGGCGATTTCTCCATACAATGCTGGCTCACTTTCGCTCGCCAGGAAGAAATCGACACCTGGATGAGGATAAACGTCTTAAAACAGTTTGCTGAATGGGGCCGAATGGATACAAGCCAGGGAAAGAGAGAAAAGGAGAGAAATAATAAAAAAAAAACGGTGATCCCCCTTAAAGAAGAGCCACCGTTAACTATCACACTCATTGACTTCAAGGGATCTGCCTTGCTTAGGCCAATCGGCTTTCTGCAGACTCCCATTTTCTTATGTTCTTAAGTAGTTAAGGGCAGGGGTATGTTTTTCTGGACCCCTTTCTCCCTATTGTTTTGGCCCATTAGCTTTCACATTTTAAGACGTTTTCCCAATTAGTTTAAGTATTTTAAGACCTTTCACCACTCAATATTATGACCTCTCGTGCCTTTAAGTGTCGACTTTTTGCTGCCGAGCGATAGCTAGCCTGTATTTTAGGAGAAATCGGCCTTCGGCCTAGACATTACTCTACAGAAAAATTTACAAATTTATCTCAAAGGGGTGGTCTCAGGGTGTTTTGTTAATCTTGATAAGATAAGTTCTGGGGAGCAAACTATGAAATCCCTTAACCATACAAAGGCTTCGAGCGGACTGATGACGTGTGCGGAACTGTCTTAGTGTTCTTATGAGTCAGACTACTCACTATCCTGTGCTTCGCTCCAGTGCTTCGTTGTTTCACCTCCTAGACTCGAACCCTCACTCTCAGAACGCCACCTATTGAGCAATGAACTCACTAGGCATTGCCCCCCTATAGCATATTTGTTAATATGGGAATATTAATACAGTGCTATTTATTAATATTAATACAGTGCTATTTATTAATATTAATACAGTGCTATTTATTAATATTAATACAGTGCTATTTATTAATATTAATACAGTGCTATTTATTAATATTAATACAGTGCTATTTATTAATATTAATACAGCGCTATTTATTATGTTACCTCCACCAACCGACTTTACTCCTAAACTCAATTCATGAAATCAACAAATACATTAGGGAACAATGATGGTATTTATTTGGCATTTCGGTGGGCTTTGTGGTAATGCACTGATACTAGGTACTGTACAGCACAAATTATATCCCAATAATATTTTCCCATTGACATATCGGGATTTGAACCCGGGTCCATTGGATTGCCAGTCCAGTGGCAAGACCACTCCACCACACCTTATCTTTATTTATTTACTAAGCCTTGATAGAAACCTGGGAAAAATAAAAAATAATAAAAACAAAAATAAAAAAATAAAGATAAATAACGTAGCATGGTATTTATATGTAGATATTATGTATTAGGTGGAGTTGTGTGTGTGTGTAAGTGTGAGAGTCCGAGTGTAGGGGGTGAGACAGTGAAGCACGGGAACGAGGTGGCTTCAGAGATGGGGTCGTTTCGGGCCATGAGTGAGCACCGTGCCTCATGTGAAGGCAAGATGGCAGGTGCTCGTTGTACTCTACGTGCTTCACATGTCTCACTACCTAGACTGGAACAAGACCTCACGGGCTTCACTGTTCATTGTAAAGCGGTGAATGTTAAGGCTCTCAGCCCATGCCCGAGAGGAAGTAAGTTGGAATATAGAAAAAAAAAAAAAAATACTGTATATTCTGACTGTTTATATGCATAGACAAAATTAATAACCGTATAGTAAATACAATATGAAGGAATAGAACACGACGTATTTGGTATTTTTATTTCAAAGATGTGGATGAGTCACCATACACAGAAAACGGAGAGACTGAAGGCTGTGCAAAGGGTGGTGTGGGGGAAGGGGGACTTGTGAATACTAAACAACGCCACATATTGAGTACCCCTTTAACCCATACAGTGCCAGGGTCGTCTATTTCATCGTATTTTGGCAAGACGATTATATTCAGCTTAGGAAGGACCTCTAGCAATAATAAGACTTCAAATTATCTCCACTAACTCTATACACTACCACAGATCCTTCCTAAGCTGCATACTATCGTCTAAATATAGCTAGAATATAATATAACACACGTCGCTGGTACTCAAAGGGTTAAGGATTATGTTGCCTTTTGACAGTATATTCTGGCTATCAGTAGACGATTTTACTCAGTTCACAAGGGACTGGAGTTCTCGAAAAGGGGCTCTAGTACTGACGCTATTCTTGACTTACAGTGTACTGGTGAAATAACCCAGAAAGGTGGATAACCTCTGAAGTCCTATTTTAACTATAGGTAGCGCCAACGAACTTGACAATAATTTCGATCCCTTAACTTGTTATAGCTCAAAATGAATGAAAGCAATCGGGCTGACATATAAACAATTTGGGAAGAGTCCACCAGAAAGCAATCGGGCTGACATAAAGCAATCGGGCTGACATATAAACAATTTGGGAAGAGTCCACCAGAAAACAGGTGTGGACATTTACAGCCAGTTTGCACACGGTCCTTTTGAGTTACGAAGAGATCAGGGATCGAGATACTTGTCAAGTTCGTTGGCACTACCTATAACCAACTCAGCTCAGGAGATCATTTTGGAAGTCAGAGGGTAAATTGAGACATAATTTACCCGTTTGTTTCCCAGAGGGCCTTCCAATGCTAACTAAAATCGCTTAATGATGGCCAAAAATCGCTTAATGATGGCCAAACAAACTGTCCAAACGCATCATAATTGTGAAAGGGTTAATATTTTACTGTCATAAGGGGCGGTACCGTCTAGGCCGCCACAATAATGTTACCTGGTTAACCCTTTTAGTACGGTGATGAGATTATTATTATATTCTGGTTGTCACTCGACGATTTTGTTGAGCTTAGGAGGGATCGGTGGGAGTCAAGAGGGTTCAATGATATCTCTATTCTATTTTTTATCTATGCTATATAAAACAAAATTTATGAATAGTTTAACCAGACTACTGAGCTACAACATGTAACTCTTATAATGTATGCTTAATACATACAAAATAGAACATATATCATTGAACCATCTCACCTCACCTTTTAGAATGCTAGAGGTCCATTTTAAGCTGCATACAATCGTCTAATGATAGCCAGAATAAAATTGCAAATCTATCACCATACTGAAGGGTTCAAATACAGAGGAGTCACACATATGCTTTATCCAAAAATGTGTTAGACATTTTTGACCATGTAAAGCCGGTATCACACGAGCGCTTTTTCCCTCAACATTTATCCTCAACACTGGTCTGGCAGCTTACGAGGTTAACGTTTGAAGTATTTCGGTTACTTAAGTTCATCTACCATCAGTCTAGTTTACGATAGCAATGACAAATATCCCTGAAATGTTGCTAGAAAAATGTTGATAATCGAATGTTGACTATAAAAGCTCTCGTGTGATATCGGTTTAACTATAAAATTATAACTGTATTAAAATTCAGCCACTTCAAAGATTCTAATTACCGTCAGTCTAGCTGGCAATAACGAAAAAAAAAAAAAATACATGGAGAAAAATTGCCGATATAATATTTTTGTCATTTTTTATGGAAATAGTTGATTTTATATATTTTTGAATTGCGTTTGCCAGCTAGCTTGAAGATAGATTAGATTAGTTGACTGAATTCTGATCAAAGGTTAATTCACAAAGTACCAGATCAGAATTGTTACAAAATAATGAGCGCTCAAGTGACTTTGCTTTATTACGAACAAAGAACCTAAATATAAATATAATATTCACTATTTGTCATACATGTATAGAAATGAATAATACACACAAGAACTAAACTTCATATCCATCATTCAAGGCATAGCAGATTCCACACATAAATGAATCCCAATGGCTATATATAATTGTGTAAAGAGCAAAACACAGGCTCATTGATTTTTTCGAGTGCCTATAATTATTACCCCCATGATTTCAACTGTAATTAGGAATCTCTCTGGTATAAACTCATATTTTTTCACCAACCAACTTTAATACTAAACTCAATTAATGAAATCAACAAATACATGTGGCACTCCAAGGACTCGAACCTAGGATACTCACACCGAAATAAGACAGTTATATAACATGGTAAACTGAAAACAGACTAAATGTTCACACTTGACTCTGTTCTACCGAGGATATTGTATTTTTATTGCAAGAGGAAAGATATTGCAAACGTGAAGATGAGACGTCACTTTAAACCCTTGAAGGATCTAAGACGCATTTTAGCATTTTATTTTGCTGATCATTAGACGATTTTATGCAATTTAGGAAGGATAGCAAGGACGAAGGGTCCTAATATTGACAAAGAAATGGGATGAAAGGTCATAAAATCCCCAAAGGTGGTCCAGAAAATCGGTCTGTCTCCCCTTAAGCATAATAAGAGCGAACTAGTAGTGTAATCAATGGTATCAGCAGTGGGGTAATGGTGGTAGTGGTAGTGGTAGTGGTGGTGATGGTGTCAGCGGTAAGATAGAGGTGTAATCAATGGTGCTAGTGGTGGTAGTGTTGGTGATGGTGTCAGCAGTAAATTAGAGGTGTACTCAATGGTGTCAATGGTGCAGTAATGGTGCTAGTGATGGTGATGTTGTCAGCAGTAAGATAGTGGTGTAATCAATGGTGTCAATGGTGCAGTAATGGTGCTATTGGTGGTAGTGGTGGTGATGTCAGCAGTAAGATAGTGGTGTAATCAATGGTGCAGTAATGGTGCTAGTGGTGGTAGTGTTGGTGATGGTGTCAGCGGTAAGATAGTGGTGTAATCAATGGTGCAGTAATGGTGGTAGTGATGGTGTCAGCGGTAAGATAATGGTGTAATCAATGGTGTCAACGGTGCAGTAATGGTGGTAGTGGTGCTGATGGTGTCAGCGGTAAGATAGAGGTGTAATCAATGGTGCTAGTGGTGGCAGTGTTAGTGATGGTATCAGCGGAAAGACAGTGGTGTAATCAATGGTGACAATGGTGCAGTAATGGTGCTAGTGGTGGTGGTGGTGGTGGTAGTGTTGGTAATGGTGTCAGCGGTAAGATTGTGGTGTAATTAATTGTGTCAGTGGTGCAGTAAAGGTGTCAGCAGTGAGGTAATGGTGTCAGCAGTGAGATCATGGTGTCAGCAATTCGACAAAGGTGCCAGAAGTGAGGCATAATGCTAATGGTGTCAATGGTGTCAGTGATGGTGTTGGCAAGGACCTTATTCTGACCCATGTTGTCAGAGTGGTCAGACAGAAGGACAGGGGCGTGTACCTCCTCCGGTATTCTGGGTCGGACACCTGTGAGGTCAGAGGTCAGGTGTGTCACGGTGAGGGTTAATTGACCACTTGACAGTTTTGGGACTAAAATGAAGTTGGAACCATAAACATTGATATTAAAAAACAATACAATAATAAAATGCAATAATAATGTAGGTTTCTAATGGATAACAAGTATGTTGAATTGGGGTTAATGTATTTGTATAAGCACTACAAGCACAATTTAGGTGATCATTTGTGTAAAAAGAGATTGTAAGGAACTAGTAAGAGAAACTGAGTTGATGAGACAAAATTCTTTTCACTCTACTCTTTCGAGAAGTGCAGTATGGGTGGAACCTCCCCACACATGCGAACAATACTTGATACATGGGCGCCTTGGGCCTCTATACAAAGCAAGAAGCTGTGCAGGGGTGAAGAACCCAGGGAGACGGTTGAGCATGACATGAAATGAGTCAGGCTAATCTATGAGTCAGGTGAGATGGTCTAAGATAATAATGAGTCGGATGAGATGGGTCAGGTTAACTATGATTTAAGTGAGATGGGTCAGGTTAATTTATGAGTTAGATGAGATGGTTCAGGTTAATTTATGAGTTAGATGAGATGGTTCAGGTTAATTTATGAGTTAGATGAGATGGTGAGGTTAATTTATGAGTTAGATGAGATGGGTCAGGTTTATTTATGAGTTAGATGAGATGGGTCAGGTTAATTTATGAGTTAGATGAGATGGTGAGGTTAATTTATGAGTCAGATGAGATGGTTCAGGTTAATTTATGAGTTAGATGAGATGGGTGAGGTTAATTTATGAGTTAGATGAGATGGGTGAGGTTAATTTATGAGTTAGATGAGATGGTGAGGTTAATTTATGAGTTAGATGAGATGGGTCAGGTTAATTTATGAGTTAGATGAGATGGTTCAGGTTAATTTATGAGTTAGATGAGATGGTTCAGGTTAATTTATGAGTTAGACGAGATGGGTCAGGTTAATTTATGAGTTAGATGAGATGGGTCAGGTTAATTTATGAGTCAGATGAGATGGGTCAGGTTAATTTATGAGTCTGATGAGATGGGTCAGGTTAATTTATGAGTTAGATGAGATGGTTCATGTAAATTTGTGAGTTAGATGAGATGTTTCAGGTTAATTTATGAGTCAGATGAGATGTTTCAGGTTAATTTATGAGTTAGCTTAATTTATGAGTTAGGTGAGATTGGTTGGGTTACTTACTGAACCAGGCAATCTGAATAAAATCGTCTAATGATATCCAGGAAACAGAACAGAAATGCGTAATCGGATCTTGAAAGGGTTACGAGGTTATGATGTGAAGTATTTCAGCATATAATACAATCGTGTTTTGAGAGCTGACTATAACTGACTGAAGTATCACATATTCCTGCTTCATTTCAGTTGAGTTAGATACAATTAATTTGCAGGAAAACATATCAAAACACAATTCACATAATAAATACAGAAAAATGATCAAAATACAGGAAACATTATCAAAACACATTTCACATAATAAAAACAAACTAAACGTAATATTTCGAGATAGAACTTGGGGCATAAGTTCGAATAAATAGTATAAGATAATATTTAATTTACAATAACATACCGTACGAAATATATAATATAATATACATTTATAATATTAAGGGGAGTGACCTGCTTTTTGTTTTTTTCTCCTTGTTCTCTCTTTATCTGGCTTGTATCCATTCGGCCTTATTCCGCCTACTGTTTTAAGACGTTTAATCCCATTTAGGTGTCGATGTTTATTTTGTTAATGTTTTAGACAGCAGGCTAAATTTGTACATTTTTCGACTGAAAAATGTTTCCGGCGAAGCCGGTATTCTCCAAACAATGCTGGCTCGCTATCGCTCGCCAGAAAAAATCAACACCTAGATGGGGATAACCGTCTTAAAACAGTAGACAGAATGGGCCAGAATGGATACAAGCCAGGGAAAGAGAGAAAAGGAGAGAACAAAAGCAGGCCACCCTCCTTAAACATATTATAATAAGAATACTAAACATAATATTAAACATATTATAATAAGAATACTAAACATTTGAGAATGGGAGTCGAGATAACCCCTTCTGTACCGTCGACATTTGTTTTGGTTTTACTTTGGTTACTATTAATCGATGGTATGCAGTTTAGGAAGGATCTCTAACAATTACAAGGCTTCGAACTATTTCAATCAACCCTTTTTACTACCACAGATCCTTCCCAAGCTGCATAAAATCGTCGAACTAAAATATAACAGACGTCGCTGGTACAGAAAGGGATAATAGTAACAATATTGTTTTCGATAATATCTAATAAACAAGAAGATAGAAAACAAATGATAAGTAGAAAAAAAAAAAAAAAATTATGCAAATACGATGACGCATTTCGTTTCCGTTTTCTGGCTATCATTAGATGATTGTATTCAGCTGAAGAAGGGTGTATGGCCGTCAGAGGGTTAGTTGAGATAGTCTTGTATACCCTTTTGATGCCCACATATCCTTCCTAAGCTGTATAAAATCGTCTAATGATAACCGAAATATACTATCAAAATGCGGCGTAGACCACAAGGGGGCACTACTTTTATTCTTTTTAAAGGGGGTGACCTGCATTTTTTCTCTCCTTTTCTCTATTTCTCTGGCTGGTATCCATTTGGCCCCATTCAACCTTCTGTGTTATGACATTTTTCCCCATCCATGTGTCGATTTCTTCCTGGTGAACGATAGCGAGCCAGCATTGTATGAAGAAATCCGGCTTTGCCAGAGAAATTTTTCTATCGAAAAATTTAAAAATTTAGCCTGCTGTCAAAAACATTTCCAAAAATTATGAAAATAAATTACACCTGGATGGGGATAAACGTCTTAAAACAGTAGGCTGAATGGGTCAGAATGGATACAAGGCAGAGCAAGAGGGAGAGAGAGACAAAACAAACGAGGCGGGCCCCCTTAAGTTTATACATGGTACGTCCAGCGTAAGTGTTGGGCCGTGGTGGATGGGTAGGGCGATAGTCTTAAAACATAGTGAAGGGTCGTGTTCTGCCCTTCCCTGTGTTAGATTATTAATAGGAAAGAAAAGAAGGGATAATGAACCCCCTTCCCTAAATTGCCATTTAGGGAAGGGGCGCACTTTCCCATTCCCCTACTATCCCCAACGAGCGGAAGGGGAGACCAAACCCCTTCCCATTATTTAAGCCCGTGGCCCTCTGTGTAGCGTCTAAGTCTAAGTGAGTATTAAGGCTCTCGGTGTAAAGGGTGGGGAAGTGCAAAACAGCGGTGGAGGAAACTACATACACGGTGGAGAAAGTACATGTGGGAAGTATTGAGAAGTTTGGGAAAGTAGCAGCGAGTGTGAGAAAGTATTGACAAGTTTTGGAAAGTAGCAGAAAATGTGAGAAAGTACTGAGAAGTTTTGGAAACTCTTAGATGTGCGAGAAAGTATTGGGAAGTATTCCAATGTACTAGGAAGTTAAAAAGCATTGGAAAGTACTGTGCATTGAGGGGAAAGTACTGAGATGTTTGGGGAAGTAGTGAGGGACGTGGGCAGGTACTGAGAAGAGTAGATAAATACTAAGAAGAGTGAGAAGTACTGACAAATATGGGACAGTAGTAAGATGGAAGCGTGGGAAAGTACTGAGATGTGATGGGAAGTATGGTAAATGCGAGTTGGTACTGAGAAATGTTGAGAAGTACTGAAGCATGTGGAGAAGTACTGAGGAATATGGGGAAGTATCGAAAGGCATTTGCAATTACGGTGACATAGGAGGGGAGTACTGAAAGATGAGAGTACCGTGGAAAATGGGAAAGTACCGAGAAACATTTGGAAGTACTATGAAATGTGGGGTAGTAGTGATGATAAGTTTTGCAGAACATTAATACTTTCAAAAGACGATGATGTATTCCTTTTGTTTTCTGGCTATTATTATACGATTTGATTCAAATTAGGAAATGTGTCTTGATGTCAGATGGTTAAATGAGACCTTTCCTAAATGGTATAAAAATCGTCTAATGGTAGCCAGAATAAACTTGTAAAATGCATCATAATATGAGAGGTGTATTGATGTCACGAATAATGATGAATTATTCTAGGGTTGTCAGAGGTGAGAGGCATTGGGCTATGACAGATGCATGAGTGGCAATGAGAAATGGGGCGATGTCATGAGTGATATGGAAGTTGTTCGAGGAGTGATAGAGATGGAGGGGGGGGGGGGTTGAAGGGGGGGGGGCAAACGCGGTGAGGTGGATGTGAATAATGTGTATGGTGATGCGTAGGTGAGGTGACAGGTTGTAAAATGTGATGAATGAAGGGGTAGGGGCTTCATAGGGGTTGTCGAGGGATTTAGGGGGTATATGAGAGAGAGAGAGAGAGAGAGAGAGAGAGAGAGAGAGAGAGAGAGAGAGAGAGAGATGAGGCAAGCGAATGGTACGTAGAGCAATACATAAATAGATATAGAATAGGGAATGAAGGGAAACGAAATAACAGAGACGAGACGAGACTAGGAGAGGAGTCGGAAAGAGAGAAGAGGAAAAAGAGATAAATGAATAAAGCATAGGAGAAGGGAAGAATAGAGAGAAGGGAGGAGGAGAGAGGAAGACAGAGTAGAGGAGAAATGAAAGACATGATAAAAGAGGACACTAGACAAGGAGAAGAGGAAAAGAGGAAAGGATAGGAGGCGCAGTAAGACTAGGAAAGGAGAGAGACATGATAAAAGAGGAGACTAGACAAGGAGAAGAGGAAAGAGGAAGAGATAGGAGACACATTAAGACGAAAGGAGAAGGGAGAGGAGGCACAGTAAAAAGAGGAAAGAGAAAGAGATAGGTGACACAGTGATAAAGAGGAAAGGGGGAGAGGAGGCACAGTAAAAGAGGAAAGAGAAAGGGATGGTAGACACAATAAGAGGAAAGGTAAGAGGAGAGGAAGCGCAGTAAAAAGAGAAAAGAGGAAGGCACAGGATAAAGAGGAAAGGATAAATGACAGGCAAGATATAAAAACGAGACAATAGACGAGACAAGATGAAGCAACAAGGACGTGATGTGTACGCAGCATAAAGTACAGTATAGACCTAAGGACAGCACGGACATTTAATATATTATATGTATTTATATATATACTGTATACTACACTCTCTGGACAGTGACTTACACACACACACAAACAGGTACACATACACACACACACACACACGTACACAGCTTGACAACGTACAGATCGGCAGTGCTTTAGTTTAGGGGGATGGAAGCAAGGAGGGGGTGGCAAGAACATCAGAGGGAGGGGGGGGGGGTTAGCTTGCGGCCGTAGGCCGGCTCCTTTCTTCGTATTAATTGCTGTTCCTCCCATAATTTGTCTTTTTTCCACATTTAATTATAATTGTTTACACATTCAATTAGGCTTCTTTTTACACATTTAATTAGGCTTCTTAACACATTTCATATACAGTGTTTACTTCCCTTGCTTACCTTTAGTTTTTCATAATAATAATAATAGTAATACTAATAATAATACAATTTATATTTAAAGAATGGCAGCCTGATGAGCTATTGTTAGGGGGTGTAATTTAGGCCCCTCCCCTCTCCCCTTTCGTTTTTCATTGTGTTATTAGGGGGTGTGGTTTATCCCCCCCCTTCCCCCCTCCCCTCCCCCTTCCCCCTGCCACCCCTCCCCTGCTCCGGTGGTGCTGGGGTGCTGTGCTATAGGGGGGGTTTTGGTGCAGCACAGATACACACACACACACTCACGCAAACACACACACACATACACACACGCGGTTCATACGTAAACACACACACACACGCTGTTCATACTTACACACACAGGGGATGAACGTAACTTATATAATACGCACATAGGTCATATACACACACAGAGGATGAATGTAACTTATATAATACGCACATTGGTCATACATACACACACACAGGGGATGAACGTAAATTATATAAACACACGCACATAGGTCATATATATACACACACACACACGAGATGAACGCAAATTATATAATACGCAACTAGGTCATATACATCAAGCTTTCTAAATCTATCTGTATTAAACATGAGGGAGAATAGGCTCCAGAAAACAACAAAACTTCCCCTCACTTGACAAAATTCCTATATAAACTATTTCAGAAGCTGCAAAGAAAATGAATGGAAAATATATAAATAAATGATGGTAACAAATTCCCTCATGAGACTCTACCTATAACGAGCCAATTGCACTGGGGTACAGCTGTAATCCTATTGGCCGAACCGAATCCCCTATCAAATTCGCAATCGCAAAGCTGATTGGTTGAATCGTCTGGCTGGGAAAAAAAATAAATAAATAGATAGATAGATAGATAGATAGATAGATAGATAGATAGATAGATAGATAGATAGATAGATAGATAGATAGATAGATAGATAGATAGATAGATAGATAGATAGATAGATAGATAGATAGATAGAGAGAGAGAGAGAGAGAGAGAGAGAGAGAGAGAGAGAGAGAGAGAGAGCGAGAGCGAGAGCGAGAGAGAGAGCGAGAGAGAGAGAGAGAGCGAGAGAGAGAGAGAGAGAGAAATGAACACCCTCAAATAGAGACTAAGATCCTATCCACTACGTTCTGAACATTTGTATTCATTTTAAAACTCGGGAAATTCAGTGGTCATTTTGCCTTCAAGTCAGTTCGCCTGTATGTCTTTTCGCCGACACGAATACATTTTGCCCATATTTTGAAGTTGGATATGTTTTGGTATGTAATGTTTTGTCAAGAAACATAATATTATAAACTATTTATTTTATTTTAAGGGGTTTGCTAAGTTTAGATAGAGTAAAGAATATGTTTGGTGTAATTTACTTTCTAGAGCAACCTTCCACTAACGTCCAATCCACAAAAGGTAAAGAAGATAGTCTATACATTTCTCATTACTTGTGTGAGAGAGAGAGAGAGAGAGAGAGAGAGAGAGAGAGAGAGAGAGAGAGAGAGAGAGAGAGAGAGAGAGAGTATAAGTAAACTCGGGCAAACATTCACTCAACACTTTAAATACGATAACTTATAGTAAAGAAACAAACATCAAATTATTTGGGATACATTTACTCAACACTTATATTATATATAACATGATTTGGGAAACAATCATTCAGCACTTTAATAAAGAAATAAACTATAATAGAAGAAGAAAAAGTATATAATCTTACTTGGGAAACATTCACTCATCACTTTATATACGAAAATTATATAACAAAAAACTGAAAGAAAATATAAGTAATCTGGCTTGGGAAACATTCAATCAACATTTTACATACAATAACTATACAAAGGAAATATAGGCCTATTATAAGTAATCTGACTAGGGAAACATTCACTCAACACTATATAGTTATGAAAATTATATAACAAAAAAGCTGAAAGAAAATATACGTAATCTGGCTTGGGAGACATTCAATCAACATTTTACATTCAATCAACATTTTACATACGATAACTATAAAAAAAAGAAACATATTATAAGTATTCTGACTAGGGAAACATTCACTCAACACTATATCACAACTACGAAGAACATTATTATCAATCGACTTGGTAAACTTTCACTCGACACTTTATCGTCTACGACACTATTAAAAACCCTCTGAGGATCATGACGCGTTTTAGCAGTCTTTTCTGGCTATCATTAGACGATTTAATAAAGCTTAGGAAGGATCTGTAGGAACCAAAAGGGTAAAGACTATCTCAAATATCCCTCGGCTTCCCATATACCCTTCCTAAGCTGAATAAAATCATCTCGTCATAACCAGAAAACAAAATACATGCGTCGTCATCGGAGCTTGGAAGGGTTTACTTATAAGCTGTATGGTGTGCAAAGGCTTTACAAGGTACTAAGTTCTTTTATATATACAAGGTGCACTTAACATGGTTTTGTAGTAATTAAGGGGGGGAGGGGGGGTCATCTGCTTTTTTTCTCTTCTTTTCTCTCTTTCTCTGGTTTGTATCCATTCGGCCCCATTCAGCCTACTGTTTTAAGACGTTTATCCCCATTCAGGTGTCAATTTTTTCCTGGCGAGCAGTAGCGAGCCAACATATTTTTTTAAAATGTTTTTGACAGCAGGCTCAATTTGTACATTTTTCAATAGAAAAATGTCTCCAGCGAAGCCGGATTTCTCCATACAATACTTGCTCGCTTATCGCTCGCCAGGAAAAAATCGACACCTGGATGGGGATAAACGTCCTAAAACAGTAGGCTGAATGGGGCTGAATGGATACAAACCAGAGAAAGAGAGAAAAGAAGAGAAAAAAAGCAGGTGACCCTCCCCTTATGTAGTGAGTATTATTATTATTAGTAGTAGTAGTAGTAGTAGTAGTAGTAGTAGTAGTATTATAGTCATCATTCAAGGGGGAGATATACACGTGGTAAATTATATACATTAATTAATTCAAGAGTTCACAGCTTCCGTTTCCAAAAAGTTCACTAAAAAAGAAGAAATTAGTTTGCCGTTCATTTTTTACTGTGAGGTATTGAATCATTAAAAAAAGTTCTCAGACGTAGAAAAGGAGACCCGGAGAAACATCATAATATCGGCATTTGGATAACAGTATTTCGGGGAATAATGGAAAAGCAGAGGAGAAAAGGTTCAAAGGATTATGTATGGACCTCCGGAAAATCCATATGATGATAAAACATACCGAACACATTTGTCTTAACTACCATTACTCTGTAGTTTTATATTTATGACACGTAACTACAGCCATACGTCAGCAAATTAGCTGTCTCTCAGTTTCACATGCATAAACAAACACGTATCCTTTCGTTCTGATTTATAGACTCACAAACATGCAGGCCTGTTCCCTATTTCAGCTCAATTACACCTACACACCCACACACCCCCACACCTGATTTCAATATTTTAGAATTCAACACAAGCACACACACATATGTAGGCCTATTCCCTATTTATATTTTATACACACACACGTTTTTTGTCTTTTATCCTTCTCCTCACACATACATGGGCCAATTCCTCCTTTCAACTACACGTACACACACACTATTTCCCTCTTTTAGCCCATCCCTCCCAAACGGAAATACACAAGAAGCGTTGATAAGACAAGTAAGTCTAAGAAGCCAGCGACCGAGCGACGCCTTCCAAGGGCTCAGTGTCAGAAGACGTGCGCGGTGATTGGTCCAGAAGCCTGCCAGCCATATATATATACTTTGGGTGGCTTACAGTTGGATTGGTTAATTAAAATAAATTATAATAAACATCCGCCTGCGAAGTCCATCCAATCCAAACGATCAAGAGGGATCCGTATATCGGCTGTTGTGACCGCGGACCAGTGGCGAGTCCCCGGGTTTAATCACTTGGGGACTGGCGCATTGATCTGGGGTCTTTGGTCAGAGGCGGTCATGATAAATAGCTTAAAAGATATACCAAAGATATAAAAGGATATTATATATATTTATATAAGTATACCTAGGAAGGATATTATAACGAGGCAAGAGAAACCGCCCTAAATGTTATTAAGATTCTAAGAGAGAGCACCATAATACATGCGACAGGAATGCGCCATGTATGTAAAAGAGAGAATCACAATACGTAAGTCTATTGTAAGCAGATCTCCGGCCATCGACAGCTTCCTCCCTGTCTGCGTTGGGTCACGGAGATGCAAAGCTGGGTTAGTTTGGCCAGTCTTCATAAAACCTGGAAGAGGGCGCTCCGGCTCAGCTGATATGTTGGTAGCTCCTCTTCCGAAGTTGCACTGCTCACTCGATCGTTTAGGTATAAGATCGGGTAAAGGATCTGCATTGTACGGATCAACCGGCCGTCTAAAGATTCCCGTAGACTTATGTTCTTATGTCCTTATAACGAGTGCAAGATGGGCCATCAGTGTCTTTTGTGTTGAGTGTTTGTTCCTCAAAACCCATCAAACTTGTTTGTATTCCTTCCACACAAGAACACTATTATGAAGGTAATTGGGAGTTCTATAGTTCTGTACTAAAACTCTTTCAATATAATTTATGCGATAGCTTACCATGAACACGATCTTGCTTAACCTAACACATTTGGCACCAAATGGAAAGAAAGTCTTACCTTGAATTTCAACATCCATTCAAAGCATTTTTCAAAATGATATTGTCTGTATTCTTTTCAAATGCCCAAGATTTAATGCACAGTTTCCAACACATAAACCTGGTACGAATGCTGTGAAGGATTGGCTGAATCCCGGGAGGGCCATATACTTTCATTAGTTTATGCAAGTACATTGGGGTTTGTATTTGATAATAATGTTAAAGAACGGGGTGTTACTTATTGTGTATTACTGTCCAGGAATGGTCTTATCCACTTCTAACAACATTATGAGAAAAGAGCCAAACCATAACATTCCTCTTCCAACAATAAACAAACTTGCGAATCATTAAGGGGAGATTTTCATTAAAGGGATTTTTTCTCGATCCCCCTTCTCCCGTATGCTTAGCCCCCTTCGTTTTGCGATTTTTAGACATTTCACCCAATTTCTGTCAATTTTAAGATCGTTCGTGCCATTTAGGTGTCAATTTTTTCATGGCGAGCTATAGCGAGCCTGTAATGTAGGAGGAACCGACCTTTGACCGGGACATTTTTCTACCAAAAAATGTACAAATCTAATCGAAGGGGGTTCTTCGGGGTATATCTTTAAAGCTTGATGGGGGTCTAGGAAGCAAACTCAAAATCTCCCCTTAAATTCCGTCACGCCCACGCAACACAAGTACCAGGTTCAAATTTTGTCAACTGTACATTTGTAACTTAGTCTTGGCTTAGTGGCTAGTTCTTAGAGGGATCTGCCTTGTGTGGGCCAATCGGCTTCTGCAAGACTCCCATTTTCTTATATTCTTCATATGTTTATTAACCAACCAGCAGTTCTTGACAATATAATTATTCTGCATATCTTTAATTCTTCAGACAAATAACCTTTCATTGATTATCACTCAAATGTCGTTTTCAATCACTACTTGAAAAAAACTAAGGCGTCTGCACAACCCTCATCCCTACCCCACTACAGCAGACATTCATTAACATTACTGATATGGTTGTGATAAGAATGATTCAAGTAGAGGGACTGCAGGCCATATGATGCTTTAATGTAGGCGAGTTAAGATGGGTCCATACAATCGCTGCTCCGGCAGTTTTTGATCAGAAGCCACGTTCTGCTTACATTTTGGGTCTTTACTCTATTGGTATTGGCTCTTAAACTGAGGAAAATTACTTTAGGTGGCTGATTTATTAAAGGTACATTTTATCAGAACATTGAACAGAACTGCCAACAAACATTTCTGGAGAGTGAGTGTGTGACTCCGTCTTTAAGCGTTTCAGTGTCCCAAACTTGCTGACTTTAGCAGTTCATTAACTTCACTCTTAATATATTACAAAACATTCTTATATTACTGCTTTTCATCATATTTTTGTCTCATTTGCTTGCTTGCTGCTATGTGTGAAGAGCCATCCTCGTTTGCACGCCTTACTGGTAACCATAAAGACCTTAAATTCCCATGGGATTTAAGTAATTCAACTGGTGATCACTTTTAAGCCCCCGTTAACCTTAGGATGATATGTTGGCCAAGTAAGTCACGCCACAGTTGTCATAATTATGTTTCGTGCTCCCTGCACCGCAGTAGTAATGTCTGCTAGGTGTTGAATAAGCATACAAACATTGACAAGTATTATGAAAGACCACCTCGACATAACTAATTCGAGTCCGGGTAAGTGTCGGCTGCTATTCTCTTACCGAAAGGAACTTGGCTCTGTGGCAGTACTAACTTGGTCAACTGTACACCCAAACACACACATACACACACATATATAAAAAGATACACCAGACCACCAGACTATCTTTAGGGCTAATGAAGAACATCACTGGCGATAGGGGTCTATGCTCTGTCTATCTTATCCAGGCGAGAAATGTCGTCCCTTGATAATTAACACAGAAAAAGAAACTACTCTATCCCTTCACCATATCTACAACAGGTTTTCATAACTCACATTTCATTATAAGTCACATCACAGCTCGGCAATCAAGAAATGGGACATGACAAGTTCAGGCCAGGGTAAGATAAACAGGGCGTAGTTGCACAAGTTCAGGCCAGGGTAAGATAAACAGGGCGTAGTTGCAGGAGGCGGGCGTTGTTGTGGCTAGTGGGAATGTGTGTCCCTCAGAGCAGTGCCTCGCTCTCCATAACACCCTGGCTCCCCCCGCCCTCTGTGGCCGTACGTGAAGGCGTTCCCGGTGGCACCGTCTGTAGCTTCACGCCCTCCGACCCTGCAAAATATCATAAATTATTTCAGGAAAACTGCTAGAAAAGAAGCGCTGAAAATATATTCCGGTGAAAGGTACTGTATGATGTTGCGTATTTTGGTGTTCCATGTTAGGAAACTGTCTATAACAAATTGCAACACATTATTGCTATAGAAACCATAAAAACGTGTTCTGTCTCCATAAACACGTTTTCTGTCACCTGAGCATATTTATCCATAATCATAAGTGTGACCAGATAATATTATGTAAGACCTAATCCGAAATACTTCAAGTGTCTGAAGAAATGTCAGATACAATTTATTGAGTAACAAGAGGATCGGTCACTTCTATGCTATAACAAACTGATTCCTAAACCAGAGTGCATTCAATCAAAATTAAAGTGCAAATTCGAACTCCATAAAACATCACTTAATCACAGAGTGCAACCTCTAATATCAGAGTGCAATTCCTTATCACAGAGTGCAATCCTAATACCAGTGCAACCCCTAATTCGAGAGCACGTTCATAATACAAGGTCTATACTCTTAATCCTACATTCCAGTTCTTAATCCCAGAGTGCAATCCACTAATTCCTAATCCTATATTGCCATCCATTTTCACATCTTAGTTCTTAACCACCACAGGAGGGGTAACACCATTATTCCTTTTTATATAGACAAGAGTAGAAATTACAGAGCTATTTTTGGGTTATTATTGTTTTGCTATTTATGTAAAATGGCAAGTTAAATATGTAGCCTAGACTTATGCATTGAATAGTGATAGTCAGCTTTAGATTTCTCCATTCCATTTGTATACCGATGCATAGGAATAATGACACAATTTAAAGTAGCTCTCGAAAGGCGATTTGTGTGAGCAACTGTGCATTATCTTATACGCTTTTTACTTTGGGGTAGACACTTGTTACAGGCAGCTTTGCCTTTTGCCTCCTTCATATTCATAACAAATAATATATAGTTTGTGGTTTACTGGGATATATATGAATTTCTGGCATCTATTGGAAAAGCTGAAGACACCAAACATGAAAACAGGTGTGAAGACTTGTCGAACACCAGGATAGAGTGTTATGTCAACATGTAAAATTCACCTGACAAGGAAGGTATCAAGTCGTCATGGGCTCTGAATTGGGGGCCGGAACCTTTGTACAGTCGACCAAATAAGTGATGTCTCTGCACCAAGTATATTGTGATCAATAATTGGTATCAGGGCTACCATTATACAATTGTATTCAGTTAAACAAGAGCCTCCGGAGCAATTAACAGGTTTCGAACTATCTCCCCTGACCTTTTTTACAACCACAGCTCCTTTTAAAGCTGCACAACATCGTCTACATGCAGCTACAACAAAACTAAAAAGACGTTGCCGAAATTACTGTATCCATGATCCGAGTATAATATTGTTTCTCCCAAAATGATAAAGATGCATTTGGAAGCCACTTTACACCAGAACCCGACAATTCTTTGCTCACACGCTGGTATGGAAAAGCATAGACGAATTGTGGGGGCAAAATATCAAGAGAAATGTAGAGGTGCTCATATGTCAAAGGCAAATAAATACAACGGGAAAATGGTCAGGAAGTGCGAACAGAATAGGAGTGGAGGGCAGCTGGACAGTTGAGGAATAATGTTTTGTAATACATTCGCATTTTCGACGTGAATTTCAACATTGATTTATTTTATAAGAACATAGGAACATGAAAATGGAAATCTGCAAAGGCATATTGGTCCATACGAGGCCAATACTATAGATTGTGAGCATTTAATAAATATAATATTATAGACTATTCACTGGGACCATACTACCAATGATGCCTAAACAGTAGACTAGAGACTAAGGGGATAACACCAATAACGACTAAATCCTTCACTAAACACGATATAATTCCTAAGACCTACACTATAGATTGGATTAATACCACCATTAATACCTAAATCAACACAAAGATTGAATGCTTTATACCACATAAATATAGATTGAATGCTTTATACCACCAACACATAGACCGAGTGCTTAACCCTTTCACGCACATATGACGCAGAGGTTGCCAGATTAGCAATAAGAAATAAGAGTTCTCTCACTCCTATAATTACCTCTCCAAAATTAGTTTTCTGCCCACAGCTAACTCAAAGACAACTGCAGAGGTTGAAGTAACTAAACTAAAGGTTTTTAAATACCCCTGATGGTAACAAAGGCTTTAAAGCATACCTAATAGGCTCAAAATCGCGTCATATGTCGGAGAGAGTTAATACGATCAATGCCTAAAGCTTACACTATAGATTGGATTAATACCACCATTAATACCTAAATCAACACACAGATTGAGTGCTTTATACCACCAAAACATAATTTGAGTGTTTAATACCATCAATGCCTAAAGCCTACACTATAGACTGGATTAATACCACCAATAATGCCTAAAGCCTACATTAATACCACTAATAAGACCTAAAGCCTACATTGGCGGGCTTAACACCAATAAATGGCTTACTTAAAGATGCCCTGGTCCACCAAAGCCCTCTGTATCTTCCTGCTCTTAAGTATGCCTGTTGGTGGGAATGCAGTCAGGAATTAGGATGCACTGTTAAAGGGGAGGTTTTTAGTTTGCTCACAAAAGAAGGGTACCCCCCCCCCCCCCCCTGAGCAAGAGATCTAAGGCCTCGCGCTATTCAGTTGTGGTAACACTGGACCTGAACCATCGACGTCACGAAAAGGAGAGAATTAGCAAAACGATTCTCAAAATTAAGTAAAGCATTGCTTCGTTTACATCAGCTCCCTACTCCCTCGCACAATTCACAGTCGTCACTCCTTTACGTGACGTCGATGGTTCAGGGCCAGTGTTACCATAACTAAATAGCGTGAGGCCTTAGATCTCTCGCTCAGAGGGGTACCTTTCTTTTATGAGTGAGTGTACACATTCTTGTCTGAATGACAAACAAAAATGTGGTTCTTGGGGGAGTACAAGCAGTTACTGAATCAATCAGTTAGCTAGCTAGTTGGCAAATGAGTTAGTCAGTTACATAGTAAGCTATTTAGTTGCTAATCAGTGTTTTGCATATACATAAAATGTGGTTGGCAATACAGTGCTTGAGTCCTTGGGGGTTTCCTTGTATATCATGTGGTGCTGTTCTTGGTTTTAGTCTGTCTCTCTCTATATATACACATTCTCTAGCTATCTACCTATTTATATCTAACCTACCATGATCAACGGAAACAGCGTTGGATGTCGTAAAAGCCTTCTTGTATGTGGCATTGTTCATGGTCAACTTGTGCACGTTCTTGTCCGGGTAACACACGGTGGTGTAGATCTTAGGGGAGTACAAGTAGTCAGTCGATCAGTTAGTTAGATAGTCAGTTATGGTTAGTTCGTTAAGGGGGGATGGTTCACTTTTTGGCCGATTTTTGCATGTATTCATTATTTTTCTAGTTTCCTCCCTAGACCTCCATCAAATTAAAAAAAAACATCCATTAGATCCACCTTCTAGATTAATTTGTACATTTATTGTTAGAAAAATGTACCGGCCAAAGGCCGGTTCTTCAAACATTACAGGGTCACTATCGTTCTCCAGGGAAAAAATCGACACCTAAATGGCACGAAAGGTCTAAATATTGACGAAGAAATGGGGTGAAAGGTCTTAACATCGACTAACTAATGGGGCAAACATCTTAACACCTGAAAACTAATGGGGCTAAACATGAGGGAGAAAGTGGTCAAGAAAACCGGCCCATGTCCCCTTAACTAGTCAGTCAGTATTCTATCTCTCACATATAAGCAGTAGTTGGGTGGTTGGTCAAAACAGCGTGAGGTTCCTTAAGAGTTTCGGTTATGTGGCACTGTTGATCTTTGGTGCTTTTGTCGATTTACCTTTCTATTTCTATCCATCCGTTTATCCATCTATCCCTCTATGCATAAATCTAATGTACCGTGATTAGCGGAGATAGCATAGCGTCGGATGCCGTGGAGGCCTTCTTGTATGTGGCACTGTTTGTGGTCAGCTTACGAACTTGCTTATCAGGGTGGCACACGATAAAGTATAATTTGAGGGAGTACAGGTAGCCAGTCTGTTGGTCAGCTATTTAGTTAATTAGTCAGTTCATTAGTTAGTTAGTAAGTCAGTCAATCAATCAGTTAATTAATTAGTGGTCAGTTTTTCTCATACACATAAACAGTGGTTGGCTGGTTGGTTAATACAGTGCTAGAGGAAGCCTTGGGAGTCTTGTATGATATGTGGTGCTGTTCAGGGTTTCCGTCTCACTCTTTACCTAAACAACCTGTCTCACTATTCCTCCATTCATTTATTCTCACCATGATTAGCGAGGATAGCGCTGGATGCCATGCTTGCGTTCTTGTATGTGGCACTGTTCTTGTATGTGGCACTGTTCTTGTATGTGGCACTGTTCTTGGTCAGCTTGCTCACATTCTTGTCCGGGTAGCTCACGATGATTTATATCTTGGGGGAATAAAATAGTCAGTCAGTTGGTCAGTTATGTAGCTATTTAGTTACTTGGTGAGTTAGTTAGTCAGTTAACTAATAAGTCAGATATTTAGTCAGTCAGTTGGTTAGTTATGTAGCTATTTAGTTACTTGGTGAGTTAGTTAGTCAATTAACTAATAAGTCAGTTATTCAGAAGTTCGTTACTTCTTTTCTCACTCGCATAAATCTTAGTTGGGTGGTTGGTCAAAACATTATGAGAATCTTTTGGAATTTATGTTAAGGGGGGATGGTTAACTTTTTGGGCGATTTTGGCATGTATTCATTATTTTTCTAGTTTCCTCCCTAGACCTCCATCAAATACAAACAAAAAAACATCCATTGAATCCCCCGTCTAAATTAATTTGTAAATTTTTCGGTAGAAAATGTCCCGGCCGGTTCTTCCAACATTACAGGCTCACTATCGTTCGCCAGGGAAAAAATCGACACCTAAATAGCACGAAAGGTCTAAATATTGACAAAGAAATGGGATGAAAGGTCTTAAAATCGACTAACTAATTGGGCAAACATCTTAACATCTGAAAACTAATGGGGCTAAACATGAGGGAGAAAGTGGTCCAGAAAACCGGCCCATGTCCCCTTAATGTGGCGCTGTTGATGGTCTGTCTCTCTCTGTTTACCATGGGCGTCCTTTTTGTATGTAGCACTGTTCGTTGGTCAGCTTGCACATGTTCCTGTCTATACTCTATTTTTTTCCAGCTGAGGGTAAATTGCCATGTTGCTATCTTGGTCACTCAGCTATAAGGTATATTTTGTAGCGAAATATATTGTTAATGATTAAAAACTTGGCATTATTTCGACATAGAGACATGGTAGTTTCATATTTGTCATTAGGTATCGATACATCAGCTGCTAAGGGATTCAATTTACCAACAGCTGGACACAAATAGAGTATAGTTGGCACGTAATAGTATATATCTTGGGGAGTACTGGCAGTCAGTCAATTACTCAGTAAGTCAATCAGTTGTTCAGTTAGTTAGTTAGCTTATCAATCCGCCAGTCGTTCAGTTTCTCATACATAAACAGTACTTGGGTGGGTGGTGAGACAGTCTTTGTCTCCTTTTCTGCCTTTCTCTGGCTTGTATCCATTCGGCCCCATTCAGCTAACTATTGTAAGACGTTTATCCCCATCCAGGTGTTGATATCTTCCTGACGAGTGATAGTGAGCCAGCATTGTATGGTGAAAACCGGCTTTGCTGGAGAAATTTTTCTATCGAAAAATTTACAAATTTAGCTTGCTGTCAAAAAAAAAAAAATATATATGCTTTTTATAGCCAGTTGTTCTCTCAATCTTCCTGTGTCTCTCTACGTATCCACCAATCTCTTCCTGTGTCTCTCTACGTATCCATCAATCTCTTCTTGTGTCTCTCTACGTATCCATCAATCTCTTCCTCTATACCTATATTCTTACCGTGATTAGCGGACACAGCGCTGGATGCCGTGGGGGCCTTCTTGTACGTGGCACTATTCATGGTCAGCTTCCGCACGTTCTTATCCGGGTGGCACACGATGATGTAGATCTTGGGGGAGTACAGGCAGAACAGCGCCACGGAGGCCGATAGGGAGATGGCCACGCAGAGGGTCGTGATTTGAACCTGGGGCAGATTATAAACACATTAATACATTTCCAGCACCAATACGCATTTCTGTATTGTTTTCTGGTAATTGTTTGACTATTTTATTCAGATTAGGAAGGGTATATAGAAGTCAGAGGGTTGATTGAGAGAGTCTTTACCCTTTTAATACCCACATATCCTTCCTAAGCTGCATACAATCGTCCAATGATAGCCAAAATAGACTGCTAAAACGCGTCAGAGCTTCAAGGGGTTAATACATTTCGTAAATAACGTTTAACCCGTACAGTCCCGGTGACGTCCTTTTCTATATATTGTGGCAACCATTAGACGATTTTATTCAGATTAGGAAGGACCTCTAGCAATAATAAGGCCTCAAACTATCTTAACCAACCCTTCTAACTACCACAGATCCTTCCTAAGCTGCATAGTATCGTCTAATTATAGCTAGAATAAAAGATAACGCACGTCGCTGGTACTCAACGGGATAATAGCATAAATTAAGCCCATATTATAGCAAAGGATAGAGAGAGAGAGAGAGAGAGAGAGAGAGAGTAGAGGGTATGTAGAAGGATCAATGAAGATATTAGTCAATAATAATCTCAATATAGATGGTGGAACTAACTTTCCAATACTAAACCAGGAAGTTGTAAACCCAATTAAACTTGCTTAGCAGGAATAGATACGTCATCATAAATAAATAAATAAATAAATAAATAAATATATATATATACGTATATATATATATATATATATATATATATATACAACACTCATATATGCAAATACAATAAATACATATATAAGAAAAAGAGCACCAATTTAACGAAGAAACATCTATCTATCTATATACTATCTATATACTATCTATATACTATCTATATACTACTATCTATATACTAGGCCTATAATTTTTTTTTCTGCTATAAATAAAACTCTATATATTTCCGTAGCAATGGCCTTCCCCCTCTCCGTCCCACAATCCTCCCCGGTGTAATCCTGATCCCGCCATTCAGCTAATCCCCCGTAAAGCTTATAATCCCAAGACTAATCTCCCGCCTATCATTCTGGGTGTAATCCCTCTCTCTCCCCATGTGTGTGTGTCTCACTCTAACACATATTTAATAGAGAATTAAACCCACATGGTAGTATAATGTGTTTATTATGACATAACAAGTTTCGACTCTTCTCTGAAGTCCTCTTCACATTCTAATAGTTACCAGTATAACATTAAAAGGATGTCATCGGTACTGAACGGGTTAATGTTATCTCGGAAACTACTCTATAGTGCACGGAATAACACGACGATATATAACGTAACAAATATAGAAATTATGCTATACTGCTAAAATACTATTGGAGAGGATGGGTGAATATATGGTTAAATACAACGGTGATACTATAGTCTATTCACTGTAAGTAGGCGAGAAATCATGACCTCTAACCTCTATAATAAATCGAGCTAATATTTCTACCATTTGGGAAGAGTCAGTCAAGGAATAGATGTGGAAATTTACAGCCACTTTGCTCTAGTCCATTTTGAGTTACAGAGGATAGAGGTCATGATTTCTCGCCTACTTTTTTTTTTTTTTTTTTTTTTTTGTCTATGTGATTGAGGGAGGCAAAAGGCATAACTGCCTATAGCGAGTGCCTCCTCCATAGTTGAAAGAGTGACAGGGCCAAAATCAAGGGACGTTCGAGCCAAAATGCCTGGACACACGGAGTTTGAAGCAATTTAAGTCATAGGAAGAGGGAAAGACTGATTCTGGGAGAGAGTTCCAGAGCTCAGCTGTTGAGTAGAAGCGAAGTTGAAGAAGTTGACTTACAGCGAATAAACTATAGCTTATAATATTCTATACAGCAATAATATGTTTTTCTCCCACCACCCTCACAATGTATCTTTCTCACTCTTACACAATCCTTCGTTTATCCCACAATGCAGTAAACAAAAATATCTATGCATATTTATTTATTCTATTTATTTTTATTTTCAATATATATCGTTGGGTGCCTGAGAGCCTTTTTCGCACTTCTCGCATGATTCATATGTTATGTTTCCTACAGGTATATATTTTAATGCTGTGTGTGTGTGTTTGTGTGTGTGTGTCTGCGTCTGCGTGTGTGTGTTCTCTCTCTCTCTCTCATTTATCTTTGCCCAGCCCCTGCTCATTTAATTCCGACCTTTTAAAATAAAAGGAGCCAATCTTGAGAGTAACCTTCACCAAGACCCAAACTCTCAACTCTAAAGGCGGTGTCACACGAGCGATTTTTCCGTCAATCTTTACGGGCAATTGTAGTCTGGCAAATCCAAAATGTACGTTTCGCAAGAATTAAACTACCTAGCATAACTAACCTTCGCTCTGGTTTCCGATTCCAATGCGAAAGAGCCTCAGAATACTATCAGAAGGAACTTGCTCATCGAAAATTGACGGAAAAATCGCTCGTGTGACACCGGCTTAAGGAACGTAAAACCTTCACTTTGGCTCCACTTAACCCTTTCAGCAAACGATGAGGCATTTCTTCCTTGTACCCTGGCTATCAGTAGACGATTTTATTCAGCTTAGGAGAACATTGTAGGAGTCATAGGGTCAACTGAGACTTGACACCTTCGAGGCTTAAAGATCCTTAGGGAATGAATGTGGAGATTTACAGCCCATTTGCTCCAGCCCTTTTTGAGTTACAGAGGTTATGGGTCAGGATTTCTGGCCTACCTATAATGAATGGACTATAGTATACAGAGTGGTAGTAGTAATAGGGGTGGGGGGGGAGGTAGTAGTGGTGGAAACTGTACTGGGTGGTGGAGAGTGGTGGTGAGGGGGGAGGGGGTGATGGGGCGAAGGATGGGGGGAGTGGTTGTTTGTAGGCTGACAGGATGGAGGATTAGGAGGAGGAGGAGGAGGAGGAGAAGAATAAGAGTAGATGAGAAGGAGGAGGAGAAAGTGGAGGAGGATGGGAGCGTATGAAGGGAGGGGGGGGGGGAGGAGAAAGGAGAAGGAAGAAAACGGTAACAAGAAGAGAGAGGATAAGGAGAAAGAGATGAAGGAGGAGAGAAGAGAAAAAAAAAAGATAAGATGGAGATGAAGAAGAAGATAAAATAATGGAAGGAGGAATAAGAATAATAGAATAAGGAATAATAATAAGGAATAATAAGGAATAAGAATAAGGAATAATAAGGAATAATAATAAGGAATAATAAGAAATAATAATAAGGAATAATAAGGAATAAGAATAAGGAATAATAAGGAATAAGAATAAGGAATAATAAGGAATAATAATAAGGAATAATAAGAAATAAGAATAAGGAATAATAAGGAATAAGAATAAAGAATAATAAGGAATAAGAATAAGGAATAATAAGGAATAAGAATAAGGAATAATAAGGAATAAGAATAAGGAATAATAAGGAATAAGAATAATAGAATAAGGAATAAGAATAAGGAATAATAAGGAATAGAAGAAGAAGAAGAGGAGGAAGAGGTGTAAGGGTGAGAGGGACTAAAAAGGCCAATTGGTCTACTTCACAAGAGGGGTTAAGGGGGTAGTGCTTGATTTTTGGTCTATATATTTATTTATTAATATATTTTTGAGTTTCCTCGCTAGACCTCCATCAAGCTTAGAAGAACACCACCTAGACCCCCTTTTAAGATAAATTTGTACAATTTTCGGTAGAAAAATTTCCCGGCCAAAGGCCGGTTCTTTCTAAAATTAGAGGTTCGCTATCGCTCTCCAGGAAAAATCGACACCTAAAGGGAACGAAATGTCTTAATATTGACAACAAAATGAGGCGAAAGGTCTCAAAATCGACAAACTAACGGAACGAATGTCTTAAAACCTCAAACCGAATATGCTAAACATGAGGGAGAAGGGGGGCCAGAAAAGGCGAGTTATACCCCCTTAAAGGGTGGCACTGTGTAAATGGATGGTTCAGAGAGTGACAGCTAGGGAGGAAGGGGGAGAAAGAGGGGGAGGAGGAGGAGGGGGAGGAAGGGAGGAGGAGGAGGGGGAGGAAGGGAGGAGGAGGAGGAGGAAGTTAAATATAGAAATAAATATAAATATAGAAATAAATAGAGAACGAGAGGACGAGGAGGAGGAGGAGGAGGAGGAGGAGGAGGAGGAGGAGGAGGAGGAAGGGAGGAGGAGGAGGAGGAGTGGATTCTAGGGTAGAAACAGACACCGGGTATCCCTACGAGAAAAAAATATATGCTGTTCTTGCTGATGAGAATGAAAAGATTAAGCCAAATGGTAAACACGAATCTGTTCAAGAGAAAAGAACAACAACAAAAGGCAGAGAATCGAGCCCCAAAAACAAATGATGCCCAAAAAGCGAAGTGACACAAGTTCACAGTCAGCAAAAACGAGTCATGCAGCATAGTACACAGTGCTAGCCTTCTCCATGGACAGGGAGCAGAGTTTGCCTGCATGAAAAACAGAAAAATGAAATCCGTAAATGGAATTACTGGAGGAAAACTCGAGCACATCACCAACGTCATGTGTAACTCTACCATATCTCTTTCAACTCTGGGGGAGGCACTCGATACAGGCAGTTCTGCCTTTTGTTTCCCTTACTCACATAAAAAAACATAAAAAATACCGACAGGATCCTGTCATAGGCTCCAATGATTGTTTCAACGGAGGTATGGTTGGTCCCTATAAAAGACATACCACCTCTCTCTCTCTCTCTCTCTCTTCTTCTTTGCTATCCTTTCTTTCCACTGTCCCTTAATCTCGGGTTAGCTATCTCCACTAGAATTAAGTCCTGACCACCTCGCTGGGATCGTAAGGTCTGTGTGGTCAGTGAATCTATGTAAATCAATGTAAAACAAATATCTCTCTCTCTGGCCTCTCCTGCACATTTCCGAGTATTGTTGTGTTTCGCCTCCCGTCTATTTTTGTGTTCCGCCTCCCGTCTATATCCGTCAGTCAGATTTTGTATTCACTCTTGAGTCTGTCCCTTCCTTGTCCGCCGCCGTGTCGAGCTATTTCCGTCCAAGCAAATCAATTATTATAGGTGGATCCAGGTGAGCGTTCTTTCCGAAAACGAATTGACAGCTTGCTATTTCCAGGCTATAAGGAAGTTAGAGCTGTAGACATTGACAGACAAAAAAGAAAAAAACAAAAAATAGGAAAAGTGGGGATTGGGCCTGAGTATATAATTATAACAGATCAGCTATAATACGGTTGTAGTACAATCGGGGGTATTAAGTGTTGTCATAGATTCCAGTGGTTTTCGCTCAACAAGTGGTATTGGTATTTTTATAGTTATCGGGAAAAGTACTTATCCCTCAGAGTATTAGTCAGTGTCCGAAACTTTGTGAAATATCTGACAACACTTATTAACCTCGACTGTACATTAACATTAGCCTGGAACTCACAACTGGCTACTTGACGAGACAAATAACCGGAAACGTAATTATGTAAATTGTATTTATGACAAAGTCACATTGAATTTTTTTTCTTTTTCCCCCGGATATTTTCCTTAAGCTGAACAAAATCGTCTAGTGATAGCCCGAATATAGGGAAGAAAGTCGTCATCGGATATTGAAAGGGTTAAATATACAAGGATATAGAACTTAGAAAATTGTGTGAAGCGAGAACATTGTGTGAAGCGAGAAAATTGGGCGAAGCGAGAAAATTGGGCGAAGCGAGAAAATTGGGTGAAGCGAGAAAATTGGGTGAAGCGAGAAAATTGGGTGAAGCGAGAAAATTGGATGAAGCGAGGAAATTGTGTGAAGCGAGGAAATTGGGTGAAGCGAGGAAATTGGGTGAAGCGAGAAAATTGGGTGAAGCGAGAGAATTGTGTGAAGCGAGAAAATGGGGTGAAGCGAGAAAATTGTGTGAAGCGAGAAAATGGGGTGAAGCGAGAAAATGGGGTGAAGCGAGAACATTGTGTGAAGCGAGAACATTGTGAGAGGCGAGACAAAAATACTAACGTGAAAAAACAGCAAAAACAAAACTAAAGCTTTTTCCCAACCCTCGACGAAAAAAACAAAAACAAAAAGCGAAAATGTAGGGTGGTAGAAAATATGTAGGGGTAGGCAAACTCACTTTTTGACACTCTTATATCTATCTATCTATCTATCTATCTACATATATTTTTTCTCTCTCTCTCTCACACACACAAACAAATTATTACACAACGAACATATATAAACAACTGTCCACAACTACAATGGAAAGGTGTGAAAGCCGAATTAATAAGGGGGGGGGGGGGGGGGGGCGGAGAAGGCCAGACAAAGAAGGTGGGACACTTACATTTTATTTTCTCATTAACATAGTTTAATCATATTCATGTCTATGAAACTGTAAACAAATCCATACTATGACACTTCGGAACAGTATTGGTGTGTGTGTGTGTGTGTGTGTATGTGTGTGTGTGTGTGTGTGTGTGTGTGTGTGTGTGTGTGTGTGTGTGTGTGTGTGTGTGTGTGTGTGTGTGTGTGCGTGTGCGTGTGCGTGTGCGTGTGCGGAAGCTATATCAGAAAATTAAAGGCTACAACTATAATATTTACAGGGGAAATGTGTGAAAGCCAAATTAATAAGGAGAGAGAGAAGGAGGTTGATGGGGAAGGGTGAAGGCTGGACAAAGGAAACGGGATTTATGTATTTTTCTTTCTAATTAAGTCCCCCCCCCCCCTATGACGGGGTGGAGTACAGCTGTTGTGGAGGTGGAGGGGAAAAGTGGAGGTGGTGGAAGAGGTGGTGGAGATGGAGGGTTGAGGTGGGGGAGGGAGGAGGAAGAGGGGGAGGGGGGAAGAGGAGGAGGAGAGGGAACGGGGGTAGTGGAGGCGGTGGAAGAGGTGGTACAGGGGGAATACAAAGGAATACAAAGGATTTATAAACTGCAACAGACCTATTGAATAGCTACACTGCTAAGCTACTAACTACTAGGTCGAGAACAGTATAGTACAGTTGAAGGCTCCTCCCCCACCCACTACTCCCTCCAGCTTACACTGACGTGAAAACAGTTGGAAAAATATACCACTCAGAATGGAACAATTGACATGACATTTCAGATATGTGGAGGAAGAAGTGAGGCGTGGTGGGTGCGGCAGGTGGAGGTGGGATTGTGGAGGAGGTGGGAGAGGTGGTACAGGTGGAGGGGGAGGTGGGAGGTTAGAGATGGAAGAGGAGGACGAAGGAGTGAGGGGTGGTGGTGGTAAAAGGGAGGAGTGGAGGTTGGAATGTGGAGGAGGTGGGATAGGAGGTACAAGTGGAAGGGGAGGTGGGAGGGTGGAAGTGGAAGGTTGAGGAAGGAGGTGGAGGAAGGGGCGAGGGGTGGTGGTGGTAAAGGGGAGGTGGAGGTTAGAATGTGGAGGAGGTGGTACAGGTGGAAGGGGAGGTAGGAGGGTGGAAATGGAAGGTTGAGGAAGGAGGAGGAGGAGGTGGAGAAAGGGGGAGGGGGGAGAGATACAAGGGGGGAAGAAGGTGGAGGAGGCGAGAGTATTAAGACATTCGCGCCATTACCTTGGCTATTTTACGATGTATTACCCCATTACTTTGGCCATTTTAAGATCTTTCGTGCCATTTACTTTATCTTTATCACTTTTTCAACTTTGGGGAGGACACTTGTTCCAGGTAGCTTTACCTTTTGTGTCCTTCATACCAAAAAAAAAATATATATATATACCGGTAATAATATAAAATGCTATATTCTAATTGCAACTGTAGTTCAAGAAAGCTTGATCATTACACATATTTATGAGCACAACAACATTATAATGATCACGCTGGAGGCAATCTGTGTTAACAATCTTGACTAATTCCTTTAACGTGACGATAGTGCGTTGTTATATGTGCGATTAGTTTGCTTGGGAAACAGATTAACTTGCTCACGTAGTAATGTACACCCTATGTGGTGGATTGTGTTCTTTTATTTAATAATTTTCATTTTAGTAAGCGTTGTTTCCACATGGCGATTTTGATTATTAAATTTGACTTTATATTGTCCTTGTCCCAATTTTGGTTTGTTTAGTTTGCAAGTTTTACATTTTAATTAACATGCATGGATAACATTAGATAATTTTTTTCCCCTCTCTCTCTCTCTTTCTTTATCTCTCTCTCTCCCTCTAGCCTCTACTATATACAGTATTATACACATACATTCACACTGTACACTCGGTCCAAAATGTATCTGCACCCCTACCCTGATAATCTGGTGTGTACAGCTTGGTAGGGTTTGCATATCTACCTGTAGCTATATCCATCTATACTACGATCTACCTATACTACCTAAGACCTACTACCTACGACCTACAACCTATACCACCAAGCTGTACACACCAGATTTTCAGGGTAGGGGTGCAGATACTTTTTTGACCGAGTGTACATACATACATTATTATAATGATTACTGTTACATTCACTCTCTCACTCTCTATTTATCACCATATTCTTACCCCCCCCCCCTCTCTCTCTCTCTCTCTCTAATGCACAACAAACTTCTCCAGTCCCCCCCTTCCCCTCCCCCTCCCCCTGGGGTATAACTAAACAACCATAATCCCCCATTCCCCCCCCCCCCCTACCAGGCTACTATTCCCCCTTCCTCCATAACCCCCCCGCCCCTGGGGTAATAATAGGGAGCTCAATATTATCACCAAACTATATAGGATTACTTTTATTACCTATCAAAGGGGGGGGGGGGGGGGGCGTTGGCATGGTGACGGATTAGGAGGGGACGGAAGGAAGGGGAGCGAGCGAGAGAGAGAGAGAGAGAGAGAGAGAGAGAGAGAGAGAGAGAGAGAGAGAGAGAGAGAGAAGACATAGAAGAAGAGACAGACATTTTGATTTTGACACATTGGATTACCAAACGGTGAAAAAACAAAAAAACAAAACATTAATATTCGAAAACGCTTGCCACACTCCGCTCTCTCTGGAATTCATGACGAGAGCCTTCCATTACCCGATATGAATTCATGAAAGCAGGTGCCAGGCATACATGCATGCATACATACATACATACATACCGAGCCAATGGTGCACAAATACTCACCAAGGCCAGATGAAAAACACATTCAGAAACATGTTGAGAGGAAAAAAAGGTGATCTTCCTTTTCAATGCAAGTATAGTTTAGAACATTGTAAATGGGTAAATAAATACATAAATATTTACAGAATATATACATTATATATACACACATATATATATATATATACTGTATATAGTGCATTAGTATCACCATATATTGAAACAAAAGGCTACATATTTCATCAAGCAAATACAATAATCTAATTTTATCGTCACTCACACACACAAACACACACATATATACGCACACCACACACACCTGGATTCCTGGATTGTAGTTTAGGACCGAAGTCCTGGGCCACGCTGGTGCGCCGCCCTCAGTAGTTCCTCGTTCTGATTTGATGTAGCAGGCTGTTTCCGTCGGACGTTTGGTAATAGTGTGGCAGCGATGGTTTGTCGGGTATTGTTCGTAGAAATTTGTCCAATCCAGTCTTGAAACTTAAGAGAGAGCGTGTGTGTTCTCTTAGTTGCTTGGGGAGACAGTTATATATCCTTGGACCGTGTACAGCCAATGAATTCTCTTTCAAGGTTTGTAAGCTCATCCTTGTTCTCACTAAACGCGGAATAGTGCACAATTTTCCTCGTCTACTGCTGTATGTCGTCCTAATTTCATCTTCGTTTTCCAGATTTGGTATCATTTCGTTAATTTTTTTCCACACGTACATTGCTACATATCTCTCCCTTCTTCTCTCCAATGAGTACATGTCTAAATGCTGTAGTCTCTGCCAGTAGTCCATGTTGTTCAGTCCTTCGATTCGGGCCGTGTACGTTCGTTGTACTGCCTCCAGTTTTCTGATTTGGCCGATGTTTGTGGGGTTCCATAACTGGCAGCAGTATTCAACCAATGTAGTATCAGGGCCCTGAATAATACTATTAATGCACGTGGTTCTCTTGTTTTGAATGTTCTAAAAATCCATCCCATATTCTTTCTGGCCTTCGCTACAGTATTATCAATATGATGGTCGAAGCTAGCGTCGTCGCTTATTGTTATTCCCAGATCCCGCAAGTGGTTGCTTTGGATTATAATTCCTCCTTCTGGTGTTGTATAGTCCTTGTCGGCCACTTCCTGCTTCGGGTGTCGATATCTCAATAACTCGAATTTTGTGCTATTGAATATCATATTATTCATTTCTGCCCAGTTATATATCGTCTTCAGGTCATCTTGTATCATTTTATAATCATCTTCCCTTCTCACAATGCCCAGGAGTCGAGTGTCGTCTGCGAATGAGGTTGTTTTTCAGTACTGTATACTTTGGTCGATATCACTGATATATATGAGGAAAGGCAGGGGGCCAATCACCGACCCCTGGGCCAAACCATTTCTCACTTCCGCCTTCTTGGATTCGCTCGCCCCTTCGACCATTACCGATTGACTTCTATTAGTGATGAAGCTCCCGATACACTTGTGTAGCCTACCTCTAATCCCAATATGTTCCAGTTTTTGCAATAAGATCGAGTGGTCAACCTTGTCGAAAGCTTTAGAGAAGTCCAGGTAGATTGCATCTGCACCATCTCCCTCTTCTAGAGCACCCAAAATATCCATCCTGTGTTGAAGAAGCTGCGACACGCCCGATCTTCCGCTTCTAAATCCGTGTTGAGCTTTGTTATAAAGCGATTTTTTCCCCAGATATTTGGTTACTTTTTTTACAACTATCCTCTCGAATATTTTAATTACGTGTGAAGTAAGAGCCACCGGTCTATAATTTTTTGGTTCCGTTCTCGGCCCACTTTTATAGATGGGTGATATTTGTCCGTGTTTTAGGAGCCTAGGTGTTCCCCAGTAGCCATCGACTTTCTCCATATCATGTGCAGTGGTTTGGATATAATGGAGGCACACTGCTTCATGAGTATTGCTGGTATACAGTCTGGTCCTGCAGCGGCATATGTGTTGATTTCTCGTATGGATGTCTCTATATCTGTCCTATCGAACTCTACATCGCTCAATTGTGAAGTCTGCGGGCGGTGATGTTGTATGCCACTGATTCACTGTATCTAGTTTTGGTGTACTAAATGCAGACACATACTGGTGGTTAAGGGCTTCGCTCATTTTTTGTGGATCACTGGTGAGGTATCCATTGTACTTGAGTGGTCCTATGGTTGTTCGCATGCTTGTTTTTTTCTTGGCATACTTAAAAAAGTATTTTGGGTTCTTGTCAATGTTGTCCACAGCTCTCCGTTCTTCATATTTTGCTTCTCTGTCGTACGACTGTGCGAGGTCTCTTTCGATACGTGCTAATTTTTGCTTTATCATATTCTCTTCTTCGCTTTCCACTAATCGTTTATTTAATTTTGTCCTCTTCCTCATCAGTATTTTCCTCTCTCTTGGGATTGTGTATTCTCGTGGTTGTCTCTTACTTGGGATATTCGCTACACATATGTTCAGGAGTTTGGAACTAAAATGTTGGTACATCTCGGTGCTTGTCCGTCCTTCCATCTCTCCATGCCAATCCGTATTGGATATTTCATTGTTGATGGTTTTCCAATCTATGTCATCCTGGAAAAAATTTAAGGATCGGAAGTCTTTTGTGTTCGCCATAGATTTTTGTGGTTCTCGACTTGCTTGCAATGTTGTTTCAATCACCATAAGTCGGTGATCTGAGATATCTGTCTCTTCGAGTCTTATGTCGCTTATAATTTCTTCATCGTTGGTGAGAAATATGTCCAAAATATTGTCTTCTTCTTCTTGTTGCTAAATGTATTATCTGTTATTTCAGCATTAAGTCGTCCATCATTTTGAATAGTATATTAGCTTGTGATCGGTCTTCTGATGTTCCCCCCATATATAGTTGACTCATTCCACTGTATATTTGGTAAAATTGAAAATCCCCATTAATCACTATTGTAGGTTCGGGATTTCCCAGTTTTCCCCCTACTTCTGACTCGATAGTTTTTGATAACCCTTCTGACATGTTGTTCTTTTGAGGCATCTTGGTGGTCCTGTATACAGTAGCTAGTAGCATTTTTCCACTTCTTGATATATACAATAACGTATTCTAATCTCGCCATTATAGCCTGCAGCTATCATTTTTTTTTTTGCTTCTTTCGCTATGTCTTTTGGTGTAGGTATTAGCAGTACTCCTCCCTTTTTTTCTGTCGTTCGCTCTACTCAGCACGATTAAATTTCATAGCCGTCGATTTTTACTTCGGCAT